>CM060908.1:58769716-60002216 GCA_030737815.1 Allium fistulosum
AATCGTGCATCTTGAGGTTCGACATCGTTAGCATTTTGATGATCTGGGCCTCTATCTTCCATCTGTATCCCGGTCCTGAAGCTTCCAGCTCTTGCTTGGTCGCGGTCTCCAGCTGTTCGAACAGCAGCATCTGCTCGCGCAGCATCGGTCTTGCGGCGTCTGCGCCTGGGAGGTTCATCAGATGAAGTAGAGCTGTCAGATGAGGAGTAAGCAGCGGGATTGCCCCCAGCATTCTGTTGCTGCTGTTGAGTAAGTTGTGCCATCAGGTTGGCATTGGCTTGCATCTGCTCTCCTAGTTGTCTCCTACTTTCCCTGAGCTCTCTCATCAAGTCGTTGAACTCTATTCTGGTGACAACTGGAGTTTGGTCCTGAGTGGCAACTCCTGTATTTGGAATTGCTGGTTGATTGCTAGGCCCTGCTTGTTGCACGCTAGCAGTCTCGTGGGCATCCACATTGTGAGAAGCTGACCTGGTACGCGGTCTTGCCATTGTAGAGTTATTGGTATGAACTCTGAGTAGAATCAACGGATGTCCTATCAGTGAGTCGGATCTTCTTTGGGGGATTTGTTCAATCCAGTAGCTTCAAAGCAGATCCTTGAGGTCTGAGAATTCGATTCTCGGTGAAAGCACCAAAGTGTTAGCACCAAAATTGGTCACTAACCTCGTAGAAGAAGATTGTGAAGAGATATAAGTGATGAAATCAAATTAAACAGAGAAGACAGTGCTAATCTAAATACAGAAAGTAAGAACACCAAATTTATAGTGGTTCAGCATAATTGCCTACGTCCACTTTGAGGTTAAACTTTATTGATCTTCTTTATAGTTGATTACAAATACAATCCGTGAATCAAATGCTTGAATGAAGTTGTTAAGTAGAGAAGATGAGTCTTGAAAATGGCAGAGTCTCCCCGGTGTTTTCTCTCCAAAAAAAGGATCCCTTTCACTGTGACCCTGCCCCTCTATTTATAGGCAAATATGGGCTGGACTTCCCAAATGGGCTGGACGGCCGACCACTCTAGCCCCAGTACAGTGGTCGCTGCATGCCGATCCTGGTATGCCGAACGCTCTGATGCCGAGCAGCCCTTCCCATGCCGGACGATGCTTTCCATGCCGAACGGTCCTTGTGAAGTTGTGCATACTGAATGCCTTCTGAATGCCGAGCGCTCTCGTTGCCGAGTTATCCTATCGCCGAGTTCTACTGACGCCGAGTACCTTGGGATGCCGAGTACTCCTGTTGCCGAGTACTACGCCGAGTACCTTTGGATGCCGAGTGCCATGGGATGCCGAACGCTCTTGTAGCCGAGTGCCAGTTGATGCCGAACACTACTTGACGCCGAGTACCTTGGGATGCCGAGTGCCATGGGATGCCGAACGCTCTTGTAGCCGAGTGCCAGTTGATGCCGAACACTACTTGACGCCGAGTACCTTGGGATGCCGAGTACTCCTGCAGCCGAGTGCTAGTCGATGCCGAACACTACTTGACGCCAAATGCTTCGCCGAACACTCCTGGATGCTAAATGCTTCGCCGAACACTCCTGGATGCCAGACACTCTCTGATGCCGAGTGCTACCTGATGCCGAGCAGTCTCGATGCCGAGCACCTTTGTATGCCGAACGCTAGCGCCGAGCATTGGTTGTCGCCGAACACTAAATGATGCCGAGTCTCCTGATCGCCGAGCACTACGGATGCCGAACGCTATGGATGCCGAACAGTCCTTCATGCCGAGTAGTGGCCAATGCCGAGCACTCAGTTGCCTGGTCAAATCTCCAGGAAACAGTAAGCATACTCAATTATAATCAAATATTGCTTACTTTAGATGTACAAGACTATGTTAGTGGTGAGTGATGGACACAAGAGGGAAAACAAATGTCAAGTCCTATTATCTAACAATATTTAGTCACAAGGAGTCACCTCCTTTGATTATTAATGATAGATCCCTAATTTTCCTTGTCATGTATATTGAAGAAAAAAAATTCTTTATATCATTAAAGACTCCTTTATTTTTGTCAAACCATATATACCAACATATTATAGTAAAATACTAATCACTGAAAAATCCAGCAAAATAAAATCTAAGGCTATGCCAATATAATTCACGGTTTATATTACTATTTTTTATATTAAAATATAAAAAAATTAAGACAATTTATGAGAATAGAAATGACACTCAAAATCCAAATGCGAAATATTTTCCATTCCTATACTATAGAAAAAACATTTATTATCGATCACTATATTTTTCTTTTTTAAAAGCTCTATGGCATTTAATTTCCCATGAACGATTAACCAAATATTTCCTTTAGGTGATGTAACGACCCGCCTTTTTGGACGGTTTAAACCGACGATCAAACACACACGTCGACTCAAACCATACAAAAGGGCGGATGGTTATTGGGGTTAAATAAGAAAAGAAAAGAAAGAACAGAAACAAACACAGAATCTCGCAGTGGAAAGATAAAATATAATAATCGAATAAACAGTTCATGAAGCTGTTTAATATACTTTTGATTATCATTTATACAACATTTATCAGAGTTATACATATACAACAGAAAAAAATAAAATAATGCAGCAGACAACATGATGTAAAGATAATAATAGTAATAGTATACCAAATCTTCATCTTCGTCCTCCAGAATAGATCTTCAAAAAATCTGAAAATTCAGGACTGACCCGAGCGTAATGAAAAGACAAAACACTCGAGTCAGGACTAAAATATCATTATGTAAGTTAATCAATCGTAAATAAATATGAATGCAACGACGTCAGAGATGTTTACGGGGTTTGACATCTTCTATCCAGTGTCAACGTGAGTGCAATAACTTAAGAGATGTTACAGGATTTTCCATCTCTTAAGGATCCGTTAAACTATCTACTATATAATAGAATACGCTATATATAATAATGTCTATCATAAAGTAAAATATCAAACTAGCGTTAAGCCATGGCCCATTCCACCCTTAACACATTTTTATTCCCAAGAGCATATACAAGACCGTAGTTTCCCCAAAACCGGAAGTCACCAAAGGGCAATCCATATACTAAAGGTACAAACCAAAATGTAGTGGTCGCGAATAGGATAATCAGTATGACAAGGTACATGAGGCGATACCAACTAGGATACTAGTAGTTGCGTGATCCGGACTGATGTTGAGCATAGCCAGCAGCTACCCCAACACCGCGAAACAACACTCCCAAATCAAGGGGTGCACCCAAATCGAATCACAAATGTAATAGATATGGTATCGAAGAAGTGTGTCCGCTAGAGGTGGCGAACCTCAATGGCCCGGCGCGGCTCCTGTTTTAGTCATGTCAGGGGTCATCCATTATCGTTCTCTTTCTTCAGTCAACGCGTTCACCAAACCATCCACTTCATTCTGGATCAACACTCCGCGTATAATAGTTATTAAAGTGGTGTTCGGTATCAACAGAGAGTATGTCCATATCCGATCCCGGTCTCTTTAATAACTACGAATTATTACACTTGTAACGACCCGGTATTTTGGACCATTCGCATCCATTATAAGTATATAGGTATACACTCATGCCGGAGTTGAATTGCTCAAAATACCGCGTTGTTAATTTAAATTTGGCAAAACTGAACATATACAGTAAATAAATAATCACAGATCACAGACACAGAGTAATAATTTGCAGCGGAAATAAAAGAGATAGTAGTTCATGAAGCTACTATATGAATATATAAAATACATCAGAGTTTACAACAGAAGAGTAATACGTTACATTAGATACAAATCAGAATACATCACTGGAATCATCGAATACTGAAAGCTGGATAGATAGCTGGATCTTCAAGCAAAGCTCCAACTCCAAAGGTGAGTCTCAAATACTGGTACACTCAGTCTGACCCGAGCGTAAAGCAAAAACACAAGACACTCGAGTGAGGATTAACATTCTTATATTAATAAATCCAACTCAAGTGAAATAGCAATTGAAATACAAGTAACTTAAAGGATGTTTGGAATAACCATCCTTTAAGGATCCGTTAAACTATCTACTAGGTAGTAATATACGCTAAGTAGATAATGTCTATCAGTAATAATAAGATATCAAAATAGCGTTAAGTCATGGCCCATTCCACCCTTAACACATTTTTATTCCCAAAAGCATATACAAGACCGTAGTTTCCCCAAAACCGGAAGTCACCAGAGGGCAATCCATATACTCAAGGTACAAAACAAATTCGTAGTGGTCGCGCATAAATGGAATACAAGTATGACAAGGCACATGAGGCAATACCCAAGATAGTGACACTACCGTTCGCCTGATCCGGACTGGTGAGAACGCAACGCCGCAGCGCCCGCAACACCGTGAAACAACACTCCAAAAATCAAGGGTGCACCAATCGACAACAAGTATAAGTAGTTCGAAGAAGTGTGTCCACTTGAGGTAGCTAATCCTCCATTGGCCCGGCACAGCTCCTGTTTTAGTCATTTCCAATTTAACACAAGTGTCAAGGCTATCCATTATCGTTCTCTTTCTTCAATCATCACGTACATCATTCCAACCACTTCATTCTGGATCATCACTCCGCGTATAGTTATTAAAGTGGTTTTCGGTTTAGATAGAGAGTATATCCATAACCGAATTCCGGTTTCTTTAATAACTTTCATAATTATTACACCGATTGGTCGTTTATATATTTCAAAACCAAATCAAATTCAATTTCAATCAAATTTATAAATCAACATTTCGTTTGTCTTTCTAAACCAATTTCCATAATTTATGTTTCAAAACTTCCAAATTACCATTTCAAAATCTTATAATTCAATTTCAATTCCTATTTAAAACAATTCAAATATTGATTCAAGTTCGAATATAAGTTTCATTTCAAAATCATTTAAATTAATTTAACATTCAAATCAATTTAAATCCATTTATCAATTTCATTCAATGTTCGTTAAGTTAGTTTATCATTCAAAACAATTTCAATTAAATTTTCAATTCATTAAATCAATTCTTAAGTTCAACTTCATTAAATCAAAACTTACAATTTTGAATTAAACTAAATTCGTCAAATCAATTCTTTCAATTCCAAGTCTTACATTAATTCCAAAAATATCACATTTTCATTTCTTGTTAAAGAAAATCCATTCTCACTTATTTACTTTCTTAAATAATTTCCCAAAACTTAATTCATAAAGAAACTCAATTTCAATTATTTACGAAGTAGAATTCACTTATTCAAAAGTTCAATTTTTTTACTTATTAAAGAGTTCAATTCAATTTAATCATTAAATAATCCAATCTTATTTAATTATTAAATAATTCAAAACTTAATTATTAAATAATTTCAAAGTTTAATAATTTCAAACTTAGTTATAATTTCAAACTTAATTATTAAATCATTTCAAATTAAACAACATTCTTTCATTAAAATTCAAATTTCAACTTCATTTCAAAACCGTATTTTTATTCAAATAAAATCTTCATCTTATTTTAAATCAAATTATTTGACCAATCGGGTTTTATTAAATTTTCTATCCTAGGTCAAAGTTCAATTTGGGTATTTATCATTTCAACCCGATTCCAATTCAATTCAAAAATCAAAACATATCAAAGGGAACTTGTAGTGTGATAACTGGGATGGTGTCAAAGTAAATAAACAAGCAATAACAAAAAATCAATATCAGTCCAAAAATCAATTCAAATAATCCCGAAATAACCGTATTAGTCCGCATGGTTATTTGTACGAATTAATATAATTATCTCTAGAATCTACACTATCATTTCATGTAGATTAAAGATTATTCCACTAATTATTTATACGGTTTTACACTTGTCATCTATTTACAATTTCATACATCATCAATTTAACAACATACATTCAGTGGTTCAAAATGTAATTAAACAAATCATACGTGTCAATAAATTCAACCGTTAAAGGGGTCATATTATACAAGTGTCAGTTAATCAAATTTAACATTTAATTATCCTATATCAAGTTCAATTGCATACTATTTATCATTTTAACATTAACAATTTAACGTCCAATATAAACATCAACAATCAATCAATTATCAGCCAAACTGTATTATCATCGCATAAATAATTAACAGATAATGGTGTCAAATGTCACAGGTGAACTGATATAGGCAATAACATATATAACAGTGTAATTAACTAACAGCAGCATATTTCAATTGTCGTTTCAATTGAAATCAAATTTAATAAATAAAAGAACGTTAATCGTGAGTGAGTGCTCACCTTTCGAGGTTAGAGATGAACGAGACCGAGATGAGATACGAATCCAAGCACGAAATCCAAAGCAAAGCTAGATGGACACGAATTCGACGGAAAAGCTGATAGATAAGGAATTGACAAAATCAAATCGGAACTGAAACGATGAAGATAAATGGTGTAAACAAACTTATATAACAATATATAACTATATATAAAATCATATTTTAAATTCAAATATATATATTAAATTAAATCTATATGAATTTCACAATCATAGGTTTAAACTAAAAGTCCTATATTCCAATCCAATATATATACATAATATATGTAAGCCATACATACTTTATATATGTACTTTGTGACGTATGAAATAACTGTTATATCCAGCAAATATATAGTACTAGATTAGATGTAAAACATATATAGCACTGTAACATATAAACTATATTTACAAACTTACATGCCACAACAGCCTACACGTGTATATATATAAAAAAATATATTATCTTTATAGTCTCAGACTGTTATAACTCATATTTACATATAGACTAACTATAATATTGTTTGAAACTGATGTACAACATATATATATATATATATGCTTATACCTGTTATAATTTAAATAATAAAAAAAATGACACAGATTATATACTAACATGATATAACAACCAACTAATATATACAATATGCGTATAAATACAAAAGTTAAAACCATCACATATTATACAACCCCTACATATACCACTACAATTCGAATATATCATTACTAAGTTTTAAACCCAACTCTAAGTATCACAAATATATGTAACTGCAGACCGTATATATACAATACGTATAAATATATATAAGTGAAAACCAAACGTATTTATATAAGTTAATATGCGCACAGGCAAATAAATCTAAAGTAAATTATATGTAGACTTTGAAACAGGGCAAAAGAAAATATGCATGTAACAGAAAGTTATAAACAACTTTACAAACACATCATACAAACTACCATACAACGTAAATTCCTTTGTGGAATGATGCATATATATTGTAACATATCTTCAGTAACACATGAAACCTCCCTTCCAGATCAAAATATAACTTATATAAATAGTATAGTTTATACAATATTACTTATATGATAGATCAGTATAACCTTTAAACTAATGTATACATATTATAAAATTAAACTATTGTAACTGGCATCTATATCTAACTTTCGAAACAACATATATATACAGTAACAAAAATTTACCTCACCATATTATCATATACGGTTAACAAACTTCCATTATAATTTTATAAATCATACAACATATATGTATAAAATTTATATAGTGGATTATAAGAGAGTAACTTGTATAAAAGCTTTGTAAAACTATGTATACATAAAACGTGAAAACAGGATGTGTATGTACTTACATAACTCAACAAATACTTTAAACAACTTACATTTTATACTAAGGTAAAGGTATATACCGCAAAGTAATATAAACAATACACTTAACACTATAATATACAATACGTATAACATAGCATACATCATAAAAGTGGTAGCTTGACAATACAACTTACTTTATTCTAATACCTTTATATAAACCCCTACATAAACTGCAGCAACCAACATAACTTACGTACAAAAAAAATATACTTTATATATATAATAGGTAACATTAGATATAACCACACATAAGTATACTAACTTACAAAATTTTTATACAACCCAAGGCTGGAAGGGATGCTACGGCCAGGTGGGTGGAAATTGAGGCTATGGCGGATGAGTAGGCTAGTGGAAGAACGGATCTGGGTGGAGGCTACAGGGAAAACACTACTGCCATCAAGTGGACTCGGTGGGGTGAGACACGCAAGGCTGTGATGGGGTCATTGGTGGGCTAGGCTGTGGAACGGTGGGGAGTTAGAAAAAGGAAGGCTCACGTGGAGAATGCAGAGGATCTCGGTGGTGCTTGTAGGCTGGGCGTGGTCGGGTCATGGGAGGAAGCGGCGAAGGTAGCTGGTCGAAGTGTTGCACTCGGCTGATGGAGGAAGAGGCGATGTGGTGGGAAATGAACACGAGAGATGCAACTGTGTTTTATTTAATATTTTTTCCTTTTCCAAGCAAAACGGCAAATGAATGGACAGAGAATATATTAAGGATGTAAATATGATTCTACGAATTGATGCCATATGAATAGCAAAAGTCAAGCCTATTGAATTCAATGAATAGTAGCTAGTGACTATTCGTTATCTCTCTACTGTACGGTGAATAAATGAACGGCCAAAGGAATTCAGAAAGTTCAATAACGGTACCGATACGAAATCGTTTGTCGATCCTTCAACAAATCGAACTTCAAAACGCAAAATAAATATACCGTAGAGATCAGCACGATGAGACGGTCAAAATGGTATACAGATATTAGCAGTACGATTTAAATTATGAAAATTCGAATTTTTCTACTGGCGGAAAATGCAAGAAAAATGTTGAAAAATAAGATCGACGGAGCCAAAGATGTCCGAATTTGGAAAAATGACAAACTGACATCTTGCTTAGAAGATGGTTTAGAATTTTTCTATGTAAAAATATTTAGGTTTCGGAAACATTTTATTTTCATTACTTTTTAACTGATTGAATTGAAGTAAATTTACGCGCGAAATAAACTTTCGTATTTTCGGACGAAAATTTACCAGTTGCTATGTTTAACTAGACGTATTCCAAATATTAAATTTTATTTCAAAATTTTATCGTTTAAAATTTCACAAAATTTCAACTAATTACGTTATTAAAACAGTTGAAATTTACGGGTCGTTACAACACTGTTGGCTCTTTTACATTTCAAATCGATTCATAATTGATATCAAAATATCACATTTGCTTCAAAATCAAATCCGTTTCAAATATCATCATATCTATTTAAAATGTAAGGTTCCGTTTCAAAAAATCATTTTTCGCCTCAGTATCTAATTTCGATTTCCAAATCATTTCGGATTTCATTTTAGGTTGCAACTCCATTTAACCCAATTCGTATTTAAATTCAAGATTTAAACATAAACATTTCACCTTATTGACCAGCTTGAAATTTTAGAAAAATAGTTTTAAATAGTTTAAATAATTAAAGTAGTTAAAAATACTTAAAGTTTTAAAACAGATTTAAAATAGATAAATTAGTTTAAAATAATTTAAATTGAGTTAAGTAGATTTAAAATAGATTAAAATAGTTTAAGTATTCAAAAATGGTTTATATAACTGAGTAATTTGGAAAACAAAATAAAACAGCTTCAAAACCAAAACATTTCAATTATAACTTCCCAATTCAAAACAATTTCAATTTCCCTTCTACCGATTCAATTTCGATTTCGATTCAATCAACGTCAACTTTGACTTCAAATTTATTCAATTTATATTCACTTTCAATTAATTCAATTTCAATTTATATCGATTTGGAGCTTGATTTTTCAATAATATCCATTTATAACACTTAACAAAATTATCGATCAATATTCAAGTTTAAGTCCAAATTTCAAATATGATTCAATTTCAAGCTCAATTTCAAAATATCATTTTTATATCACTTTTACTTAGTAATACTCAAAGCTCGAAATAATGTTCAATCTTTAAAACAATAAATTTCCGAAATTCAATCATATCCTAATTTTTTTACATTTCAAAGTCTCAACTTAAATTATTTAACAATTTCTTTTAACCAAAATTTATTTCAACATTCCAAACTCAAATTTTTGCGATAAATTCGATTTCTATAAATTGATTTTATTTATAACTTTTAAATCAAAACATTTAAATAAATTTCAAATCGACGATTTTAAAAATTATTAATTTAGCCAATCCAGTGTCCGTATATAATTTTCTATCCTATGGCCAAGTGATTAGTTATTTCAATTAAATGTGAGGGATGAATATATATCACTTAAACTAAATCACAGTGTCAAATGTATGTATAACAGTATATATATAAGCAAGTAAACATCCAAACATTTAAATATCAACCAATAACATCTATCGAAATACATCATCCAATAGACAATACAATTCATGGCAATTTCATAGTTATCAATGTCAGGTAATTCAATCGCAATTCAATTTTAATTTCAATTTAACTGTCAATTTAATTTTCAACGGTTAATTCAAATGACAATCTATATGACAATTAAATTTTATCAAACAACGACAAATAAAATCATAACACTTCATAATGTCAAATTTAACTAGCATAAAGATATTTAGTACGTTGTGAGCGTTATAAAACACTCACCTTGATTTGAATGTAGTTCCAACATTTTATTTCGAATAAAATTAAACGAGCGTTTAATTTTACCCGAAATTTTTACTAGCTCCAAACGACTCCAATCCAGTTCCATGGCGTAGTGCTCGCCAAAACGATTGCAACGCAATTCGTTTCGTCCAAAACGGACCTCATATGAAAGAGATACAGCTTTTTAAAGTTTATACAAATTTAAATAAATTTAATTTACAATTAACTTTTCAGTTTCTAACCCTAATAGATCTGGGCCGTTCGTTCCTCTTGGGCAAATCATGGCCGTGACCCCTTTCTTCCATCTCCAGTTAAAAGAAACGCACGAAACCCATTTGCTCGTTCAAATCCCTCTAAGTCGCGACCAATACGAGCATCTCCTCTTCGATCAGGATACACCACTTCGAAGCCCACTGCGAGCTCGACTTTCGACCAGAGACCCATTGAACTCGGTCAACTCCTGCTCTCATTTTTCATGCACGAACGCACGACATTCCATGCGAAATTGCCGTCAAACGGCTCCTCTAAAAATGATCACCACCGTTTAAGTCGTAGATCTCGAGACGATCTACAACATTGTAGTTGAAACTTTCTTGAATTGATTTGTGGATTGTGAAATAATTAAAGAAGAAAATAAGAGAATTTCGGCCATTAAATGTTATCACGGGCGGCTGTAACCCTAGCCAGGGTGTTGAGTGCAAAATGAATGATGAAGGTCCTTTTATAGAAAAATGGCAAAAAAACTATTCACCGAAAATTTTCCGAACTCCAAACGAAGCGTGCCGACAGGCGTTTCTAAGGTTTACCCCACGTTTCGAACACAATGGAACATGTTTTGGAGGCTAATTCGATCATATGTGCGAGTTATGGAAATAAACGATCAAATTTAAATTAAACCGATTAAACAAATTTCTATGCGTTTTGGCTTGCCCCGGACAAACGGTAAATCCAATTGACATGAAATTTGAAATCTTACAATAATATCACATTACAGATCCGATGAAACTGGTTTCGTCGAAATTCGAGACTGTTTGAAAAATGGCTATTTTAACTCGTCAATTAAATATTAAAATATTCAGTTTTCACAAATTTACTTTTAATTCGATTTTAAAAGTTCTACAACATCATTCTAACTTTAATATGATAAAATAAAATTTTACAAATCATTTTTAATCATATTAAACCCGTTATTCAATTATCCAATAAATTCCAATTTTAGAATCTTATTAACTCTATTATAATCCCAATATAACTTACATTCACTTTGGAAACCAATTTGAATCATATTAAATCAAATTTCAATTATTCACTCTATTTTCATATATTAAATTTCAATATCAAATTAATCATATCAACTTCGAAATTTAATTATTCAAACATTTGTAATATTAAATTTAAACAAATTTGACTATCCTTAAATCACTATCTTTTGAAATATTCAAACCGAACTTATAAAATTTAACCTTTAAAGCTAATTCGCATCTTAGAACCCTATTTTCATTTTACAGTTATTCAATTATTCAATAAGTTTTAAATATTTAATTTAAACAATTTACCTTTTCAATATTCAATACTTGATTTTAAATAGATTTTACTTATCAATCAATTACTCTATTATACCCAATGAATTCAACATTTATTATCCTATTCAACTATTGATTTCAAAGGCATTCACTAAGTAGAATTTATTTTTCAATACTTATTACTATTCAAATCTTCGAAACCAATCTATTAAAATTTGTATTTCTACCTAAATAATTCACAATTCTTATTCACTTATTTACATTTGTTTTTCCATATTCCCTTATAACCAAGTTATAACATTTGAGTCAATTCAATTAGATTGGAACTCCATTCAATCTATAAATAATTACTTAGATAATTATTGTTGCAATTCATTCCGGTTATTATTATTCCAAACGAATTACAATTTTTTTTCTAACATTAAATCATGAAATCTTATTAAATTAGCCATTTTAATTATCGAAAATTTATGGATCGTTACACTCTCCCCCACTCAAAACTTTTCGTCCTCGAAAAGGAAAAAGAAGGGAAAAGAAACTAAGTAAAGAATTCAACATTTGATATATTTTATTCAAAATTACCAACTTATAAAACAATGAAATTCCATTTATAAAGTCATAACTACGCTTCCACTAAGTTACTCCGAACGGCTTTCTAACTTTAAAAGTTAGTTATCAAAACAAGTTATTAAAAAAATTCTAAAACTTGAAAATTTTTCTAACACCCGGATTTACGGAAAATTTCGGCAGAGTCTCCTTTGCGCGGCTCGATCGAAAAAAAAATGACAGTATATATATCACAAATATACATCTCATCAAGTGATGAGGCATCCCGCAGGGAAAAGGTGTAAAAGTACGGTATGTAATCCGAGATATGTACCTTATATATTATTAGCGAGCATATACGGCTAATATAGCGCGAAAGCGAGCTCCAAATGCGAAGCCAGCGCAATCCGCACTTACTAAACACTCAACAGACCATGAGAAACATGCATATATGAAAATAATATCAGTATACATCATATAGAAACATAACAACTGCATGTGCCAACATAGCAAATGCAACAAAACAACAAATGCATCCACCAAATCAATTATCATCCAACTATCATCCAACAAATCTATAACCAATTAATATAAATTCACTTCTCATTAATATTTATTGACTTGGTTTTCAATTTTAATCACAGTTGATTCATTAACGTTGGATTTTACTAACATTCATTCTCAATTCAATTAGTTAACATTCACTAATTTATATTTACATTAGTTCACTTCTAATTTGAATCAAATTAAATTCTATTTAAATTCATTTAACTTCCAATTTGATTTCAATGATTTATAGCTTTCAATTTCATTAACACTTAATGAATTATATACAATCAACTAACAATCATATAACGACCAAATCATATAATTTTAAAAGAATCATTTTAGATTTGGCATCATAAATTTCCAATATTAACTTTAATTAAGTCCATAAGCCGTACATATATCATCTGTGAGCAATATCAATCTAATCGCTTAATTGATCACACAATTTCACTTCCAAACTAGTATCGTTCACATGACTCTCTAGTGCGGACTCAGATTTGGTTCCTTGATTGGAAACTGTTACTCTCCTTGCATAGCCATATACTATGATAGAGAATTCCAGAATCAAATTAAAAATCCATATCCAGGGTTCGCCGTCGAAAATCGAGTGAAAAATCCTAACTTGGATCGATATAAATCATTTCGAAATTTTGTGCTCGAATTTGGATCGTTATGCGAATAAAATAATATACGTACAATCTCACGTATTACCTTCCAATAGATTTCTATCCAATTTATCTATACTACATTATTTTATTGACTTCTATTTTTTTCACTTAATTACTCACAATCCATTATTCAGTTAGTATATTCATTTCTTTACATAGCATATTCTTTAACATTTTCTTTTCTTAAACATCATATCAAAGAATTTGCTTACTCAAGTTCATTTTAAACATTCTATATAATTTAATTAAACTCAATTTCTTTTCCCAATTGATTCTTAGCTATACCAAATCCTTTTGTTTACATTTACTTCATTTCATAATTTCAGTAAATAATGTACTTCATTTTCATAATTTCAGTTAATAACAGATTTATTTGTGGAACATTTTATTAACCAACACTTTAGTTTATTAACCATCCTATAAAAGTCATGTATAAGAAGTTGGACTTTATCTAAGTTTATAATTACCTCAAAAGCTACAAATTTCAATTTCACAATTTTCTTTGCAAATCTATATTCAATTCTATAACAAATTTACAAAGATATTATTTAGTTCATTTGTCTGCTTCCTTAAATTCTACTTACTTATTCCATTTAGCCATTCACCATTTCATATTATACTTAAGTATATAACATTTTTATCACAACCAAATTTCCATTTATATACATTTTAATTACTTTTAAGTTTTTCTTACTTGTATATTTCAATTACTTTTAGTTTTTGCTTACTTGTATAATATTCTCATTACATCTCTAAATCATTCTTTTAACTTTTTAACGTTTGGTAAGTCATATTATATGTTATTAGAATGCAATGTGGTATTATACAAATTTAGAATTCATTTTACTAAATTAGAATGTTCACAATTTCTAACTTGTCTATATTTTCTTTACCTTTCAATTTTTAAGAGTTACACTTCAACTCTAAAGTTTCTCAAAACATTTAGCTTAGAGTTTTTTTTCTTATTATATAAATTCTGATTATTCACATTTCATTCAAATATTTTAAAAAAATATTAATTAACAGAACTTAGAAATTTAAATGCCCGGTTCATCTCAAATCATTTGAAATAAATATATGCATTTATATCTTATATATATCAAATCATACTTTTGGAGTTTAAACCAAAATGCATTTTTCAAACAGTTTCGAAGCAAAGCAAAGCTTCACATAAGTCTCCTACACTTTGAGACTCGAAAATGAACGTCGATGATGCTGCGCAGTCATCATCGAAATTATTTTCCAGCGACATAAAAGAGGAGTACTGAATTTATAAAAAAACTCCTTTCAAAATATTTCCCATAAATATTTTTCAACTAACATCACTACATATTTTTCTTCAAAGTTTTGAAAACCATTTTCAAAATCCCGGGTCTTAAACTCAATATTTTTTAATTTAAAACTATCTTGATTTATAAGTCGCATTTATAAATTATTCTTACAAAATTTTACTTTCTTAAACATTCCACAAGTTGTTTTATCATTTGTTTATTTGTAATAAACCTTATTTATTAAAACACAATATCCAATTTGTGATAACCATCCATATTATCATTTCTAGCAACCAAACAACTGGATGAATCATAATAATTTCTGAAGATTATTTCTTTATATATAAAATATAATTAGGGCAAAATTATTTCATTTACCCAATTTCAAACAATACTATGTCGAATTGTTCTGTTCAAGTGTTTAGAGATCCCTATCAATAACGTTAATTACTCGTATTGACCAGAATCCATAAGCCACTCAACAAATCAACCAACACAGTATAAAAATTTTTTTATCACTAACAAATACGCTCTCTCATACATATACACTCAGCGACTCATCATAGGGTATTACTACCCTATTTATAAAGAGTCAGACATCACAAAGCTAAGGTTATCACTAAACCAAAGCTCTGATACCAACTGTAACGACCAGCCTTTTTGGACGGTTTAAACCGACGATCAAACACACACGTCGACTCAAACCATACAAAAGGGCGGATGGTTATTGGGGTTAAATAAGAAAAGAAAAGAAAGAACAGAAACAAACACAGAATCTCGCAGCGGAAAGATAAAATATAATAATCGAATAAACAGTTCATGAAGCTGTTTAATATACTTTTGATTATCATTTATACAACATTTATCAGAGTTATACATATACAATAGAAAAAAATAAAATAATGCAGCAGAAAACATGATGCAAAGATAATAATAGTAATAGTATACCAAATCTTCGTCTTCGTCCTCCAGAATAGATCTTCAAAAAATCTGAAAACTCAGGACTGACCCGAGCGTAATGAAAAGACAAAACACTCGAGTCAGGACTAAAATATCCTTATGTAAGTTAATCAATCGTAAATAAATATGAATGCAACGACGTCAGAGATGTTTACGGGGTTTGACATCTCCTATCCAGTGTCAACGTGAGTGCAATAACTTAAGAGATGTTACGGGATTTTTCATCTCTTAAGGATCCGTTAAACTATCTACTATATAATAGAATACGCTATATATAATAATGTCTATCATAAAGTAAAATATCAAACTAGCGTTAAGCCATGGCCCATTCCACCCTTAACACATTTTTATTCCCAAGAGCATATACAAGACCGTAGTTTCCCCAAAACCGGAAGTCACCAGAGGGCAATCCATATACTAAAGGTACAAACCAAAATGTAGTGGTCGCGAATAGGATAATCAGTATGACAAGGTACATGAGGCGATACCAACTAGGATACTAGTAGTTGCGTGATCCGGACTGATGTTGAGCATAGCCAGCAGCTACCCCAACACCGCGAAACAACACTCCCAAATCAAGGGGTGCACCCAAATCGAATCACAAATGTAATAGATATGGTATCGAAGAAGTGTGTCCGCTAGAGGTGGCGAACCTCAATGGCCCGGCGCGGCTCCTATTTTAGTCATGTCAGGGGTCATCCATTATCGTTCTCTTTCTTCAGTCAACGCGTTCACCAAACCATCCACTTCATTCTGGATCAACACTCCGCGTATAATAGTTATTAAAGTGGTGTTCGGTATCAACAGAGAGTATGTCCATATCCGATCCCGGTCTCTTTAATAACTACGTATTATTACACTGTTGGCTCTTTTACATTTCAAATTGATTCATAATTGATATCAAAATATCACATTTGCTTCAAAATCAAATCCGTTTCAAATATCATCATATCTATTTAAAATGTAAGGTTCCGTTTCAAAAAATCATTTTTTTGCCTCAATATCTAATTTCGATTTCCAAATCATTTCGGATTTCATTTTAGGTTGCAACTCCATTTAACCCAATTCGTATTTAAATTCAAGATTTAAACATAAACATTTCACTTATTGACCAGCTTGAAATTTTAGAAAAATAGTTTTAAATAGTTTAAATAATTAAAGTAGTTAAAAATACTTAAAGTTTTAAAACAGATTTAAAATAGATAAATTAGTTTAAAATAATTTAAATTGAGTTAAGTAGATTTAAAATAGATTAAAATAGTTTAAGTATTCAAAAATAGTTTATATAACTGAGTAATTTGGAAAACAAAATAAAACAGCTTCAAAACCAAACCATTTCAATTATAACTTCCCAATTCAAAACAATTTCAATTTCCCTTCTACCGATTCGATTTCGATTTCGATTCAATCAACGTCAACTTTGACTTCAAATTTATTCAATTTATATTCACTTTCAATTAATTCAATTTTAATTTATATCGATTTGGAGCTTGATTTTTCAATAATATCCATTTATAACACTTAACAAAATTATCGATCAATATTCAAGTTTAAGTCCAAATTTCAAATATGATTCAATTTCAAGCTCAATTTCAAAATATCATTTTTATATCACTTTTACTTAGTAATACTCAAAGCTCGAAATAATGTTCAATCTTTAAAACAATAAATTTCTGAAATTCAATCATATCCCAATTTTTTTACATTTCAAAGTCTCAACTTAAATTATTTAACAATTTCTTTTAACCAAAATTTATTTCAACATTCCAAACTCAAATTTTTGCGATAAATTCAATTTCTATAAATTGATTTTATTTATAACTTTTAAATCAAAACGTTTAAATAAATTTCAAATCGACGATTTTAAAAATTATTAATTTAGCCAATCCAGTGTCCGTATATAATTTTCTATCCTATGGCCAAGTGATTAGTTATTTCAATTAAATGTCAGGGATGAATATATATCACTTAAACAAAATCACAGTGTCATATGTATGCATAGCAGTATATATATAAGCAAGTAAACATCCGAACATTTAAATATCAACCAATAACATCTATCGAAATACATCATCCAATAGACAATACAATTCATGGCAATTTCATAGTTATCAATGTCAGGTAATTCAATCGCAATTCAATTTTAATTTCAATTTAACTGTCAATTTAATTTTCAACGGTTAATTCAAATGACAATCTATATGACAATTAAATTTTATCAAACAACGACAAATAAAATCATAACACTTCATAATGTCAAATTTAACTAGCATAAAGATATTTAGTATGTTGTGAGCGTTATAAAACACTCACCTTGATTTCAATGTAGTTCCAACATTTTATTTCGAATAAAATTAAACGAGCGTTTAATTTTACCCGAAATTTTTACTAGCTCCAAACGAATCCAATCCAGTTCCATGGCGTAGTGCTCGCCAAAACGATTGCAATGCAATTCGTTTCGTCCAAAACGGACCTCGTATGAAAGAGATACAGCTTTTTAAAGTTTATACAAATTTAAATAAATTTAATTTACAATTAACTTTTCAGTTTCTAACCCTAATAGATCTGGGCCGTTCGTTCCTCTTGGCAAAATCATGGCCGTGACCCCTTTCTTCCATCTCCAGTTAAAAGAAACGCACGAAACCCATTTGCTCGTTCAAATCCCTCTAAGTCGCGACCAATACGAGCATCTCCTCTTCGATCAGGATACACCACTTCGAAGCCCACTGCGAGCTCGACTTTCGACCAGAGACCCATTGAACTCGGTCAACTCCTGCTCTCGTTTTTCGTGCACGAATGCACGACATTCCATGCGAAATTGCCGTCAAACGGCTCCTCTAAAAATGATCACCACCGTTTAAGTCGTAGATCTCGAGACGATCTACAACATTGTAGTTGAAACTTTCTTGAATTGATTTGTGGATTGTGAAATAATTAAAGAAGAAAATAAGAGAATTTCGGCCATTAAATGTTATCACTGGCGGCTGTAACCCTAGCCAGGGTGTTGAGTGCAAAATGAATGATGAAGGTCCTTTTATAGAAAAATGGCAAAAAAACTATTCACCGAAAATTTTCCGAACTCCAAACGAAGCGTGCCGGCAGGAGTTTCTAAGGTTTACCCCACGTTTCGAACACAATGGAACATGTTTTGGAGGCTAATTCGATCATATGTGCGAGTTATGGAAATAAACGATCAAATTTAAATTAAACCGATTAAACAAATTTCTATGCGTTTTGGTTTGCCCCGGACAAACGGTAAATCCGATTGACATGAAATTTGAAATCTTACAATAATATCACATTACAGATCCGATGAAACTAGTTTCGTCGAAATCCGAGACTGTTTGAAAAATGGCTATTTTAACTCGTCAATTAAATATTAAAATATTCAGTTTTCACAAATTTACTTTTAATTCGATTTTAAAATTTCTACAACATCATTCTAACTTTAATATGATAAAATAAAATTTTACAAATCATTTTTAATCATATTAAACCCGTTATTCAATTATCCAATAAATTCCAATTTTAGAATCTTATTAACTCTATTATAATCCCAATATAACTTACATTCACTTTGGAAACCAATTTGAATCATATTAAATCAAATTTCAATTATTCACTCTATTTTCATATATTAAATTTCAATATCAAATTAATCATATCAACTTCGAAATTTAATTATTCAAACATTTGTAATATTAAAATTAAACAAATTTGATTATCCTTAAATCACTATCTTTTGAAATATTCAAACCGAACTTATAAAATTTAACCTTTAAAGCTAATTCGCATCTTAGAACCCTATTTTCATTTTACAGTTATTCAATTATTCAATAAGTTTTAAATATTTAATTTAAACAATTTACCTGTTCAATATTCAATACTTGATTTTAAATAGATTTTACTTATCAATCAATTACTCTATTATACCCAATGAATTCAACATTTATTATCCTATTCAACTATTGATTTCAAAGGCATTCACTAAGTAGAATTTATTTTTCAATACTTATTACTATTCAAATCTTCGAAACCAATCTATTAAAATTTGTATTTCTACCTAAATAATTCACAATTCTTATTCACTTATTTACATTTGTTTTTCCATATTCCCTTATAACCAAGTTATAACATTTGAGTCAATTCAATTAGATTGGAACTCCATTCAATCTATAAATAATTACTTAGATAATTATTGTTGCAATTCATTCCGGTTATTATTATTCCAAACGAATTACAATTTTTTTTCTAACATTAAATCATGAAATCTTATTAAATTAGCCATTTTAATTATCGAAAATTTATGGATCGTTACAGGTGAAGTATTACCTTTTCAAATATATTTAAATATGGCTGACTTTGTTTTTGAAAAATTTAGAAATTTATAAAAAAAAGTGTGATATATAGATTTTAATCTGATACCAACACCATATTTTAATGTCGTTTTCATTATCAATGTTGTATAATCTAGTTTAGCACAAAGTAGAGAAAACTGAGATAAAATATTTCTAATTAATGTACGACTAAAACTAAATTCCATGGAAATTCTAAATTTGGTCTATATATTTCTGAAACCAACACATTTTTAGAGTTATAAATTTCATAGAGTTCTTTAAATTCCACTTTAAGAGGAATAACTAATATCCAACAATCATACTAGAATGAACCCTTATTTCCCGAATATACCACATTATTTATTCCTAATTTATAAATATCATAACTTTTTATTATCGATTTCTAAAAATGGGAAATATTATTTGTATTACTAGTAGAAATATTGTGTATATTATAAGTATCACCATACCATTAATTCGATATTATTTCTTTTCAATTTAATTTTTCATTATTATTGGTAAATTTCCATATTTATTTTCCTAATAAAAATGTATTTATATTATGTAGATTTATAATACCTAACCCTCCATCCTCTTTAGATTTACATACCATTTCTCATTTTACTAAACACTTTGAATTATTATTAGGGTTATCCCCACTCTATAAAAAATCTCTTCTAATTTTATCTATTTTATTGATTACCTATTCTGGAAGGCGATAAAACGACATCCAGTATATGGGTAGTGCTGATAAAACGGAATTAATTCGAACCATCCAACCAGCCTCGATAAAAATTTACCATTCCATTTGGATAATTTATTGTAAATTTTATCAATCATTATTAATCAGTCATCGTGTTTGAGTTTAGTTGGCCTTATTAAAAATCCTAAGTATTCTATGAGAAATTTCATGATTTTACAATTCAATGTCAAAGCTACTTGATTACAACCTTATCCATATCATTTAATACTAACACCAAACTCTTGTTAAAATTAATCTTTAATCTAGAGAGTAACTCAAAACTATATAAAATAAATTTAAGCACTATAATATGTCTAGACAAATGAAATATAAAGAGCATGGTATCATCCGCAAACTGTACAATTGAAAGACCATTACTTGAAATCTCATTTCCAACATTGTTTAAAATCCCATTACTAGTGGCTAGCTTGGTAATTCTAGTGAAAATGCCAAAAGCTAAATTAAACAGAAGGGGTGATAAAGGATCACCTTGCCTAAGTCCACATTTCGATTGGATTTTATTTCCTAATACACCATTAACCATAATACTTGAATTTTCGATTTTAAGTAGAGATATAATCCAACCCACCCATCCAACACTGAAACCACTAGCCAATAATAAATCTATAAGAAAATCTCAATCAATTGAATTGAAAGCTTTTATAGAATCAAGTTTTAAAAGCGCACAAGTGATATTATTTTTACAACAAAATAACTAATAAATTCTTAAACTACCACTACCCCATTCGTAATATTTCTACCTTTGATAAAAACAGTTTGATTATTATATAGGTCTGAAATCATTTAATTCATTTGTTCCAACTTTATTGCGTAGTAAGATTGCATTAATGAAATTAAACTTTCTTAATTGTAACGAGCCATCATAAAATTCATAAAACATTTTAATTATTTTAAAACATTCCAAAAAAATTCACAAATTAAAATAGGAAAGTCATCAGTACTGCGCGATTTATCACTGGGCATATCCTTTATAGCCCTTAGAATCTCTTCTTCGGTAAATGGGTTATCCGGTCCATCTAAATCAATCCTAGTGTCATTAAGATATAAATCATCACAATTAGCCCTAATCATATGCACATTCTTAGTTCAAAAAATTTCTTTATAATAATTAGTAAATGCCTCGTTTACTTCTTTTTCATCAAAAATCTCTACGTTATTAATTACAATAGAATTAATAGTGTTACTATGTTTCTACCATTTACTATTTTTTGAAATAATTTGGTATTCTTATCCCCCTCATCCATCCATTGGACCCTAGATCTTTGTTTCCACATCACTTCCTCTTGCATAATAATTTTATTTACTTCATCTGTTAAAGTAGAAACTACATTTTTCTTTGATATATTTAAATTTACAGATTCTTCTATTTTATTTAACTTTAAAATCCCGTTTAGTAATTTATTATTTTTAATTCTAATGTTGCTAAAAACATCCTTGTTCCATTTTTCAAGAAAAATTCTTAAATTTTTAAGTTAGTTACAAATATTTTAACTATGTATCATGAAAATCTATAATCATAATTACTCATAGAAAACCATTTATTTATAATTATATCTATAAAATTATTTTCTAACAACCACATATTTTCAAATCTATTTTTTTTATTCCCAACTATTTGATTAGTACAAGATAAAATAATAGGGCACTAATCCAAGTAGGCACTCCGAAGTCCAGCGACATTACAAACTGGAAATATATCTTCAGCTTCATCACTAATAAAAAAAACCTATCTAAAAGTGTCATTAAAGGGTCATCCTTATTGTTCGACCAAGTGAAGTGTCTGTTATTTAATTGTATCTCAATCAAATTACAATTAATAATAAACTGAACGAACTCCTACATAGCAGTAAAGTTGCCTTTTCTGGGAGAGCGTTCCCCTAGAAATCTAGTGATATTAAAGTCCATGTCCATTACCCATAGACCATGAGCGAGTAATCTAAACTCAAGGCACTCACTCCAAAGAATCTTATAGGTGGGACTCGCATTGTGGGTGCATGGGTTGGGCGAATACGTCCCACATCGTAAGAAATATGGCATATAACGTGATATATATGAGATTGGTGGCGCATAATATAGGGATTCCTTTTATTACAAGTAAGTGTCGCTAAGACCATATATGTACTAGTTGGAAGGTAATAAAGGGATGTTTAGTCGGGATCCCGACACATTGGAAGCTTTGTTGGTTGGCGCCATCACACATAATGAAGCGCGCATTCATGGGGATGCGTTGGAGTGTCGAAACTCAACAGAAACTAGAGCCTATAGTTCAAGCGACCATTAGATGACCAAGTATATGCTCATTGGGAGGCGATGAAGGGATGTTCAATCGAGACGTCGGCACATTGTAAGCTTCGTTAGGTGGCACCATCACACACAATGAAGTACGTATAAATGGGGACGTGCTGGAGTGCTGAACTCAACAGAACCATTTGATTAATCTTGGAATTTGGTCCATAAACATTAGAAACATTGAGAAATGAGCCATCACTAAGATCAGTAAAGGTAAGATGCATCAAATGAGCTTTAATAATAGATTGAAAAAGTTTAATTCAGTTTTCTCCCATCCCTCCATCGACCCCCTGAGCTACCTCTAGCCGAAAGATGAATCCAATGATTAAAGTGAAGACCCATAGACTCCTATATAATCCATAATAAGAATGTTCTATTTTTGTTTCTTGTAATGAAGTTGTGTCGATGTAATTATCTTTAAAAAATAACCTAATTTTACTACATTTCCCTAAATCATGTAAACCTCTAATATTCCAACCGACGTATCTCATGATTTAAGTAATCTGACCTACTCTAGTTCCCTAATCCTAATGTTCTCTGTATCTAAATGCACCACATCAAAGACAAAACCTAAACTCCTAGCTAAAAGACACATATCACTAATAGATAGACTACTCAAAGCACAAGGACTATTAGTATTGCCTAAAAGAATATTCATACTTGAGCTACAGTCATTGGATACTCTAGTAGTCGCTCTACGGAGATGAGCACTCCTCCTTACCAATCTAAATGAACTTGTATTAGAGACAACGTCTTTGTTTACTATACGCACTCACTTCATGCACCAAACCTGTAACATCTTGCACATCTATATCTCCCTATACCTTTGTGCACCTCTGTATCAACCTCCTCATTACCTTGCACCTTTGTGCACAAATCTTTTGACTGCACATTTGACATCTCCATACATGAATCCTTGGACATTATACTTTAAAATCTTAATTTGTTGAATATAGGAGAAAGATAAGCATTAAGGTTTTTAGATTGAATGAGTTTTCATTGATTCATGTAGATGATTACATAGACTATTTATATATATGACATACACATGTGCACGTGCACAACTATCACTCTTTCTACTAAACACTCAGTTTACAATTCTCATGCCTAACTTAACTCATATAACTGCTTATTACATCACATTACAAAATCTGAAACATTATTTCTTCTAACTCCTTCCCTTAATTCAAACTCTATTCCCTGTCCTTTCTTGACTTCGGTTCCTTCTTCCTTCTCGGTACTTGACTCAACATTCAACTCTTTCCTCAATCTAGAGAAATGCGCCAAAGATAAAGGCTTTGTAAGAATATACGCTCGTCGATGAAGTGCTGGTACATGATTAACACATAAGTTCCCTTTAACAACTTGTTCTCTAACAAAATACAAATCCAACTCAATATGATTAGTTCTCAAGTGCAAAATCGGATTAGCAGCTAGCAATACTATACTCAAATTATCCTACCACACAATTGTCTTATAACTTTCTTCATCAAGCACCTCTGACAACAGTGATTTTAACCACATAATTTTAGATGTCATACTTGCAACACTTCTATACTCAGCCTCGGTACTAAATCTTGAAACTGTTGGCTGCTTCTTAGAGCACCATGAAACAATGTTTCTTCTAAGAAACACACAACACCCACTAGTAGATCGCCTGTCATCAATGTCTAAAGCCTAATCTTCATCAGAAAATGAATTAATATTCAGAGATTTGTTTACCTATAGCTTTACACCATAATTTAATGTCCCTACTAAATATATCAATATTCTTTTTACAGCTCTCCAATGATCTGCTAGTAGATTTTGCTATACTGACATACTTTATTCACACTATATGATATCTCATATCCGGTAATAGTAACGTACCGTAGAGCTCCTATAATGCTTCTATAATGATGTGAATCTTCAATTGGACCTCATCTATTTCTGGATAAATGAAGGTTGATGATTATAGGAGCGGGAAATGGTCTGGCTTTGTCCGTGTTGGCACTCTTTAACACAGTCTGAATATTATTTTTCTAACTGAGATGCAACTCACCATTTGCTAAGTGCTTGACTTTACTACCTAAGAAATAATGCAGGTCTCGAAGATCTTCTATCTTGAATTGATTGTCTAAGCATTGAGTTAATCCATCTAGTTCAACATTGTTGCTCCCAATAATGATAAATTCATCAAAGTATACTAACACATATGCAGTTGATCTGTCTGTAGTCTTGATGAACAATGAGTTATCTGACCTTGCCACTTGATAACTTAATCTTGTCAATGCATCTTTTAGCTTTTCAAACCAAACCTTAGGCGTCTGCTTTAAGCCATAAATAGCTTTGTTTAGCTTGCATACCAGTTGTTATTTACCGTTACTTTCAAACCCCTTTGGCTGCTCCATGTATACTTCCTTCTGCAATTCTCTATTCAGAAATGCATTGTGAACATCTAGCTGTCTAATCTACCACCTGTTATATAAAGCAATAGTTAACATAACTCTTACTGTTGTGGGCTTCACAACAGATGAAAATGTCTCACTGAAATCAAAACTATACTGATGTGTGTATCCCTTAGCCGCTAGTCTTGTCTTGCATTTTCCTATGGTCAACATTTTTCTTCAATTTATAGGTCCATCTACATCCCACTAGTGATTTATCCTTAGGTGCAGGAACAAGACTCCATGTATTGTTTCTTATTAAGGCTGATACTCTTCCTCCATAGCCCTTTTTCATTCATCATGTTGTATAGCTTGCTCAAAGGTCTTAGGTTCAGCTGATGTATAGTTTGTCAAATATATTTTTGGCTTAAAGATTCCCCTCTATGCTCATGTCATCGTGTGATGTCCTTGTTCTCTGACTTGTGTTTCTATGTGTGGCATGTCACTAATTGTTGTAGCTTGAGGATCGTTTGTTGCTGGTAAGATTGTTCTGATTTTCTCTAGAATTATCTGAGTTATTATCTCTTATGTTATTGAATGTTGATATATTGCTTGATGACTCATCGATGTAGTCTTTGAGTGGTAGAGCTTGTTGTATATTTTCTTCCACGCATATGGGTATAACAGGCAATGATGTTTATGGATTATAGACCTTGCTTGCGACCTTTTCTTCTCCGCTAGCAAGAAAAACTCTTTCATTGAAGACCACATACCTAGACACAATAATTCTCCCATTTACTGTCAAACATTTGTAACCCTTCTGGTTATTTCCATAACCTAGGAAGGTGTAAGGTGATGATTTGAAGCTAAGCTTATTTGCATTGTAAGGTCTTAGAAGAGGAAAACATAAACATCCAAAAACTTTCAACTTCTTGTAATCTGGTTTTATCCCATACAATATCTCTGCTTGACTTTTGTATTTAATATTTTGAAGGCAATAGATTGATAAGATACACTACTGTAGAGGATGCCTCTGGCCAAAATTTAAGAGGTAGAGATCCCTGTGCAAGCAAGGTTAGTCCTAATTCTACAATATGCCTATGCTTTCTTTCCACAATTCCATTCTTGTGCGATGTATAAGGACAAGTATACCTATGCAATATTACTTTCTAATACTTTAACTTTGGCTTCAAATTGCCTCTCTACCTAATTAAAAAATTATTTCACTGCCTCATGTGTATCTGATTTTTTCTTTAGAAATATATCCATGTATATTTGGTATATGCATCTACAAAAGTAACATAGTACTTGAACCCATAGACTAAATCTATAGGTGTTGGACCCCATAAATACATAAGCTAATATCACATCTTACAAGGAACATTGATTTTATTCAAGACATTTTTCATTACACTTATATTTGGATGACCCAACTTCTTGTGCCAAATATCAAAAACTTCCTCAGATTTCTTTGTAGATAGGTTGCAACACTTTGCTTGATCTTCTGTTAGTGATTCAGATACCAGATTGAATTTTAAAATCCATCATGAAAGTCTATGTGGATCATGTAATATGAATATTTATCTAAGTGTTTAACTTGCGTAAAAATAGTAATATAAAAGTAAAGCGATAAAATAAATAAAACTAGAGGATTTTTATACTGGTTCGAACCCCCGTTCTACGTCCAGTCCCAGACTCCTTTTGGAATTAACTAGCAACACCCTCACTTAACCTGGAGAAATAGGTATTACAACTGCCTGAGCTACCAAACAGGACTTCGTGTCTGAAAATCTCCAACAGGGCTTCTTCTACAAAATAAGTAGAACTATTTGTGACTTCTTATGATCTTGTATAGCACAGATTAGCCAATGAGTACAACCTTCCTACAATCTTCTTCTGAGTGGTATATTGAGTGCATGTGAAGAAATGACTGGTTTTGATCATAAGAATTATATTCTTTAATGAATAAGTGATCAATTTGAAAGTGTTGAAAGTATGTGAAACACTTGAGAATTCAAAAGGAATATATAGAGAATCATAGAATGTAAGTTATGTGATTTTAAGAATTTGTTTACTTTATATAGAGGATGTATGATTGCAACTCTTAGTGAAGAGGAACGATCAATAGAAATGGTTGCAACCATTAACAAAGAGAAATAACTCTTCATAGAGAAGAGCACCTCGAAAGAAAATTTGAAAAATATAGCTGTTGGCCATTCAGTCGACTGAATGAAATCAACCAGCCGACTGAAATTGAGCAGAGATATGTTTTCAAAACTTAAAAGAATTAGTACAAAAGTAAGTAGTTTTAGTCGACTGAAATCTTTAATTCAATCGATTGAAATGTGTTTAGTCGACTATTTTGAGTATCCAGTCATCTGAAACTGTCGGACTTATTTTGTGCTTTAAATTCTTTTGGCCAGTCAACTGACAGGGGTGTTTCAGTCGACTGGCTGATGTTAGTTTTGACTTCTGATTTTTGAAAATAGTTTGTGATCGTGTGTGCTTGTATATACCACTAGAAGAGATTTTAACTATTTATAAACCTTTAGACTAAGACACTATGACTGATATTACATTATTGTGTTATCATGGTCTTCTTCTTGTTATGTAGATCTCTTTGTTTGATTGATATCATTTCCTGCATAAGTGGTTAGTATACTTAATATATTCTTGTTTAGTTGTCACTATCAAAATATCAAAGTATGATGTTCTAACTCATCATGTTGTGCTCCTTGCAGTAACACTTCTTAGGTCACATTATCTTTAGTTAAACAAATCTTTTAATGAAATTTAAAGAATGCTCCATTGTCCCAAGCAAATTGGGATACACTCATAAGATTTTCTTAATTTTGGGTACCCTTAGAAGATTTCTCAACAATAATGATCTATTACCTCTGCAAGAACTAAACTATTGTTCCCTACATTAGTGATATTGTCCATATATATAGAGTTCTTACCATGATACAGGGTTCCTCTAAGATTTAAGTTCTATAGATTGTTTGTAACATGATTGGTTGCACCTGAATTTGGATACCACTTTGTATCTTGAATATCTTCATCTTTAGCTAGTTCAGTGACATTGCTATGATAGATGTTGAGGCTTTTACGATGGTTCTTAGTTTCTTTGTTTAGTTGACTTAGATTTGCATTTGGTAAGAACTCCTTTTGACTACTTTGGGTGGATGAATTCTATTGTGAGTTGGAGAAATTAGAGTCAAATCTGAAGTAACACCTTAAGGCATATGCTCATATTTTTCACAAATTTGGCATCTAGGTCTACTACTATTATTCCTTCCACTTGCTCTTGTCCTTCCATAAGTTCCTCCTCTACCATAGGATTAATCACTTTTGAAATTTTGTGAGCATCTTCCAGTAATATTTATATACTCGGTCTTTTAATAGTAATTAGGATTCTTGATTCTTGAGTTTGATGCATAATTGGTGGAGAATTCTTGATTGGGGGTGTTCTTTTGCTCAAGTCTACCATCATGTGCAAGCAATATAGAGGTTACATATTATAGAATGGGTGATGTTTCTTTGGAGGAGATAACTGCTACCACTACTTCATAATCACTGTCAAGTTCGTTCAAAATGGTGAGTACGTGCCCAGTTACTATTACCTTATGCCCTCCAGAATCAAGAAGATCACATATTGTCTTAATCTTGCTTAAGTACTCTCTAATTGTTAGATTTTCTTTTCTGATTCCTTGCAACTGTCTGTTATAATACATGATTCTTGCTATTGATTATGAGTTGAAGTTCTACTGAATGGTAACCCAGACCTCATGTGATGTCTTGCATCCAATAAATTGAGACAAAATATTGGTGCTGATTGAGGATAAGTGCCATGAATACAACAAGTTGTCTTGTCTCTAGTGCTTGATGAATTTAGGGTTACTGATTAGTTTGCCTTATTGATTTGATATAAACTTGGGTGGTAGGGGTATTGTGTTATCTATGAAATCTTGAAGTCCATAACCTCTAATGGCGGTTTGAACTTGAAACTTCCATAGCAAGAAGTTGTTTTCATCAAGAGATACAATGATAATTTAGGTCTAAGGGTTGATAATTGTTTTTAGAGAATCTTCTATTATTTTCTGTGATTCATTGATGCTCCCATTGCCTTGAAGTGACGTGTCTATTCTTGATTGGGGATTATCGTCTTCAGACATAATGCTATTGGATATTGATGGGAATACAAGGCTTGTGATGAATCTTGATTAAGGTTTGGGTTAGATTCTGGATTGCTAATGGATAGTGAAGATGATTTAGGAATGGGAAGTTGAGTTCATGAAGCTAATGGTTCTTGAATCTTGATTTGTTGTAATAGTGAAGAGGATTCAGGAATGGGAAGTTAAGTTGATGAAGTTGGTGATTCTTGGTTCTTGAGTTGTTGTGCCGTTAGGCAATGAAGCTCTGATGCTAGATTGATAATCCAAATTTGCCGAATATAGGAGAAAGATAAGAATATGGGTTTTAAGATTGAATGAGTTTTCATCGATTCACATAGAAAATTACATAGCCTATTTATATATATGACATGCACATGTGCACGTGCACAACTATCACTCTTTCTACTAAACACTCAGTTTACAATTCTCATGCCTAACTTAACTCATATAATGCTTATTACATCACATTACATAATCTAAAACATTATTTCTTTTAATTATTATTCCGGTTAAACCATGCACATTAGAATCCAAATTTTCTTTAGTAACCCCATGCACAAATCTTGAATCCCCCATGCACAAAGCTAGCTTCTGGCTGCATATTTCTTTCTTGCTCTGTTACACACATATTATGAAATATATCTACATCCATAGAGAAATTCTTACCCTTCTTCTTATTAGAATCCTGTTTATTATCATCAACAAGAGCACCGAACCGACCATCCACTACCCTGTCCATCTCATTCTCATGCATATTTAAACTATATAGTTTCCTTGCAACATCATCCACAATCCTTTTTTTCCTTATTTGTATCAGCCTTAAACCAATCCTTAATGTATAGATCAAGATGCCAAAACACTTTATTGAACAAATAAGAACCCTCTTTACTTTTTTCTACAATTCCAGTTAAGCCAGCCATCTAAGAAAATCTTTTTCAAATTCAATAATTCAAGTTTAAGATAAAACCCATGTCCATACTAACAATCGACGGATCGGGTAGAGATGGTGCAGAAAGATGGTACAATATTTTCTTTTATGGCTAACGATACCATAGTTAAAACATCTAATTAGTTCTCAGCATAGTTTTGCTATATGAGAATTGCCTTGCCACCACAACTAAAACATAAGAACCGCCCTTTTCTTTCGATTATTCCATGGTTGGAAATGGAGTTTTTGATGTTTTGAAATAGAAGAATAATACCGATCTGCATCTGTTTAATTGTTCATCCTTGCTACTTTATTTTACTAGCGATTTTCATCTGTTCAATTGTTGATGCTTGACTGTAATAGGATTATGTATGTATGTTTGTTAGTCATATTATCATCAGTTTTAAATCCTCGTTTTCTAACTAAACAAACATACATGTGTTTATTGAGAAAATATCGGTAAGTTTCCTTTTAATGCTACCACCACTACTCATAGAAGCATAGATAAGTTTCCTTCATTACTTAAGAAACTATACATTATCATATGTATTTATATAGAGTAACCGAGTATGAAATTAAATTTAAAATGTGTTTTTTATGATTTAATTAAGATGATTATCAGAACTTCATGTCTTCATAAAGTTATCTGTGTGGTGATGAATTATTTTATAAGTGGATTAGATATTTCATAATAGTTTGAACTTCATATTTTGTAATTGGTCATAAACATGAATATGTAAGAAGGATGAACCAAAACATGAACATAAATATAGGATAAGATAAATTGATATTAAAAATTTATTCAAAACCAAAAATTACATTAGAATGGAATTTAAGCACTCTAAAACACCTAGAAGTTACTTATAATAGACAAAAGAATCTGCCAAATACAATATTCCATTCATACATATACTGTTTAAAGCAACTACTAATGATTACTGGTAAAAATGAAGTATTCATCCCTCTAGCGACAATATTCACTGCAGAATCTTCTTGGAAGCTCATCATCGGGGACTCATAAATCACAACCCATAAAAATACGACTACAATTTGGATTTTCACATCTTATTTTTTGCATTGTAGATTTTCGCATATACGTTAAACGGCATAAAACCTCTCTTGCCTCTTTTCTACATTTTCGAATATATATATTTCCCGAAACCATATTTTTGTTGTTACTATAATAGTTAACACGGTTGAACAATGTTATTGCATAGGCTTGGGTTAGGGGATCATAGAATAATGAATTGCTAAAATATATGCTAATGTGAGATGTCCTTGTGATCATGCTTGTAAGAGATAGTCGATGCCTAAAAATGGTCATTTCCATGTATGTGATTCTAAAACACATATGTTAATATGATAAGTATGCATATAATTATATCAACAAAGAAATGATTGATGTATACGGTAACTTAATTGCGAGAATGTGAAAAGGTACCATTCCAAGAATGAGTTGTGCTTGCAAATTTCCACTCCTCGCACAAAGGGTTAAGTAAATCATCCATCCTTGCTTATCGTGCCAAAACTTACTCCATTCGTTATGTACGCATATTGACTTCCACACTCCTTTTGTTTTTGTTGCATCATGAAAAATCTTGCAACTACATCGAGAAGAAAATTTTTTATGTTAGAAACAATTATCTGAATATTTCACCATTTGCTTGATTTCATCTAAATATCGATTTCATCTAAACATTGGTTTATTTGAATGCTAAAACCCATTGGCATAAAATATGCTCGATTTCATCTAGATATTTCAAATAAACCAATATTTAGTCTTCCATTACCTAAATAATATTCAAAGCAGTTAGCTAATTTTGCAACTGCTTTTAAGTTTTAATAGGCTAAACGGGTCCAATTATTGATATCTTTGTTTTGATTGCACAAAATATTTTAATCAAAATATAGATCACTAAAAATCTAATAAACGCATTCACAGTAAAAATTAATTAACTATATTATTTTTCAAATGTTGCTGAATAGAAATTGTTACTGAATTGATTAACTCTCTTATACTTATTTTTTAGCTTTAATCCAAATGTTGTTTCGGTTTCTTTTGTTAATATCAAGGCTTACTGTTATAGTTTGGCAGGATCTTAAAACTTGAAGTGTAAACGTGTATGTCAAAAATATTTTGGGTAGGGATGAGCAGTTGGTTTGTTTAGTTTATCCGATAATAAAAATTGTTAAACTAAAACTAATAAAAATAAAAATTAAACCAAACCGACCAAATTAAGTTCGGTTGGTTCGGTTGGTTATCTGATTTAATCGAACTAAAAATGGATTCACATTTTATTTTAGAATATTCATTGTAATTTGAAATAAAATCTAAATATATGATTAACCTATTCTCATTTAGCTTTCATATACTTAATAATAGTAATTTTGGCACACATATATGATAAATAAAATTATTTAGATCATTAAATTAATCTAAAAAAATGATCAAAACATTAGTAATTTTGAAAATGCAATAAAAGTTTAGTTAATTTGGTTAAACCAATAACCAAATTAAAATATTTTACGGACTGATTATAAACCAATCTAATTCCAAGACCAAACCAAACCGACTGAAATAAATTAGTTTGGTTGGTTAGTTTGGTTTAACCAAAAATTGCTCACCCCTAATTTTGGGTATATATACAAAACAGATAAGAACATAAATACAAATTAGTAGGACGGACAATTAAAATAGAGAACTGCAAAACCGAACTGAACCGACCTGAGAAGACTCGAATCCGAACTGAATCCAATAGGTCTTGGTTCGGATCCGGGTAATGAAAAATACCATAAAGAACCGACGAAACCCGACCTGAAAGACACGACCAAAAGACATTGAAATATATGCACTTTTAGTACCATTATTAACCGAATCCAAACCAAACATCGAGTCGAGTCGGGTCTAGGTTTTATAATGTATAGTTTGGACCAAATAAAATATGTCTCGTCTAGAACCGAAATTAGTCAGGTCGGATTCGAGTATGTCAAGTCTGGTCAGGTCTAATTGCCACCACTACAAATTAGGAATCTAGCAATTTAGTTAACTTGTGTTCATATAGTTAATACTAGATATATTAGTAAAAGCCAGAAAAAGGTAAATCTATACATGAATATAAATTGATCAAAGGGAAGAATAACTTTTCCATGGAATGCTATGAATACAAAGTAATAAATACATGGTACCGACAACAAATAAATGAAAACTGAGGCATTATATCAAATTTTAATGGGTTTAATACCTAAAAATTTTAATGGGTTTAATATTCAATTTAATGAAAACAAAATTGAAACCCTAGATTTTCTAAAATCATTCTACGTGTCGTATGACATATTTCACTTGAATTATAAAAAAGCAAAGGTTGTGTTGATTGGTAGAAAATCCTATTAAGGTTGTTTGATGAAAAAAAAACTTTTTTTAACTTTTACTTGTTTTCCCAATCATAAACGATCATATTAAAATGGATCTCTTGAAACAATGTCTTTTGCATATTCATTTATTCGTACATTTATATATTTATGTGTACTGTAAACAAAACAAAACAAAACATACATAATAATATAAAAAGGAAAGTAAAAGTTATACTACTCTCAAGTTCTTCATGTCATATAAAGGTTGAGATGAGCGTAAGGCAATGGCAACAATTTCTACTATCATATCTTGAGGAAGAAAACCAATAGAAAGCTTTTTCCCTCTTTTCCTTTCAAAAATATTTGACATTCCTTTCAAAAAGTCAGATAGCGTATTCTTCATGATCGATGAAGTAAGAATCTAAAATTTACTGAATGATTTTGTAAGAAAGAATGAGAAAGAAATGTAAGTCAGTTCAGTTTGATGAAATAAGAGGAGCTAGTAGTGTTCTATTTATATAGATGAAGTCAGATATATTTGCCGAGTTTTGTGTTAATATATATTAGAATATATTTTCTGCCAGTTGTACATTCGACTACAAAGAACAAAATGAGTTCATATCTCCCCAAATTCCATCCGCACTAGGCAATTTAGGCAATTTACTATCCACCTAATTTAATTAATTAAAAGGTTATGATTGTACGGGGACACGGAACACATGAGATTGAAGACAAGCGAATTGAACCAAGAAAGAACTGAACTTTGTAAACTCATCTGATCGGTCCCTTTTATTTTTATGTTCGGATTAATGCGAATGTTTATAGATGTACTCTACTAGTACAACCGCATAATGGTGGGAACCGACCGTTTTGTTGTATAATTTCAAAGAAAAATATAATCTTTTGATTGATTTCGATTAAACTTAACAATATGTTCAATGATAAACTATTTGCATTATTAGGAAGGAAAGTAAAAATATTTTAAGTATAAATATATAAAAATACGCACGCACGCACAAATGCATACGCGCACACACATATATATGTATATATGTGTGTGTGTATATATATATATATATGTATATATATATGTATATATATGTATATATATATGTATAGAAGAGCGTTTAATTGAGGTTAACAAATGGAGTGCTCCAAACAGGGGTGACATGGAGTGCTCCTCATGTATACACATATATATGTACATAACAGCAGATCCGAAACAAATTAGCCAAACTACATTCCATATGAACCTCTCTCTACAACTCTTCTGGTCGGTGATGTTATCAACATGGAATCTCATATTCGACACAAATGGGATTGCAGAGATTACGCATAACAATGCAATGGATTTTAAAGCGGATAATGGTTTTCCACGTTGATGAGATCCAGTAACAAATGGATGGAGATGAAGGTTCAGTTTATGGTGGGTTGTTTGGACTACTAGCGATCGATGCTACTATCTCTTAGTACCAAATCAACATTGAGTTTAGGAATGTAATCTCTGGTTTCTTTAACGCAACTGCATAAGATCTTGGTTACGTCTAGGAAAATATATTTGAAAGATTCAAGATACAACAAGCACTCCGAGTGACGATGAAATCTAGAGTTACAGTCCAAATCGCGATCTGAAAATCATGAACCCTGATTTTCCTATTGCGATCTCGATGTAGATCTTAGAAATAGAGATGCAAAGTTATTGGGTCTGGTGGAGAAATGCAAAGAAATTAAAACTAGGTTCTTGCAGATCGCTCTAAAACCCAGATCTAGACAAAGCGATTAATGATGACGTCATAATATCTTGTTGCTACATCCACAGAAAAATAGGTGACTTCCTGATGAACAAGGAATGCATTATGGAAGATGAACGCATGTAACAGAGTGGCAGTTTGGAGCAGTTTGAGAACATGTTGCGATTGAGCGGTTACAACAGATGAATGGAGGCACGTGTAATAATTTCGTTAACCGGCACTTCAACTGAAGATATGCTGCTGAAACATTTTTGGACTCAATTGAACTATCTACACATGAAAGAAAGACATGATATGGTATATGGAAGGCTTCAACAGTCGTAGATATCCATCTGAAGTATGATATGATCAACGTTTGGAATTTTATGATGTAAATGTGTATTTTAATTTCTTGCACTATATATGCCTATTATTGCTGGGCCAATTGATGTGATTGTGCTTTGTAATTGTATTAATAGAAGAAAAAAAAAAACCCATTTTCAAATGCACACAAATGCACATACACACGCGCATACATACATATATATGCACACACGCACACATATGAATACATACATACATATATAAATAATAGATCTTGACCATTACATTCTATTATATTTACATTTGATATACATACACACAAATATGTATATACACACGAGATATTAGATCTTGATCATTGCATTCTATTGTATTTACATTTGAAGTTGAAATTAGGGTGCAATACAATGGTTTAGATCCATTGTGTCACCAATCTGTACCCGAATAGAATTTTCCATATGTATCATGTGTATTTGTGTATGTTTGTGTGAAGGATATATATATGTTGGAACTAGCAGGGCCGGTCCTAGCTTGTTAGGGGCCTAAGGCCTAAAGATCTAATATCAAGTCTAAAAAACAATTAGATGCACTAAAACAAAAATTGATTATCGAATAAAAAAATGCACAACACTAGATTTAAACTCCCATGGCCTAAAAATAAAGTACAACATCTTACCACCACACTGCATACACTTTTATTTATTTAAAGGATGACATCTTATACATATAAACCAAAAACAATCATATGCATAAATAAAATTTGAAATTTTGGGCCCTAGAAAATCGGAGGCCCTAGGCGAAGGCTTTAGTGGCTTTGGGCTAAGGCCGGCCTTGGGAACTAGGCCAGCCCGCAGCGGAAGTTATGTGTGAATTTCAAATTTTTTATCCTATTGAATCTTTATTGAGCCGATGAAGTCTAATTCATTTTGAACATTTATATATTTAATTTAAATAAAATCATATATTTCATTTAAATTTATAAATTGTTGATAGAAATTTATTCAATTTATTTTCAATTTATGTCCAAGTATACATATGTCTCGTATACATATGTATATGTATGTGCATGTGTAACATGATATACCATACAAGATATAACATGTCCGTATATAGATGTTGGGATTTCATCGCAAAACGACACGTTAGCTCATCTTATATGTATTGTATGTTGTTCAAATATGTGTATATGTTTACAATTATCATATGTGTATATAAATATTCAAGTAATATATATATATATATAATATTATATAAATAAATGTATACATACATACATAAATATATATATATGTAAAATATTATAGTATATAAAAATTGAACATATGTATATTAATATATATATATATAATATACAATGTAATTTTTTATATATAAATATATACATGCATATATCTAAATGTATTAAAGTTACATAATTATATATATATATATATCTGTGTGTATCCATAAATATAAATATAAATATGATTTAGAATATTTTATACATTATAAATTTTTAAAATAAATAATTTTTTTTATTTTCATTCCAGATCGAATACACAGCAATTCCAAATTTAAATACAATTTTATTAGATTAATATATATATATATATATATATATTAGGAATTAATTAGTTAAACAATAATAAACAAAAGATAAAAAATATGTGCATAACAAATATTTCTAATTTTAAAATTAATTTTTGGATTTTTCTAAGTCAAAATAATATTTTTTTATTAATTAAATGCTTTTCGACCGAATTAAAAATAATTTTTAAAAATATTAAAAATGATTTAAAATATTTAATTTTATGACTAAGAGCTTATATGATATTATATTAATTTAAAAAATATATATAAAAACGAATTTTAGAAACATAATTTATTTTATATGGATTTATTAATTCATATAATGAATGAATAATAATAAAAAATATTAAATAATTACCAAAAAGTTATTTCCAGTTACTAAGAATTATGTTTAATATAAATGTACATTTTAAAAATATTAGATCAATTATTTATGTTGTATGGTTATATAGTTTAATATAAGTCTTATAAGTAAATCAGTTAGTATATTAATACATACATACATACATACATAAATATATATATATATTAATAAAATATAACTAATTAATAATAATAATTTCGGCTATGTATATCAGATCCTTATGGAAAATTATATTTTTCTTTTATTTTATAAACATATACACATGAAGAAGAGTTTGTCTCTCCCCTTCTCCATGAAGAAGAGTTCGACATCAGATCTTGTGCGCGAATCTGGCATGCTCTTGGCTGCCGCGAATGCCATTGTTTCTGTGCCTCCGAGTAATTTTTCCGAGCTTCCTACTACCGCTCGATCTCTTTGTGACTATGCTTTGCCTACGGTGGTGAGTGGTAGCCCTCTGTCTGGTATTCCGTCAGACATAATCTCCCCATCTTTACCCGCTCCTCATGTTCATGGCTATAATTCGAAATCAGGTGAGTCCCCACTGTCACCGTTCTTAGCTTCTTCTTCTAATAATGCTTGGTCGATTGTGGATGTTGGATTACCTGTAGTCACTAAATTGGGTGTTGTTGAATCTGAGTTTATTGATAAAAGTAGCAGGGGTAAGGCTGACAAGGTGGTGGCTTTGGCCATTGATGATGGGATTGGTATTCCAAGTGTAGTTGTGCAAGATAGGTTCGTTTCCACTGACATTGTCAGTCTATTAGTTGCACACCAGGTGTTCGTGATAATGTTGAGCTCGTTATCCCCTCTACTGGTACATCTCCATGTGGTGCAGGTCCAGTTCCTAAGGTTGCTTCTCCTCCTCGGGCTGTTTCTCAATGGTCGTCTTTTTCACCAAATTGTCAAAAAATGCGGGTGTTCATTCTCCCCGTTGTTTTGATAGAGTTGAGATTGACGGAATGATGATTCCACCGGTGGAAGTAATTAAGGTCAATGTTGATTATTGGAAGGATTATTTGGTGGGATATTTCCTCGACAACAACCCTGCCTATCGGCTAGTTTAGGCGTGTTGCTACCAGGTATGGAAGCCTAAAGCGGGTATAAGTGTTCATTTCGATAATGTAATGTTCTACTTCAAATTCTCGCGTAGTGATCAAAGACAACGTACTCTAGAGGCCGATCCTATTCTCATGATGGGAAACCATTCATTATTACCACATGGACTCCGTCTGTCAATAGGGCTAAGGATCAGGTGTTATCTATACCTGTCTAGGCCCACTTCTCTCATATTCCTTCTTTTTTTCAACCTCTGATTGGGATTGATTGGCTAGCAGGCCTTGTTGGTAAGGTGATATGTTATGATGCTAACACAGTAGCCAGAAAGAGATTAGTTTATGCCAAAGCTCTAATTGAGATAACCCCTGACAAATCTTTACCTTCGGTGTTGAAAGTCAGACTTGATGAGGGGCATTTTGCTGAGGTCAGAGTTCGCTACAGTTGGAGACCGGATATCTGTACGACCTGTCAGTCCTTTGGGCACCTTTCTACTGCATGTTCTAGTTATGCCCCTAGCGAGCTTATTCCCCTATCTGCTCGGGTTCCAATTCCTCTTCATCGTCCTCCTGTCAGGAAGTGAGTCAAGAAGGTTACTCCTATCCCCTCTGTTTACCCTTCCGTTGACGATTCTATTGGTTATGTTCCTACTATTGTTGTTCCTCTTGGTACGACTGAGTCTGAGCTTGCTACTACTGATGTTCCTACTGTTGTTGCTCCTGTTGGCACGGCCGAGTCTGAGCATGCTACTACTATCTTGTCAAAGACTATCATCTAGAACTCTGAGGAGTGAGCCTGGGTACATGTTCCATCTGATATGCGATACTTACCGAAGACCGACACTTTTTATGCTTTCATCAGTGATGTTGCGGGTGAGAATCGTTTTCTTATTTATCACATTGAGCGCGAGGGTCTGAGACTTACTAGGGTTGGTGAGATTGGTGAGGAGAATAAAAGTAAGTTCTATGACGTCGTTTGGGATAGGAAATTTATTTACTCTCCTTCGTCTAAAGGTTTTGACCGGAAACTGGCTGCTATTTTTTCTAGGTATTTTCATGTTACTGGCCCGTCATCTGATGTTGGCAGGGGCGGTTCATCTTTGGAAGGCGCGTACTCTGTTTTGTTTAGTAGTTTAGGCTCCTTCTACCTAGCTCCTATGTTTTATTTTCTTTTTCTTTGGGGTTTTCTCCAATTTAGCTGTTATATGCATGTGCAGAACACCTGTTTTCACATTATTTATACAGTGGGATGGCCCACTATAAAGTTGGCTAGCTTTGCTATAAAAATAAACATGTACACATAACAATCAATATGTGGCAACAACAATACCTATAAGAATCTCACCTAACAAACAATATAGTAATAGCAATATATGTATATACATGGACAATTTACATTTATACAAAGTTAATACATCAAATATATCAACTAAACACATACCTAAAACTAAGGCCCTCATGTCCACCTTGCAATGATGAGTTCTCCTCCCTAAGAAAACTTCTCAATTCGTCAGATTACTAGTCCTTAAACTGCAGACCATTTGCTATCAGATAGCTTTTGATTTGAATTGATTTGATTTGAGTTTTGATAGAGTATATATAGAGATAAAATTCAACCATAAAATGATAGAGGAGGCAAAAAAAGTTCTCTAAATGTTGTGGATAGATATGCTTATATACAGGAGTTCACTTCCAAAATAGTATCGCTCACTCGACTTCTCTAGTGCGGATTCTGATCCGGCTCCTTGATTAGAAACCTCTGTTCTCCTTACATAGCCATATACTATGATAAAAAACTTTAGGAACAAATCAAAAATCCATATCGAGTGTTCGCTGTCAAGGATCGAGTGAAAATTCCTTGTTCGGACCGGTGTGAATTACCATGAAATTGTGTACTCTAAATTGGATCAAAGTCAATTATACGAATAATATGATCTACGTACAACATATGTATTTATTCAATTGGTTCCTAAACTATACCAAATTCTTTTTATTCATATTGAATTTTAAATTACACTTAATTTTCCAATAGTATTTCCTTTACTACTAAGTTTCATATACAAACCATTTCTTAGTATATCCAACAATATTTTAAATTACACTCATAAATCATTTTATTTAACTTTACTTAAGTTAAATTTCATCCATTAGCTCAATTTTCAAATTTATTTTTCTTAACTATACCAATTATTTTAATTCATGTTTATTATTTCTTAGTATATTCCTTTTAATACTAAAACTACTTTTGAATTATTTCATAAAACCATTACTTAAGTTCATGGTCATCTAATAACACCACTTATGCAAATCAATCACTTTAAATTTTAGTTTATACACATTTCAAAAGCCACAACTTCATCTTAAAACTGCTTCATACTTAAGTTTATTATAAGCATTTTATAAAGCACGCTTATGTTTATTATTCACTTTAAAACTTAAGTTCATACTTTTAATTAATACTAGAATTCATTTTCTAAGTCATTTCATAACGTATTACTCCAAGCCTACAAACACTTTATAAAGATTTATCTTTATTAATGAAACATTTCCCAAGATTTTTATTACTTCCAAAGAATCATTATTTTACTTAAGAAATATTACTTGAGTCTATTAACATTTTATAACTCAAGTTTATAATTGCAAAATACTCTTCTATTCCCTAAGATTATATATGCAATAATATATTTGTTTTACTTAACATGAATGTTCAACAAATTTAAAACTTGTTTTTAAATTTCTATCTCTTCAAATTTATAAGTTACAAAATTTTATTTTCTTATATTTTCATAAAATACTTAGCTTCAATTTATATATCAAATTTGGAAGTCCCGACTGTTTAAAATCGTCGAAAATTCCATTTCATTTCTAATAAATGAAAATTTCCCAAACAACATATCAAAATGAGATGTAAACCAAACTACTCTAATGCATATGGTACATGCAGTCATCACATGACTAAACTGAGAACTTCATAATTTAAACCTCCGGTTTTTATTTTAAATCAATTTGAAATAATATTTATATACATAACTTCATTTTGTATATCAAATCATTCTTTGGGAATTTTAAACAAATTTATTTTACCCAAAATAATTCAATAACCCATTTCTATCACGGTAGCAATTCCTCACTTTAGAAACTCGAAAATGAACACCAGTGATGCTATAGACATCACCGAAATTATTTTTCAACGACCGAAGTGAGTTTGTTGCTTTCTATCTCTTTTAAAGTCCATTAAAGATATTTCTATTCAAAAATACTTCCAAATACTACTAATATTATTTTTCCAAAACATTCTGAAAAACAATTTTCAAAACATCGGAATTTAAGTCCTCAAATTCTCAACTTAAATTCCTTATTTATAAACTATATTTATAAATCCTACTTATATAATCTAACTTCTTATATAATATCATTTTCACCATTATTTATCTTTGTTAAGATAATAATACACACTTTTATTACATAAATTTTTTAACTCAACATCATCAACGAACGCCTTATGGTCAAACTGTGAGATTGAATTCACAAGGTTCGTATTAAAATTAACCAAACAAATAATTGCTCATCAACTATCTAAGCCCAACAATGACCAATAAATACTCTTAAGTTGGCCGAGCACAACTAATTAACGATAAATGATAATAACATGAATATTATCGTTCTAACAACCAATCACATCAAATATAACTATAATAATTTCCAAAAATTTACCTTTCATATATAAGATATAATCTAGGTATTTCATTTACCCAATTTCAAAACAAAAATGTGTCCATTTGTCTTGTACAAGTGTTTAGAAACCCCTATCGATACAGTTGTTCCTTCTATATCGACTAGAATTCATAACCACTCAACCGATAAATCAACACAATATAAAACATTTTTATATCACTAACAAATACGTGCGTATATATATATATATATATATATATATATATATATATATATATATATATATATATATATTGACACACACACTCAGCCTCATCCTAGGGTCTCATTTACCCTATCTCAAATGAGTTAACCCCACCAAAGCCTACTTGTTCGCTCAACCAAAGCTCTAATACCAACTGTAACGATCCACCTATTCGATCCTCAGAAGTCGACACTAATACATCCACGATATTCACATGTCGAGCATCCGAATGCAAGAAAGACATATTATTGGGGAAAAAGAAAGAAAGGTAGAATAGAATCTCACATGATGACGAGTAATATATAATATACAACTTATCTTTACCACAAGAAAGCTATAATATACATAAATCAATCAGAGTACACTAAACAAATCATCAGCATGGACAGTTATAATAACCCGTCCTAACAATTGCTAATAAATATAACCAACCAATGCAACGAAAAATAACATATACGAGAGTACGTCTTGGAGGCATCCATCTCGTCTCCTGAAGCACCAAGATGTGATGCCTCACCCTGAGACCCACATTAACAAAGAGCATTACGGAGTAATACTGTCTGTTAATGCAGAGAATAGGGTTGGTTAAGAGCGACCATCCGTAAGACTTGTCTTAAACAAGTATTGAATACGTCGATTGGATGCTCTAATTTTTTTCTTTTACCATTCTCAAGTGGATCGACATACTCAATAAATGTTTAACACAAATCTATGGTGGCTAATGGATCTATCATAACAATATATAATAACAACAAATACAACAGATCACAAAACAGCAGTCACACATATATATACATATTTACAGATACCTCATAGTACACTACATAGTGATACAACAGTGGTGGTACATAGACCACAATACATACATCGAGTCAAAAAGAATAAGTACATATCAGAGTTCACAAAATACAACAAGACTATACAAAAGATGACTAGCATCAAAAGAAAGCAAGAAAATCCATAGCGGAAGCAGCATAGCGGTAATCTACAGTAGGTGTCTAACCTGAAACAACTCGGTCTAACCCGAGTATATAAAATACACGGGTCGGTCTAGCTTAAATAAACTGATTGGCATATGATAGGTGAAACAAAGGGATAAAGGATAACATTTCTTCTCAAAAGAGAAGAAGTAACACAAATATATGTCAACTAATTCATGTGAGAGATTATCACTAAAATATATCATAAGAGGATATCTCAAAAGAGGCAAACTCAATGACAATATCAATTAATCACAAATAATCGCCTCATGTCATCAGCATGTACAATAGCCAATATAATGGCTTTCATTAACCATAACTCCTAAATAGGAAATCACAAATCTCAAAAATACGCCAAAGAATGGCAATCACAAATAGCTCCTAAAAAGGAGATCATAAATCTCAAAATAAACACCAAATGATGGCAATCACAAATCATAATATGTAAAACTCGATTAAGAGTTCAAAACTCCAAAAATGTAATCGCCATATAATAATTTCTCAAACGGCTCAAAAGGCGCAATAATCTCGAAATGGCGAAAACATTTGGAAATCACAAATAAATCATGAAAATCACAAAACAGTGCACGTGCTTAATAAAATGGCTGAAGCCCGTTAAGTACTGTATCTCAAATAAGGCGCCAACATCCCGAAGGACAAACATCCCGAAGGACAACATCCTGAAGGACAAACATCCCAAAGGACAAACATCCCTAAGGACAAATGACCCGAAGGTCCAGTACTGGCAATCAACCTGGAGGTCCATAAAAACGTATAGCTTCAAACGAACAAGTCGGAATTAACCAAAAAAGTAAACGCATGTGTCCCATACCACATGTGTTATTAAATCGTTTAATTCTCTTCCTCATACGCTCAAAGAGTGCAATATTAGCTTCAAACGAACAAGTCCAGAATTAACCGAAAAAGTAAACGCATGTGTCTCATACCACATGTTTTACTAAATCGACCTCGGGAACGCAAGCGTTTACTAAATTGTTTAATTCTCTTTCTCATATGCTCGAAGAATGCAAAAACATGTATTTTATATAGAAAATAATTTGCTTTGAGAAAACTAGGGCCCGTTTGGTTTCATTTTGTATTTTGAGTTTTGTGTTTTTAACTTGTACTAAGAAATAAGAGAAGAAGATCCACAATTCTTAGCCATTACGACGATCAACGGACAACGAATGAGTTAGATTGTTCTTCGTGCTTTTGTTATCTCTCGAAACACGAAAAACAAAATAAACTTGTTTTCTATTTTACATGTTAATTTCATTTCTCAAAATTATTTGTATTTCTAACAATACATACGACAGTCGCACTTTTGTATAGATGAAAACACAAAACTAAAAACGATAAGCCAAACGGGGCCCTAGTTTTTAAACAGTTTTTGAAATCGTTTGGAAAACATATCTTTGAAATTTCTCTTTATTATAGAGAATATAAAGTTTTAATAGCTTTTAAAATAATTATAAATATTGTAGAATATTTATTTCAAAAACTATTTTATTAGAAAAATCATTTCAGAATCGTTTTAGAAAACCCGTGCTCGAAAACAACAGAAATCATCGAAAACACCATAAAATCGGCATATGAAATTGTCTCAACAACATGTCAATCTGAAATACGAATCAACTATAATGTTGGATTACCTATTGATAGGTTTTAAGCCCTTCAAAACATTTCAAAACATCACTAAAACTGGTTGCAAAAGTCATTAGAACAAGCAAAACCAATGCACAAGAGGAAAAGAAATCGACCTCACGTAACATGTCGCGATTTCAAAAGTGGAGCCGCACCACCTCAATTCTCCTCCATGCGTGCGCCTCCTCGCGTAGAACACGATTCCAACAGCCGCTTGCCCTATCTCCTCCTTGAAAGCCCGTAAATCTTAACCCTAGCTATACCAAAAACTGTCGAACTCCTCAATCAGCTGCCACAACCTCAACGAACTTGTCTACGAATAAATCTAGCCTTCCCAAGCCCAACGATACACGTTTTCGATTTTTTTTTGAATTGTTTTTTTTTCAAATTTTAAAGGGTGGATGCCTGCTTTCTTGATTTGTTGAAATGGTAGTAGAAGAACATAAGGGGGAAGACAAAAATGGGGCGTAATAGAGGAATTGTTGGGGTTGACTTAGTTTTAATTAAAAAAATTCAAGCATCTTATCGCACAGATCTCCGTTCACGTATGAACCCGAAAGACAAAACAAAAATATGGTCGCACTCAGAATAGCAACGCGGCCCCAAAGCAATAATAATATACACCGGTTAATAAATTCTATAAAATCACCAAAATGATGTCGTTTGCCGATAAATCGTCAAACAAATAATTTAAAAAAAATTCAAATTAAAATTTATGGAAAAATCAAATAAATTAAATTAAAAATACGTCAATATAAGTAAAGTCGTGAAAATAATAATTATATTTTCTTATGATTTATTTGAATCATTATTACTGTAAATAAAGTAACAAAGGAATCCACTGATAGCATTTAATAATTTAAAAGGAGTTAAATAAGTCTATTATACCCATTAAATAAATATTAAATTAAAAATCCAGATATTTAAATCATTATTCAAATAATAAGTCCACAATTCCAATATTTAAATCACTATTCAAATATTTATTCACAATTCAAAGATTTTATATAATCTCTATAATTTAATTTTGGTTATAAAGCATTTAAACTGATATTTTAATAATTAAAATTAATTAAATATTCAAAATTAAATGACCAAAGTTGTAACACCCTAGATTTTTGGTAACATTATTAAGGATATTTAATTAGCTAAATTAAATAAAATAATGTGTTGATTAGGGGATTGAGATTTGTTTTAATTAAGGGTAGCCATGCCATTTAAACAATGAACTAAAATAAGAAGTTTAAATTGAAATAGAGGATGGGTAAAATAGGAAAGAGGCCATTCTTATACCTTAAACCCTTAGGCCGTGTATCCATGCATGTTCATTTGAATTTGAATTTTTTTTATAACTCAAGGCCGTCTACCATTAACAAGAACAAGAGGAAGAAGGTAGAGAAAAGCTAAGGAAGAAGCTAATTCAAATCAAATCCATTCACATCTCAATCTCTTTAATCTCCAAAACTAAGGTGAATAATTTTTACATCTCATTTTTGATTGTATTTTTGGTTTTTAGATGAATGCCGAATATTTTGCATTGATTTGCCATGATTTTGAACGATGGAATATTTATATATACATGTTGATGATTTATGTATGTTCATATTGATTTTATGACATGTTTTAAGGTGAAAACCCTATAAAATGACATCCAAATACCTTGTGAATTTTTACAAAGGTCCTAAATATTATTTTGGAATTTTTTGAAATTATGTGTAATTTATATGAATTTTCTAGTAAAGAAAATGTTAATTTGGGTTGAAAATTATTTTCGGTTAAATATAAAAGATTGGGTTTATATGTTGGAAAACATATAAAAAGAGATTTTGTAGAATTTTTGAAGATTTTTCCTAGGTGTCTTAATGGTTATATAAAATTATTTAAGGTATGAGACTTAAATGTTTTATATAATTAAAAGAGGAGAATGGGTTTTTGTAAAATAATTTAAATTTGTTAACCCAAGAATGTCGGCAGCTCTTTTGACAAATTGCAGTACTTTTTATTGGTAAAGAAAGAGGCAACCAATCACAATTAGACACGTAAGGCAGGTAAGGTGGAAAGAACTATTTGCTACATGTTTTTCACTGTTTCGACACCGTTGGCACAAGGTTCCGCCTCCTCATCTTCACTTCCGACATAGTCGAAACCAATGCACATGGTACTAGTTTACTGGTACGTAGTGAATTGGATGTAGGCGGAAGGTATGGAGTTAAAACCAGGGGTTTCGAAGGGGTTGAGGCATTGCTTTGTTTTTAAATTAAAAATGTGCCTGCTTGCTTTCGACTTAGATGCTTTCGACTTGGTTAGCTTTCGACTGGGTCATATTGTTTTAAAAGAAATGGTTTCGATTGGGTTGCGCTTTTGTTTTAAATAATTGCTTTCGACTAAGTCGAAACCTTTTTGCTGCAGCCTTTTTACCTTTCGACCCTGATGGTTTCGAAAGGGTTGCTTTGGTTTTAAAATATGGCCACTTCTCTAATGCTTTCAAAGGGATGGTTTCGAAACCATCACTTCATTACTTAGGAAATGGTTTCGAAGCAGATGCTTTCGACTTAAATGTTTTAAAGATCCTTTTCTATAATTGAAGTGAAACCCAAATGGTTTCGAAAGAGATAGTTTTAAATGGTTTCGAAACAGATGCTTTCGACTTTATTGGGTTTTTGATCCTTTTGCTCAACTTGAAGGCAGAATCCAAATGGTTTTGACCCAGACGTTTTTAAAGGTTTCAAAGGGGTAAATTTTTTGAATGGTTTCGAAAGGTTTCCATATGTTTTAAATTGAACCCAAAGTAATTTCGAAAGGATTGAGTTTTGACTGTTTCGAAAGGTTTTAATGAATGGTTTCGAAAGGGGTAGTTCCCCAGGGTTTTGAAAGGGTTGAAAGGAAGGGTATTTTCTATGTTTTTGAAAGGCAATATTTAAAAGGTTTTAAAGGAGGATGTTTGATATTTTGAAGCTTTCGGGGAAAAGAAAGGAAAGGTTTTTCTAATGTTTTCGAAAGGCAATCATTAATGGTTTCGAAAAGGTCTTTCAATAGTTTCGAAGAGGTCACCTTCAATGGTTTCGAAAGGATTGTTTAACGGTTTTAAACAAAGGCAACGAATGTATTAAATAGGTAGTGTTTCCTAAGTATTTTTAAGTTAAAAAGAGTTTTAACTTGTTTTGGAAGGATAGCCAATCCTCATTAAATCTCATCAACATCATTTTGAGTAAAGTATGTATATATCATGGCAAAATAGCTTAGAGTAAAGCTAAGAATATATTTTCTTTGTATAAGTATGATTTAAAAGGTTAAATCATTTTGAAAAGGTTTTCAAGGAAAAAGATAAGGGGTAGTTAACTGTAACAACCCGGATTTTTAGCGTCGGTTAGTTGGGTGATTAACTGATTTTATTATTGAATATTGATTAGTCGAATAAATAAATTTCTGATAATTAAAATATCGGAATATATATATATATAAATTGATTTGAAGAACTACAATAAATATGAATTATAAATCCCTAGATGTGATAGATTTTATAGAAACATGTATATATAAACTCCACCACTGAAACCCAAGGTATAATACCCATATATTTGTAAATATAAATATGTACAAGCTTGTGAATATATATATATATATATATATAAGTGTACAAGTAATATATATGAAAGTTTGAATAAAGGCAAATATATATATATAATGATAAAAATATACAAGGATGTATATCTATATCAATGAATGTACATGTAAACATATTGATGACACACATATATATAAGTATATATCTGAAGTATGTATGTATGTATGCATACAAGGAGACAAGGTTAAGTATATGAATATATATAAGGAAAACAAGACAAAAATATGTTGTATACATATGTATGTGGTATGTATGTATATAAGAATGAAGATATGCTTGTAAACACACAAGGGAACACAACATTTAATGCACATTCCCTCAAGCACATAAAATATCAAATCCCATTTCAAATAAATTAATCACATCTTTTTCAAATAATCAAATCAGGTCAAAGAAATCTCTAATCAAGGAAAAGAGAAAATAAAATAAAAACAAAAAGAAAAGTGGAAAAGAAACTTACTATGTGCAAAAGAATGCAGCATACTTCTCTCATATATATATCTCCACTTGTTTCACATTTCATTTACTCGAACCAAACTAAGTAAAATAGAAAACCAATTGCCATTACAACTTCTAGGAGAATCAAAACAACTCTAGCCAAGGAAGATCAAAGACCCAAGCCAACGGTTATTTTCAAAAACAAATTCTCTGTTTAGAGGAAATTCACGGTGAGTAAACCTTTATAAAACCAAAAATCTATCTTATAGTTTGTGAGAATGTTTAAAAATAAAATAAAATAACAGTATCTGATATGTTGCTTGCATAGAAATTGATGTATATATGCATGTATATGGATGAATGTAAAAGCCTGTACAACATTCTTGCTTCTGTCATGTTTCTTTCCTGTCATGTTTAACTTTCAAAAACCCATTTCTCTTCCTCTAGATAGTTTTAGGTTATGTTGTTTGAAGTATTTATGTTTGTATTCAGGTAACTTTATTTTAAAAATGATTTCGCAAAACATTATCAAGCAACAACACTGGAAAATAGGATTTACAATAGGTAGCCAAATATTTCAAGAAATTTAAACATTTCAATTTGTGTTTTCATCTACATGAATGGAATTGTTATTGGAAATAATGAATTTATTAGTGTTTTCACGATTTTTAATTTCGTATTTGTCGAGGTGGAGAGTGATGATCGATTTTTAGTCGTTGGTCGATTTCCGGCGATCTCGGGGGTAGTAGGCGTCGGGGTTGCGGTCAGAGGAAGCTGGGTGGTAGTGGATTTCAGGAAAAATGGTGGGGTATTTTTCTAGTCGGCATGGCGTTTGTTCGGAGGGGAACTAGGGTTTAGGCTCGAGTTTTGGTCGAGGCTGTTTTTCTGGCAATGGCGGCGTCATGGTGGGGACGTGAGGCCGTGGTGTAGGAGGAAAAGATAGAGCGAAGGGAGACAAACCTCCTAGCGAAACAGTTTGGGTTCCAATGGTCGGAGGCGGAGGTACGAGGAAGAAATGGGAGTCGGGTTTTCTATTTTTCTGGTGGTGGTGATTGCTCGTTTTTTTTAGCGTTGTCGTGGAATTTTGGATGGCTGGAGTAGACGAGAGGATTGGGGGCGACTTGGAGGTGAAGTCGACGGTGATTGGTGCGGCTTCGTTGGGGTTGTGCACGTGCACATCGGAGTCGTGCAAGTGAGGTAGCAGGAGGAAATGAGATTCGTAGAAAGTATTATGAGAAAAAGAAAGGGTAGGGGAAGAAAGGAGGAATGGGCCGGAAAAAATATAAAAAAAGAAAGAAAAGAAAGAAAAAGGAATAAAGGGAAAGAAGAAAAAAAGGAATAAAAGAAAAGGAAAAAAGAGAGAAAAAAATAATAAAAAGAGAAGAAGAAATAGAAGGATAAGGAAAAAAAAAGAGAAGGAATAAATTTGCATATTTAAATATATAGGATAATTTATATTTTCTTTCTTTAACTAAAATGCTATTGTCATTTTGAAACCGCAATTTAAAGTTAATGATATTTTATAAAATGGATAATTAATTATATTATTAATTGACTTAAAAGTATATATAATTTTATAAATTAACTAAGTGGATATTAAATAGAACGTAAAACTTTAAGTAATTAAAAACAAATTGCTTTTATAAATTATTTGGATTAATTTGGATTTAAATATAGATGGATATGGTTAGTTAAGGCAGATTAAATCCTGATAAGTGAATTGTTGATATTGGTTATTGATCGTTAGAATTAGTTAGTCAGATAAGTTAAAATCGCTAGATTAAAATGATGATATGTTTTTGAAATATACATCTGTAATAAATTCCCACATAAGAATATTATCGCCCAAAGTAATAAATTGTTTTATATTAAACAATTTACCCTTTAGAATATTTAATTGGTTTCGAAGAGACCAGGATCAGATATTAGCATTATCCGGAACCACTTCGATTTGAATCCTTACGGGTTCGATCATAAAGTTAAATGGACTGGAATTTGATTAATTTAACAATTCTACTATTTTTAATAAGTAATGGTATTTAGACACTACTATAATATCGATGGATATCTGTAAAATGGTTTGGGGTTAAAATAAGGTGATAACTCTTAGTTTTGTACGAGTTACCTTGGTTTTCAAAGAGTTTTATATCTTGAGTATTTCCAAATTAAGTGTGTTTACTCACGCTCGTTTCCAGCCTGACTCGGGTGTTACTTTATTGTAATGCTCGGGTCAGACCGAGTATTACAGATTTTCAGGTTAGGACACTTTGGAGCTCAGGAAATGAGTTGGATGGCAGAGACGTATTGAGTATATTCCGCTGTGTATATAGGCTATTTTATCCAGTAGTTGAGGACAAGTTATTATAACTGTCCATATTTATTTGTTGATGAGTGTACTATGATATCTTTTATATGTACATTGATAGTTACAGCTTTTCTTGTATAAAATGTTGTTATTATATTTTATTCCGCTGCGATTGTGAGATTCTGTGCTGTTGTTTTTCTGTTTCTTATTCTATCTCGTTTTCTTCTAAACCCTAACAGCCAGGTATTTCCGGCACTATATTGCTCGGCACTCTATACAGTGAACGTATTGGTGTCGATTTTCGGTGTCGAAAATCTTCTAGCCGTTACATTAACCCTAAGAAAATGATTCGGACAATTAGTCCATTTTGATTCGGACAGTTAGTCCAGTTTGCGGTTAGCCAGCCCAGTTGTATGGGCAGATAGTCCATTTGTAGCATAGCGAACCTAGCTATTATGTTGTGGACAGATAGTCTATTTATTAACTGTTTTAGGATAGATAGTCCATTTATTAGCATAAATGACATTGCTATTTTGATATAATCAGTTGATTAACCAGTTTGGTTGTAGGGATGGATTTGCAAAATATATGATTTAAAGGGGATATTAGTGAGGGGAAACCCGTTCCGCTAAGCGGCGTGGTCTCACTTAATATCAGAAAGCTAAGATGTAACAGAATTATTCACACAAGGCTTTATGTCTGACTCGAAGTTTTTGTTTCCCCTTAAACTCTAGGGTTGAGGTTTTTAGGTTTTTGTCTTTTGGCGAATAAAGCTTCCAAAGACGAGTAGGTGGCTGACGGATAGCTAATTAGGATTTGCAGTTTCATATTGTTTTGTTTATTTCCGCTGTGTATTAAGTCAGATATGACTATATTACTTTGATCAATCAAGGGGGCATCGTCATATGTCGCTCTTGGCATATTTTTGTAATGATTATAATTAATCTTTACCTTGTAAACGATATGGGAGTATGTAATTTGGATATGAATTTGTTTTGAAATGTAATCCACAAAATGATGTTTTTGAAAATCTGTGATTTTGTTCATATTCAAGTGCTTTTGATATTATTGATACCATTATCATTACCGTATTTTATCACCAGAAGTTAATACTATGGATGACTACAGCATATGTAGCGCTTAGCTTTTGGCCTCCAGATACGGGATGTTACAACTTGATATTAGAGCATGGTTTATGAAAAACTTTAAACCAAAAATGGTTTTTAAAACATAATCCTAAGGAATTAGAATAAGATTGGGGTATAGAATAAGGCTATAGTAACGTACTTGTATTTGCTATATATAAGTATACGCTTTATCTCTAATCTCCTATCCTTGTTAGGTTATTTTTCTGTATCTCATAAGGTTTGAATACAGATATGGAAGGTAGAAGAGGAAGAGTTAACCTAGGAGGGAAGGGCATCGAAGAAAATGCCAAACCTAGTACAAGGAGAACCCAAGGTCAGGTACAAGCAGAGAATGTAAGTGCTGGAATCCCGTAAGTGGACATGGGAGCTATGTATCAGTTTTTTGTGAATATGATGCAAGCTGGAGTTGCAGCTGGAATGGTAAGTGGAGATGCTGTAGGGGCAGGAGTTTCGAAAGTTCCGGTAGTTAACCATTATGCTAAGCTGAGCGGAGATTACGCTAAGCTTGGAGGGAAGCCTTTTCTGGGGATAGAGGATGCTATAGAAGTGGAAAATTGGTTGTTGCACTACGAAAGGATTTTTGTAGATCCGGGGCTCAATGATGAGCAGAAGAGGAGGTTGGCATCCTGGCAGCTTCAAGGAGCCGCATTGTTTTGGTGGAACAGTGTGACGGCTGGTGTGGACGAGGAAACTTTGTCATGGGTAGATTTAAAGGGAAGGTTTCAAGAGAGGTTTATGTCTGCAATGGCACAATCAGCTTTGATCGAGAAGTTTGCTGAGTTAAAGCAGGGGGAGATGTCAGTTTTGGAGTATGCTAGAAAGTTTGAGGAGTTGGCCAGATACGGTTATGCTTCAGTGGATACAGTCATGAAGAGGAAAGAGAAGTTTATCAGGGGGTTGAAGCCTGAGTTAGCTAGGGCCACATTACCTCATATTAGAGATCCTTCTGACTTTGTAGTGAAGATGGCCTTAAGGCACGAGGAGATTCTTGATTCTCTAGAGAAGAGTAAGGCTAAAGAAGTCCAGGTTGGGTAGAATCAGAAGAGGAAGTTCTTTTCGAAGAAAGGTGCTCAAAAGGGTGGAGCGGCTAAGAAGGGGAAGTCTGAGATTGTCTGTTTCAAGTGCGATAAGAAGGGGCACTTTGCTAATGAGTGTCATGCTAGGAAGGCAAAGGAGGTAGCTGGAAAGAAGAATGTCATGTGCTTCAACTGTGACCAGATTGGCCATTATAAGAGCCAGTGCAAGAAGCCTGCTAAGGATGGAAAGGGCAAGGTGTATGCATTGGAACCTACTGCTTCTAAGCCAACAACCCAGGAGAAAGGAAAGGCCGTCTTGGGAGGTACGCTTCATATTCATGGTATGCTTGTTGGTGTTCTATTTGATACTGGTGCATTGCATTCTTTTATATCCAGATGTTTGATAGATAAACTTAACCTAGAACCCACATATTTAGTAACTTCCTTACGGGTTGCGAATCCAAAGGAGGGTATGCAATCCAGGGTTGAGATGTGACCAGTTAAAGTTTGACCTGTTAGGTCATACTTTTGTTTGCATATGTTTGATTTTGTGGGGTTCAGGATAATTCTTGGTATGGATTGGTTAAGTGAGTACGATGCTAGGATATTTTGCCAGGACAGGAAAATATCTCTTAGACACCCTAATTGTAGTGATCAGATAGCTTATGTCGTAGAAGATTCTTACGGTGAGATGTATGCTTTGTTGAGTGCTATGGAATTGGATGATGAGTTGAGTCGAGTGTTCGTGGTTAGAGAATTCGCAGATGTTTTTGGGCCTATAGTTGGATTGCCACCGAAACGAGCCATTGAGCTTTAGATAGATTTGGTTTCGAGAGTAGAACCGGTAAGTAGACCGTCGAGCAGGATGACTCCAACAGAGATGAGGGAGTTAAAGGTGCAGTTGGTGGATTTAGAAAGAAAGAATTTTATTAAGCTGAGTAGTTGCTTTGGGGAGCAGCCGTAGTGTTTGCTAAGATGCTGGATGGATCGTTAAGGCTATGTATCGATTATCATAAGTTGAATGAGAGAACGATAAAGAATCGATATCCATTGCCTAGGATTGACAATTTGTTCGACCAGTTAAGTGGAGCCAAGGTATTTTCACAGTTGGAATTGGCGACAAGGTTCCATCAGCTTAGATTAGTAGAGGATAGTATACCTTTGACGGTGTTTAGGACCAGGTATGGGTCGTACGAATGGTTAGTTATGTCGTTCAGACTGACTAATGCGCCAGCTTTCTATGTGGATTTGATGAACAGGGTTTTCCGACAGCACTTGGATAGGTCCGTATTGGTTTTCATTGATGGTATCTTGATATACTCTAAAGATGAAAGAGAGCATGAAGTTCATCTTAGAGTGGTGCTTGAGACGCTGAGACAGCATCAACTGAAGGCGAAGTTCTCGAAGTGTCATTTCTAGAAGAAAGAAGTGAATTTTCTTGGTCATGTAGTCTCAGAGGAAGGGTTGTCAGTAGATCTGACTAAGATTGAAGCAGTGAACAGTTGTAAGAGACCCGAGACGGTGACGGAGATAAAGAGTTTCCTTAGGTTGGCTGGTTATTATCGGAGGTTCATTGAGGATTTTCACGGATAGCGGCACTGATGACCAAGCTGACAAGAAAGGATGTGAAGTTTGTGTGGATCGATAAGTGTGAGGAAACATTCCAAAGTTTGCAACACTTATTGACCCATGCACCTATTTTGGTTGTTCCGGAAGGGAATCAAAATTTGGTGGTTTACACCGATGCGTGTGGAACAGGACTAGGAGCTGTGCTTATGCAAAGAAGTAAAGTGATCGCATATGCTTCAAGACAGCTTAGACCGCATGAGGTCAGATATCCGACGCGTGATTTAGAATTAGCTACAGTAACTTTTGCTTTAAGGTGTGGAGACATTACCTTTTGGGAGAAAGGTTTGAGTTATGTACAAATCATAAGTCGCTGAAATATTTGTTCTCTCAGAAGGAGTTGAACATGAGACAACAAAGGTGGTTAGAGTTTATCGCTGCTTATGATTTTGGAATTGAATACACACCGGGGAAAGGCAACAAGGTTGCGGATGCACTTAGCAAGAAACATCAGAACGCACTGTTGGCGATGACTGCTGAGTGGAAGGATTTAGAAGCATTAGAAGATGGCAGAGTGCAGTGGAGATCTGAGGCTGGGTCTAGTGGAGATATGGTTGTATTATCTTGTTTGGAAGTTCGACCAGTGATGACCAAAAGGATCGCTTCTACGTAGGAAGAGGTCCAGTGTTAGCTGAACGGATCAGGAAGCTAAGAGATGGAACCAAGAGCGATGATTTGAAAGATTTTAGCCTTGACCAGAATGGGAGGTTGAGAAAGAAAGGGAGATTATGTGTTCCGAGTGTAGGAAACATAAGGAAAGAAGTCTTCGAGGAATGCCATAGTTCAAAGTTCTCTATTCACCCTGGAGGTACTAAAATGTATCAGGATATGAAGAGGAGTTTCTTGTAGGAAGGTATGAAGCGGGATATTGGGTTGTGTGTGAAGCAGTGTGTGATTTGCCAACAGGCAAAGGCCGAACACCAGAAACCAAGTGGGTTGCTTCAGCCATTAGATATTCCAGTATGTAAGTGGGATTCTATCTCCATGGATTTTATTGATGGGTTTCCAAGGTCGAACAGAGGAAATTATAGTATATGGGTCATAGTGGACAGATTGACCAAGAGTGCCCATTTCATTCCAGTTAGGTCAACCAGAATGGCACTGTTATGGCAAAGTTATTTATGAAGAATGTGGTTAGATTGTATGGAATTCCTAGTATCATAGTCAGCGATAGAGATCGTTTGTTCACTAACGAGTTCTGGAAGAGTCTACACGAAGTTTTGGGAACCAAGCTCAAGGTGAGTACCGGTTACCATTCGTAGACAGATGAGAAAATGGAAAGAGTTAACAAAATCTTGGAAGATTTGTTAAGAGATTGTGTATTAGATTTTGGGAAATCATGGGGAGACCATCCGCATTTAGTCAAGTTTTTGTATAACAACAGTTATCAGACTAGTATTGGGATGGCACCGTTTGAAGCTTTGTATGGAAGGCCAGGCAAATCTCACGTATGTTGGCTAGAGACCGGGGATAGGTTTGTTCTTGGTCCATATTTATTCAGAAAACCCGCAAAGATTGAGGTCATTCGGGCTAGAATGAAGGAGGCTCCGTCTAGGCAGAAGAGTTATGCAGATAAGAGACGGAAAGATCTAGAGTTCTCAGTTGGAGACCAGGTTTTCGTCAAAGTATCACCGATGAAGGGTGTAATTAGGTTTGGAAAATCGGGGAAGTTAGCACCGAGATTCGTTGGACCTTTTCCTATTATTGAGAGGATAGGGAAACTCACATATAGAGTTGAGTTACCGAGCAGTTTGGCAGGAGTCCATGATGTTTTTCATGTTTCTTATCTCAGAAGGGGTGTTAGAGACCCAGAGGCTGCCATTGCACCGACTGTTCTAGATGATTTAGTGGTAGAACCAGATTTGACCATAGTAAGGAAGCCTATTCGTATTGTTGAGAGAGATGAAAAGAGGCTTAGAACCAAGACAATCAGATTAGTCAAAGTCCAGTGGAGCGACGATGACGGGGACTGTACTTCGGAGATTGAGAGCAGGATTAGAGATACTTATCCGGAACTGTTTGATGGTATGTTTTACCTTCTTGTTTGATTTGTAGTGTACCTTTTCGTAATTTCGAGGACGAAATTCTCTAAGGAGGGGAGTCCGTAACACCCCAGATTTTTGGTAACATTATTTAGGATATTTAATTAGCTAAATTAAATAAAATAATGTGTTGATTAGGGGATTGAGATTTGATTTTAATTAAGGGTAGCCATGCCATTTAAACAATGAACTAAAATAAGAAGTTTAAATTGAAATAGAGGAGGAAAGAGGCCATTCTTATACCCTAAACCCTTAGGCCGTGTATCCATACATGTTCATTTTCATTTGAATTTTTTTTATAACTCAAGACCGGCCACCATTAACAAGAACAAAAGGAAGAAGGTAGAGAAAAGCTAAGGAAGAAGCTAATTCAAATCAAATCCATTCACATCTCAATCTCTATAATCTCTAAAACTAAGGTGAATAATGTTTATATCTCATTTTTGATTGTATTTTTGGTTTTTAGATGAATGCCGAATATTTTTCATTGATTTGCCATGATTTTGAATAATGGGATGTTTATATATACATGTTGATGATTTATGTATGTTCATATTGATTTTATGATATGTTTTAAGGTGAAAACCCTATAAAATGACATCCAAATACATTGCGAATTTTTGTAAAGGTCCTAAATATTATTTTGGAGATGGGTTTCAATTTTTAGAATTTTATGAAATTATGTGGAATTTATATGAATTTTCTAGTAAAGAAAATGCTAATTTGGGTTAAAAATTATTTTCAGTTAAATAATAAAAGATTGGGGTCTAAAACTTTTATATGTTGGAAAACATATTAAAAGAGATTTTCTAGAATTTTTGTAGATATTTTCTAAGTGTTTTAATGGTTATATAAAATTATTTAAGGTATGTGACTTAAATGTTTTATATAATTAAAAGAGGAGAAGGGCCTTTTTGTAAAATAATTTAAATTTGTTAACTCTAGAAAGTCGGCAGCACTTTTGACAAATTGCAGTACTTTTTATTGGTAAAGAAAGAGGCACTCAATCACAATTAGACACGTAAGGCAGGTTAGGTGGAAAGAACTATTTGCTATATGTTTTTCACTGTTTCGACACCATCGACACCAGATTCTGCCTCCTCATCTTCGCTTCCGACATAGTCGAAACCAATGCACATGGTATCAGTTCACTGGTACGTAGTGGATTGGATGTAGGCGGAAGGTATGGAGTCGAAACCAGAGGTTTCGAAGGGGTTGAGGCATTGGTTTGTTTATAAATTAAAAATGCGCCTGCTTGCTTACGACTAAGATGCTTTCGACTTGGTTAGCTTTCGACTGGATCAGATGGTTTTAAAAGAAATGGTTTCGATTGGGTTGCGCTTTTATTTTAAATAATTGCCTTCGACTAAGTCGAAACCTTTTTGTTGCCGCCTTTTTACCTTTCGACCCAAATGGTTTCGAAAGGGTTGCTTTGTTTTTAAAATATGGCCACTTCTCCAATGCTTTCGAAGGGATGGTTTCGACACCATCACTTCATTACTTAGAAAATGGTTTCGAAGCAGATGCTTTCAACTTAAATGTTTTAAAGACCCTTTTTCTATAATTGAAGTAAAACCCAAATGGTTTTGAAAGAGATAGTTTTAAATGGTTTCGAAATAGATGCTTTCGACTTTAATGGGTTTCTGATCCTTTTGCTTTACTTGAAGGCAGAATCCAAATGGTTTAGACCGAGGCGTTTTTCAAAGGTTTCGAAGGGGTAAATTTTTTGAATGGTTTCGAAAGTTTCCACATATTTTAAATTGAACCCAAAGTGTTTCAAAAGGATTGAGTTTTGACCGTTTCGAAATGTTTTAATGAATGGTTTCGAAAGGGGTGATTCCCCAGGGTTTTGAAATTGTTGAAAGGAAGGGTTTTTCCTATGTTTTTGAACGGCAATATTTTGAAGGTTTTTAATGAGGATGTCTGACATTTTGAAGCTTTCGAAGAAAATAAAGGAAAGGTTTTTCCAATGTTTTCGAAATGCAATAATTAATGGTTTCGAAAAGGTCTTTCAATGGTTTCGAAGGGGTTGCCTTCAATGGTTTCGAAAGGGTTGTTTAACAGTTTTAAACAAAGTTAACGAATTTATTAAATAGGCAATGTAGCTTAAGTATTTTCAAGTTAAAATAGGTTTTAACTTGTTTTGGAAGGATAGCCAATCCTCATTAAACCTCATCAACATTATTTTTAGTAAAGTATGCATATATCATGGCATAATAGCTTAGAGTAAAGCTAAGAATATATTTTCTTTGTATAAGTATGATTTAAAATGTAACGGTCACGACTTTTCGACGCTCGAAAGTCGACATTAATACGTCCACTGTATCAAATGCCGCGCAATCGAATGCCGGAAAAACGAACCATTAGGGTTAAAAGAAGAGGTAGAAGAAGACAGAAGAAAAGAAAGAACAGAAAACCACAGAAACAGAAACAATATCAGAATCTCACATTTCGCAGCGGAATAAAATATAATAGATAATCACTAGTCTTTTAAACAAAGAACTATATCAGTTATACAATACATCATCAGAGTCAATATATAACTCAATACAACAATGGACAGTTATATAAACCTGTCCTCATACAGAATACACAGCGGAATAAAACAAGTACGGTAGTACGCTTCGTCATCCAGCTTATCCCTAAAGCTCCAGAATATCCAGAATATCCTGATAAAAATAACTCTAGGCTGCCCGTGTGGAAAATTATGGGCACCCAGAGTTTAGAAGGGAACAATAAACTCCGAGTCAGTCATGGTGATTGGTGTGAGATCGTAAAACAGTTATTTTCATAAAGAAAATAAAATAGATTCGCAATGCTTTTGGAAAATGAAACTACCATAAGACCTCCCGCCACACACACAATGCAAACGCAGAATTGGAGGAGATTTCTTCTTATGATAGTCAAAGATGCTTACTACGCCAATCATTGGATTATTATTATTAATGTCTAGTGTGGAAAACATTTCGAAAGTATAATATTAATCTTAGCCAGCATAGGCATTCCGGACTTATGCCTACTATAGCTACTATGTTCAATAGCAGGTTACCGCCACATTCCATAGCAGGTAATACAATTGCAATCGTAAAGGTTCGTATTGTTTCTTTGGATTTTCCAACAAATGGTCAGGCTAAGGAACTTCCTTTCCTACTGCCGAATGGGATCGCCTCTGGCTGGACGTCCCGAGAGACAAACTGCTCTCTGCCAAACAAGGCCGGGTTACCCCTGTAACTAGGTAACTCACGAATATGTCATCACCCGGTCCTTTGGGACCTTTATCCGAGCGCTCGGTAGCATCATCACACATAATAAATAAGGTGTGTCCACATGAGTAAGTATCTGGGCTCCATACCATGATACCACCCCTTTCCAGAAGGAAATGACATACCCTAAAGGGCGCGACCCTCATAATCTTGCCGCAACATTCCTGTTTCGACCATTTCCGGGTTGTTGAGGCCCTGACGAAGTCTCGTCCACAAAGCTAAGCTTTTTCACAAAGCCACGCTTTTTCACAAAGCCACGCTTTGATCACAAATGATCAAATAAATGATCATCATCACAGCAACACTCAGCATGCCACATTACCAAATTGGGAATATATCGCTGATAAATTTCAACTACATAACTCTGAGCTCGTACGTCTCAGAGAAGAGTGTTAAGCTCAGAGAATAAATTCTCCGCCACCAACAGAAATGTATTTGAAAGAAATCAGCTTTACATTTCAAATTGTAATGTCAGACACGTAACCATACAAGTTTGTTCCGGGTTCGAACAGAACCGAAGGCACTTCTAAAGAAGCCCTTGCAATGCGGATATTCACAATCCCGATAAAACTTCCCATCACAAAGGAAATCTCAATACCGTAGCTAACGGTGCAGAGACAATCGATAGGTCATCCTATCGTTTTCACAAATACCCGGTCTTCACCACCGGTCTTCAATACGATCCATATCGTTGTATTATTATTCGGAATGGGTTATCTGACACAAAGGTCCTTTCCCGGCTAAACCGAATAATAAGCGTTTGTTTTTAAAAACAAATTCAAGTGCCATTTCAAAGGCAAATATTGATAGTCGGTGATTTAACTATCAACAACATTCACAACAATCATCAGATTTAAATAATTTTCCCAAATTATTTATTTTCAAAATATCTTCACGAGATATATATATTTCCACACTTCACATTTGAAAACCAATTTCAAATCACAATTTCACCTTTCAACTTTTGAAAAATCAATTTCAAATCAATTTCCTTACGCAGAATATATTTCCAAATATATCTTTTAAAAATCCACTTAGAACTTTAAATTTATATTTTAAAAGCTACTCTGGAAAATATACTCGGCTTTATAGTGAAAATATCCTTTCACTTCAAAACGGTCCATTTAAACCAATTTAATAAATTCTTATCGATTATTTAAATTTACGTTCAAATTTGTAAATTTACTTTCACACTTTAAAAATAAACATTGATTTACGTTCAAATTATTTAAATTTACGTTCAAATTTACTTTCACACTTTAAAAACAAATTCCCTTTTCATTTCATAATTTCCATTTTGAATTTACATTTCCAAATATTCATTTTTAACACCAAATCAACTTTCAAATTGATTTCTCAATTTTTTTTCAAACTCCAAATCAAATTCCAAATTGATTTCTAAATTTACTTCAATACTGAATCAAATTTCAAATTGATTCTAATTTCAATCCCAAATACCAAATCATTTTACAAATCGATTTACAAATTTATTCTCAACAACAAAAATCGATTTTTTATTCAAACACCAAATAGATTTTTATATCGATTTCCCAAAGATTTATTTCTTCAATACAAAATCAATTATCAATTGGATTTCAACAAATTTATCGCCTTTACAATAAATTCCTTTATATTTTCCAAACCATTTAAAATTCCATTTCAAATAAATTTTCCAACTTTCGAATAATACTATTCAAAATCCATTTATAACAATTTTTTCCCATATTTTTGAAATAATTCGATAACATTTCAAAAATAATTTTTTACACTTTTAAAAATTACTTCTTTTAAATTTATTCAATTCTTTCAAAAGAATTTACTTGAAATTTCTTACTTAAATTTCAAAAATCCAATTTCATTTATTTCTGGTATCCAACGATACCAAAAATACATTCGGCTAAATTTTAGCCTTCAGCACATTCAATCACAGATATAATCATGCACAGATTATAAATAATCAATCACACAACATATGAAATCAATTCAAATGTTTTGAGGAATCCTGTTGGATTCCTCCAACCTGTTTCCCTGCATCCACAGATGTTAGCACAATACCAATTCCACTTCGCGGTGGAATATCGCGGTATATAGGATTTTATAAATATCATCCGCTTACTAACGGCGCAATAGGGTCTCATCCGCTATACAGTGCGGGAAATCAATCAATCCAATATATACATATGCCAATATGTATATATTGCTATATATATAGATATATCCTACTATATCTAATATCACATCCAAACAACAAGCAATCAAATCAATAACTGCAATTCAAATTTAAATCTGAGTGAGAAGATCTCACCTTAGCTTTTATTTTGCCATCCATTTCCATTTCCAGTTTGTTTTCTCGACTTTATTTGACCTTGTATAATTATTTACACAATTCATTAATATTCGAAAAAAATCGAATGATTAACTTTCATTTGATAAATTTAATTAGCCAATGATTTATTTTTATTTTTATTTTTAATAGAAATTTTCCTTTAAAAATTTTACTAAATCAAAATTTAATTTTAAGTCTATATGAAACAAGTTTTATATATATAAACTGATAACAGCAGTTTTACCTTACCGTACTCTTTTAAATCTATATTTATATGATTTCCAAGGATAGAATGAATATTCATATATATAAATACATATATCTTTAAATTAAATTAAGGTTAACTTAAAATCTAAAACTGCTTACAGATAAGATTTTCATGTCGTAAAATTTTCTTCTTCAATATATACACATTTTTAAATTTTAAAACAGTCCAGATTAAAACTTTATACATACATATATACTTACTGTTTCTTATGTAGATATAACTAAACTGCTGTTTATATATAATATTTATTTTTAATTTCAAAAATCAATTACTGTTTTTATAAAAATCTACTGCATATATTTTTTTTCTTCAAATTTAAATCAAATAAAAAATTCCCAAAAATAGACTAAATACCTTACTTCACTGCCGATCGCCCTGTCGCCTTTGCCTCGCGTGCCTCACATCGACAAACCCAGAAATCACGACACCACCCTTCGAACAATCGCCGCTGCTCCACTATCGCAGCCTACTGACGAGCCACGGCGATCCATCACCTCGCATCGCGACTGCCACTGTGTCGCCTCAGCCCTCCGCCTCTTCGCCATATCACAACCCCCCTTCGCGAAACCCTAAATCACGACTCACTGTTCCCATCAAATAGCCCCAGCCTCGCGAGCTTCCTACCTGACCCCGACCTACAGATTCCTTCACCGCCTCCCTTCGCGTGTGCGCGCCTCCATTACGATGCTGCTGCCCCAGCGAAACCCTCGCGCGTTTTGAATTTGCACTCGATCGAAAATAAGCGGCCATTGCTTTATTGTTTTGAACAAAAGATAGTGAACTGGGGGAGATTGAAGGGACGTAGTTCAATTTTTCTTTTATTCCTTTGATTTCGTTCGTGCCTGATTTTTTTTTTCTTGAACGAGAGTGGAATGAACGCGATTTGAAGGAGGAGAGGAAAGGAAATTTCGAACTGAAGATAGTTGCGTGATATCAGATAGGGAGAGGACACGTATTGAATTGGAAGGACGCGTGTCTTCAATTTGCCACATGTTTGAAGATAGAAGCAACGTGTTCAAGTTACGTAACTAAAATTCAAATTGCCTTGGTTTCACAATAAAAAATTTCAATCTAAATTCCAACGCGTTTATATATATCGTACACTCACACAACAACTCCAAATATTACGAAAATTGAAATTCGATAATAATACAATATTACGGATCCAATGGAACTGGTTTCGTCGAATTCCGAGACTGTGTCCCGGACCGCTATATTTTAAATTCAATTTAAACAACAGAATTTCAAAACTGAACAAAACAGTTTCAAATTCAATTCTGAAAGTTCCAATATCTTCAGAATTATAAATATAAATTTTCTAAGCCTTCAGATTATTTTTAATCAGCTTAAAACTGAAGATACAACATTTTACCCAGTTTCAATAATTAAATTCAAAAATTTAATTGACAAATACCATTTTGATATTTGAATTTCAAATTAAACAATCATTCGAATATTTAAACTCAATTAAATATTCACATTTCAAATGTCAAAAATTCAGGATCGTTACATAAAAGGTTAAATCATTTTGAAAAGGTTTTCAAGGAAAAAGATATGGGGTAGTTAACCCTAAGAAAATGATTCGGACAGTTAGTACATTTTGATTCGGACAGTTAGTCCAGTTTGCGGGCAGCCAGCCCAGTTGTATGGACAGATAGTCCATTTATAGCATAACGGACCTTGTTATTATGTTGTGGACAGATAGTCTACTTATTACCTGTTTTAGGACAGATAGTCCATTTATTAGCATAAAGGACATTGCTATTTTGAAATAATCAATTTGATTAACCAGTTTGGTTGCAGGGAAGGATTCACAAAATATATGTTTTAAAGGGGATATTAGTGAGGGGAAACCCGTTCCGCTAAGCGGCGTGGTCTCACTTAATATCAGTAAACCAAGATGTAACAGAATTATTCACACCAGGCTTTTTGTCTGACTCGAAGTTTTTGTTTCCCCTTAAACCATCGGGTGCTCAAAATTGATTTGAGTAGGCTAAGGGTTGAGGTTTTCAGGTTTTTGTCTTTCAGCGAATAAAGCTTCCGAAGACGAGCAGGTGGCTGATGGATAGCTAATTAGGATTTGCAGTTTCATATTGTTTTGTTTATCTCTATTGTGTATTAAGTCAGATATGACTATATTACTTTGATCAGCCAAGGGGGCATCGTCATATGTCGCTCTTGGCGTATTTTTGTAATGATTATAATTAATCTTTACCTAGGAAATGATATGGGATTATGTAATTTGGATATGAATTTGTTTTGAAATGTAATCAGCAAAATGATGTTTTTGAAATCTGTGATTTTGTTCATATTCAAGTGCTACTGATATTATGGATACCATTACCATTACCGTATTTTGTCACAAGAAGTTAGTACTATGGATGACGGTGCACAGCAAAAAGGTTAGCCGTATCGGTTTCCATTTTAGCCTTTTAGTTTCCATATGTCTTTTCATTTGTCCCGGTTGAAAACCCAACGGCCATTAACTTTTATTATTCCCAGAATTTAATATTGACCTTTTCTATTCCGCTGGTTTGAATATATTTGCTGGTTCGTGAACCTTATTTTCTTCCTCCCTTTCTTTAGTTCTATACTTATATTATTATAAAAAAATAAAAATAAAAAAAAAGAAGTGAAAAGCATATATTACCTTCATCCACCTGTAACCCGCTACGACCGCTTCACTCAGATGCACACCACCACCCACATCAAACACCATCCACTCTTCGGCCGCTCAACCACCCTGCACACCGAAACCCACGACCAGATCTGCAACCCTGCTGCCCCACGTTCCTACCGAACAACCCATACGTCTTCCCACCTGAACCCATTCGCCTTCCAAGAAAACCCACGGCCGCATCGATCCCCTCCGTCTCACCCTCTCCACGCAAGCGGCTCTGACCACCTTGCTTTGCATCCAAATCCGACCGCTCACCTCCACTCACCTCTCTCCTTGTAACTGTTCCTCGACAGCCTCCTCTTCCATTGGCCGAGATCCGAGCTCAAACCATCCCATGTCTACCACACGTCCTCTCCACCTTCCCTCCGCCCCTACCCAAATCCAAGCAGCCTCCTTCACACCTTGAACCTACCATCGTCCCTATCGCACACACCTACTACCATCTCCATAGCACAACCATAGATCGACCACCCGCTTCTGGCCATTGCCTGCTTCTCCCCGTCCATCAGCCTCATCCCAAATGCCTTGTTCTCCGCGCCATGGCCGCGTAGCCCCTGACAGCCTCGCCGAACCATGCTTGACCTCCTACCAATAGCCACAGTCCATCCGAGCAGGTCAGCCCACTCTCCATCACCAAGCATGCCTGTCTACGTGCAACCCACCACAGCAGCTTGTCCATTGCCCACACACCCTTGTCACAGCAGCCGAGAGCTGTAGCTGAGCACAGACCCCATGCAACACCCTTTGCCTTCTCTTTACAAAAAAATATTGGTTTTGATAGAAAGATACATATATATATGTTTTGTTCTGCACTCTCTTTTACTTTATATATATTGATTTCAAATATTGATTTTTAAAGTATAAAATATAGATATTTTTGATTTTTATATATGTGTTTAGTAAATATTGGTTTTTAAATAACATATGAAGATTTTATTTTAATATGTGCTTAAATTAAATACTGATTTTAAAATATATATATATATATAAAGATTTTATTTTGATATGTGTTTTAAATTGAATATTGATTTTTAAATATAATATATAAAGGTTTATTTTAAATATGTGAGTAAATTTTAGATCTTTAAAAATTATATATATATATTTTTCATCGAACTCAAGTCCAATCACCCTGAATTGCTTTGGAATCTTCGTTTGGATCGGTAGCGCTTGTAGAAGCTCGAGATTCCGATTCATAGCTTATTGTGTTGTCAATTTTCTCTAGCCTCGAAAGGTGAACGATCACTCACGATTGACATTCTTATGTTTAGTAAATTTATCTCACATGAAATGACGATTGAAATATGTTGTTAATTAGAATTGTTAGTTATTTAATTGCTGAATATGATATGTTATCATTTAAAATTGTAACCTATGTTAATTGACATATGACACTATAACCTGTTAGTATATATATTAAATTTTAATTGTTAATGATTATATATGCTTGTAATTGATATGTTATGCTATTTTATTTTATTGTTCTCACTCTGCAATTTCCCTTAATTTTAGGAATTCCCTATGGGTTGAAATGATACATACCCGAACGATATTATAGATTAGGGAAAAATCATTATGGGTTGAAATGATAAACCCAAGCAATTTTATTGATTTTGAAATTTTGGGATTGCGGGTTGAAATGATATATACCCATAAATTTAAATAATTGCGGATTGAAATGATAAATATCTGTATCACATGACCATATGATAGAAAACTATATACGGACACTGTTGGTCTATTTTTGAAAAAAATGATTTCCAAAGTATTGAAAGGAAATATATGGGTTTTAATAAATATTGATTTTTAAATATAATATAAAGATATTTTTAATTTTAATACATGTGTGTAAATTTAGATTTTTAAATTATATGTTTTAGAAATTTTAAAATTTATAAGTTAAGTTTTGAAAAGGTAATTTTAAGATTTTATTTTTATTTTTATTATTAAAATATATAAATTAAGATTTAAAATAGATTTAATAATAAAATTTAATTTAATAAAATTTAATATAATAAAATTTAATGAAATTTAATTTAATTTGTACGTAATATGTTTAAGTATTATTTGAATTATATTAATATTTTAAAAATAGATTTTGTAATAAATTTAATAAATTAAGGTTGGAAAGATGAATTAAAATTGATTTGAAATTTAATTTGTTTAAGAATTGTATTTAATAGGGATTGATTTGAACTTATTGATTTTAAGATTTTGAAAGGTATGATTTTATAACTTGATTTAATAAAAGGTGATTAAATAAATATTTTCAAATTTAAATAAAATTGAAAATTTAATTTTGATTTAAATTTGTAATTTGAGATTTTATTTAAATGCTTATAAAAAATGATTAGGTAAATATTTTGGAATTAAATATAATTGAAGTTAGATATTTAATTATTGATTTTGATTTAAATTTGAAATTTGAGATTTTATTTAAATGATATTAAAAATGATTAAGTTAATATTTTCAAATTTAAAATAAAAATTTAAATTTAATTTTTTGAAATATAAATAGTTTATCAAATTGAGTTATTGTAAATGTTTGAATATTTAAATTTGGAAACCTACTAAATTTATAGTGGGTTAAATTTGTAGTTCAAATCTAGATTTAAAATCGATATAAATTATAGATGGTTTTAATGAGAATTGGAATTGAACCTTTTTATTGGAATTATTGAACTGAGATTGATTTAAATTGAATTTTGGAACTGAAGTTGATTTGAATTGATTTATGGATTTGGAAGAAACAATTCTAATTTGAAATTATTTCGACATTAACACTTTTAAATATATAAACTAATTTAATATATAAAGTATTTTAATATACAAACTATTTTAATATATATAAACTATTTTAATATATAAACTATTTTAATATATAAACTATTTTAATATATAAACTATATTAATTTATAAACTATTGTGTGGTTATGATTTTTGGAAATGAAATGATTTAAAGTGAACATGAGTTTTGAAGTAAATAATGGTTTCGAAAGTGATATGATTTTTGAAATGATTATGATTTGGAAGTGAATATGAGTGTTGAAGTAAATAATGATTTCGAGAGTGATATGATTTTGAAATGAATATGATATTCTGATATGAAGTATGAACTTTTTGAAATGAAAATGACCACGGTGTGAAATAAGTGTTTGGTTGTTAAAGAGACCGGGATCGGATATTGTCATACTCTCTGCCAATACCGAAAACCACTTTAAAAACTGTGTACGTGGTAGAGAATCCAGAACAAAATAGGATGGTTTGGCGACGTCTATATGAGGTATGAACGCAGCCTTGACTCCAGCGAGTCAGCTTGTTGTGACTAAACAGGAGCCATGCCGGGCCAAGTGGGGTCGCTAACCCTATCGGGCACATTTCTTCGATGCCATTCTATTACTTTGTGATTTGATTTAGGTGCACCTTTGATTTGGGAGTGTGTCTCGAGGTGGGCGGTAGTAGCTGCTATGCGTTACCGCCAGTTCGGATCCGCAAAACGGTAGTATCCTACCCGGGGCATTGCCTTGCGTGCCTTGTCACATGCCTTATCGAGCCCATTACGAGTTTGATTTGTACCGTACCTATGGAGTGCCCTCTGGTAACCCTCCAGTTTACGGAGGAATTACGGTACTGTATAGACTACGGGAATATATAAAAATGTGTTAAGGGGGATATGGGTAACGCCTTAACGCTATTTTATATATTTTACTTTACTGTGGACATTATATATGTAGCGTATTGTACTATGTATGTAGATAGTTTAACGGATCCTTAAAGGGTGGAATCCCAAACATCCTTTAAGTTATTTGTATTTCACTTGGATATTTCACTTGAGTTAATTTACTTGCATAAGAATGTTAATCCTGACTCGAGTGTTTTGTGTTTTGTTTTATGCTCGGGTCAGACTAAGTGTTACAGCATTTGAGACTCACCTTTGGAGCTTGGAGCTTTGCTTGAAGATCCATCTCCATTTGATCAGCTTTCAGTTATTTCCAGTTGTTTATGTTCAGACTTGTCATCTGCTTATGTATTTGAGACTACTTTGTATTTGGGATTTCTGTTGTACCTTGTTTAGACACTGATGTTTTGTAGTAGCTTCATGAATTACTATTTATCTATTCCGCTGCTTATTGTTGTAATACTCTGTGTCTGTGATTTTGTGATTTATTTATTTACTGTATATGCTAAGTTTTGTCAAATATAAATTAACAATTTGTTGTTTTGAGCAATTCAAGTCCGACATGTGTGGATGATTGTCGATTTGAATGGTTCGAAATGACGGGTCGTTACATCATGTAATATGCATATTAATGTATCGGTATTCATGTGTTTATTTCATTTTAAATCATTCTTCCCATCTCCTATTCGAAACTAATAGGTGGTACAAAAACAAATATGTGTTATATCAAACATTATTATCATTGATCAAGAATTGGTATTTCAACATGTGATTTGTCCCAATGTGACCATAAATTACAGTATAGTCATAAGATAAACATCAAAATGAATGCAGAATAATGGCGGCATCCTCTTCTCCTCCTTCTCCTTCCCTGTTTCCCCCTCCTCCTCCCTCTCTTTCTTTCTCGATCCCTTCTCACACTTCTCCGATCCCTTCTCTCACTTCCCCCATCCCTTCTCTCACTTCACCGATCCCTTCTCACACTTTTCTGATCCCTTCTCACTCTTCCCCGATCCATTCTCCTCCTCATTCCTCTTCATTGAATCCTCTCCTTCCTTCTGCTTTGAATCTTTCCTCCTCTCTGGTCCCTCCTCCACCTTCTGATTCTTCTTCTTTTATCCCTCCTTCTTCTTTGTCTGATTTTGATTCTTGTTTGAATTCTATAAACCAATCATCTCTGAATCTTGATAGGCAATTTTCACCTTTGGCTGTTAATGTGAATCCATATTTGAAGCAGGATCATCATTCAAGGTTATCTGATTCAGATTTAAAGTGGTCTTCCTTGTTCAAGAAAAAGCCTAGAAATGCTGGAGTTTTTGTTCCTAGGCATTTTGACATTAAGAAGGATGGGTTTCCGAATGCACTACCTGATGAAGTTAGAAATGAAGGAATTAAATACTGGGCTGATCATTTAGTTGGTTTTTTCTTGGACGGTCCACTCTCTTACTTAACTGTTTCAAAGCATTTGAGAAGTATTTGGCATTTAAAAGGTGAAGTTGGTATCAAATATGATAATGAGAATTTCTTCTTTAATTTCTCGAATAATCTTGACAGGATGAAAATATTGCAATCTGAACCTATCTTTATTAAAGGTAAGATGTTCATTATTACAACATGGGACCCTTCATATGGATATTTTCAAGAGCAAGTTAAAAAGGTGCCAGTGTGGATTCATTTCTATAGAGTTCCTTTGATTGCTTGGACATTAATTAGTATCAATTGGTTAGCATGTCATGTGGGAAAGCTGATTTGTCTTGATGAAAGTACTAAAAGATTGTCTAGATTTAAGTATGCTAAAGCGTTGATTGAGGTGTCACCTGATCAAGAGCTCCCTGAATTTATTGCAATTGATGGTTTAGGTGATTGCTGTCCATATGTTAAAGTTGAATATGACTGGAAGCCTAAAATCTGTAGTAAATGCAAAGTATTTGGTCATGAAACTCTATACTGTTCAGGTAACAATAAGGTGAAAAGTTTGGATATGCAAACCAGTGGTGTTTTTTGTGATAATGGGAAAAATGAATATAAGGAATGTATGGAACAGGGTAATTTGAAAGATAATGTGCAGAGGTCTCATTATGTTGGAATTTCTAATAGGAATTCTTTTAAAGTATGGAGAAGAAAGGATTTAGTTCAAGGTACTCTTAAAGATAATAATAATTTGAACAAAGGTCCTGGTAATCAAATATCAGATGATGTAGTGAGGAATTTGGATCAAAATCGGAATATACAAAAAGAAACTGATGGCAATGTGGAATTGGGTATTAAGGAAAATATTGTTACTACTAACTCTTTTCAGATTTTATCTGATTTTGATGAAGGAGCTTTTAATAATGAGTTAATAATTGAAAAAGGAATCTCTTCCTCATAATCTGGAAATAAGCAAATAAATAGTTTCACTGATGCAAAAATTGATAAAGCAATATCTGAAGATTGTTCCTTTGTTAAAGATTTCATAGCTGATAATAATTCTGTACTAAAGAATCCTTTTTTACCTTCTGAATCACTGGAACATTCTGAAAGCTTAGATACTAGTTCAAATCTCATTAAGGATATCAACAAGGAACCTATGAACAATGATGTCTCCTCTGCACAAACCTCCCCTTATATCAATATTTCTCCTCCCAATCATTTGATTTTACCTCCTCCATGTTGTTCAAAGGATACTATTGAGGAACAAATTATATCTAATAAAAAAGGTAAGAAGAAAGTCTCATTCCATGAAATATCAGAAGATCTAAACAATGGCAAAAACTATAAAATAGAAGAAATTCAGCCAAGAAACAATAATGAATCAGTATCATTTAAGGTCTCTTCCTCTCAGACAAGTGGCTTAAGGCATACAAGGAAGCACCCTTCTAATATCATTTCACCCAATCATTTATGATGTTAAGCAATAACATAGCATATTGGAACATAAGAGGAGGGCATCTAGCATCAAAACAAGCCGAAGTAAAGCAATTAATTAAAGATCAGAAACTACAACTCATTGTTATCAGTGAAACAAAGTTAAATAAACTACAAACTGATTTAGCTTGTAAGAATATTGCTCCTGTTTGGGCTCATGAAGATAATTTACAAAGTGCTCCATATGGCAGATTATTGGTTTTATGGAATTCAAATGTATTGAAATTGACAAAGTTGCAGGAGGATGATCAATTTATTCATTTCAGTGCTATTCCATTTTCTTCAAATTGTCCTTTTCTGATTACTTTTGTTTATGCACAAAACAATCTTGATAAAAGACTATCCTTTCTTTCTAATCTCATTTCTCTTTCTCACTCTAATTTACCTTGGATTGTTCTTGGTGATTTTAATTGTATGTACTCATCTGATCAAAAAATGGGAGGAATCCCTCTCTCTTTAAAAGATATTTCTCCTCTAAATCAAACTTTGATAAAATCATCTCTTACTCATATACCATCTACTGGAGCAGTTTTTACTTGGAATAATAAAAGTAAACTTGGTCCTAGAACTTATTGCAAACTTGATCATGCATTTTATAATATCCACTCAATTAATCTATGGCAAAATCTCTATTGCAAATTCCTAAATCCCTCAATTTCTGATCACTCTCCTATTATTTTATCTTGGGGGGAGAAGGCAATATGCAGGAATCCATCTTTTAAATTTTATAAAACTTGGACTAATCATAATGATTTTCTAAGCATTGTGATGCAGGTTTGGCAGGAAAATACTTTTGGCAATCCTCTTTATATTCTTAAGACAAAGCTGCAGAAGTTAAAAGGAAAGCTTAAAATCTGGGCTAAAGAAAATTTTGGGAAGGGTTCTAAAATCTCTGATGGTATTAGGGAGAAATTATTTGTTATTCAACAGCAATTACAGAATGATAATCTGAGTACATCTTTGGCTAGTCAAGAAGCAGTTTTGTCAAAAGAACTACTTGAAGCTTTAGAGTTTGAAGCATTGATGAAAAAAGAAATACTTCATGAGACTATTGATAAGCAAGGTGATAGGAATACAAAATTTTATCATAACTCTATCAAGATTAAACAATGCAAAGGAAGAATTATGAGTATTTATGATAGGAATGGAGTATTACAGGAGAATGAAGATTCTATCACTGAAGCTTTTATTGACTACTTCTCTGCTATACTTGCCAACCCATATCCAATGATCCCAAACCTTTCACCTCTGTTTTCTATAAAGCTTCCTTATTTGAGTACTGAACAGGCAAGTGAAATAATTCGAGAAGTTTTACCTGAGGAGGTTAAGATGGCAGTCTTTTCCTTAAAGCCTGATAGTAGTGGTGGTCCAGATGGTTTCAGTGCTTTTTTCTTTCAACATACTTGGAAAATAATTAAGGATGATGTCAATAGAGCAATTCTCTACTTCTTTTCTCATAATAAATTGCCTACTGGTATAAATGCAACTAATATAGCCCTTGTTCCAAAATGCCCAAATGCAAGAAGTGTTACTGATTTTAGACCTATCTCATGTTGCAATGTACTGTATAAAATTATTTCCAAGATTATAGCAAACAGGATCCAAAATGTTCTGCCTTCAATTATATCCAATAATCAAGTTGCTTACATGCCTTCCAGAAATATTAGTGATAATATCTTACTTACACAAGAGCTTACAAGAGGTTATGGTATTGGGAGCATTTCTCCTAGATGTATGATATTCAAAAAGCTTTTGATTCGGTATCTTGGTGTTCTATTATAGCAATTCTTTCTCGGATGAATTTTCCAAAGCCAATGCTTGCATGGATTTATACTTGTATCTCTTCAACTCATTATTCAATACTTAGGAATGGATGTACCAAAGGATTTTTCAAAGGAACTCAAGGTGTAAGGCAAGGTGACCCGATCTCTGCATATTTGTTCATTATTGTAATGGAGGTACTTAATTCTTTGATATATGAGCAAGTGAATTACAGGAAGATTGTGTTGCATCCAAAATGTAAAGAACCACTAATAACTCATCTTTTATTTGCTGATGATCTTGTCATTTTTACAAAGCCAACTATATCAAATATCTCCACTATATTTGAGGTTCTGGATAAATTCTACACAATCACTGGTTTGAAGATTAATCTTAACAAATCTCACATACTGATAGCAGGTATTAGTGATGATTTAAAGAATGAAATTATATCATTTTCTGGTCCTGGTGAAATGCAACATAATGAAAGATATCTTGGTCTACCTATCATCACTACAAGAATCACAACTTCAGATTATTTGCCACTTTATGAAAAAATTACTGAGAAGTTATCAATTTGGCCTAATACAAAGCTTTCACAAGCAGGGAGACTAGTTATTGTGCAAAGTATTGCTACTGCTATGGTCAATTGTTGGATGAGACACTACATTCTCCCATGTAAACTTGTATCAATGATAAATAGTGCTCTGAGCAGATTTTTATGGCATGGTGACCCATTCTCAAAAAAGTTAATTCCTATCTCTTTTAAGATGATTCAACTGCCTAAGAACAAGGGAGGTCTGGGTATAACAAATATTAGATTATGGAATATTGCTGCTATGTCTTTATACTATGACAAGATTTTATCTAAAAATCAAGATCTCTGGACACAATGGATTTTAAAAAACTTATTAAAAGGCAAAGATTTATGGACTATCAGCATTCCAAACTTATGCAGCTGGAGTTAGCGAAATATTCTGAAGTTAAGATCTACATTTCTGCCTATTATACAATGCAACCCACTAGTTAATAATGATTTAAACTTCTGGACATCTCCTTGGGCCAAGGCTGGTTTGAGAATTCAGGAAATTCTTCCTTATCCTTTGCAACTTCAGTCTGGAATTCCATTAAATGCTAAAGTCAATTCTTATATCAGTGATGGCTCAATTGACCTACCTTATTGCAGTTCTAAACAAGTCAGAGATTTATGGCAAAATTTATCATCTTTACCATTGAATTCTTCAAATTTAAAAGTTCTTTAGACTATAAAGGGGAAGAAGCATGCTATATCTACTGTATACAAAGCTCTGTTATATAATGTAAACACAGAAACTTTCCCATGGGCATCAAGAATCTGGATGAGCAATTCTCCTGCTAAAGAAAATCTTCTTCTTTGGAAAATCATGGTAAATGCTATTAACTCTAAGCAGAAATTGACTAAGCTTGGCATACTAAATAATGAGGATTGTGTTTTCTGTCATACCTATCCTGAATCAAATACTCATCTATTTTTCGAATGCAACTTTACTTTTGAAGTATGGAGCAGATTACTTGCTAATGGAAATATTTATAGACCAGTGAAAAACTCTAGAATAGAATGGTATAATATCTTCAAGGCTACAATATGGAAGTGTTCAAAGACTGAGACTCTGATGATCATTTTAAAAACTTTTGTTTATGAAATTTGGAATGAACGAAATAGAAGGATTTTTGATCTGAAAATGGAGAATGCTAATGTTTTATTCAGTCTAATGCATAAGAAGATTGGCAGAAGAGTTGGAAGGCTGAAGTGATTTAGGAGTTGATAATTGCTGAGTTATGTATTTTTGTTTTAGTATGAAATCTGGTCCATTTTTCTGCTTTTTTCTTGATGAATGTTAGTATCTTCATGTAATTCATTTTGTACAATTTTGATGTATATGAATAAATTGGGCAGGGCTCCCTTAGCCCATTGCTTTCCAAAAATAAAACATCAAAATTCACATGTTAAGGCGAGCAACTTAGAAATTTATGTTGAGCTACATCATCGCGGCTTTTTGAACACAAATTTCCAAATATCACAAAGTGCACCCGAAATGAAATGACAGTGTTGAGAGTAAATACAAACATAAAAAATATAATTAAGGTTGTCAAATATTCAGTGGGTTTAAGCATCTCACGTTGACCGTGTGATTTCAAATGCAAGATGCATAAAACTCACTTCTAAATTTAACTCCAAATCACTGAATAAATCATTCATATCCAAAATTAAATTTTATAGTACACAAATATGTAGATGTTATAAAATTTAGAATCATAATAAAATGTATACGTTTAATAATTAATTGATGGAGCCAATGCAGGTGCGGCGTTAATTTGGGTAGTTTATCTGGGTGTGACGTTTATGATGGAAAACTGGTGCTTAATTGATGAAGCAGATGCAGGTGCGACATTGGTTACCATAGTCGATTTGGGTGCGACATTTGTTATGAAAACCGATGCTTGATTAGTGGAGCCGATCTAGGTGCGGTGTTGTTTAGGATAGTCGATTTGGTGTGACGTTCATAATGGAAAACCTATGCATGGTAAGGGAAAGGGATGTAGGATTTTGAGACATGATTGGAGGTATTAAACTTAAAATATATAAAGAGGGAACTAAGATTTCGCAAAGAACGAAGATATATTTAAGGAAAAAATTTCAAACTTACGTGATTGAAAAAGAATTCGCTATTTTAGGGCAAAGGAGATGAGAAAGAACATGGGAGTGGGGAAAATAGATTTTGCGACCAAAAAAAAAGGCCACAGAGAGTTTGATTTTTGTATATGAAGAGGGAATTGAAATTTCGCGGAGAACGAAGATATATTTTAAGGGAAAATTTCAAAATTTCATGATTGAGAAAGAATCGACTGATTTAGGGCAAAGAATATAAGAAAGAAAACGGAAGCGAGGAAAATAGATTTTGTGACTGGAAAAAATTAGTTGCAGAGAGTTTGATTTTTGCTCTCTTACAGTAGGCAAACCTCCCTAACAGTCAGTTTGATTATGTGTTTCCATCATCATTTATGCAAAATTTTAATCGTTTCAAAATATTTATCCTTTTCAAACTTACTTTCCAAGTCACCAGTTTTCAAATAAATATTTTTTCAATACTTCATACTAGTTTGCGTTTTTGAAAGGATCAAAGCACTTTTGGTTTAGTTTCAGGATTTTGTAAGATGCGATTGAGCAATTTTGAAGACCTTTGGAAAATAATCAATTTGGAAAATGATTTTAACATATAAAATTAAAAACAACTTTTTCTTGCTTCCGAATTTAAGAAAATATAAAAAAACATAGCAGAGTATCTCTGCTTCTACTTCTCCCCTTTTTAGTAATGACTATAATTTTTGCGCTACTCCTCTCCTCCTATGCCTTTTGAAGTACAAGTTCAAAAAACAAATTAAAAATTTACACTACTAGAAAATGATTGATTTTTCAACTTGGAATTCTTTACGTCTGTAACAACCCGGGATTTAAGTTCTATTTATAATCGGCATTTAACGATTTAAGTAATGATAAATTGCAGTTGAAATTGAAATTAGTTTAAAATTCTTTTGATAATTGGTTAAGTGTTGACGGGCTTTATAAAGTAATCTCGGCCCAGTTCCTTTAAAATTCTCGATGTCGTCCCCTTCCTATTCCAATTCGACCCGACCCCCTTCCTTTGATTTCCTCATTCGAACCCTAAAAATCAAAACGCGGAAGAAAAATAAGTGGCGGCTCGATCTTCTTCCTGCTCGCCTTCAAAGATAGGGCTCGTGAGAATCGATGGTAACTTCACTTCCCTTGCGGCTGCTCAATCTAGTCTCGTTCAAATGAAGGCGCCTCTTGTTGTTAAATCGTTTGAAGGAGCGTGCGAGGTTGGCTTTGACGATTGCTCCAATTCTCGAGCGCTTGGTTGTTTCAGTTTGCTTCGAGACAAAGGTGAGTGACTTCTCACTCGCATCTAATTCAAGCATCTGTTGATTTTTACGCACTTGAGTTTTGAATTGGATTTCTTTGGCATCAACTCTGTTACATCTGGACTTCGGCACTTGACTTTTTAAACATGAATTTTATCACTTGACTTCTGTATATTTCACGATTTGGTTTGCGTCTGCATTGGATTCTTCGACTTCAAACATGTTTATTTCTAATCTTTGACTTTGAGCTTTGTCTCCTAATTTTACTTCCATGTTGGCAATTGCTTTGCTTCGACACAAATGCTTCACTAGTTCCTGCATTCGACATTGTCATGCTATTCACTGTTTGCATCACCAGACTTTGAGATTTGTTAGTTGCCATTTTCTTCTATGCTGCACTGACTTGGTTTGATTTTTACTACTGCAATTGTTTTGCTTTGAGTTTTGATATCAAAGTTGATATGATACTTGTTGCTACCTATTTCTTAGCTTTTACAGTGAACTTGTTTCTTGAGATTGTGCTTATGTAATACAGTTGCACTGGTTCTCTGTCTTGCTCTTAAGTGATACTTTCATTTATGCCTTCATGTATGCTTGTCGAGTCTGGTTTATGAGTCTGGGATGCTTTAGTTTTAGCCTCGACCTCTGTAATTGTTATGTGCATACTGTAGTGATTCTACCTCTGTCCTCTCTGTTGGTATTAAGGTGCTCTGGTAGTTGATGTACTGGTAGGGTATGGCATGGTTCACTGACGAGTTCATTTGCATTTGCATTCACTCTATCATGTTGGCTTTTATTCGTAGCTGATTTGGTGAATTTTCAACGAAGTGATTTTCAGACCTTGGCATGTCGGTTCAAAACCGCTGCCTGATTTGGTTTTAACTGATAAATGCTTTGAAATCTTCTCTGTCTTTTTTCGAACTCGCTGTGCCACTTGCTGGCTGCTACTGTTTCACTAGATCGGGAGTGTTTTATTGCCTCGAGTACGTGTTTCAATGTGTATCTTTATTCCCTTGTATAGTGGGTCACTTGGAATGATTTTGTCATCCTGTCATTGCCACCATGGTTCTGACTTGATGTTGTAGAAGCAGTAGCGTTGCAGTTTTCTTAGTCGAGTCTAGTATCTAGTTGTACACTAGTTGAAGTCTAGTATTTCACCAATTACAGTTTCAATGTACAGTTGGATTTTGAGTTCCATTCTTGATTTCATGGTCTTAGTTTTAAACTGCAGTAGCTTCACTCGAATTGAATTATTCCTTGGTTGTTAGCACTACTGCACTTATGTGTACATGCTGCTTGGTTAGTTGATCATGTTTGATAGCATGCCTGCACATGCTTGAAGGCATTTGAGTCTGGTACAATTGCATATGTTTGTGCCATTTGGTTTATAAGTTTCGTATATACGTGCATATATGCACATATATGTGGGTATACGTATAGTAGTGGATTTGTTTTCTGGTTCGTCATCGTTGTTGTTCTTCAATTGTCTTGTACATTTGGTTGCCAGATCATGTGCACTGCTTGGTTTTGAGTTTTGGTGGCACTCGAGTCCTTCTTGATTTACTGTTGCTACATGGTCGGCATTATGTACATGTTGCAGTTTGATTATATTGTCATTACATGCATACGTGTTATACCGGTTATAGTTTGTGATAGAGCATATTTTCTGTTATACCGGTTATAGTTTGTGACAGAGCATATTTTCAAGCGGGCTGTTTGTGGTTCATCTTGTGGTCTTGTATGTTGGTATTGTACCGCTGTCGTTTGATAGTTAGTTCGGTTGTCTCGAGCACCTCTGTGCCTTTGTGTTTTTGTGTTAACTGAAATTTAATTTATTGAACCTGGTTGCATCTGTAGTGGCATTGTGGCATTCGATCTTCAGGTGCACTGATTATCACTTTTGCACTTTGGTCAGATTTGTGATTTTGTCGTCTACAATTGTTCGAATAAATTTAGTTGTTTGTTGACTTTGGCTCGATAGTGTCTACTTTGGATTCGTTATCGAATTCACTTGTGTTGTTATCCCACTTGAGTTGAACCCGATTTCGGGGTTTGACCTTGTGATCATTTGTGACTTTCACTGAGCTTTCATGCGATAGTGGCGAGGCAGTACACGCGTGCGTGTACTGCAGCCCTATCAGATTTGACAGTTTTAGATTGATGTTTCGATTTGTTGAATTGTTTCGTTGGTTAAATTCAATACTTTGGATTTGTATTTTGATTTGGATTGTTGATTTGTCGTTTAACACTGTTTAGTGTTATATCTGCCGTTATCCAATTCTCGTATCGAGAGTTGGATATACGAGATTTTTGTGACTGTCGTCTAATTGTTATTTGATTATTATTGCTTCTGTGCATTAATAACTGAGTTTGAATTAGACTGACCCGTGTATTATTTTCTTTTGAATGTAATACTCGGGTCAGACCCGAGTTATTTCAGGTTGTAGATTTCCTGCTTTGAGTTGTTGTTCGGGCTATGAAGACTTTTTATATCTTATGGAGTGGTTTTCGTCATTTTGTAGAAGTAGTGTCTTTGTATAGGAAGATATGTATTCATGTATATTAGTTGATAATGTACTTGTATATGTAACTTCTTGAGTCGACAGTTGTAGTTGTATCATATGTGTTGTGTCAACTATATTGTAACTGACATCAGTTATATATATATATATGAGACTTTTGTTTCTATCTGTGTTCCGCATTTATATTATCTGTGTTATTATTATATCTAATGTCCTAAACTATTATGAACCATTGTAGTTTGTTTTATACTGATAATTGGGTATGTCGATGGGAGTAAATAAATAAGATGAAAAATGAAAAGTATATACCACTCCTATCGAGGTAACCAATACTAGTGTAAGGCCAACTACGGATGGCCGCTCCTATCCAGCCTTATTCTTCGTAATAATAGACAGTATTTCTTTTAATACTCTTTGTTATTATGAGCATAGAGGTGGGGCGTTACAGTTGGTATCAGAGCTTGGGGTTTATTGACATAATATAAAACATAACTTGGATGGAACATGTGTTACAACTATTAGTCGATGTTTTATTTATGATTTGAGTCAAAACTAAAGTTTTGAAATTTTGATGAAAGTTTTTAAATATCATTATTTAAAATAAAAAGTGAATTTGTGTTCTGATGATTTGATTGATTTGAGTACTGTTTATCAGAGTGCGCAGCGGAAACAGTGAAACTGTCTTCGCTGAGTACAACTGATAATCTATTTGATTTAGAAATTGAAATATATTTCATTGGTTGTTTACATAGCTGTAATTATTTTGTTTCTTTGAGAATTTCGAATCCGAATTGAGGATTCGAACCAATTGCAGTTATGTGATTTTTATCGAGATTTTTGCTGGTTTTCTTTTATGCTAATCATAGATTGATCAGATTTTTGCTGTTTTGAATTATCTTCATTGAAGATACATTAGAATAATTTCTTTGTTTATATTGTAGTGTGCGTGCAAATATAAATTGCACGTTACTGCATTAATTTTACGTTGAACCGATGCTTGGTTATGAAACGTATTTGGTTGCTGTTATTTATATAACGAGATTTTTACACCAATGCTAAATTTTTGAAGCACGGTGTTTTGTGGCATTTTGATGAATGAAAATTCACTGATATTACCTTTCGATGTAAATTATTTTGATGAGATTTTGACGTTTAAAAATTACTATCGCTTTGACTTCAGTAACCGTCAAATTTTAAAAGTGGATTTTCAAGCGGTTATTCCGCAATGCTGATTTTGAGATACGATTTTACGGTATTATGAGAAGTACAATTCCTTTATCGAAATTGTTACTGATTTTCTGCTTTAATCATGTGATTGGAAAATCGTTTTAAAATGAAAATTGTTTTATAAATTTCTAACAGTTTGCGCTTTCAAAAGGATGAGAAAGCGACTTAAACGATTCAGCAAAATCGAGGATTATGACCCCTTTCTTTTACTGATTCGCTTAACTCTGGACTTGTCCAGTTGAGAATGTGAATTGTTATTTTATAAAATAAATAAAAATTGTTTTCAGAAATTTTACGGTTTGCGCTTTTAAAAGAATGAGGAAGCGATTTAAACATTTCAGCAAAATCGAGGACTATGACCCCTTTCTTTTACTGATTCGCTTAATTCCGGACTTGTCCGTTTGAGAATATAAAGTGTATTTTTACAAAATACACAATTTTGCACTTTCAAGGAAACGATGAAGAGATTTAAACGATTTAGCAAAAGTGCGGAGTATGGAACCACACTTTTACTATTTCGGTTAATTCCGGACTCGTTAATTGAATATCTGTTGTTTTGATGATTTTGATGAATTTTGCACTTTCAAGGAAACGATGAAGAGAATCAAACGATTTAGTAAAACACGTGGTATGGGACATGTGCGTTTGCTATTTCGGTTAATTACGGACTCGTTAATTGAAATATTTGATGCTTTCGGGTGCTTTCGAGCCACTATGATGGACCTTCGGGTCATATGAGGACCTTCGGGTCAAATACCAGTACTAGACCTTCGGGTCACTCTGCGGACCTTCGGGTCATTTGTTGGGCGCCAAAAATTATGTTGAGTACTTGGTAGGCTTCGGCCATATGAGATGCACGTGCGGCGAATTAAAAACTCGCCATCTGATGGGATCGATCCAAGCTTTTATGTTGATTTTCTAGTCTTCTTAATTGATTTCTAGATATTTGTTGTTTCTAATTATCTGCAGGTAATTAGATATCTGATGTTATGAGGTTTAATTATCGTATCGATAATTAAATATTTGAGATTCTGATTATCGTTTTTGATAATCGGATATTTGTTGTTTCTAATTATCGCTTGTGATAATTAGATATTTGTTGATATGAGTTCTGATTATCGTTTTTGATAATCGGATATTAGTTGTTTCTAATTATCGCTTGTGATAATTAGATATTTGTTGATAGGAGTTCTGATTATCGTTTTTGATAATCGGATATTAGTTGTTTCTAATTATCGCTTGTGATAATTAGATGTTTGTTGATATGAGTTCTGATTATCGTTTTTGTTAATCGGATAATTGTTGTTTCGAATTATCACTTTTGATAATTCAATATTTGTGATTTGAGATTTAATTATCGCTTTCGATAATTGAATATTTGCTGATTTGAGATTTGATTATCATTTTGATAATTGAATATTTGTGATTTGAAATTTGATTATCGTTTTTGATAATCGAATATTTGTGAATTGAAATTTGATTATCGTTTTTGATAATCGAATATTTGTGATTTAAAATTTGATTATCGTTTTTGATAATCGAATATTTGTTGAATTGAGATTTGATTATCGTTTTTGATAATCGAATATTTGTGAATTGAAATTTGATTATCGTTTTGATAATCGAATATTTGTTGAATTGAAATTTGATTATCGTTTTGATAATCGAATATTTGTGATTTGAAATTTGATTATCGTTTTTCATAATCGAATATTTGTGAATTGAAATTTGATTATCGTTTTTGATAATCGAATATTTGTGATTTGAAATTTGATTATCGTTTTTGATAATCGAATATTTGTTGAATTGAGATTTGATTATCGTTTTTGATAATCGAATATTTGTGAATTGAAATTTGATTATCGTTTTTGATAATTGAATATTTGTTGTCGTTTTTGATAAGTAGATAATTGGATAATTGTTGATTTGTTTTCTGACTATCGTTTAGATAATTGGATGTTTGCTGATTTTATTGATACGAGATTTTCTAGTCTCTAATTGAATCTAGATTATGCTGATTTTTATTGAATTGCTGTTTTCTCTCTATCTTTGTTGATAGTTAGAGTTTGCTGCTTATGAAGTTCGCATTTTCTGTTATCTGTTAGATAACTAGATAATTGTAGTTTTGCAAATTGTGGTTTGTGCTTTCTAATCATCTTTTGTTGATAATTAGATTTTTACTGATTCTAATTATCGTTTCGATAATTAGATATTGTTGTTTTGTGATTTCTGTATTTTCGATTATCTGATTGAGAATTGAATATTCTGAAATTACAATTATTCAGTTTTGTTGTCTTCTGATTATCTTTTGATAATTAGACTTTGTTGAGAATTTGTGAAATTCTTTTATGGAACTAAAAGATTTCTTTGGCGTTTGTATTCCCGACTTTTATTTTCTAGCTTAACCAGTTTATGTTAGAAAAATAATTGTTATTGGCACCCTTAATTATGAAAATTGCGGGGACGCAATTTTTATAAGGAGGGGAGTCTGTAACAACCCGGGATTTAACTTCTATTTATAATCGGCATTTAATGATTTAAGTAATGATAAATTGCAGTTGAAATTGAAATCAGTTTGAAACTCTTTTGATAATTGGTTAATTGTTGACGGGCTTTATAAAGTAATCTCGGCCCAGTTCCTTTAAAATTCTCGATGTCGTCCCCTTCCTATTCCAATTCGACCCGACCCCCTTCCTTTGATTTCCTCATTCGAACCCTAAAAATCAAACCGCGGAAGAAAAATAAGTGGCGGCTCGATCTTCTTCCTGCTCGTCTTCAAAGCTAGGGCTCGTGAGAATCGATGGTGACTTCACTTCCCTCGCGGCTGCTCAATCTAGTCTCGTTCGAATGAAGGCGCCTCTTGTTGTTAAATCGTTTGAAGGAGCGTGAGAGGTTGGCTCTGACGATCGCTCCAATTCTCGAGCGCTTGGTTGTTTCAGTTTGCTTCGAGACAAAGGTGAGTGACTTCTCACTCGCATCTAATTCAAGCATCTGTTGATTTTTACGCACTTGAGTTTTGAATTGGATTTCTCTGGCATCAACTCTGTTACATCTGGACTTCGGCACTTGACTTTTTAAACATGAATTTTATCACTTGACTTCTGTATATTTCACGATTTGGTTTGCGTCTGCATTGGATTCTTCGACTTCAAACATGTTTATTTCTAATCTTTGACTTTGAGCTTTGTCTCCTGATTTTACTTCCATGTTGGCAATTGCTTTGCTTCGACACAAATGCTTCACTGGTTCCTGCATTCGACATTGCCATGCTATTCACTGTTTGCATCACCAGACTTTGAGATTTGTTAGTTGCCATTTTCTTCTATGCTGCACTGACTTGGTTTGATTTTTACTGCTGCAATTGTTTTGCTTTGAGTTTTGATATCAAAGTTGATATGATACTTGTTGCTGCCTATTTCTTAGCTTTTACAGTGAACTTGTTTCTTGAGACTGTGCTTATGTAATACAGTTGCACTGGTTCTCTGTCTTGCTCTTAAGTGATACTTTCATTTATGCCTTCATGTATGCTTGTCGAGTCTGGTTTATGAGTTTGGGATGCTTTAGTTTTAGCCTCGACCTCTGTAATTGTTATGTGCATACTGTAGTGATTCTACCTCTGTCCTCTTTGTTGGTATTAAGGTGCTCTGGTAGTTGATGTACTGGTAGGGTATGGCATGGTTCACTGACGAGTTCATTTGCATTTGCATTCACTCTATCATGTTGGCTTTTATTCGTAGTTGATTTGGTGAATTTTCAACGAAGTGATTTTCAGACCTTGGCATGTCGGTTCAAAACCGCTGCCTGATTTGGTTTTAACTGATAAATGCTTTGAAATATTCTCTGTCTTTTTTCGAACTCGCTGTGCCACTTGCTGGCTGCTACTGTTTCACTAGATCGGGAGTGTTTTATTGCCTCGAGTACGTGTTTCATTGTGTATCTTTATCCCTTGTATAGTGGGTCACTTGGAATGATTTTGTCATCCTATCATTGCCACCATGGTTCTGACTTGATGTTGTAGAAGCAGTAGCGTTGCAGTTTTCTTAGTCGAGTCTAGTATCTAGTTGTACACTAGTTGAAGTCTAGTATTTCACCAATTACAGTTTCAATGTACAGTTGGATTTTGAGTTCCATTCTTAATTTCATGGTCTTAGTTTTAAACTGCAGTAGCTTCACTCGAATTGAATTATTCCTTGGTTGTTAGCACTGCTGCACTTATGTGTACATGCTGCTTGGTTAGTTGATCATGTTTGATAGCATGCCTGCACATGCTTGAAGGCATTTGAGTCTGGTACAATTGCATATGTTTGTGCCATTTGGTTTATAAGTTTCGTATATACATGCATATATGCACATATATGTGGGTATACATATAGTAGTGGATTTGTTTTCTGGTTCGTCATCGTTGTTGTTCTTCAATTGTCTTGTACATTTGGTTGCCAGATCATGTGCACTGCTTGGTTTTGAGTTTTGGTGGCACTCGTGTCCTTCTTGATTTACTGTTGCTACATGGTCGGCATTATGTACATGTTGCAGTTTGATTATATTGTCATTACATGCATACGTGTTATACCGGTTATAGTTTGTGACAGAGCATATTTTCTGTTATACCGGTTATAGTTTGTGACAGAGCATATTTTCAAGCGGGCTGTTTGTGGTTCATCTTGTGGTCTTGTATGTTGGTATTGTACCGCTGTCGTTTGATAGTTAGTTCGGTTGTCTCGAGCACCTCTGTGCCTTTGTGTTTTTGTGTTAACTGAAATTTAATTTATTGAACCTGGTTGCATCTGTAGTGGCATTGTGGCATTCGATCTTCAGGTGCATTGATTATCACTTTTGCACTTTGGTCAGATTTGTGATTTTGTCGTCTACAATTGTTCGAATAAATTTAGTTGTTTGTTGACTTTGGCTCGATAGTGTCTACTTTGGATTCGTTATCGAATTCACTTGTGTTGTTATGCCACTTGAGTTGAACCCGATTTCGGGGTTTGACCTTGTGATCATTTGTGACTTTCACTGAGCTTTTGTATATCTCATGCGATAGTGGCGAGGCAGTACACGCGTGCGTGTACTGCAGCCCTATCAGATTTGACAGTTTTAGATTGATGTTTCGATTTGTTGAATTGTTTCGTTGGTTAAATTCAATACTTTGGATTTGTATTTTGATTTGGATTGTTGATTTGTCGTTTAACACTGTTTAGTGTTATATCAGCCGTTATCCAATTCTCGTATCGAGAGTTGGTTATACGAGATTTTTGTGACTGTCGTCTAATTGTTATTTGATTATTATTGCTTCTGTGCATTAATAACTGAGTTTGAATTAGACTGACCCGTGTATTATTTTCTTTTGAATGTAATACTCGGGTCAGACCCGAGTTATTTCAGGTTGTAGATTTCCTGCTTTGAGTTGCTGTTCGGGCTATGAAGACTTTTTATATCTTATGGAGTGGTTTTCGTCGTTTTGTAGAAGTAGTGTCTTTGTATAGGAAGATATGTATTCATGTATATTAGTTGATAATGTACTTGTATATATAATTTCTTGAGTCGACAGTTGTAGTTGTATCATATGTATTGTGTCAACTATATTGTAACTGACATCAGTTATATATATATATATATATATGAGACTTTTGTTTCTATCTGTGTTCCGCATTTATAATATCTGTGTTATTATTATATCTAATGTCCTAAACTATTATGAACCATTGTAGTTTGTTTTATACTGATAATTGGGTATGTCGATGGGAGTAAATAAATAAGATGAAAAATGAAAAGTATATACCACTCCTATCGAGGTAACCAATACTAGTATAAGGCCAACTACGGATGGCCGCTCCTATCCAGCCTTATTCTTCGTAATAATAGACAGTATTTCTTTTAATACTCTTTGTTATTATGAGCATAGAGGTGGGGCGTTACAGTTGGTATCAGAGCTTGGGGTTTATGGACATAATATAAAACAAAATTGGATGGAACATGTGTTACAACTATTAGTCGATGTTTTATTTGTGATTTGAGTCAAAACTAAAGTTTTGAAATTTTGATGAAAGTTTTTAAATATCATTATTTAAAAATAAAAAGTGAATTTGTGTTCTGATGATTTGATTGATTTGAGTACTGTTTATCAGAGTGCGCAGCGGAAACAGTGAAACTGTCTTCGCTGAGTACAACTGATAATCTATTTGATTTAGAAATTGAAATAAATTTCATTGGTTGTTTACATAGCTGTAATTATTTTGTTTCTTTGAGAATTTCGAATCCGAATTGAGGATTCGAACCAATTGCAGTTATGTGATTTTTATCGAGATCTTTGCTGGTTTTCTTTTATGCTAATCATAGATTGATCAGATTTTTGCTGTTTTGAATTATCTTCATTGAAGATACATTAGAATAATTTCTTTGTTTATATTGTAGTGTGCGTGCAAATATAAATTGCACGTTACTGCATTAATTTTACGTTGAACCGATGCTTGGTTATGAAACGTATTTGGTTGCTGTTATTTATATAACGAGATTTTTACACCAATGCTAAATTTTTGAAGCACGGTGTTTTGTGGCATTTTGATGAATGAAAATTCACTGATATTACCTTTCGATGTAAATTATTTTGATGAGATTTTGACATTTAAAAATTACTGTCGCTTTGACTTCAGTAACCGTCAAATTTTAAAAGTGGATTTTCAAGCGGTTATTCCGCAATGCAGATTTTGAGATACGATTTTACGGTATTATGAGAAGTACAATTCCTTTATCGAAATTGTTACTGATTTTCTGCTTTAATCACGTGATTGGAAAATCATTTTAAAATGAAAATTGTTTTATAAATTTCTAACAGTTTGCGCTTTCAAAAGGATGAGAAAGCGACTTAAACGATTCAGCAAAATCGAGGATTATGACCCCTTTCTTTTACTGATTCGCTTAACTCTGGACTTGTCCAGTTGAGAATGTGAATTGTTATTTTATAAAATAAATAAAAATTGTTTTCAGAAATTTTACGGTTTGCGCTTTCAAAAGAATGAGGAAGCGATTTAAACGTTTCAGCAAAATCGAGGACTATGACCCCTTTCTTTTACTGATTCGCTTAATTCCGGACTTGTCCGTTTGAGAATGTAAAGTGTATTTTTACAAAATACACAATTTTGCACTTTCAAGGAAACGATGAAGAGATTTAAACGATTTAGCAAAAGTGCGGAGTATGGAACCACACTTTTACTATTTCGGTTAATTCCGGACTCGTTAATTGAATATCTGTTGTTTTGATGATTTTGATGAATTTTGCACTTTCAAGGAAACGATGAAGAGAATCAAACGATTTAGTAAAACACGTGGTATGGGACATGTGCGTTTGCTATTTTGGTTAATTACGGACTCGTTAATTGAAATATTTGATGCTTTCGTGTGCTTTCGAGCCACTATGATGGACCTTCGGGTCATATGAGGACCTTCGGGTCAAATACCAGTACTAGACCTTCGGGTCACTCTGCGGACCTTCGGGTCATTTGTTGGGCGCCAAAAATTATGTTGAGTACTTGGTAGGCTTTGGCCATATGAGATGCACGTGCGGCGAATTAAAAACTCGCCATCTGATGGGATCGATCCAAGCTTTTATGTTGATTTTCTAGTCTTCTTAATTGATTTCTAGATATTTGTTGTTTCTAATTATCTGCAGGTAATTAGATATCTGATGTTATGAGGTTTAATTATCGTATCGATAATTAAATATTTGAGATTCTGATTATCGTTTTTGATAATCGGATATTTGTTGTTTCTAATTATCGCTTGTGATAATTAGATATTTGTTGATATGAGTTCTGATTATCGTTTTTGATAATCGGATATTAGTTGTTTCTAATTATCGCTTGTGATAATTAGATATTTGTTGATAGGAGTTCTGATTATCGTTTTTGATAATCGGATATTAGTTGTTTCTAATTATCGCTTGTGATAATTAGATGTTTGTTGATATGAGTTCTGATTATCGTTTTTGATAATCGGATGATTGTTGTTTCGAATTATCACTTTTGATAATTCAATATTTATGATTTGAGATTTAATTATCGCTTTCGATAATTGAATATTTGCTGATTTGAGATTTGATTATCATTTTGATAATCAAATATTTGTGATTTGAAATTTGATTATCGTTTTTGATAATCGAATATTTGTGAATTGAAATTTGATTATCGTTTTTGATAATTGAATATTTGTGATTTGAAATTTGATTATCGTTTTTGATAATCGAATATTTGTTGAATTGAGATTTGATTATCGTTTTTGATAATCGAATATTTGTGAATTGAAATTTGATTATCGTTTTGATAATCGAATATTTGTTGAATTGAAATTTGATTATCGTTTTGATAATCGAATATTTGTGATTTGAAATTTGATTATCGTTTTTGATAATCGAATATTTGTGAATTGAAATTTGATTATCGTTTTTGATAATCGAATATTTGTGATTTGAAATTTGATTATCGTTTTTGATAATCGAATATTTGTTGAATTGAGATTTGATTATCGTTTTTGATAATCGAATATTTGTGAATTGAAATTTGATTATCGTTTTTGATAATTGAATATTTGTTGTCGTTTTTGATAAGTAGATAATTGGATAATTGTTGATTTGTTTTCTGACTATCATTTAGATAATTGGATGTTTGCTGATTTTATTGATACGAGATTTTCTAGTCTCTAATTGAATCTAGATTATGCTGATTTTTATTGAATTGCTGTTTTCTCTCTATCTTTGTTGATAGTTAGAGTTTGCTGCTTATGAAGTTCGCGTTTTCTGTTATCTGTTAGATAACTAGATAATTGTAGTTTTACAAATTGTGGTTTGTGCTTTCTAATCATCTTTTGTTGATAATTAGATTTTTACTGATTCTAATTATCGTATCGATAATTAGATATTGCTGTTTTGTGATTTCTGTATTTTCGATTATCTGATTGAGAATTGAATATTCTGAAATTACAATTATTCAGTTTTGTTGTCTTCTGATTATCTTTTGATAATTAGACTTTGTTGAGAATTTGTGAAATTCTTTTATGGAACTAAAAGATTTCTTTGGCGTTTTTATTCCCGACTTTTATTTTCTAGCTTAACCAGTTTATGTTAGAAAAATAATTGTTATTGACACCCTTAATTATGAAAATTGCGGGGACGCAATTTTTATAAGGAGGGGAGTCTGTAACAACCCGGGATTTAACTTCTATTTATAATCGGCATTTAACGATTTAAGTAATGATAAATTGCAGTTGAAATTGAAATCAGTTTGAAATTCTTTTGATAATTGGTTAAGTGTTGACGGGCTTTATAAAGTAATCTCGGCCCAGTTCCTTTAAAATTCTCGATGTCGTCCCCTTCCTATTCCAATTCGACCCGACCCCCTTCCTTTGATTTCCTCATTCGAACCCTAAAAATCAAAACGTGGAAGAAAAATAAGTGGCGGCTCGATCTTCTTCCTGCTCGTCTTCAAAGCTAGGGCTCGTGAGAATCGCTGGTGACTTCCCTTCCCTCGCGGCCGCTCAATCTAGTCTTGTTCGAATGAAGGCGCCTCTTGTTGTTAAATCGTTTGAAGGAGCGTGCGAGGTTGGCTTTGACGATCGCTCCAATTCTCGAGCACTTGGTTGTTTCAGTTTGCTTCGAGACAAAGGTGAGTGACTTCTCACTCGCATCTAATTCAAGCATCTGTTGATTTTTACGCACTTGAGTTTTGAATTGGATTTCTCTAGCATCAACTCTGTTACATCTGGACTTCGGCACTTGACTTTTTAAACATGAATTTTATCACTTGACTTCTGTATATTTCACGATTTGGTTTGCGTCTGCATTGGATTCTTCGACTTCAAACATGTTTATTTCTAATCTTTGACTTTGAGCTTTGTCTCCTGATTTTACTTCCCTGTTGGCAATTGCTTTGCTTCGACACAAATGCTTCACTTTTTCCTGCATTCGACATTGCCATGTTATTCACTGTTTGCATCACCAGACTTTGAGATTTGTTAGTTGCCATTTTCTTCTATGCTGCACTGACTTGGTTTGATTTTTACTGCTGCAATTGTTTTGCTTTGAGTTTTGATATCAAAGTTGATATGATACTTGTTGCTGCCTATTTCTTAGCTTTTACAGTGAACTTGTTTCTTGAGATTGTGCTTATGTAATACAGTTGCACTGGTTCTCTGTCTTGCTCTTAAGTGATACTTTCATTTATGCCTTCATGTATGCTTGTCGAGTCTGGTTTATGAGTCTGGGATGCTTTTGTTTTAGCCTCGACCTCTGTAATTGTTATGTGCATACTATAGTGATTTTACCTCTGTCCTCTCTGTTGGTATTAAGGTCCTATGGTAGTTGATGTACTGGTAGGGTATGGCATGGTTCACTGACGAGTTCATTTGCATTTGCATTCACTCTATCATGTTGGCTTTTATTCGTAGCTGATTTGGTGAATTTTCAACGAAGTGATTTTCAGACCTTGGCATGTCGGTTCAAAACCGCTGCCTGATTTGGTTTTAACTGATAAATGCTTTGAAATCTTCTCTGTCTTTTTTTGAACTCGCTGTGCCACTTGCTGGCTGCTACTGTTTCAATAGATCGGGAGTGTTTTATTGCCTCGAGTACGTGTTTCATTGTGTATCTTTATCCCTTGTATAGTGGGTCACTTGGAATGATTTTGTCATCCTATCATTGACACCATGGTTCTGACTTGATGTTGTAGAAGCAGTAGCGTTGCAGTTTTCTTAGTCGAGTCTAGTATCTAGTTGTACACTAGTTGAAGTCTAGTATTTCGCCAATTACAGTTTCAATGTACAGTTGGATTTTGAGTTCCATTCTTGATTTCATGGTCTTAGTTTTAAACTGCAGTAGCTTCACTCGAATTGAATTATTCCTTGGTTGTTAGCACTTATGCACTTATGTGTACATGCTGCTTGGTTAGTTGATCATGTTTGATAGCATGCCTGCACATGCTTGAAGGCATTTGAGTCTGGTACAATTGCATATGTTTGTGCCATTTGGTTTATAAGTTTCATATATACGTGCATATATGCACATATATGTGGGTATACGTATAGTAGTGGATTTGTTTTCTGGTTCGTCATCGTTGTTGTTCTTCAATTGTCTTGTACATTTGGTTGCCAGATCATGTGCACTGCTTGGTTTTGAGTTTTGGTGGCACTCGAGTCCTTCTTGATTTACTGTTGCTACATGGTCGGCATTATGTACATGTTGCAGTTTGATTATATTGTCATTACATGCATACGTGTTATACTGGTTATAGTTTGTGACAGAGCATATTTTCTGTTATACCGGTTATAGTTTGTGACAGAGCATATTTTCAAGCGGGCTGTTTGTGGTTCATCTTGTGGTCTTGTATGTTGGTATTGTACCGCTGTCGTTTGATAGTTAGTTCGGTTGTCTCGAGCACCTCTGTGCCTTTGTGTTTTTGTGTTAACTGAAATTTAATTTATTGAACTTGGTTGCATCTGTAGTGGCATTGTGGCATTCGATCTTCAGGTGCACTGATTATCACTTTTGCACTTTGGTCAGATTTGTGATTTTGTCGTCTACAATTGTTCGAATGAATTTAGTTGTTTGTTGACTTTGGCTCGATAGTGTCTACTTTGGATTCGTTATTGAATTCACTTGTGTTGTTATCCCACTTGAGTTGAACCCGATTTCGGGGTTTGACCTTGTGATTATTTATGACTTTCACTGAGCTTTTGTATATCTCATGCGATAGTGGCGAGGCAGTACACGCGTGCGTGTACTGCAGCCCTATCAGATTTGACAGTTTTAGATTGATGTTTCGATTTGTTGAATTGTTTCGTTGGTTAAATTCAATACTTTGGATTTGTATTTTGATTTGGATTGTTGATTTGTCGTTTAACACTGTTTAGTGTTATATCTGCCGTTATCCAATTCTCGTATCGAGAGTTGGATATACGAGATTTTTGTGACTGTCGTCTAATTGTTATTTGATTATTAATTCTTCTGTGTATTAATAACTGAGTTTGAATTAGACTGACCGGTGTATTACTTTCTTTTGAATGTAATACTCGGGTCAGACCCGAGTTATTTCAGGTTGTAGATTTCCTGCTTTGAGTTGCTGTTCGGGCTATGAAGACTTTTTATATCTTATGGAGTGGGTTTCGTCGTTTTGTAGAAGTAGTGTCTTTGTATAGGAAGATATGTATTCATGTATACCTAACTTTCTTTCGAGCTTATTGTCGGTTTTTCGTTTTGGATCTTCCAAGTCGTTCCCGCAGTGGATCCGGACCAATTTTTTTTTGATCCTTCGATAGAAAAAAGAGATAATGTACTTGTATATATAACTTCTTGAGTCGACAGTTGTAGTTGTATCATATGTATTGTGTCAACTATATTGTAACTGACATCAGTTATATATATATATATATATATGAGACTTTTGTTTCTATCTGTGTTCCGCATTTATAATATCTGTGTTATTATTATATCTAATGTCCTAAACTATTATGAACCATTGTAGTTTGTTTTATACTGATAATTGGGTATGTCGATGGGAGTAAATAAATAAGATGAAAAATGAAAAGTATATACCACTCCTATCGAGGTAACCAATACTAGTATAAGGCCAACTACGGATGGCCGCTCCTATCCAGCCTTATTCTTCGTAATAATAGACAGTATTTCTTTTAATACTCTTTGTTATTATGAGCATAGAGGTGGGGCGTTACAGTTGGTATCAGAGCTTGGGGTTTATGGACATAATATAAAACAAAATTGGATGGAACATGTGTTACAACTATTAGTCGATGTTTTATTTGTGATTTGAGTCAAAACTAAAGTTTTGAAATTTTGATGAAAGTTTTTAAATATCATTATTTAAAAATAAAAAGTGAATTTGTGTTCTGATGATTTGATTGATTTGAGTACTGTTTATCAGAGTGCGCAGCGGAAACAGTGAAACTGTCTTCGCTGAGTACAACTGATAATCTATTTGATTTAGAAATTGAAATAAATTTCATTGGTTGTTTACATAGCTGTAATTATTTTGTTTCTTTGAGAATTTCGAATCCGAATTGAGGATTCGAACCAATTGCAGTTATGTGATTTTTATCGAGATCTTTGCTGGTTTTCTTTTATGCTAATCATAGATTGATCAGATTTTTGCTGTTTTGAATTATCTTCATTGAAGATACATTAGAATAATTTCTTTGTTTATATTGTAGTGTGCGTGCAAATATAAATTGCACGTTACTGCATTAATTTTACGTTGAACCGATGCTTGGTTATGAAACGTATTTGGTTGCTGTTATTTATATAACGAGATTTTTACACCAATGCTAAATTTTTGAAGCACGGTGTTTTGTGGCATTTTGATGAATGAAAATTCACTGATATTACCTTTCGATGTAAATTATTTTGATGAGATTTTGACATTTAAAAATTACTGTCGCTTTGACTTCAGTAACCGTCAAATTTTAAAAGTGGATTTTCAAGCGGTTATTCCGCAATGCAGATTTTGAGATACGATTTTACGGTATTATGAGAAGTACAATTCCTTTATCGAAATTGTTACTGATTTTCTGCTTTAATCACGTGATTGGAAAATCATTTTAAAATGAAAATTGTTTTATAAATTTCTAACAGTTTGCGCTTTCAAAAGGATGAGAAAGCGACTTAAACGATTCAGCAAAATCGAGGATTATGACCCCTTTCTTTTACTGATTCGCTTAACTCTGGACTTGTCCAGTTGAGAATGTGAATTGTTATTTTATAAAATAAATAAAAATTGTTTTCAGAAATTTTACGGTTTGCGCTTTCAAAAGAATGAGGAAGCGATTTAAACGTTTCAGCAAAATCGAGGACTATGACCCCTTTCTTTTACTGATTCGCTTAATTCCGGACTTGTCCGTTTGAGAATGTAAAGTGTATTTTTACAAAATACACAATTTTGCACTTTCAAGGAAACGATGAAGAGATTTAAACGATTTAGCAAAAGTGCGGAGTATGGAACCACACTTTTACTATTTCGGTTAATTCCGGACTCGTTAATTGAATATCTGTTGTTTTGATGATTTTGATGAATTTTGCACTTTCAAGGAAACGATGAAGAGAATCAAACGATTTAGTAAAACACGTGGTATGGGACATGTGCGTTTGCTATTTTGGTTAATTACGGACTCGTTAATTGAAATATTTGATGCTTTCGTGTGCTTTCGAGCCACTATGATGGACCTTCGGGTCATATGAGGACCTTCGGGTCAAATACCAGTACTAGACCTTCGGGTCACTCTGCGGACCTTCGGGTCATTTGTTGGGCGCCAAAAATTATGTTGAGTACTTGGTAGGCTTTGGCCATATGAGATGCACGTGCGGCGAATTAAAAACTCGCCATCTGATGGGATCGATCCAAGCTTTTATGTTGATTTTCTAGTCTTCTTAATTGATTTCTAGATATTTGTTGTTTCTAATTATCTGCAGGTAATTAGATATCTGATGTTATGAGGTTTAATTATCGTATCGATAATTAAATATTTGAGATTCTGATTATCGTTTTTGATAATCGGATATTTGTTGTTTCTAATTATCGCTTGTGATAATTAGATATTTGTTGATATGAGTTCTGATTATCGTTTTTGATAATCGGATATTAGTTGTTTCTAATTATCGCTTGTGATAATTAGATATTTGTTGATAGGAGTTCTGATTATCGTTTTTGATAATCGGATATTAGTTGTTTCTAATTATCGCTTGTGATAATTAGATGTTTGTTGATATGAGTTCTGATTATCGTTTTTGATAATCGGATGATTGTTGTTTCGAATTATCACTTTTGATAATTCAATATTTATGATTTGAGATTTAATTATCGCTTTCGATAATTGAATATTTGCTGATTTGAGATTTGATTATCATTTTGATAATCAAATATTTGTGATTTGAAATTTGATTATCGTTTTTGATAATCGAATATTTGTGAATTGAAATTTGATTATCGTTTTTGATAATTGAATATTTGTGATTTGAAATTTGATTATCGTTTTTGATAATCGAATATTTGTTGAATTGAGATTTGATTATCGTTTTTGATAATCGAATATTTGTGAATTGAAATTTGATTATCGTTTTGATAATCGAATATTTGTTGAATTGAAATTTGATTATCGTTTTGATAATCGAATATTTGTGATTTGAAATTTGATTATCGTTTTTGATAATCGAATATTTGTGAATTGAAATTTGATTATCGTTTTTGATAATCGAATATTTGTGATTTGAAATTTGATTATCGTTTTTGATAATCGAATATTTGTTGAATTGAGATTTGATTATCGTTTTTGATAATCGAATATTTGTGAATTGAAATTTGATTATCGTTTTTGATAATTGAATATTTGTTGTCGTTTTTGATAAGTAGATAATTGGATAATTGTTGATTTGTTTTCTGACTATCATTTAGATAATTGGATGTTTGCTGATTTTATTGATACGAGATTTTCTAGTCTCTAATTGAATCTAGATTATGCTGATTTTTATTGAATTGCTGTTTTCTCTCTATCTTTGTTGATAGTTAGAGTTTGCTGCTTATGAAGTTCGCGTTTTCTGTTATCTGTTAGATAACTAGATAATTGTAGTTTTACAAATTGTGGTTTGTGCTTTCTAATCATCTTTTGTTGATAATTAGATTTTTACTGATTCTAATTATCGTATCGATAATTAGATATTGCTGTTTTGTGATTTCTGTATTTTCGATTATCTGATTGAGAATTGAATATTCTGAAATTACAATTATTCAGTTTTGTTGTCTTCTGATTATCTTTTGATAATTAGACTTTGTTGAGAATTTGTGAAATTCTTTTATGGAACTAAAAGATTTCTTTGGCGTTTTTATTCCCGACTTTTATTTTCTAGCTTAACCAGTTTATGTTAGAAAAATAATTGTTATTGACACCCTTAATTATGAAAATTGCGGGGACGCAATTTTTATAAGGAGGGGAGTCTGTAACAACCCGGGATTTAACTTCTATTTATAATCGGCATTTAACGATTTAAGTAATGATAAATTGCAGTTGAAATTGAAATCAGTTTGAAATTCTTTTGATAATTGGTTAAGTGTTGACGGGCTTTATAAAGTAATCTCGGCCCAGTTCCTTTAAAATTCTCGATGTCGTCCCCTTCCTATTCCAATTCGACCCGACCCCCTTCCTTTGATTTCCTCATTCGAACCCTAAAAATCAAAACGTGGAAGAAAAATAAGTGGCGGCTCGATCTTCTTCCTGCTCGTCTTCAAAGCTAGGGCTCGTGAGAATCGCTGGTGACTTCCCTTCCCTCGCGGCCGCTCAATCTAGTCTTGTTCGAATGAAGGCGCCTCTTGTTGTTAAATCGTTTGAAGGAGCGTGCGAGGTTGGCTTTGACGATCGCTCCAATTCTCGAGCACTTGGTTGTTTCAGTTTGCTTCGAGACAAAGGTGAGTGACTTCTCACTCGCATCTAATTCAAGCATCTGTTGATTTTTACGCACTTGAGTTTTGAATTGGATTTCTCTAGCATCAACTCTGTTACATCTGGACTTCGGCACTTGACTTTTTAAACATGAATTTTATCACTTGACTTCTGTATATTTCACGATTTGGTTTGCGTCTGCATTGGATTCTTCGACTTCAAACATGTTTATTTCTAATCTTTGACTTTGAGCTTTGTCTCCTGATTTTACTTCCCTGTTGGCAATTGCTTTGCTTCGACACAAATGCTTCACTTTTTCCTGCATTCGACATTGCCATGTTATTCACTGTTTGCATCACCAGACTTTGAGATTTGTTAGTTGCCATTTTCTTCTATGCTGCACTGACTTGGTTTGATTTTTACTGCTGCAATTGTTTTGCTTTGAGTTTTGATATCAAAGTTGATATGATACTTGTTGCTGCCTATTTCTTAGCTTTTACAGTGAACTTGTTTCTTGAGATTGTGCTTATGTAATACAGTTGCACTGGTTCTCTGTCTTGCTCTTAAGTGATACTTTCATTTATGCCTTCATGTATGCTTGTCGAGTCTGGTTTATGAGTCTGGGATGCTTTTGTTTTAGCCTCGACCTCTGTAATTGTTATGTGCATACTATAGTGATTTTACCTCTGTCCTCTCTGTTGGTATTAAGGTCCTATGGTAGTTGATGTACTGGTAGGGTATGGCATGGTTCACTGACGAGTTCATTTGCATTTGCATTCACTCTATCATGTTGGCTTTTATTCGTAGCTGATTTGGTGAATTTTCAACGAAGTGATTTTCAGACCTTGGCATGTCGGTTCAAAACCGCTGCCTGATTTGGTTTTAACTGATAAATGCTTTGAAATCTTCTCTGTCTTTTTTTGAACTCGCTGTGCCACTTGCTGGCTGCTACTGTTTCAATAGATCGGGAGTGTTTTATTGCCTCGAGTACGTGTTTCATTGTGTATCTTTATCCCTTGTATAGTGGGTCACTTGGAATGATTTTGTCATCCTATCATTGACACCATGGTTCTGACTTGATGTTGTAGAAGCAGTAGCGTTGCAGTTTTCTTAGTCGAGTCTAGTATCTAGTTGTACACTAGTTGAAGTCTAGTATTTCGCCAATTACAGTTTCAATGTACAGTTGGATTTTGAGTTCCATTCTTGATTTCATGGTCTTAGTTTTAAACTGCAGTAGCTTCACTCGAATTGAATTATTCCTTGGTTGTTAGCACTTATGCACTTATGTGTACATGCTGCTTGGTTAGTTGATCATGTTTGATAGCATGCCTGCACATGCTTGAAGGCATTTGAGTCTGGTACAATTGCATATGTTTGTGCCATTTGGTTTATAAGTTTCATATATACGTGCATATATGCACATATATGTGGGTATACGTATAGTAGTGGATTTGTTTTCTGGTTCGTCATCGTTGTTGTTCTTCAATTGTCTTGTACATTTGGTTGCCAGATCATGTGCACTGCTTGGTTTTGAGTTTTGGTGGCACTCGAGTCCTTCTTGATTTACTGTTGCTACATGGTCGGCATTATGTACATGTTGCAGTTTGATTATATTGTCATTACATGCATACGTGTTATACTGGTTATAGTTTGTGACAGAGCATATTTTCTGTTATACCGGTTATAGTTTGTGACAGAGCATATTTTCAAGCGGGCTGTTTGTGGTTCATCTTGTGGTCTTGTATGTTGGTATTGTACCGCTGTCGTTTGATAGTTAGTTCGGTTGTCTCGAGCACCTCTGTGCCTTTGTGTTTTTGTGTTAACTGAAATTTAATTTATTGAACTTGGTTGCATCTGTAGTGGCATTGTGGCATTCGATCTTCAGGTGCACTGATTATCACTTTTGCACTTTGGTCAGATTTGTGATTTTGTCGTCTACAATTGTTCGAATGAATTTAGTTGTTTGTTGACTTTGGCTCGATAGTGTCTACTTTGGATTCGTTATTGAATTCACTTGTGTTGTTATCCCACTTGAGTTGAACCCGATTTCGGGGTTTGACCTTGTGATTATTTATGACTTTCACTGAGCTTTTGTATATCTCATGCGATAGTGGCGAGGCAGTACACGCGTGCGTGTACTGCAGCCCTATCAGATTTGACAGTTTTAGATTGATGTTTCGATTTGTTGAATTGTTTCGTTGGTTAAATTCAATACTTTGGATTTGTATTTTGATTTGGATTGTTGATTTGTCGTTTAACACTGTTTAGTGTTATATCTGCCGTTATCCAATTCTCGTATCGAGAGTTGGATATACGAGATTTTTGTGACTGTCGTCTAATTGTTATTTGATTATTAATTCTTCTGTGTATTAATAACTGAGTTTGAATTAGACTGACCGGTGTATTACTTTCTTTTGAATGTAATACTCGGGTCAGACCCGAGTTATTTCAGGTTGTAGATTTCCTGCTTTGAGTTGCTGTTCGGGCTATGAAGACTTTTTATATCTTATGGAGTGGGTTTCGTCGTTTTGTAGAAGTAGTGTCTTTGTATAGGAAGATATGTATTCATGTATACCTAACTTTCTTTCGAGCTTATTGTCGGTTTTTCGTTTTGGATCTTCCAAGTCGTTCCCGCAGTGGATCCGGACCAATTTTTTTTTGATCCTTCGATAGAAAAAAGAGATAATGTACTTGTATATATAACTTCTTGAGTCGACAGTTGTAGTTTTATCATATGTATTGTGTCAACTATATTGTAACTGACATCAGTTATATATATATATATATATATGAGACTTTTGTTTCTATCTGTGTTCCGCATTTATATTATCTGTGTTATTATTATATCTAATGTCCTAAACTATTATGAACCATTGTAGTTTGTTTTATACTGATAATTGGGTATGTCGATGGGAGTAAATAAATAAGATGAAAAATGAAAAGTATATACCACTCCTATCGAGGTAACCAATACTAGTGTAAGGCCAACTACGGATGGCCGCTCCTATCCAGCCTTATTCTTCGTAATAATAGACAGTATTTCTTTTAATACTCTTTGTTATTATGAGCATAGAGGTGGGGCGTTACAACGTCATCCCTACGTGGAAGACGTGAAGGCGTAGTGATATGACGTTGGTAATTCCATATGCATTTCCTACACCATTAAGGTTAACGAGATTTCACCAGGCGTTGGGAAGGTGTAGGAAAATTCCTACACCATCATGCCTGTCTTAGTTTTCTCGATGAAAAGTAAAGCGTAAGGAGTGAAGTAGGGATATCCCTTCGCTTTCCCTACATCGGACTTTGTTTTTAACTTAATTTTTACGTGCACATACCAACCTAGGGAAATAAGAGGGGATCTTGCTTATGCAAATACTAAACGTACCCATAGATTATGTAGATATAGTAGCCCAAAGAAACTAATTAAAACTAATTTACTCCAATCAAATATTTTATATGGAAACAAAGAAAGGATAATCGATTGCGGTACTACTAAGATGATTATAGAAAGTAAACATGAGTGCCAATAGTTAGGATTAGGTCAGGCCCGAGATCAAAGAAAACGAGACATTAGTTTATGATAATGTGCACTCTAGGACCAATTACGAGTAAATATCGGGCTTCTCATCCTTCGATGTCCAACTACTAGAAAATGACGGGTTTCCATCCCAAAATTCCATGCTTCATCTGTACCTTGCGTACGTGAAGTTGGTAAAACAAAATGGTATAGTGAACTCCCTACGCCTTCCACACGATGCATTCTTTTCCCATGGATATTTTTAATGGAAAATTTTCAACATTTCCTAAGGAAGCTACCCAATCTAATTACCTTATTCCATCCTTATGCCGTCAAGGAAAAGCATAAGGAAATGCATGTCATCACTATAGAAACGACTGCATACAACGCCTTTTGGGTGTTTATTTCTTTTTATTCTCCTTGTTTTCTTAGTATTTGTTAGCCAATTTCGGTACTTGATGATATTACTTTGAAATATTACTTCTATTTTTTAACACTTGGTATTGTATTAAATTTATAAAATTGTAACTTAGGTCCATAAACGGATACTTTCAGATGTAGATATTGTCATATCTACATCCGCATCCGAAATCATTTTCGGATAGTGGATATCTGTATCCGTAGATATGAATGAATATCAGATAATTATCCTATCCACCAACAATCAATAAAACAAGGAACATAAAAAGAAAATTCAGATTTAATGTACTTTTTTTTTCATTTCAGTTGATTATAAAAGTACGCAAAATCAAGAAATATGATGATAAGTTGTTTTGAGCAGTTAATATGCAATGAATGCATTTAATATAAACTATTAACTTAATAAAACAAAAATACAAATCTTTCATTGTACTAAAATACAAATAAAATAAACTATAATCTTGGAAAAAATCGGATGGATAATTTCCTGATGTGGATGCTTTCATATCCACATCTATATCTGCTTTTCCGAATAATAGATACTTATCCGCTTTTCGGATACAGATGCAGACGGATTTCAGAACTTTCAAGTATCCATTTACAGTCTTATTGTAACTGTTATGTAAAATTTATGATATATATTAATTATATATGTGTGTGATTAATGGAAGCCAACTAGTTTGAATAAAACTTTGATATCCAGTTCTTATTTTTCTAAATTTGATCGTATAAAATCGTTATCGTTGCCATAATAGCTTAATACAAAATTTTATGTCATTCAAACTCAGTTTGATACTCGATTTTATAAGTTAACTATTTTTTTAATATTTAAATAACACAGTCTAATAATGAAATTTACTATGGTGGAGTAATAATTTGAGTTAGAATGATACGACTCAACTATCATAGGCTAGCGGCCACTCTTCCAATAGTTAGGCGCTTCGACTTTGGCTTAAGAAGTCACAAGTTCGAAACTAACACATCGTGATTCGAACCAACAGATACATATAAATATGTGGTGTATTGTATACTACATAAAACTTATAGTACTACTACCAACTTAAGTACCCAACTTCTAAAAAAATCGTATAAAAACTCGTGTCATTCAAACTCGGTTTAATCATTGATCTTATATATTAACTATTTTTTTGGTTATTTAACCAACATTTGCAAATAATTAAATTTGATAAGATGGAGTATTAAACTGTTATCAAATTGAGCCGAAATGACACAAAATCGTACCCTTCGGATTTTCATTAATATTAACGAATGTGTATGCTTGGATTTTGAAAACTTCGAACGTAAATAGGATTGCCATTCCAGACTTGTCATTTTAGATAGAATTCTAAGTAACTTGTAAGGAAACGATAAGTTGGAACAGGTTGTTTTCATTCTTATTTTTTAAATCTGACCTTATAAGATGTTATTATTGTTGCTGCAAAAGCATGAATATAATATTTTGTGTTATTTTTTTGGACCTGGTCGAACATGCAAGGGGGTAAATATGTAAATCCTAAAAAAAATTCTTCTACTTAGATCTTATTGGGCCTATGAAGTCTAAATTTATATATATATATATATATATATATATATCTTACCTAAATTTATATATATATATATATCTTATCTAAATTTATTTTAAATAAAATTAGTACTTTATTTGAGTTTGATAAAGTTTTATACTAATATTAACTTATATTATATAACATAACATGTGTATCATATACACAGATGTGTGTATGTGCCTGTGCAATATAAAATGGCGTATATGGTTCAACATGTCGGTGTATAAATGTTGGAATTTACATCGCAACAGATATATTAATCCCTCCATATACACTGTCAAATATGTAAGTATGTGTGTGTGTGTGTATGTAAATATTTATATACAAATAAATTTGAAAATGATATTCGAAAAATATACATGTTAATGTGTGTGTATTGAAACTTAAATGAATTTTTTTAAGTATAAACATATATACATATGGATATTAAACTAATGTTAAAAATTATATGTACATAGTAATATATATTTGTAAATATATAATTATATTTATATATGTTTGTTAACATTCGGTCAGCAAGTAAAAAAATTCATTTTTTCTTTTTGGTTTTAACATTGTAAGTTTTTTAATTATGATTTTCGCACAGAAATCATTTAAATACACACACACACACATATATATATATATATATATAATGAATTTTTTGAAAACAATTTAAAAGATGCATAAAATTTTGCTAATTTTATATTTTCATTATGGATATATATAAATATTGTAGTACATGTGTTCTAAATTTAAATAAATCATATATATTAAATATATATATATATAATTTTTAAAAAAATTATATATCCAAAAGCAATTATTAGCATACATAAAATTTATATGTATATTAAATACACACACGCACATATATATATTATGTGTATGTTGTCTTTAAACTAAAATAGATTTAAATATATTAGTGAATACTAATTTAAAAAATCAAAATAAATAAATATTTTTTTAATTGCTGCCAAATACTGAATAAATAATTATATGTACAAAATGAATTTTTTTATACACATATAAACAAACATATTCATCTAATGTTGACGACAATTACATATAAGGATTCGTGATATCAATTCACTATCTATACTTGCATATGACATGATTAACATTTATATACACATATATGAAAAGGTGAATATGGATTTTACCTTATCTAAAGCCTTGTTGACACAACTTGAAATGCCGAATCAAATCACTCCCTTGAATCAAATCTGAATTTAGTAAGCGCAACCAGTCTAGATGCAACTACCACCGGTGTATGAATTTGGCGTAATTTAGTGTTTAGAGACTTGAATTTTGAGGAGAAGAGGGGGACTAATGGCCGACCTTGGCTAGTGTAGATGGAGCAAAAAGAGAAGGCCAAAAAATGAAGGTTAAAGGCAAATAATTAACAAGAGTCAATGGAGTGAAAAGAGGATCTAGATCCTTCTTTTCATCTTACCAAATCTCCACCTATTAAATATTACACTTACGTCCCGCCTCAAGCCCACTTAGGCCACAAACCCACCTTAAGCCCGATCAATAAATATTGCACATAAATCTAATTCGAATGCATGTCGATATAGTATATCAATACATGTGTTTATAGCAATTACACACTATTCGATATCATCGACGCAAATTAAATAAAATTTTATAATTAATATTTCATAAGTATTAATTAATTTATAATCACTATAATTAATTAAATCAAGTAGTAATAGGAGTATTCAACATTTTGGTTATGCGACTCTTAATGGTAAATTTAGTCAGTGATTAGTATCGAGAATGATGAAGCAGCGGAATAACAAAATGATGATTCTGTGAAAGTAGCAATCGGTGGAATGAAGAATACTGAATGAACCAAATTCGTTGATCCGAAGATACCGAATTCTAGCTACCTTCGTCACGTTGATCGCGCACGATACCGTGAAAGAAGATCTGCAATTCTTCAAACGTTGATCAAGCGCACTTGATACCATGAATTGGCTTCTACGATCGTTGATTCGAGCGCACTCGAATGCCGAAAGAGGATAGGAGATTACACTCAACTACCAATTTAATGAAAGCACAAAGCTAACAAACAAAAGTTTTATTTCAAATCAACTAACTATTACAAATGACCCAACATGTCTATTTATAGACGTACAACTCACACATCACTAGGTCGTTCACGACCTTACAACACACATTTTACAACACAACACTTAGGTCGGCAACGACCTAACTCCTACGACCTAAAACATTACAACGCAACACTTCACCGATCTAACATAGGTCGTCAACGACCTAACAGATCAACAACATACATGTTACAACACAGAAACGACCTAGTACACACACAAAGCGACCTAAAAACAAGGCAGCGACCTAACTTCTCCACGCAAAAGGTCGAGCGACCTAAAGTGGATGCGGCTTAACCTTCATCGACTTAAGAAATCAGCTTCTGGATTCTTCACGCGACCTAAATCTTCCTGCGACCTAACTTAGGTCGTAACTCGTCCACGCGACCTAACTTAGGTCGTAGCTCGAGGCAGTCTTCAATTGTAATATCGGAGCGACCTAAAGGAATGTGAGCTTCGTTAGGTCGTTCGTTCTCCTCGCGACCTAACTTAGGTCGTAACCCTTCTTCGCGACCTAGCATAGGTTGTAACTCGTGAAAATTGGTACTCGAAAGATTGGCGCGACCTAAAGAGATGAGTAATTCGTTAGGTCGTTCTAGCGCCTTTTCCTTTAACTCGTTAGCTCGTTCACATGCCTTAACACCGATTCCGTTAACTCGTGAGCGATCTTCCATAGCTCGTGAGCGATCTTCACTAGGTCATGAGCGACCTACATTGTTACTAGGTCGTGAGCGACCTAAGACTTGGCCTGTATCATCCTTACTAGGTCGTGAACGACCTAAAATGTCATTAGGTCGTGAGCGACCTAAGACTTGGGCTGCATTATCCTCCCCTGGTTGGGAAAAATTCGTCCTCGAATTTGCGCTTTGCTCTTCCACAACAGGTTCGTCTCCACAGTAGGGAATAAGATGTTTAACATTAAACACGTCAGAAGTGTACACATCCTCTGGCAGCTTCAATCTATAAGCGTTTTCATTGATCCGTTTCACAATCTTTACAGGACCAATCTTTCGAGCTTTAAGTTTGTTGTATGCTCCCACTGGAAAACAATCCTTCGTTAGTACAACATATACTAAATCACCTTCATTACATTCAACGCTTCTTCGTTTCAAATCCGCATATCGTTTATACTTTTCATTTGCTTTCTCCAATCGTTCCTGAATGATTTTATGACATTCTGCTAATCCATCAACAAAATCAACAGCCCGTTTAACGGTTCCCTTTGGTTGTGGTACTATCGTCAAATCCAACGGCCCCTTTGGTAAGCTTGAATACACTATCTGAAATGGACTGAAACCCGTACTACGGTTTATAGCATGATTATGAGCAAACTCGGCTTGACATAACTTCATATCCCAACTCTTCAGATTATCCTTCACTAGGCACCGCAACAAATTTCCCAAAGATCTATTAACAACTTCAGTCCGACCATCGAACTGCGGATGATAAGCACTACTGAAATTTAGCTTTGTTCCCACCATCTTCCACAAACTCAGCCAAAAATGACTTAGAAATCTGGTATCCCGATCAGAAACAATGGATTCTGGTAAACCATGTAAGCGATATACTTCTTTAAAGAATAACTCGGCAACACGGAAGGCGTCGGCTGTCTTTTTACAAGCGATGAAATGTGCCATCTTCGAAAATCTGTCCACTACAACATATATCGAATCATTCCCCCTCTGAGTTCTCGGTAATCCCAAAACAAAATCCATACTGATATCAACCCATGGTCTAACCGGCACGGGTAACGGCATATACAATCCCGCATTTGTCGCTGTCCCTTTGGAAATTTGACAAATATGACATCTCTCCACAAACCTCCCAACTTCCCGTTTCAACGAAGGCCAATAATAAGATTGAGAAATCAATTGCAAAGTACGATCTCGGCCCACATGACCTTCCTCATGCAACTCCTTTACAATCTTCATACGTAAGCTGCACTCTGGTATGCACAATCGATTTCCCTTAAAAAGAAAACCATCCACCATTACAAACTCATCCGTCTTCCCCTCCTTGACTTTATCTACACACTTCGCAAAGTAAGGATCATCAACAAACATTTCTGGCAACACATCAAACCCCGTTACTTCAACTTTCATTGTAGTCAGCAAATGATTCCTTCGACTCAATGCATCCGCCACTCTATTCGTAATTCCCGATTTATGCTTCACCACAAATGTAAATTGTTGTAAGTATGCAATCCACGAAGCATGCCTAGCCGCAATCTTGTCATGTCCCTGCATATGCTTCAACGCCTCATGATCAGTATATAAAACAAATTCTTTATGAAACAAATAATGCCTCCAATGTTTCACAGCTTGCACAATAGCATAAAATTCCACATCATATGTATTATATCTCACCTTTGCTCCCGATAGTTTTTCACTGAAATATGCAATAGGACGTCCTTTCTGACTCAACACCCCTTCAATTCCAACCTTCGATGCATCAGTATGTAATTCAAACAATAACTGAAAATCTGGCAACACTAGAATCGGTGTTGTCGTCAATAGTTCCTTGATTCTCTCAAAGGCAAATCCTGCTTCCTCCGACCATGAAAATTGCTTCCCTTTCATACAATCAGTAACTGGTGCCATCACGCTACTGAAGTGTGGAATGAACCTTCGGTAGAATGACACCAAACCATGAAAACTTCTAACTTCTATAATCGACCTAGGTAGTGGCCAATTTCTGATTGCTTCAACTTTGTTCTGATCCACCTGTATGCCTCCTCCCGATATAACATACCCCAAATATAAAACACTATGCGTCATGAACACGCATTTCTTCGTTGCAGCATAAAATTGTTCTTGTCGCAGTACCATCAACACTTCTCTCAGATGTTGCAAGTGTTCTTCTGGATTTCCACTATATATCAGTATATCATCAAAATACACCACCACGAACTTCCCAATGAATGGTCTAAAGATTTGATTCATCACCCACATGAATGTACTAGGTGCATTCGAAAGACCAAACGGCATGACCAGCCATTCATATAATCCTTTACTCGTCTTGAATGTTGTCTTCCATTCATCCCTTGGTCTTATACGAATTTGATGATATCCGCTTTTCAAATCAATCTTCGAAAAGATAGTAGCCCCACTCAACTGATCCAACAAATCATCAAGTCTCGGCATTGGAAATCGGTATCTCACAGTAATCTTATTCAGTGCTCGACTATCAGTGCACATCCTCCACGTTCCATCCTTCTTTGGTACTAACAAAGCTGGCACCGCACAAGGACTTAAACTTTCCTGCACACGCCCATGTTCAAGTAATTCTTCCACTTGCCTTCTCAACTCCTCATGTTCTTTTGGACTCATTCTGTAGTTTGGTCTATGAGGTAACATAGCTCCTGGAACAAGATCAATTTGATGTTGAATGTCTCTCAACGGCGGTAACTCCGTTGGTAGTTCCTCAGAAAATACATCGTCAAACTCTCCCAGCACTGGTTTCACTTCCTCAGGGATCTCAACCACTTCACGACTCTCACGTCCAATCAACAAGAATACTTCAGGCTCCTCTTCTACCTCCTTAACAAACTCCTTCAATGATAACAAAGTTTTCAACTCTTCAATCTCTTCCAACTTGCTTTCTTCGTGTTGTCGCTTCTTAGGAATTAAAGTAATCTTTGTACCCTCAAACATGAAACTGTAACTGTTAGTACGTCCATCATGTTGCACAACCCTATCATACTGCCATGGTCTCCCCAGCAACAGATGACATATGTCCATGTCCACAACATCACACCAAATTTCATCCTTGTATTTCTTCCCAATTGAAAAATTAACACAAGCTCTTCTTCCAACTTTCACCTCCCCACCATTCCTCAACCAAGCTAACTTGTAAGGTTTCAGATGCTTCTCTGTCTTCAATGATAACTTCTTCACAGCTTCTGTAGAGATAATATTATCACAGCTCCCCGCATCGATGACAAATTTGCAAACTCTTCCCAAGATAGTACATGTTGATTGAAAGATGTTACTCCTCAACCAGCTAGTTTCCTCCTCCTGTTTTGGTGTTAAGCAATTTCTCCTCATCATCAATGAATACCCTTCATCTCCCGACACATTTTCTTCCTCCTCATCATGTAGTGAATTAGAACAGTTAGCCTCTACCTCATCTTCCTCTGCCTTAGCAATCATAGTTCTCTTTTTCGGTTTCGGACATTCGCTGCTCTTGTGACCCACTTTCTGACAATTATAGCATTTGAAATTGGGGTTGACTTTTGGTTTAGCCACTTCATGAACAACCGGCTTACTCGATGCTTTAGGAATATTAGAACTACTACCCGCTCCTTTGTTTGGCCCCATAAAATTTGGAAACACACCTCCCCCACGTCTACCTTGTTTCTCCCAAGCCAACGCCTTTTGATGTGCTTCTGCCACAGATCTAGGGTCGAACATGTTCACCATATCCTGGATCTGTGCTCTAAGTCCACCAACAAACCTAGCGGTCAATTGTTCTTCTGTCTCCATAATGTCATTTCGAGCAATCAACTGGTAGAACTCATCTGCATAATCAGTAACAGCCTTCATCCCTTGCCTCAGGTTTTGTAATATCTGATATATTAATGATTGGTAGTTGTAGGGTAAGAAAGTAGCCTTCATCAATTTCTTCATCTTTTCCCAAGCAACAATCCTTGACTTTCCCATCCGTTCTCTAGTAAGTTTAGTTTGCTGCCACCATGCCATAGCTCTCCCCTTCAAACTAGTAGCAACCAACTTCACTTTACGATTCTCCGGAACCTCCTTGAAGTCAAATATTTCCTCAACATAAGCTAACCAATCAAGAAATTCCTCGGCTTGCATACCTCCCTTGAATTCAGGTATTTCAGTCTTCATCCCAGACTCCCACTTGTGATCATACTCCGACTGATTTCTTCCTGGTCCTCGTCCTCGTCCATGAACACTACCACCATCAAACTCCTCTTCAAAATCTGATGTATATCGATGTCGATCCTGACCACCAACATCTCTACTACCATCCTGTCTTCCACCAACATCCCTTCTATCAACATTCCTCCGATCACGATCATTCACATTCCTATCACGTCTTCGATCATCATCATTTCTATAACAATCTCGACTCACACTTCTATGATCATTATCAACACTTCTTTCTCGATTGGAATGTGGTGAGACTCTACTTTCCCCATGGTTGGATTCAGGTGAAACCCTTCTCCGATTTTGATTCATCTCTAACATCATCTTCTCTAATCGGCCAATCCTTTCATTAAGCTTTTCACTAAAGTTTTCGTTTATTCTTTGCTCCATCTCATCAGCTTCTTCTCTTCTATACAAAGCTTCTACGTTCTGATGGCGATTAGCTCTTCTCGGTGGCATGATTTGAAATGTCACAAACACTTCAATTCTCGACTTGTACAAATCAAAGGATACCAAATGATGCACGATCTTCAACTTCAAACTCTCGGCTTTAACGAATCAAAATGATACACGGCTTCAATAGCTCGGCAAAAATGATTCACGACTTAATGGTCTTAGCCCGCTTCAATTTCCATACACAATCTCAAATCTTGGCGCGCAAACTTCCACGGCCAAATTCAAACACCTTTCTTCTTTCGATCCAAGATGATATGGATCAAAATCTTCACTCTTGTTGCGACTTTGTGATGAACGCGATGAACAACCAACTTCTCTAAATGATGTACGGCTTCAATTAACTCCTCAAACTCTTCGAATAAATTGGCTCCAAGACTCGGCTTAGCTATGATTGGCTAAGTCTAGCTTTGATACCAAATGATGCAGCAGCGGAATAACAAAATGATGATTCTGTGAAAGTAGCAATTGATGGAATGAAGAATACTGAATGGCCCAAATTCGTTGATCCGAAGATACAGAATTCTAGCTATCTTCGTCACGTTGATCGCGCACGATACCGTGAAAGAAGATCTGCAATTCTTCAGACGTTGATCAAGCGCACTTGATACCGTGAATTGGCTTCTACGATCGTTGATTCGAGCGCACTCGAATGCCGAAAGAGGAGATAGGAGATTACACTCAACTACCAATTTAATGAAAGCACAAAGCTAACAAACAAAAGTTTTATTTCAAATCAACTAACTATTAAAAATGACCCAACATGTCTATTTATAGACGTACAACTCACACATCACTAGGTCGTTCACGACCTTACAACACACATTTTACAACACAACACTTAGGTCGGCAACGACCTAACTCCTACGACCTAAAACATTACAACGCAACACTTCACCGACCTAACATAGGTCGTCAACGACCTAACAGATCAACAACATACACGTTACAACACAGAAACGACCTAGTACACACACAAAGCGACCTAAAAACAAGGCAGCAACCTAACTTCTCCGCGCATAAGGTCGAGCGACCTAAAGTTGATGTGGCTTAACCTTCAGCGACTTAAGAAATCAGCTTCTGGATTCTTCACGCGACCTAACTCTTCCCGCGACCTAACTTAGGTCGTAACTCGTCCATGCGACCTAACTTAGGTCGTAGCTCGAGGCAGTCTTCAATTGTAATATCGGAGCGACCTAAAGGAATGTGAGCTTCGTTAGGTCGTTCGTTCTCCTCGCGACCTAACTTAGGTCGTAACCCTTCTTCGCGACCCAGCATAGGTCGTAACTCGTGAAAATTGGTACTCGAAAGATTGGCGCGACCTAAAGAGATGAGTAATTCGTTAGGTCGTTCTAGCGCCTTTTCCTTTAACTCGTTAGCTCGTTCACATGCCTTAACACCGATTCCGTTAACTCGTGAGCGATCTTCCATAGCTCGTGAGCGATCTTCACTAGGTCGTGAGCGACCTACATTGTTACTAGGTCGTGAGCGACCTAAGACTTGGCATGTATCATCCTTACTAGGTCGTGGACGACCTAAAATGTCATTAGGTCGTGAGTGACCTAAGACTTGGGCTGCATCGGAGAACAATTTGAATATTAACGGTCACACGTAGCTTAGCAGATAGTGTGACATTATGGCCAAATTTATCGCTTACTTAGCTTTGTAAATCCAATTTTACTTTATTTATGCGTTATCCGGTAGTGACAATTATTTACGCCAATTCTCTTCGTCAAAACTATATCACTTTAGGACTTATGGAATTTGCTAATGGTCAAAATTCCAATATCGTCCATATTCAACTTTATAGTCTAAACTCAAAGTCCTTGGTTCAATAATAAAAATTATTATTAACCGAACTACTCTGGCTAGAGATTTTGACTTTGAGTTCACTTCAGTTGACCGTGATACTAACCTCATAAGACTTAGGAGAGTAATCTTCTCTTAAATAGTGTTTCACTTCCATTACTTCCACTCGATTCAACTATAGTCATTCGATAGATGTCGTACAGCGATTTAAATATAATCAAAGCAGAGATTTCATATTAAAGATCAATAGTATTCTCAAGTCAAGAGAACTGTGTAATATTTTCACAGCGATATTCTCTGTTTGATCTTAGTATATTAACCAACATAATATATCGAGTGAGTCATTACATAGTTATGTAATAACTATTAGTACGTAATCCCTTGGTGCCCCCAGCAGTCATGAGTAATACACTGCCCAACATTTGGAGAACGTTACTATAACACCCAAAATTCCAAGAGCGGATTGATAAACAAGAAAGTCATCGTGAAGTATTGATGTTATCGCGATAAGAAAGGTCCAGGCCATCATAAAGCATTGTTAAGAAGCCATCATGTGATAATTAAAATCGTTGTGATATGTTGTCCAAAGCAATCATGAGAAGATTACTAAAGCTATCATGATGAATCTTAGGAGCTATCGTGATCAATTAGTAAATATATCACGATCAATTTCAAGAGCTATCGTGATCAATTGCAGCGATGAACATGCCGTCGTGATGCATTGGGGAGTGAAAGTGATTTGATTGTTCAACCTATCAAAGCGATCGTGATAATTCAAGCAATCATAATAATTCAAGCAATCGAAGGGATAAGGAGCCATCGTGAAAAATTATAAGCCATCATGATGAATTGCAAGTGATCATGTGTTGATTAAAGTCGTTGTGTGTTGAATAGAGCCCTCATGTGCCAGGTTGTAATATCCCCCATTCTGAGGCCCGAAATTAACCGCTACAGATGCTGCAGTCATCCATAGCTATTAAGTCCCGACGACAAAATGCAGCTATGTTAATCACATTGATAATACTAGAAACATATGAATTAGAAAAAATTTGAACACAGTTTAGTAGCAAATTTTTACATTCCATTTCACAAATGATTGTTCATATTCATTACATAATCCCACTAGCTAACTCACGTTCATAAAAAATATAATTATTACAACATACTTTAAGAGCGACATATGAAGACGCCCCCTTGGTTGATCAGAGTTTAGTACTAGGAAATTTTACAACTTTGCCTTTACATCCAAATAACACAACAGATAAATAGATACTCCTAAATAGCAAGATTGCCTCCTGCACGTCTCTGGAAGCTTATTCGTCTAATTGGATAACCTGAATTCCCTTACTCTCGACCTACTCAAATGAGCACCCGAGAGTTTAAAGGCAAAACAAAAACTTTGGGTCAGATAAATAGTTTGGTGTGAATAATAACCTATCATCTCGAACCAAATATATATCTAGTGAGACCATGCCGCTGACCGGAACTGATTTTCCCCTCACTTGTATCTTAGACTAAAATAGATTAACCATATACTATGCTCCTACAACCACAATGGTTAGAACATAGAAAATAATATTCATAATTATGCATCATTTACTAGATTACCCTTCCCAATTCATTAGATTATCCATCTTAATTTCGAATGACTGGCCGTCATAATTTAAAATGACTATTCATCTTACTTAGTCTGACTATCAGTCTTATAATTATGTGGACTACCATCTCACATGTAAACATATTAAAAATTATGTGGACTATCCATCTCACAAGTAATTATTACTTGGCTTACCCATCTCCTACCATAATGACTACCCATCACACATGGTTCATTTGTTTAAATAATGTGGACTACCCATCTCACATATTCCAATTAATTTAAAATGATGTAGACTATCCATCACGCATCCCATAGTTTTCCTAGGATGACTATGAACCCTTCATTAACCTTATGGAGACTATCCATCTTTGTTATGATGTGGACTACACATCTCACATCCTATAGTTTTCCTAGGATAACTATGAATCCATCATTTTACAATTTAATCTAGTTACCCACATGTTTAACCTTAGTCTATTGGTGTCCCAAATCAAGTTGTTTAACCCTTAAACTTATAACATATCCAATATACGCATTGGTATCCCAAATGATTAAGTTCTAAATCTTGGAGTACAATGTATTGGTATCCGTAATAGTTAATTTCGAAATTTTCAAATATAAAATACATTGGTATCCCAAATGGTTTACGTCGCACTTCAGAAATCAACATACTTTGGTGTCCCCAAGGTTTAAAAGTTGTGATCACAAAACACATAGCTCTCTACCCCTAAATAGTGCCATAAGGAACAATGTCGACCACGATGTCAACAAAAAGGCTTAAGGCTCTCCGCTTTTAACCAACATAACATATAAAACATACGGTTTTAAGACCTTATCGATCCTTACCCAAGGTCGAAGACCAATCTTAAATTCTTTTAAGTATAAAATACTATGCCGAAAATAAGGTCATTGACATAGAAGAAATCTAGGTTACCCACCCTTTTCCTAAAACAAAACTTAACAATTATAACGTCCCCGACCTTGAAGAACAACGACATTAAGACAAGCGGCATCATTATAAAAACTTACTTAGTTCACTTTGGCTACTATGCCGTTTAATGGATATATAGGGTCGAAGTCAATTCAAGCGGCAACACTACCCCTTATATGATTAGTGTCGAAGGTATTCAAAATGGTGATATGTGGTGTTGATTAAAACAATGGGAAAAACATATGGAAATGTAATGTGGCGATGGTATGCGGCAATATGATTGGTGACATTAATGATATGTGATGTTGTCATCGCACTTATGGTCCAGCGCATCACATACATACTACACAGGTACCCCATGCGTTGACCTGTATGTCCGCCGCCTTTCATCACTGACGTCTAATACAGGGTCACCAACTTCAATAGTACAGCAGTAATTAACTTGAAAACTGATTTTCTTTCTATTAAAAGTAAACACTTTTCACCAAATCTTACTTTTTGACTGATTTTCTTTCTATTAAAAGTAAACACTTTTCACCAAATCTTGCTTTTTGTCAAATTTCTATTGGATAATAAAATTTCTTTACACAAATCTTTTCAAAAATCTACAGTACTCAATTTCCAAAGTCCTAAAACATTGATCAAACTAATTAATTAATATCCTTAATTAATTACCCTTTTAAACGCTTTTCTAGCATATTAAATTCACAATGATTCGAAATTACTTGGGAAAAATTCCAAAAATTCACAAAAATTCCAAAACACCATATTTTTTATTATATAAAAATTTCGGAAACCAAAAACCATATTCCATTATTTTTATTAATTAAACCCGAATTTAACCTAATTTCCTCCTTAGGAAATTCATAAAATATTCAATTTTATTTGGAAAATTACGAAAATAAAAAAATCTCTAAAATAATGTTTCCCTCAACATACCAGAAAATCAAAGATATATGAAACTAAAAACTTAGGTTTTACCCTTAAGACCCACTTAAATAATTTCATAAATAATTCCATATATCATTATTCTATCCAAACAATGATTAAACTACCAAAACTTGGCAAAATCATCAAAACTATTTAGATATTATTCATAGCTGAATTCAAGAAGAAAAATAGAGATGGTTCATGTATTTTTCACCATAGATTTATTATTGGAGTTGAGCCTTGCTTAGTGCTTTAGTTTCCCTAAACTTCGTTCTTGAATCCTCTTTGATTTCATGCTTCTTTCTCCTTAGGCTATGGCTGACCAAAGTTCTTTTTAGATTGTTTTAGTGAACGAGTAAAGTGAGAATGAAATGAGGGGGAGATGGTTTAAGGTAAAGGATAGGTCCATTTCCTAATTTTCCCTTCCTTATCTCTTCTCTTTTATGGTTTAAGTTTACAACAATCTTACTTAATTAATAATGGTTCTGCCTTATAAGTTTTCAAATCTCACTCCACTTAACCATTTATATTACTTTATTTAATCTATCCAGTTAAATGTCCTGAGTAATGTTAAACTAAAATTAGGTGTGTTACAGGCTCCCCTCCTTAAAGAATTTCGTCCTTGAAATACGGTAAGAACCACTAAACAAGCATATCAACCATGTAAACAACGCTAGTATATTCTACCAGCTATAAATTCTATACACAACATATACAAAATATACCATCATAATAGCTCAGGATAAGTATCCCTAATCATGTCCTCTGTCTTTCAAGTAGTACTAGGGGTGGGCATTTAACCGACCTAACCGACTTAACCGACTCAACCGATCTTAACCGAACCGCATTAACCGATAAATTCGGTTAACCGACCGATGTTAACCGATAAAAGTCGGTTCGGTTAATGGTTAACCATATGACATATATCAGTTAACCGTTAACCGAAAATAATTTTGCCCACTTAAATTAACGGCTTCACTACGAAGCCACCCGGCCCATTAATATCACATAACAACAATATAACTGCAAACCCTAGATTTTTATCGTGTCCGCCGCTTTCAATTATCAATTCATTGACTCGGAGCTTATCGATCTCGTTCCCAAAATTCTCAAACCTACAAATTTCTCATTCCCTGATCATTCTTGGAAACATCCAGATCAACACTAAGCCTCGCTACCCATCAATTACTTAGCCGTTGATCAACACGAATTCAGATCGATCTACAAATTCAGATATGGTGAATGCTAGCAGGAAAAGGAAAAACGTAAGTTTGTATTAATCATTTGATTATGTTTATTTTTAGTTTTTATACGTTTTATTTAGTTTTTATGGACTATATAATTCGTTATACTCCCAATAAACTGAAAATATGACCAAAACTATATTTATTTATAGTTGATATTAAGTTCAATTAAACTGTGCAATTATTATATATTTCTATACTTGGAACTAAGTGTAATTAAACTATGTGATTGTTATTTACATTTAATTAAACAGTTTGAATTGTATTTAAAATGTTAATTGTTATCAATTTTGAAGTTAGCTTGCTGCTGAATAATTGAGATGATAAGATAAACTAACTATTAAACTGTATAAGACGAACAGAATAAATGATTATATGAACTAACTATAACAGCAACTGATATTGGAAATGAAAGACAAAACTGTTATGTGAACTAACTACAACAACAACCAATACAGTTTAATAGTTAGTTGTAGTTGTATTTAAATAATCTGAGATGGGAAATGCATTCTTGCTAACATATGACATATAAAATTTCTGTTTATTCTGTCATATGCTTTTTGCAAGTCCACCTTAATACATAATTTCTTTATTTTTTGGAACTAATATGATAAAAGTATGATCCACACCCTCTGGTATATCAACAGATACGTAAACATAATTCACGGCTAGAGTTAACTCATCTTTATTTGTGTCCGATGGAGCTTGTAGAACTTAGATGAGAAACCATTAGGTCCTGGAGATTTCTCATCCTTAATTGAGAATTATGCAGCGTGTACTTCTTTTTCTGATATTAGTTGTATTAGTCTTCACCTTGTTCATTTATTACTTTTCTGCACTGTATATTTCCAGAATAAAAATTATGTACTTGTTCTCTATTGAATAAATCAGTATAATAGTGGACTGCCTGATCTTTGATTTGAACTACATCAAACACCAATTCTCCTCTGTCGTTATATAGTGACTTTATGATGTTTTTGTACTTTCTCATGGTCATTTTGGCACGAAGGAACTTTGAATTGGAATCACCTTAATTGAGCCAATTAATTGTTTATTTCTGCACTTCTTTAGCATACTTTTCATGCATTTTCTTTTTCAAAGCATTGCCTGCATGTATCAATTCATCGTACAGTAAGACATCCTCTGGATTGCAGCTAATAATTTATCATTGTAATTTGATTCCAAATTTGCCAATACATCTGAATCCATTTGTCTTGTCTTGTTCCATGGTTTCATATTCTGTTTTATTCTTTTAAGTTTAATCATGAATTTCTAGATTGCAGAACCCCAAGTACACTCCGATAAAATGGTTACTACCTAATCCTTATAGTTAATTGTTAAATGCCAACTATTATTATATCTGTGTAATTGATGATAAGCAACTGTGTAATTGATGATAGTAAGTTAACTTGCTGTTAATATTTTATAACCGAGATGTGAACTAACTATTATACCATTACGTTTTATTAGAATAATGTTAAATGTTAATCCTTTTTCGAATCTGTCTCTATGTTGTTGCTCAAAGAATTAGCTATATCTAAAGTTGAATTAGCCTGTGAAATATTATTTAAACCTGAACTGTACTAAGACTGCAAGAACTGTAACTGGTAGTTTTGCTGAGATTGCTCTTCCTTTGAGTTTATTTGTTGTGTTCATCATTGCTTGATAGTGTTTTCGAGCATGTGAAAGTAGTTATAAATGATGTAATTGTTTGGCTCTGTAACAGTTTTGTTTGGCTGACCATATGCCTCGTTTTGCAACATTGAACTGTTGCTATTACGATGTTTGATAATTCCGCCATTGGTTTAATATTATTTTTAACTACTTGCGCTTTATGTGTTGTATCCTCTATTGATCTCTTTTGTGTTTTCTCATGCCTGGTTATGGGCTCCATCTTGTGTTGAGTGTTCTGTGCTGCTGATTGAAACTCTAGGTTGTATGTATTTTTACTGTTATTCCCCTTTGTTGAATCATCCAGAATAATTTTATGTGAGTGCATATTATGCTGTAAGTTATGTTGTTGAATGGGGTTTAATGGACAGTCTATGTCCATACAGTCCATATGAGGTTCTTTACCTCTCGTTGTCTTGGGCACCTATGTCTTCTCGAATATGCATAACCAGTTGTGTCTTCTCGAATATGTCATATTCCTCTACATAACCAGTTGTGTCTTAATGTGTTTTTATACCACTATAAGTCAGCTGCTAGAAGTAACATATGGTGATATAAGTATATATTTAAATCTATGCTTGTTTTAATAGTTTCATTTTACTGTAGACTAATTAATATATACATAACTTGTATGGTAGTTATATATATATATAATGTAAGCTAATAAATATATACAACTTGTATAATAGTTATATATACTGTAAACTAGTAAATGATAGTTTCATTTTACTGTAAATATATGCTTAAGTATTCCTATATCACTTTTCAGTGAATATATGAATTACTGTCATTACGGTATTACATGAACCATATATTTCTAATCTAAAATGTATTTTTGTTTTTCATGCACTATAACAGGTACAAATAGGTAGTTCTAGAGAAACAAGAGACGACGATGAGTTTGCGGGAGAAGCGGATGATGAGGAAACTGGCGAAGATGGCATCAATGTTAGAAAACCTCCTCTACACCCGGTGCGCAAGCCTTCTTCTAGAAAGCCTTCCCCGGTATGGGAACATTTTACTAAAGATGGTAATTTCAATTTTCAGAAATGTATATGCAACTATTATGGTCAACAATTTTCATGTGATTCTAAATCAAATGGCACTACACATTTAAATTACCATATAAAACATTCATGTAAGTCCATTCCATGTGATAGTGATAAGAGACAAAAAACTTTAGCTTTTGGAACAAATAGCGATAGTGAAGGTAGTTGCAATCTTATCGCATGGTCATTCAATAAAGAGGAATGTAGAAAATCATTAGCTCGAATGCTAGTTATTGTTGAAATCCCTTTTAGTTTTGTGGAGGGTGAAGGTTTTCTTTAATTTTGTCGGGAATTGTGTCCTAGTTTTGAAGTTCCTTCACATAGAACAATTTGTAGGGATGTGCTTCAATTATATTAGGATTCGTTAGAATCTCTTAAAAAAATGTTCTCAAAATCATTGCATGGTGTTTGTCTAACTACTGATACATGGACATCTATTCGGAATGTGAATTATATGGTTTTAACTGCACACTTTATCGATGGAGATTGGAAGCTACATAAAAGGATTATAAATTTTTGTGTGATTACTAGTCATAAAGGAGAAAATATTGGAAAAGTTATTGTCCACTGTATCAAAAAATGGGAACTCAAAAGAATAGTGTCTATTACAGTCGATAATGCTAGTGCAAATGAAGTGGCAATTAATTATGTGAAAAGCAAATTAAATGATTATAATGGTGGTTGTGTTTTGAATGGTGATTTCATGCATATTCGTTGTTGTGCTCATATAACCAATTTAATCGTCAATGACGGGCTAAAAGAAATTAGTAGTACTGTAGCTGGAATTCGTACTGCAGTCAGATTTATGAGATCATCTTCATCACGATTGAGTAAATTTAGAAAGCTATGTTTAAGTTTGGGAATTGAGAATAAATCAATGCTTATTTTAGATGTACCGACTAGATGGAATTCAACGTATTTGATGTTGGAAGCAGCTTTAAAGTACAAAAAGGTTTTTAATGATATGAGAGAAAATGATGGTATTTTTGTTGCTTACTTTGATGATGAAATTCATCCTCCGAGCTCTGCGGAATGGAAAAAGGTTAATACTTTAATTTAAAGATTAATTAAGCAATTAATTTAGTAATTAGAAATTAATTGGTAATTAAGAAATTATTAAGTTGTAATTAATAAATAGTTGATTAAAGCTAAATTTCTTAAAGAAAGTAATTAAAGGATTGTTAATAATTAATGAGAAATCATTAATTAGGAATTATTTAATAATTAATTAATATGATTAATTTTGATAATCAATTAGATTAATTAATTAATGATAATCATTTATAAAATGGGTTAAGTATAATTACTTAATGGAAGTAATTAAGGTAATTAATTACTTAAGGTAATTAATTAAATAAATTTGATTAAGTTAAATTGATTAATTAATTAAATTAATTTAAGATAATCACTTAGAGATGTGATAAATATAATTACTTAAATGTAATTAGTGAAGTGTAATTACTTAGGAAAGTAATTAAAGTTAATTAGTGGATGTAATTAACTAAAGAAGATTTTAATAATAAAAGTAATTTTAGTTTAATTACTTTGTATAATTAATCAGGGGATTAATTAAAGGATAATTAATTAAGGAGTAATTAATTTATGAAGTGTAGTAATTAAGAGTAGTTAATTACTAAATGAGATTAATCAAAGGTGATTAATAAATGTGACTAATTAATTATTAATTTAAATAAGATAATTAATTAAGAATAATTAAGGATCATTAATTAATATAATTAATGATGTAATTAAGAATTGATTAATTAAGATTAATTAATAAATAATAAGTGATTAAAGTAATTAATTAATTGTAATTAATTAAGGATTAATGTAATTAAGTATGGTTAATTAATTAATGAAGTAATTTAAGATTAATTACTGAAATGGTTTAAGATAATTAATTTGTGAAATTAATAAGGGATTAATTACTTAAAGTAATTAAAGTATAATTAATCAGGAATGATTAATTAAGATGGATATTTAGAGTAATGATTAATTAATTGGTTTAATTAATAATTAAGTAAGCAGGATTTATAGAATGAAGTAATTAGTTTAATTCACTTTAAATTAATTAGATGATATAAATCATTGCTTAAGGATGGATGAATGAGATTGAATGTATTTCATTGTTTGATATCTCTGATGAGATATGATTGATATATGATATGGATGTTTGGTTGAATTATAATGATAATGTGAATTATCTGTTTGGGATGATAATGTAGATTATCTATTGAATTATCTATCTTTGTGTATATAGATAAGAATTGAATTGTTTTAACCTTAAAACAACTTGGCCCTTAAAAGATACGTTTTGGATTTCGATGAGACCGGGATCGGGTTTCCGTATACCGGGATTCCAGGTTTGGAGACCCGAATACCACATCGATCCAAATTAATGATAGGTCGTGAATCTCAAGTGAAGATGAAGTTTCAGAGTGCAAGGGTTATTGTCGTTAACTCTGAGGGTGATTCCAAAACGAGTGTAACGAAATAATGCCTTCGGTTTCGTTCGAACCCGGAACGAACTTGTATGGATTGAATGCTTTCAGCACATCGTCAGGCGAACGATGAGCATTCTAAGTGATATGTTCTGATTAAAGGTAATCGTAACCTCAAGCCTCATCAACCGGGAATGGCTAAAACAGGGGAGGTGCAGCAAGGCTTCGTGGGTAGCACCCACTGAGAGCAAGATAGATCCCTGTCTAGAGGTCCCTTTTCTTTTTATTCGGCTTAGTGTGTGGTTGGTCGCGCCAACTACGGGGTTATCTTGTTCGGAATTATCCAGTAAGGGATGGTTCCGGCTTTGTGTTGCAGGGGAGCGGGCGTACTCCTCGGTACGGTGATCTAGGCCACGTACTGTGACGGGCGGTACCCCAGTAGCCCTGCCATTGATGGAAACTCATTCTTCCTACGTGCCCTTACGGTTTTGATTGTATAACCCACTTTGTGGCTAGTATGCTAGAATTTAATAATGTAACAATTTCAGCTATATGAGTATTTATTTGAAAACCCTAGACCCTATTATAATACAATCGGATTTCCTATCAAATGTTTTAGTTAGCGTAAGGTAAAAACTTACCCATGTTTATTTGTGGGGAGTCTTACGTGATACTTTTGTTTTCAAAGGTTTTCAAAGTTAAGCAATCTAACCGTTTACTCACACCAGACCCATGTCTGACCCAAGTGTTTATTTTCTGTTTTATTAAACTCTTGGGTACTCAATATTGTATTGAGTAGTCAAGGGATTCAGGATAATCTTGACGAATTCTGGAGGAGCTGTGAAGCAGGAGGCTTCAGCGAGTAGATATATAGAGTTTCCGATGTGATTGTATTAGTCTGTATTGTACTGATGTACTTGTGTTGTATAATAGACAGAAGTTTATAACTGTCTATTCTGTGATGTATAAATTGTGTACTCTGATGTATATGATACTATGTAATATCTTATGTGATAATATATTTCTCGTTCCGCTGTGAGATTTCTGATGTGTTGTTGTTCTCTCTTATTTTCTTTTCTTTTTCTATCCCTTTCTTTCTTCATAACGATGTGTCTTTCTAGGCAAAGAAAGTCGGGTCGTTACAGAATGTTGAATTATTTGTTAAATTCTTAAAGTATTTTTATGATGTTACTTTAAAATTTAGCAAAACTTTTCCCATTACTGCAAATGTTTGTTTTGCCGAGCTTAGTGGAATTCAAGAAGAACTTAAAGGATTGGTTGATAAAATGAATCCTTATCTTGCTAAAATGGCATCTAGTATGAAAATGAAGTTTAATAAATATTAGGGAAGCGAAAGTCATATGAACAAAAATTTATTTGTTACGTGTGTGCTTGACCCAAGGTATAAATTCCAATTTTTGAAGTTATGTGTTGAAGACATGTATGAAAAAAATATTGCGGAAAACATATTAAAAAGTGTGAAGAATATTTTGCTAAGGTTGTTTGACTTTTATATTAACGATTCTACATTTGGAACACAAACATGTGAGGAACCACAACCTAGTACGCCTGTTGCTAGTGAACATGTTGAGGATGTTAGTGATGTTCTTTCTAGAAGAATGAACACTTTTCTAAGACAAGTTCAACAACACGATAACGAAGGAAACGAACTAGAAAAGTATTTAAATGCACCGATTGAGGGTACACCAAATAATTTTGATGTTTTACTATGGTTGAAGGTAAATAGTTCCAAATATCGTGTTTTATCTTTAGTCGCTCGAGATCTTCTTGCTATTCCGGTATCCACAGTTGCTTCCGAATCCTCTTTTAGCACCGGAGGAAGAATTATAGATCCTTTTCATACTACTTTGAGTCCATGGATGGTTGAGGCATTGGTTTGTACTCAGAATTGGTTAAGGTCCAAACCAGTTTTTGTCGATCATCGGATTGAGGTTCCCATCGATGATGTTTCTTATTATGATGAACTCCTATCAGGTGATATTTGCATTTGTAAAATAATATAGTTCTTCATTTATTGGATTTGAAATACAATGCTCCAATTAACTTATTTGCCATGTAGATTTTGTACATGGATGTGAACGTGAGTCGCCATCAAATTTTATGTTCACCATGGATGGTCCATGTTCGTCATCGTTGTATTCACCTTCACCGCGGTTAGTTTCATAATTCATTTGGTAGAAATGTTCATATAGTTTAGTGTTTACACTTTCAAAACAATAATATACTTTCAAAACAATCATATACTTTCTTCATATACAATCATATAACTTTGTAATGACAGTTAATAATTCCACGGATATAGTAATGGTGTATTTGGTATTGTAACATTCAATGATGTTCGATTTTTATTTATTCACTAATTGGATTGTTTGACTGTTTGATTTCAGGTGATAAGTGGATGCTATATCAACGATGACCTATAATTGATAATTAATGAATTATTGTTATTTCAGGTATGAGAAAGAGAAATTAAATAATCTGTGCATCCATAGTTTTAACTTTTAATTTATCAGTTTTAATTTATAGTTTTAAACTATGTATTAGATAATTTAGATATTAGCATATGAACTGTGTTAGATATTAGCATATGAACTGTATTAGATATTAGCATATGTTAATATGGTGTTGAACATGGATTGGTTTCAAGTAGAAACACCTCATATTGTATACCAGTTAGGCAGTTACACAGTTTAGTGCAAAAGTTGAAACATCAATAGATCATGTAGAAACACCTGTTACTTGTTTAACATCAAGAGGTATGAGAGTATTTGTAAATTAAATAGTCTGTTTATAGTTTACATATATATAAATATCTGATATGTACATCACAGTCTATATATATATATATATATATATATCACTAGCATTAGGCTATTGTGTTCTATTTATCTTTTGATATAATCCTTGTCTAATTTGGATGGATGTTTCAAACATGTATTTGAGCTTACAAGTATAATCTATATCTAATCAGGTGTTTGTGCTATTGTTATTTGAGCTTACAAGTATAATCTATATCTAATCAGGTGTTTGTGCTATTGTTAAAATGGATGGAAATATAGAGTTAAAGGCTGAAGCTCACTATCTCAGATTCTCAGGCTCAATCTTTAAAGTATCTGTATTGTATTTTCTATTTTCATTGCATTTTGTACTTGTAGTATTGTAGACTATGTAGTACCGTAGGCTTGTAGTAATTAGTATTGTACAATTAACTATGAATTGAAGAATTAAGGACTGTAGTGTTGTGGACTGTAGTGTGACGGTGTCATTGGATTGTGAATTATGTGATGATTTTTGCTGTGCTATCCTATTTCGTATGTGACCTGATATATTGTATGTCATGTTAATGAGCAATGTTGCCATTACACAACATCCATGAATTAAATTATTACGGTTAACCATCGGTTAACCGTGCAACGGTTCACCGTTTGCCTTAAACGGTTAACCATGCAACGGTTAACCAGTGCGTTCGAAAGGTTAACCGAACCGTTACATTTAACCGGTTAACCGCGGTTAAATTTAACCGGTTCGGTCGGTTCGTGCGACCACTTTTAACCGAAGCAACGGTTAACCGAACCGTTGCTTTTTATCAGTTAACCGTTCAAATTAACCGATAGGTTCGGTTAACCGACCGTGCCCACCCCTATCAAGTACAGTCTTTCTCATTGTCACCCCACTGGACTTTCACTAATTAGACTATCTTGTCCTTAACTTCTTCTCATCTCTCGCTATAACTCGAACTGGTTGTCTCACGATAGTCAGATCCGGTCTACTACTAAATCTTCCAATGCAGTTGTAGCAATAATAGTCTCTACTACTCGGTAACAATAGACGAGAAACATAAAACACATTATGGAGACCCTCCAAACTACTCGGTGACTCTGCTCAGACGTGAGTTTCCAATCCTTTCTATAATAGGGAACGGTCCAACATATCTAGGTGCCAGTTTCCTTGACTTTCAAAATTGTACCACACCCTTCATCGATGATACCTTGATGAAAACATGATCTCCAATTGAGAACTCTAAACTTGAAGCCTTTTTTCTGCGTAACTTTTCTACCTAGATTGAGCTTCTCTCATCCTATCTCGGATTAACTCAATATTCTATGTGGCTTCTTTTACCAAATATGGACCAAGGAACAATCTATATTCGTTTTTCCTGCCAACATGCCGGTGATTTGCATGGCCTTCCATACAAAGCTTCGAAAGGCGCTATTCCTATACTACTCTGATGACTATTATTATAGGAAAACTCACCCAAGTGCAAATGGTCTTTCCACGACCCATTAAAATCTAGTACACAAGCCCTCAACAAATCCTCAAGTACCTTATTGACTCTATCTGTTTGCCTATCCGTCCGTAGGTGATAAGTGGTACTCATCTTAAGCTTGGTACCTAATACCTCTTGTAGATTCTTCCAGAATTCACTAGTGAACAAAGCATCTTTGTCATTGACTATACCACTAGGAACCTCATGTAGTCTAACAATATTATTCATAAATATTTAGCCAGTACAGGTGCCATCCTGGTTGATTTAAAGGGAATGAAATGTGCAGTCTTGGTCAATCTATCCACTATGACCCAAACACTTTCACTTCCCCTGTTTGACTTTGACAACCCATCAATAAAATCCATGAATATAGAATCCCATTTCCAAACTGGTATATCTAAAGGCCGAAGCAATCCACTTATCTTTTGATGTTTGGATTTCACTTGCTAGCAATTTGCACATTGCTTTACCCATAAGTCTACATCCCTCTTCATACCTTCCCAAAAGAACCTTCTCTTCATATCCTAATAAATCTTGGTTTCCCCAGGATGAATCATAAACTTCGATCGATGACATTTCCTAAGAACTTCCCTCCTTTTCGAAACACATAATCGCACCTTCTTCCTTAACCATCCTTTTTGGTCAAGGCTAAAATCTTTTAATTCATCGATCTAGTTTCCACTTTCCAATCTTCTAATCCTTTTGGCTAAAACAGGGTCATCTCTCTGCTTATAAGCAATTCTTTCGATCAACATTGGTTGAACTTCCCAGCAAAATAACATGGTTGTACTTTGACTAGTACTAGCAGTCAATCTCAACGGCACACTACAAGTGGTCAATGCCTCTAGATGCTTCCACTCTGTCAACGTAGCTAACACCACATTCTGATGTTTTCTGCTAATTGCATCCGCATCTTTATTTCCTTTCCCCGGTCTATACTCAATTCCAAAATCATAAGCTGCTAAAAACTCTTCACCTATGATGTCTTATATTCAACTCCTTTTGAGAGAATAAATACCTCAAAGACTTACGATCCGTATACAAATCGATCCGTTCTCCTACGAGGTAGTATCTCCACACTTTCAATGCGAAAATCATCGCCGCCAAACTCCAAATCATGAGTCAGATATCTCACTATATGTGGTCTGAGCTGCTGAGATGCATAGGCAATCACTTTACCTCTCTACATCAATACAACACCTAATCCCGTTCCACATGCTTCCGTATACACCACCAAATCCTGATTCCTATTTGGAACAAATAACACAGGCGCATTGGTCAACAAATGCTTCAACTCGAGGAATGCTTCCTTAGATTTATCAGACCAAATAAACTTCACATCCTTCCTGGTTAGATTAGTCAAGGCTGATGTTATTAGCGAGCAATCCTTGTTAAATCTCCGGTATTAACTAGCCAATCCATGAAAACTCCTTATTTCGACCACCGTCTCGGGTCTTTTCCAACAATTTACAGTCTCAATCTTGGTTGGATCCACGGAAAACCCTTTCTCTGAAACTGCATGGCCAAGAAACTTCACTCCTTTTTTTCCAAAAATGGCACTTCGAAAACTTCGCTTTCAGTTGACGCTGCCTCAATGTCTCAAGCACCATTCTAAGATGAATCTCATGACCTCTTTCATCCTTAGCATATACTAGTAGGTCATCAATGAATACCAATACGAACATATCCAAGTGCTCTTGGAAAATCCGATTCATCAAATCCACAAAGAAACCTGGTGTATTAGTTAATCCGAATGGCATCACTAACCACTCGTACGAACCATGCCTCGTTCGAAACGCCGTCAAAGGAATATCGTCTGTCCCCACTCTCAATTGATGGATCCCCATCGCCAAATCCAACTGGGAAAATACTTTGGATCCACTCAATTGATCAAATAAATCATCAATTCTCGGCAAAGGATATTGATTCTTTATCGTCTTCTCATTCAACTTATGATAATCGATTCACAATCTTAAGGACCGGTCTGATTTCTTCAAGAATACCGCAGCCCCTCCCTAAGGAGAATTGTTTGGTCTAATAAAACTCTTTCCTTCTATGTCCACTAGTTGTACCTTTAACTCCATCTCGGTATGTGTCATCGTGCTAGGTGGTCTACTTACGAGTTCAGGTCCGGATACAAGGTCTATTCAAAACTCAATAGCTCATTTCGGTTGTACTCCTATAACCGGCTCAAAAACATCTGCAAATTCCCTTACAACCAAAACTCGCTTTACTTCGTCTTCTACTTCCATTACTCCCAAGAAAGTACAAATATCCACACTCGAGTTATCTACCGAGTATATAATTCAATCACTACTATCAGGGTGTCTAACTGATATTTTCCTATCCCGGCAAAATATCCTGGCATCATATTTGCTCAACCAATCCGTACCCAAAATAATCCCAAAACCCACGAAATCAAATACGTACAAACTACAGGCAAAATTATAACCTAGCAACTCAAAATCTAGATGGTCACATCTCATCCCAAGAGTTATGTACCCTCCTATTCCATTAGCTATCCTTAAGGAAGTAATAAGGTATGATGGTTCTAAATATAACTTATCTACCTAACACCGAGATATAAATGAATGTGATGCACTGGTATTAAACAGTATCCTAACTGGTACATTATGAATCAGAAGCGTACCTTCTATCATGGACTTCCCCTTCTCATATGTTGTTGGTCTTGATGTAGATGGCTCCAAAGCAAACACCTTTCCTTTATTAGCCTTGGCCGCTTCTGGACATTTGTTCTTATAATACTCCACTTAATCGCAATTAAAGAACTTCACATTCTGCTTGCCCACAACCATCTTGCCATCACCTGATCGATACTCATTTACATAGTGCCCTTTCTTATCACAACTATAACAAACGATATTTCCTTCCCTTTCTTAGCAGCTCCACCTTCTGAGCTCCCTTTCCCTTAAAGAACTTCCTCTTCTTATTCTGAGAACTCTGGGTTCCAACTGGATTCTCCTTCCCATAAGTAGAAAGCATTTCCTCATTCCCGAGAGCCATTTCCACCACTATATTCAATGGATCTCTGAGATGTGGCATAGTTGCCCTAGCAATCTCCGGTCTCAACCCCCGGATAAACTTCTCATTCCTCTTGATAACAATGTCAACAGTGGCATATTCATATTTGGACATCTCATCAAACTTAGAAGAGTACTCCAACATTAATGTTTCTCCTTGCTTTAATTCCATAAATTTTCTTAGTAAGGCTGATTTGGCTACTTTAGACAAAAACTTTCTTCAAATCTCCTTCGAAATTCCACCTAATTCAATTCCTCCTTTGATACTCCTACGGTCACCCCATTACACCAAAACAAAGCAGTTTCTTGCAACTATCTCGAAGCTAATCTCCTTTTCTGCTCATCATTCAAGCCTAAATCAGCAAAAATCCTTTCATAATGTAACGGCTAGTTCTCCGCTTCTATTGCATCCTCAGTCCCCAGAAAAGGCTTCCCACCCAAATTGGTGTAATCTCGACTCAGCTTAGCATAGTTATTACCAACTAGCACTATGAGATTGACTCCTCCCGCATTAGCAACATTTCCTCCAACTACTCCTGCAGCTGCTCCAGCTTGCATCAGATTGAGGAAGAACTGATACATTGCCCCCATATCTACTGATGGGGTCGCAACACCTAAATTGGCATTTGCATTTTGATTAGCATTTTCTTGTCAACCGTGGTTCCTCCAGGTGTTGGGCCGAGCATTTCCATTGGTTGTGGTGCTTCCGCCACCTAGATTCGCTCTTCCGTTTCTTGCTTCCATATCTTTCTTTCCCATAAATCTGCATATGAGCCTTAATAAGATGCAGAAGAATGGTTTAAGAGAGAGGGGAGAATAAAGATAGAATACATAATTATACATAGCAAATACAAGTACGATACTATAACGTTATTTCATGCCCCAATCTTATTCTCTAAAAATCTTTAGATTTAAAATTCTTTTAATTATAAACCTATGCTCTGATACCAACTTGTAACATCCCCATTCTAATGCCTGAAACTAACCACTATGGATGCTACAGTCATCTATAGTTATTAGTTCCCGACAACAAAATGCGGCTATGTTAATCACATTAATAATACCATAAAAACATGAATATGAATTTTTTTGAACCCAGTTTAATAGCAAACTTTACATTTCATTTCACAAATGATATTTCATATTCATTACATAATCACATTCGCAAACCCACGTTTAGAGAAAATATAATTGTTACAACATGCTCCAAGAGCGACATATGAAGTTGCCCCGTTGGTTGATCAGAGTCTAGCACTAGGCAATTTTACAACTTTGCCTTTACATCCAAATAACATAGCAGATAAACAGATACTCCTAAATAGCTAGATTGTCTCCTACATGCCTCCAGAAGCTTATTCATGTAACTGGATAACCTGAAATCCATTACTCACGACCTACTCAAATGAGCACCCGAGAGTTTAAGGAAAAAACAAAAACTTCGGGTCAGACAAACAGTCTAGTGTGAATAATAACCTAACATCTTGAACAAAATAGATATCTAGTGAGACCATACCGTTGAGCAGAACGAGTTTTTCCCTCTCTGGTATCTTAACCCAAAATAGATTAACTATATACTGTGCTCCTGCAACCACAGAGGTTAACAAAGAAAATAACATTCATAATTATGCCACCTTTACTGGATTACCCTTCCCAATTCATTAGATTATCCATCTTAATTTCAAATGACTGCCCGTCATAATTTAAAATGACTATTCATCTTACTTAGTCTGACTACCTATCTTATAATTATGTGGACTACCCATCTCACATGTAAACATATTGAAAATTATATGGACTATCCATCTCACATGTAATTATTACTTGGATTACCCATCCCCTACCATATTGACTACCCAACACATATGGTTCATTTGTTTAAATCATGTGGACTACCCATGTCACGTATTCCAATTAATTTAAAATGATGTGGACTATTCATCGCACATCCCATAGTTTTCCTAGGATGACTATGATCCCTTCATTAACCTCATAGAGACTATCCATCTCTAGTATGATGTGGACTATCCATCTCGCATCCCATAGTTTTCCTAGGATAACAATGAACCTATCATTTCACAATTTAATTCATGTTACCCACATGTTTAACCTGTGTCTATTGGTATCTCTAATTAGGTTGTTTATCCTTTAGACTTATAACATCTCTAATATATGCATTCCCAATAACTAGTTCGAAATCTTAGAGTACAATGTATTCGTATCCCTAATATTTAATATCGTAATTTTCAAATGTAAAATACATTAGTATCTCAAATTGTTTATGTCGCACTTCAGAAATTTTCAAATAGCTCCTTGCCCCTAAGTAGTGCCATAAGAATCAATGTCGACGTCTATCACAACGTCAACAAAAAGGCTTAAGGCTCTCCGCCTTTAACCAACATAACATATAAAACATATGATGTTAAGACCTTGTCGACCCTTACCCAAGGTCGAAGACCAAATCTTAAATCCTTTTAAGTATAAAATACAATGCCGAAAATAAGGTCATTGACATAGAAGAAATATAGTTTACCCACCCATTTCTCAAAACAAAACTTAACAAGTATAACATCGCTGACCTTGAAGACCAGTGGCATCAAGACAAGCGACGTCGTTATAAAAACTTACATAGTTCACTTTGGCTATTATGCCGCTTAATAGATATATAGGGTCGAAGTCAATATAGGTGGCAACACTGCCCCTTATATGATTAGCGTGGAAGGTATTCAAAATGGTGATATGCGGCGTTGATTAAAATAGTAGGGAAAACATGTGGCAATGAAATGCGGCGATGGTATGCAGCAAGAAAATTTGCGACAATGATGATGTGCGATGTTCTCATCGCACTTATGGTCCAATGCATCACATACTTACTATGCAGGTATCCCATGCGTTAACTTGTATGGGTTCCGCCTTTCATCACTGATGTCTAACTCAGGGTCGCCGACTATAATGGCACGGCAGTAATTAACTTAAAAATTGATTTTCTTTCTATTAAAAATAAACACTTTTTACCAAATCTAACTTTTTATCAAATTTCTATTGGATAATAAACTTTCTTTACTCGAATCTTTTCAGAAATCGGCCGTACTTAATTTCCAAAGTCCCAAAACATTGATCAAACTAATTAATTAATATCCTTAATTAATTACCCTATTAAATGCTTTTCTAGCATATTAAATTCACGATGATTAGAAATTACTTCGGAAAAATTCCAAAAATTCACCGAAATCTCGAAATACCATATTCTTTATCATATAAAAATATCGGGACCAATATCCTTTTTAATTATTTTTAATAATTAAAACCCGGATTTAACCCAATTTATTCCTTAGGAAATTCATAAAATATTCAATTTAATTTGAAAAATTATGAAATTAAAAACCATCTCCAAAATAATGTTTCCCTTAACATACCAGGAAATCAAAGCTATATGAGACAAAAACTTAGGTTCTACCCTTAAAACCCACTTAAATAATTTCATAAATCACTTTTCTATCCAAATAATGATTAAATAACCATAGCTTGGCAAAATCATCAAAATCATTCGGATATTATCCATATCCGAATTCATGAACAAAAATAGAGTTGGTTCATGTATTATTCACCTAAGACTAGTTGTAGGAGTTGAGACTTTCTTAGTGCTTTAGTTTCCCCAAACTTTGCTCTTGAATCCTCTTTGATTTCGTGCTTTTTTCTCCTTAAGCTATGGCCGGCCTCCTTAAGTTCTTTTTAAATTTTTTAGTGAATGAGTAAAGTGAGAACGAAATGAGAGGGAGAGGGTTTAAAGTAAAGAATAGGTCTATTTCCTAATTTACCCCTTCTCATCTCTTCTCTTTCATGGTTTAAGTTTAAAACAATCTTACTTAATTAATAATGGCTCGGCGTTATAAGTTTTCAAATCTCACTCCCTTTAACCATTTATATTATTCTATTTAATATATTCAATTAAATGTCCTGAATAATGTTAAACTAAAATTAGGGGTGTTACACATGCCAACTAAAGCCATTATATAATGGTGAATCCAAGCAATAGCCTATACAAAGAAGTAGTGTATTAATGTGTAACAAAACTTCAAAGCACTCTTATACAACCATGCCACCTTTGTTAATACCATGGCCAAGATAGTGATCTGCGTCAATTGATAGTGAATTGAGATGATGACAGTGGCACCATCAGGACCATCCAACTTGCCAAGTCACCAATTCACGTCAACTTCGATCAACCAATCCAAGTAAGCTATACCACTCTCCAACCTCTATAAATAGAGACCCATCCTCATCTAAAAAGGGGCTTCTCTCTCCTTTCCCTATCTTAGCTTAAACCACAATTTAGGTTGGATATTTCTAAGCTCCCATGATAGCTCAACACCTCCTTTAATAGCCGACGAAGAAGTTACAGAATCTCCATATGTTATTTTTAGCATGGATTCAGGTTTCGTATCAAGCGATGATGGATTTCTTTCATTAGTGAGTTTTCTAGCCTTCTTTATTATAATCCAATAGACTCCTGTCTCTCAAAGAAAATTTATTGGAGCATGAAAGCCAAAGGCTGAATAATATTCGAGGTGATGAACCTTATTATTCGTAGAAACTCACGATGTCCTTATTATCGAATTTAAACTTCTACCCAGTAGAAAGCTAGATTCTAGTTCTCTTCAATATGATAATGGAATTATTTATGAACTTTTGGATTTCTTGCGATAGAACTCTCTTTATTAAAGGGTTTCCTTTTTACTTATTCTTTATTAAAGGGTTTCCTTTTTATTTATGGATAATTGGATTCTTAAGGTGAAAAAGTATTGCGATTTCCTATATTAAATAGATTCTTAAAGGACTTGAATAAGGGATCTCTTTTATATATATAACGATGGATTTCTGGTTTTTCTTATTATTTGAACGATAAAATTCCTACTACGAAGTACGTTCTATTTACCATGATCAATGGGAATCTTTCGTTAACTAAAGCATGAATTCAAATTTTCTTCTATATAATATAGTATAATTCTTTAAGGACTTCTAGATTCTTGTTATCTAGATGATAGATCTCTCTTTGTTAAAGTATTTCCTTCTTATTCATGATTGTAAGGATTCCCAAGATAAGATATTGTTATAGATTTCCAATATCAGACGAATTCCTAGAGACCTGAAAGTGAATTCTTTTTGTGTCACAATGGGCCACCTATTATATGAGTTACTGGTTTTCTTATCGTTATATCTAGATAATAAAACAGATATTGATTAAGAATGCTATATCCTCACCATGATAATGGATTTTCGAGATAGGTATTAGCAGAATCTCCAACTTCAGATGAATCACTAAAAAGATTATTTCATCGTGCATTAATCATTGTTTGACAATTGAGTTGCAAATATCACTCTCTGGGCTATCGAGTCGAATATGGTCTTAAATTATAATTGTAGAACAAAGTCTTAAATTCCCTAATAAGTGGCGGTGAATCTCTTTATCGAATGGGTTTTTGAAGATTACTCATAACACCATAGATGACAAAACACATACTATCGAAATGCATGTGAATAAGCATTTAGACTAATGGAATTTCTAGAATATCGATATGACGTCCTATTTCAAGCAAACTCCCAAAAATGTGAAAGGCATAGGTTGCTTATTGTCCAAACTTACGAATCCTAATGTTGGAATGCAACTTCCCATCCCATATAAATGAGCACTAGAGGTTTTCGGGCTAAGGGAGTACTATTGGAATAATCCATGAGGATCGAATACTTCATTACGCAAGACTCTAAATTTCTAGATTCTTTTATTAATAAGTATTACTCAACGATGAAATTTAAAACATAGTTCCCTCATATTATGATGGTACATGTTAAAAGAAAAATAACCCATCTTCATATAATTAACATGATAATAAGGCTTTCCTACTAAGTATAGCTCCTTATTTAGTAGAGTTTAGAAGTATCATTTTTCGGTTTAGAATGATAAAAGGTTGAATCTTCTACTTTGAGAGGAAAATTCGAATCATCCATTATCATGGAGTTCTAAATAAAAAACATATTTTATGGTAGCATACTACCTTCAGCTGAATGATCGGCAAAGTTTATTAGAAATGATATTGTGGACAAGCTTCTAAGAAAATGAAGATCATATGAGAAAGAATTTCAATCCCCTACTTCACATAAACCTTTGAAAATCAATGATCACTAATATCAACATATGATTAATTGGTTAAGTATTGGTAAAGGGAACAATGTTGCTAGATAAGACTAAATTGAAGGAATTAAAGATGTTATGCTTTCCTACACTACAACCAACAAAGCACTATAAAAAGGAATTAGACTTTTCAACTTCAACCTAGTTACTACAATGGAAATAAGTTAACTATTAGGAGAGACCAAGACATTATCTACCAAGAAGTCTTGGGATTTATAGATAACAAAAGCCATGAACAAAATGATTAAGGATGCCCCAAAAAGGATGCTTCAACCAAAAATTCAAATAATCCAACTATTCTAACTTGCGATCATACAAAACCCAAACAAAAGAGCCACTAGACATGTCGTTCTTTCACCAACATAAGAATTTAAAGTAACGCTACTAGAGAAATTAAAGATTCCACCATACCAGGAAGTCGCATATGCTTGAGAAGCAAAGTAAGAACTTGCAATGAAACCTATAGAATTAGCCAAAACCATATTGTGAGCTGTGGAATACCAACAAGAAAAATCTGAAGTATCTCGGTCCAAGAAAACTCACGAAACGAATGATTCATCATTCAAATGACAAAGACGAGATTCGAAAGCAAGGAAAGTAATTTCCAATCAGCATCGGAAAGAATCACTATGACCAGACTCCTATTTGTCAAGCAGACCTAATAAAGATGCAATATCAAGGATACGAAACTCCAATAATTTGAGACAAGAGATAATGTATTTCAAAGGAATCACCCTAAAAATTACCCCTGGACTGAGATTCTATAGTTTGATTAGCTCCTAACTTGATGAGGTTGGTGAGATTAGTTAAGCATAGGCACACCTTATACTCAGACGAGGTCAATTAAGCTATTGATCCTGCCCCGGGCCTAGTCAACGCACCCATCCAAGGGAGATAGATGAAAAGCCTTTGGTCCCGCCTTTGCGCTTGGCCCAAGCAACCATCCAAAGAGTAATGGTCAATTAAGCCTTTGATCCAGCCGCTTGGCCTGGTAAAAGCACCCATCCATGGGAGACGGGTAGTGGAAGCTTTAATGAACATGTAAAGTCTATGGAAACAACCATTCAAAGAAGGACAATCGACCGAATTCTTGGTTCGATGAACAACCAAACTCAGAATAGACAAAGGACAAAATGCATCACTCTAAAACTTCAAAATTTCTATCTTATTGCAACATCAATTCAAGCTACTCTCAAAAGGTTTCAAGTAGATTTCCTTACTTTGAAAAATTCTTTCTTTGAAAAATCATACTTTAATAAGTACATATATTTGATTCTCATATCAAATGATTTCCAAATGAAGTTAAAAAATCTTTTATAAGGATATTTTCAGGTAAATTTGTGAGAAATTCTTTTTCAAATATTAAAAAACCTATGCATTTTGGAGAACCTTTTATGAAAAGTCATAATGCTAATGAGGAAAATTGCAACAAGTAGCATAGAAAATCAATGATGAAAGAGGAAGCACCTAGGGAATAATAAAGTGAGAGGAAAAAGGAACAATGCAAAAATAGAAGTTTACTTAAGCAAAAGCATAAGAAACTTACTATACAAGGAGGGCGACAAGTGTTACACCCAAAAGTCCAACAGCAGATTAAGAAAGCCATCGCGAAGTATTGAAGCTATCAGGATAAGAAAGGTCCAAGCCATCATAAAGCGTTGTTGAGAATCCATCTTTTGATAACCAAAACCATTGTGATATGTTGTCCAAAGCAATCGTGAGGAGATTACTAAAGTTGTCGCAATGAATCTTAGGAGCTATTGTGATAAATTATTAAAGCTATCATGATCAATTTCAGGAGCTATCATGATCAATTGAAGTGATGAACATGCTGTTGTGATGCATTAGGAGTGATCGTGATTCAATTATTCAAGCTATCAAAGCCATTGTGATAATTCAAGAAATCATAATAATTCAAGCTATCAAAGGAATAAGGAGCATCGTGACAAATTATGCGACATGATGATACAAAGCATTGTGATGAATTGCAAGCTATCGCGTATTGATTAAAGTCATTCTATGTTGAATAGAGCCCTCATGTGCTAACTAAAATCATCATATAATGGTGAGATCCAAGCAATAGCCTATATAAAGAGTGTATTAATATGCAAGGAATTATGCTTAACAAAGCTTCAAAGCACTCTTGTACAACCACTCCACCTTTATTAAAACCGTGGCCAAAATAGCGATTTGCGTGAATTACTATTGTTTTGAGATAATGAAAAGTGGCACCATCAAGACCATCCATCTTGCCAAGCCCCAATCCACGTCAACTTTGATCAACCAATCCCAGTGAGCTATACTACTCTCCAATCTTTATAAAAAGAGACCCAACCCCATCTAAAAAGGGATTCTCTTTCCTTTTCCTCTCTTAGCTTAAATCATAATTAGGGTTGGACATTTCAACGCTCCCATGATAGCTTGAGACCTCCTTTAATGGCCAACGAAGAAGAAGATGGCTTGCACATTTGGACAAAAGGACCTTTTGAAACATCAATTTGCAAATTAACTTAATTCATGAATTTTGAATTAGAAAAAAGGGAGATGACTTTTATTTCTTGCATATTGGCCATTGAATAAAGAAGATTACATATATTTTCGAATTTATATTTATTGCAATTTTATTTATTTCAAAATTATTTCAATATTAGGCTAAAATTTGGACTAACAGTTACATACTCTAGTCTTAACGGATGCATTGTTATCTAGTCTTTATACATCTTGACTAGGAGTATTTAAAATGTTGTGTTTAATATATAATGATAAAATACTCGTGATTGCAATTTTTATAATTACTGTCATAAAATACACCATTTATGGATTTTCTGTTAAATATACTTGTTATCCAGCTTTATGACTAAGCCATATTTGGATGAGTCAGATCGATCAGATAAGAAGATAGCAGAGTAGAAATCCAGAATGATAACTTTAGAATCCAAATTTTGGTCAAAGTTCAAATATTTGATTATGAATTTACCAATTACACTTGAAGATAGCCTATACATCAAAGCGCCCTAAAGGGTAAAATAAAAAATCAACACTTAAGACAAAGTGTTGGATCAGTACCGAACGATCATCATGGTTCGGTACCGATCCATGGAAGTTGCTCGAAGTTAACACTTACTTCGTGTCATATGGAGCTAAAATGGTTGTTCATCAAAGTGTGCAATATGGAATGATTGGCTAATACTCCCTGACTCAGACACCAATTGATAAGTTCAAGTTTTATAACAACTAAACTAGACACCTTCACTTAGTCATCAAACCAAGGATTTCACCAAAATTCATGCTCACGTCAAGATCGTCAACTTCCCAAGAAAGATAAGGGCCATCCATCAATCTTAAAGGATCAAATAAAGGTCAAAAAACGATCACCATGGATCTCTACCAATCCAAAAGCTTCGGTTCGGTATCGATCCTTAAAGATTGTTGATTTGGCCACAATCTTTTCAGTGCACCTTCTTCAAGACTTGGGGAATGTATTGAGAATGTGGTAGAGATAAATCCATTGATCTTCGCCTATAAATAGAGGGTGATGTGTACTATTTCAAGATCCTATTTTTGCATTCTAAATTTTTGTACTATTGTTGTAATTTCTTGGATCATCACTGATCCATACACTACCAAACTATAAGATCATGTTTGTAAAAACTTTGTAGAATCATTAAAAAAGCTCAAGTGGACATATACCAGTGATTTCCCGAACCACTATAAATTTTTGTGCGTTTTCTCTAGTTTTCATTTACTTTCTTCATTTTATCTCTTCTACAAATCTCTATGATGTTTGTGCCAACTTTTGTCATAAATATTTTGGTGCTTTCACTTAAAGCGTTTCAATTTCTTGCCGTTCGGATCTATTTTCAAATTTTGAATTTCTTTAAGCCATGAAGTATATATGTTCCTAAGATCCATGATTATTTAGATTCCATTATGTTTATCATAGGATCAACCAAAGTAATGGCTCCATGAAATGCTAAGGAAAAATCAACCGCTTCTCGACTCACTAATGAAGTTGAAAATGCTGGTTCCTAACACGTTGAAGAAATCGCTTAGCCCAACACTACTGATATTCAAAGTGCTTCATATATGACTACCCAAGTTAAGATGGATAGAATGATGAAAGAACTGAACGACAAGTTGTATAAGTTAAAAGAAATGAAGAAGAAAATGAAACAGAATTTGGATTTGATGACCCGGTTGTCTCGGGATCGCAGAAGAAACATGAGGGAGCTATTGCCTTTTGATTTCGAAGAGGATAGTTCCTCCTCATTCGATGAAAATCACAAAGAAGGGAAGTAAGAAATGAAAAGGAAGGAAACTGGGACCTTGAAAAATAAGTTGGACAAAGCGTAGAATGCAAAAGCACACATCGGTACCGATCCATCTCTTCAAATTGGTACTGATCCCTCTCATCATGGTTTGAGTATTGAAGGTGTTATTGAGCTGGATGGTGATGTTGGTGTTGGAGAGGATCCAGTTGTCAATAGCTAAAATGTTGGAACTCAAGCGAAAACTGTTGACAATTCGTGTAGAGATCATAGATATCGATCATCTAGATGAATGGCTTTCCCAGAAACAGGAGAACCTACATATCATGAACTAACCGAGACCATTTGTAGAGCCAATCATTCGGGGTAGGCCATAATTATTACCATCCGGTACACCCAATAAAACCATAATTTATGGTAAATATGGTAAAAAAAAGCTAGTGAGTGAAAACCATCATAGGCAAAATGATGATTGGTGCTTTTTCCCTAGTAAGAACCTGTTTATGGAGATGGTATTGTGAGAAGAATACCCAAGTATACTATGCCAACAATGTTGTCCTATAATGGGACGATAGACCCAAGACAACATTTGTTGAAATAGGAATGGCATATGGACACGGCAAGGGCGACAAACGCTATTAGATGTTTATGTTTCCTAATATTTTTAGAGGGTGTCGCTATGGTGTGGTTCACTCGGCTTCCACCGAGGTCCATGTCCTCATTCAACCAACTAACTAGGAGATCTGTGGAGTAGTTTCGATTACATGCAACCCATATAAAACATGTAATGTCGTTTCCAGAATTCTGGAGAACCTATAAAAGACTTTTTGAGTAGATTCAACACGGCTATGGCTAAGGTAAGATATGACAAGGAGGACATTATTTTGATGGCTTTGATAAAAGAAATACATCTAGATACCGATTTTGGTAGATGGTTGAAAATGAAATCCCTACCGACTATGGAAGTGTATTATAAAAAGTAACTCGGTATTTGCACTTAGAAGAGGCAAATACAACTATTGGAGAAATTAGTGGTGGATAATCGATTGAGGTGGTTCAGAGTAACGTGGCTGTGAAAATGACTGGCGATAATTCCGAGGATATTTCTGTAAACATGGAAAATAAAAACAATACTCAAAAGAGGAACGACCAAGGTAATGGAAGTAGGAAGTTGAACTCCAAGAAGCACCCAAGGTTCCCGAAATTTGAGGATTATACACCGTTGAAGAATACGATTGAAAATATCTACCTTGCGATGCAGGTACCTAAACATTACAAGAAACTAGCCCCGAGGAGTCAATTGAAAGAGAGAAGAGGTCCAGGAAGTGCTATCATTTTCATGAAATGCATGGTCATAATACGAACGAGTGTAGACATTTGCGAGACATGATTTGAGATTTAATTCAGAAAAGGAAACTCTAACAATATGTAAAAGCTTCGTAGGATGGCGGGCAAGGAAATGCTCAACCCCAGGGGCAGTTGCTCCAATAGGGCCAAGCTGGGCATAGAGATGATGAGCCTAGGTAGCTTGGAAAAAGACTTATTTTTAACACAATAACCGGTAGGCCTCATCTAGCTCACAAGAATGAAATGAAAAGGTATGGGAATTCTTTAAAGCATGTTGTGCAAGAGAGTTGCTTTGCCATCGAAGATGGAGTTCCGACAAAGCAATTAAAGATTATGACAGATGACATCGTGTTTAGAAACCTTAATGCGGATGGGGTTGAATCACCTACATTCGATCCATTGGTAATAAAGGCCATGATTGGGACAGAAACTATGAAGAAAATTCTTGTGGATTGTGGAAGTTCTGTCAATATCTTGTTTAAAAATTCTTATGCCAGATGATGATGGACGATCAAGACCCAAAGCTATGTAAATATCGGATTCAAGGGTTTACTGGATGGACTACAAAGCATGTTGGGTGCATGGATTTACCAGTGGTTTTAGGTGAAGGTGAGCGCAAGAGAGTGCGGTTTGTGGCCCTCATGGTGATGGACATGTTTTTTTGCATATAATGCCTTCTTGGGCTGACCATCCCTCACTAGCTTCCAAGTGGCCCTAGCCTCATGATGTCTAATGATGAAATTCCCATGAAGAATGGGTAGGGATCATTCTAGGTGACCAGAATTTCATTCTAGGCGACCAGAATAGAGGTCATGAATGCCATATCATGGAGCTAAGAGAAGCGAAGCGACGTGAAAAAAGAAATGACATAGAGAAGACTCTTTGCATCAAGTCAATTGACGCATAGCAACCACCGCCTAAGCCTTGGCTCGATCGGCATAGTAGATTCCACAAAGGTATGGATCTAAAGAAAGAGCTAGAAGATGAGAGGGTAGCCCAGACCAAACTGACGATCAATATCCTGGTCATTCAGGATGATCCTACACGGGTCCTGAAGATCGGATCTTAACTTCATGTAAAGATATAGAAGGAGTTGACAGGGTTTATCTATGCAAACCTGATGTGTTTGCCTGGATACATTCTGACATGTGTGAAAAATCGCCAGAGATAGTGTGCCACGCATTGAATGTGAACCCCAAATGTTTTTCTACAAAGCAAAAACGACGTAGCGTGGGTCCGGAGCAATCTGCTGCGTTGAAAGAAGAAGTGGATAAGCTAAGATCCAACGGATTTATCCGCAATGCTTTATATCCAGAATGGGTCTCCAACCTGGTGCTAGTCAAGAAGCCTAACAAGAAATGGTGGACAAGCATCGATTATCCTAACTTGAATAAGGCATGCCCAAAAGATAGCTTCTCACTGCCAAAGATCGACTAGCTGGTGGATTCAACAGCCGACCATGAATTGCTATCATTCATGGATGCTTATTCCGGCTACAACCAAATTACAATGCATGTCCCAAATCAAGAACATACTAGTTTCATAACTGGCCTGGGATTATATTGTTACAAGATAAGGCACACATTGGATGTCTATGTGGATGATATGCTGGTGAAGTCAGAACGACCAATAAACCATTTGGAGGAGCTATCAGGAATGTTTGGCGTACTCCGAAGATATGGGATGAAGCCCAATCTGCTGAAATGCTCATTTGGAGTCACATTGGAAAAATTCATAGGTTTCATAGTAAACCCGAGGGACATTGAGGCCAATCTGGAAATGATTGAGGCCTTGAGGAATGTTGAAGCCCTAAAGACAATAAAGGAGGTACATAGCCTAAATGGAAAGGTAGCCACATTAAGTCGATTTATCTCAAAGGCTACAAACAAGCGTATACTTTTTTGAATCCTCAAAGTGGGAAAAAGGAATTTTGCCTGGACATAAAAGTGTAAGAACGCTTTTCAAGCTCTAGTTGATTACCTAGAGAGACCATATGTCTTATGAAAACCTTTGGAAGGAGAAGATCTATTAGTTTACTTAGTAGTATTTGTTCATGCTTTGAGTGCTGCCCTTGTATGCAACGAGTCCAGAATCCAAAGGCCAATATACTATATTAGCAAGTGATTAGTAGGAGTAGAAATAAATTATCCAAAGTTGGCAAAGCTAGTCTATTGCTTACTGACCGCATCAAGGAAGCTACGCCCTTACTTCCAAGCCAATCCAATCAAGGTGCTGACCAACCAACCTTTGAGGCAAGTTCTGGAATGACCCGAAACTTCATGAAGGTTGTTGAAGTGGAACATCAAATTAAGTCAACATGATATATCGTATCATCCCAAGAGAGTGATCCAAGGACAAAAACTAGCTAATTTCATTGTCGAGTTCACCGCTCAGGATAAAGAGAAGAAGGAGAAAGGGGCAGGAGTAGTTTTAGAAACCCGTAAAGAATCGATCTGCTATGCCCTCAAACTTGAGTTTCTCGCAACAAATAATGGAGTCGAGTATGATGAACCTATCATGAGGCTCAAAATAGCGAAGGAATTGGGCATCAAAACCTAGCATATATACAGCGACTCTCAATTAGTGGTCTGCCCGATGAAGAAAGAATTTCAAGCTAAGGGAGCAAGGCTGCCACTCACTCGAAGGAAGTTATGGAATTACTTAATGATATTGAGCATTACACTATAATGCATATCCCTAGGAAAAAGAACATGAAGGCTGATTCGTTAGCCAAGCTAGCTAGCTCTAGGGATGCATAGCTTGTGGGTTTAGTTCCAGTGGAGGTATTGTCAACTCCGAGCATCGACCAGATGGATGTTGATTGGATCTTGGAGTCTGAAATTGAAAAGGAATCTTGGATAACTCCGACCAAGGCGTACTTGTTAAAAGGAACCCTTCCAGATGGAAGAAATGAATGGTGAAAACTCCTCCGCAATGCTTCATGATTTATTGTCCAAGATGGAGTATTGTACATGAGAGGGTTCTCAGTCCCCCTGCTATAGTCTGTCGCTAATGAACAAGTTAAAAGGATCCTTGTAGATGTACATGAAGGAGCCTGTGTTGATCACACCGGGGGGAAAACATTAGCAAAAAAGATTCTTCACTATGGATATTTTTTCTAACCATCAACCGGGATGCAGCTTATTACACCAGGAGGTGTGATAGATGCTAAAGATTCATGACGATTCCTAGAGCTCCGCCGATAGAAATTACGCAGATGGTCAGTCCCTGGCCATTTGTGTTATGGGGGATTGATTTATCGGTGTGCTACTGATGTCGAAAGGCGGAGCGAAGTACGTCACCATTGCAGTATGTAATAAGCTAAAGTGGAGCCACTAGCCACGACCACCATGAAAAGGGTGATCAACTTTGTGGTTAGAAACATTATCTGTCAATTTGGAATCCTATAAACAATCATCTCTGATAATGAAACCCAATTCGATAGTGAAAAAATTCAAAAATTTGTGCAGCAAATATCAGATAGAGAAAACATTTGCAGTGATATCGCACCCTTAAGTGAATGGACAAGTGGAGGTGGTGAATAAAATCATCAAGTCCATCCTAAAAAAGACTAACAAAGGCTAAAGGCAAGTGGGTTAATGAATTACCTTTAGTATTTTGGACTTATGAACGACCTACAAGTCTACAACTGGTCACGCTCCATTCGCTTTGACCTATGGATTAGAGGCTATGATTCCAAACGAATTATAGGTGCTTTCTCATCAGAAAATCCATTACGATCCTAAAGCGAATGAGGAACTCTTGCTTCGATATGGTGGATGAGAAGCGTGATGAAGCTGATTTGAGGGCTGCCGCTCATCGAAAATGAGTGGCCCGACATTAGAATGCCAAAGTCAAAAACCAGACCTTCGAATCGGTGATCTCATCCTTAAATGAATCTTCCTTTGTCCAGTGAATATAGGTCCAAGCTGGGAAGGTTCGTATGCTATTGAACATAAGCTTGGAGAAGGAACATTCAAACTATTATTAACTGTTGATAGAATTTCATTTCTAAGGGCGTGGAATAATGAACATTTACGATGTTGTTTTGCTTAAAGCTACCTTTGTATGTACTTAATTAAGTTTTAATGTAACAAGGTAGAACCTGCTAATTCTTGTAGATATAAAATTAACTGACTTTGGGTATCGATGAATTTGTGTTCACATTGACCTAACCATGTGCTGTAAATAACAGCGTATCAAACAATTCACATTTATATAATGCAGTATAAAGGTGCCCAGAGATAGGAACCACTCAAATTTTACGGTCCATAACTAGACATAAGGAACAAAACCTTCCAGGTATCAAGAGATATATGCTGATTAATCCTTCAACCCATGACTCGGGCATCAAAGTATAAACATATGGATCAGATGGGATAATGCACCCCAAAGCCTTTGCCCGAAGTTAGCTAAGGCATCAAACCATCGCCCAGAGTCTGGAAAGGCCAACAATTGATGCCCAGAGTTAGGCGAGATTTAATATAAATGTTCAGAGATAGACGTTGCAATGCCCAAAAACAAATGCCTTGCTTACTTAGCCCCGTAGGTAGGGCATATACAATCAACGCCCAAAGATAAGAAAAATCAGATATAAACGTTCAGAAATAAACGTTCAAACCACCATCCAAGATGGATAACCTCGACCAATGTTCGAAGATGGGCAGGATCGAACATGGATGTCTAGAGATAGGTATCTAAGATATTACTCTTTGGAAACAAATATCAATATAAAAATCCAACCTTGTCACTAGTTAAATAAAACCGATTGGAGATAAACGAAGCAAAGTGAGAAATTATGTTGGCTAAGTAATAATGAGGAAATCATACACATGTACATGAATATGGTGGATGATGATATTACTTAAATCCAGATGCAGTCGCAAGTAGCGTAAAAATACTAAGTATATAGACAAATAAATGCAAAATTTGAGGAGAAACTAATTTAGTCTTTATTAACAAATCTTTTCAGCAAAAGTAGGGGTTGTACCTGCACAACATGAGCCTATTTCCACAATTTCAAAGCTAAGCACATAGTGACAGAAAAGAAAAAATGCAGCTAAATCTTCTTCCTCCTCTTCTTCTCCTTCCTCCTTTCTCCGGAAGAGTGTGCACCAGATTTGCTTGGTTTCCTTCTGCTTGAACCCTTGCCTTTTCTCTCCTTTGGAAAATAACCTTTTGGGTCATTTTCCCAGTCGTAGTCAATCCTCGGAGATTCAGGAGCCTCACTCTGAATACTGGTAGAGATGGGAATAAAGGCAAGAATGATGACTAATATCGTAGGCAATGAAAATGATAGAGGAGGAGGAACATCATGAAACTTTTCATTTTTATGTCCTTGACCAACATGGCTTGTGATCGCTTTATCTCTAGCATCGAAATCCCAGATGTATGCTTAGTGACCCCTATAATAACAATATCTTCATCCACTTGTATCCCGTGAGGATTACCTATGAACTCTTCATCCAGAGCATGGATAATCTCAGCATCAGAACCCAAAGTGGTACTCGCTAGGGAGGCTAGAGTTGGGATGGGAGTAGACATGATGATTAATTCAGTCCGTATAGCTTATGTTCCCAGAGACAAGCATCCTTCAGGCAAAGGGACAATATAAGGTTGACCTCAAACTTGAAAAACGGAAAAGTAGAGATTGGTGATGTCAATCGGTGTCATATGAGCCATCTCGAATACATGTGAGGTTAATGATATACCTTTGGGAGATGTAGACTCCGTGTGAGCTAGAGTATCAACAGAGCCTCCCTCCAAAATAGAGACAAGATGGCCGGATTCGGAAATGGTTCAGTAGCTGCCAAGCCAAACTCTTTGGGATTACAATAAACATGATGATAGAGCAGTCGATATGCCACAGATCATCCCAAAGGCAAGAACAATGATAGCACTTAGAGGAGGAATAACAATCTCTTTATCGAGAGTTTTGATGATATACTTGTCATCTTGTTTGATCTGTTTCATCCATTCAAGTTCTATCTTCCTTTTGTAAGATACCTCAGAAATAGCCTCAACTATTTTCTTCCACTTATGATATTGATCATACACATCTCGTTTACACAAGCCATGACGTCAGAGCCAACCTTTGGAGGGATATCCTTTAAATAAGAAAAAAATACAATATCATCGAAGAAGATCTTTAGAAAAGAACTCTTTATAGAAACCACATGAAGGTTTGAAACAGTTTCAATTTCTGCAGTGGTAATAGGAGCATGAAGCCGCCTTTTCCCAAGCCTTTGTTAGAGGCCGTCAAAAGACGTTAGCTCTGATGGCTTCTCTGATTGTTGTGGCCTAGGGGAAGACGTTATTGGTTGTGTTGTGTGTGGAACTGAAACTGGAGCATGGGTACCTCAATAGATGGAACAGGATCAGGTCTCATTGAGAATCTATCCATACGGCGCAGTAGAGGTAAACGAGATCTACGTCGGGGAGATGGAATTATCTCAGATTCCCCATGACGCTCATCACTGATGTAACATCCCACCCCGAACCCACACTAACAAAGGGTATTACTTGATAATACTGTTTGTTAGTGCAGAGAATAGGGCTAGTTAGGAGCGACCATCTGTAAAATTGCTTTGGGCGAGTATCGAATACGTCAAATAATGTGACTATATTTTTCTTTTCTTTTCTAACAAATGGTAATTTGACATATCTAATCCAGGCGCAAAACAATAATACGATGGTTCAATGCAATTCAGAAAAATACGCAATATAATATACGATACAGAATTAAAAATCACAACGGAAATAATATACATCAATATCTCTTAAAAGTACTAGTCTGTAAAAGGAATACTAGATTCATATTTTTATACATATACATCTATAACATTGACGGGTCTCAAATATATACATAACTACAAAAGTCTACAACATATACAAGCATAGAACAAGCATATAATCTAGACTCAGATGGTACATCGAAAATGTAAACAACATCAAAATATACTTTTTAAGCTAGCTCAAATCCAAGGTCACTGAGTTCCTATACCTGTCAAGTCTCTGTCTGACCCGAGCATTTAAAATAAAACCCGGGTCAGACTATCTCTAATTATCACAAAAGATTAGATACTGGTAATAATAAGCTTGCATAAATGACAAGGATAAATATCCATAAATTATACTTCACTAACATAGTAATACTTCATTTAATGATTCGTGGTTTACAGTTAAGTTTAAGCTCATTTACAACATTCATCCCAAAGTCAAAGCAACCACTATAATAAGAGCATAACCATATATAAAAGAAATAGACATGCACTTCGCAAGTCAATACAAGAGACACGCACTTCGCGCTAATACTAGAGGTTGCACTTCGCAAATCATAACTCGCTTGAAAACAGATATCAAAAGATAGGCCTGAAAACCCATTCAATCCGCCTAAACAGATCACCCAAGATGAGTTCGAAAACTTGTCAAATAAGTTTTATCCACTTTCAATTAGTAATCATAAGAGTGTCGGCAAATGTCCCATAACCACTTGACGACACTTGAATATTTACTAAAAGTTAGCAAATTCCACTAATGTGTAAATAAATGTTCAACCAAACAAGTCCAAGAATTAAATGGTAAAGTAAACGCAAGCGTTTCATACCACTTGTTTTACTAGACCATTTAATTCAGTTTCTCATTCAAGTGAAATAGTGTATTTGTATAGAAAAATAGTTTTGCTTTGAAATCTTATTTAAAATCTTGATTTGAAAAGAGTAATAATATATCTAGTAGAAAATACGGTTTAATTCATATCAATGTTTATATAAAACTTCTTCACATTCCACTTTAAAATTTGAAAGTGTGTGCGGGTGTGTATAATATTTCCTAAAATCATTCATGTCCAAAATGCACATCTTTTCCATATATATATATAATATAAGAATTAATTTATTTCCAAAAAGAATTTCCTCTATAAATAGTTCCACAAACTGGTGCAATTAAATTGTGTGTTTGTAAACAATCATAAAGCAAAATTTCCATGCTAACAAGATCATCAAAGTTAGATTCGGGCACCTGGACATGCACAAGCAGTTCATTACACACAAGCTTCAAAATGATGTAAAAGTCCAAGAAAAATAACAAGGCAAACAACGAACAATCGAACAGGCGAATCGGGGGAGTCTTCCTGGAGCCTAAATAGCTCCAGGCTACTGCCCACCGGTCCCGGTGTGCACCACCGGTGTGCACCAGTGGGGATGAAATCTGGAGCTGTTCCAGCTGTAGAAACCCTTCTGATTGACTTCTGGGTGATGGCGTTTCACATCAAGGTTATATATATGTGATTTCAGAGTTGCATGCAACCAAAACAATCACACAAAGCATCACAATACCAATTTTAATCTCAAGTTTTAATCAATAAGAGGTTGCAACTTTCAACAAATAAGGTTGCATCTTAACAAAAACTGATTTGAAATTAACAACAAAATAAGAAATTGAATCAAACTAGCAAACATGCATTTCAAATTGGAGAATAGTAGTGAGGTTTACTCACCTTAGTTCCATTGATTTGTTTAGTAAATTCGTAGCCAAATCTAACTTAACTTCTAACTCGAAGCAACCCCTAGAATTCAGTTTTCAAAGAAATACAAAAGAGCTAAATCACTTGCTTAAAACTAAATTTGATTGATCTAGAGGATAGATCAAGGTTCTATTAACATACCTTAATTTTCTATAGATTTTATGGATTTTATTTCTATTTTAAAAATGGGGATTTTGATTGTAATAGAAAGGAGAAGCCAACCCTAGTTTTGATTTCTTAAGTTTTGAACGTACAGCCTAATAGAATGAAGAAGTATGAAAAGGGTACTTCTCGTACTTGCTTAGAAATGGATATGGGTTTAATTTAAGCCCAATAAAATAAAATACAAAATTCTTATTTATTAAAATGAGCATTTATTTCCAATGCTACTTTATTAAATCCTAATTAGTTTCTTAATACTTACCAAAGCTCACATATCCAAATTTATCATTGACACTGCTTTATTTCATATAAATTTTAAGATCAAAAATTATAAAAAAAACTAATTTCCCATTAATAATAATAAAATCCTTTAAAAATGTTTATTTACAAAATGATTACTTCATAACACTATTTTTTAATAATAATGAAAAGATTTACTAAACAAAATAAAAATCTCTATATTCTTTTCGAAATATATTTATTTATAAATTCCATAAATACTAATTTCAATTATCTTCAAGTAAACAATTAAACTAACTTCTCCAATATCAATACTTGAGAAGTCAAATTTTTTATTTAAATTTCCAATTTAAATCTTTATTTATTTTATCTAAGCGACAGTAAAAATCAGGGTTGTTACAACTGAACCTATAGTCTTTGTCCCATCTCCTATAATCCCGCCTTTGGCGTCTACCCGAATCTAACTTGTGGGATGATTCACGAGGGCGATTAGATGATCCAAGCTTCTTGTACTTACTTCCTTAACTCTTGAGACTGTCATACAAATACTTGCATTCAATGGAGTCTGAAAGTAAAATATAGACAAGTTAGTGCTAGCTAGCAAGATGAAAATATTACATATAGTATAAAGGTGGTGTCGTGTAAGTGTTGATGTGTCCTAGTGCCCCCCCCCCCAAAGATCGTGGACCTGGAGTTTTCTCACAAGGGTTTTTCCCCTGCTCCATTTGCGGGCACATCAATTGGAAAACGAATAGGAGAATCGCCAATACTAATGTTGCCGAGGCCAAAGGAACCAAATCCATCCGGTATACGCCTAAAGGACCCATAAATGTCTCAAGATGGACGAATGGGAGTTTCTTCGAATGCAGAAGCTGGTGGAGGCTGTGTAAATGTTCAAGATGAGATTATCTTTATTTTAGGCCATCGGGAGATAAGAGGCACGTGACCACCATCACTCTCGTGGCTAGAGGACTCATGGCCAAAATCAACATTCTTATCCCCTCCCCCATCTCTCTCCTTTTCCTCAGCATGCTTTTCTCTTTCTCCCCCACTATCTCTAGCCCATTGTCTTGTATCAGGACCGATAACAGGATCTTGTACAGGGGGCACTTCCAGACCCTCGCTAACATCAACTTCAACTATGGGTTCCAGTACGGGATGAACATTCTCTTGAACCTCAAGCATATATACTAAGCTATGGTTTTTCGAAAAGGTTATAAGCCTGTAGGTTCTCATCGATGAGAAGAAATCTTATGTCTCTCTCTTCAAGCGGAACCTTTTGAAGGGTTGCAAGGGTTTTGACTAAGGTTGTACTGCTTGGCCTTCTCGAATCATCTGCAAATACAAAAGATAATGAATTTAACAATTGGAGCTATGATGTCTGTGTTAGTAAGAGGAATGAACATAAGTCTTACGTCCAGAAAACCATTTTTGTGCATCAAGCAGATAATGCACAAAGAAGAACTCATATTTAAACTAACTTAGTTTATTCCAAAGCCCTTTTTATGCCAAAAGTTAGTACAAATACTCTAGAGATTTGTAGAAGAGAATAAAATGAAGAAATCAAATGAAAACTAGAGAAAACAACACACAATAATTTATAGTGGTTCAGAATCAATTGCCTACGTCCACATGAACTTTGTTAATGATTCTGCAAAGTTTTTACAAATGTGATCTTATGGTTCAGTAACCTATGGATCGATGATGATTCAAAAAACTACAGCAACGGAATAAAAATTTAGAATGCTGAAAAAACGATCTTGAAATAGTGCCTATCACCCTCTAATTATAGGCAAAGATATACAGATTTATCTCTACCACATTCTCCCCACGTCTTGAAGAAGATGCTCTAAAAAGATCGTGGCCAAATAAGCATTTTTATGGATTGGAATCGAATCGAAGCTTATGGATCGACTAGTGATCCATGGTGATTTTATGTTGACCTTCATTTGCTCGTTAGAAATTGGTGGATGGCTTGTATCTTTCTTGGGAAGTTGACTATCTTGATGTGAGCATGAATTTGGGTGAAATCCTTGGTTCGGTGACAAATTGAAGGTATCTAGTTTAGTTGTTATAAAACTCATCATTTGATGTTTGAGTCAAGGATTGCTGGCGAATCATCACATATTGCACGCTTTTATCAACAATCATCTTAGCTCCATACGGCATGAAGTAAGTGTTAACTTTAAGCAACTTCCATCGATTGGTGCCGAACCATGGTGATTGTTCGGTATCGATCCAACACTTTGTCTTGAGTGTTGATTTTTTAGCTTTACCTTTTGGAGCGCTTTAATGTGTAGGCTATCTTCAAGGGTGATTGGTAGATTCCTGGTCAAATCTTTGAACTTCGACCGAAATATGGATTATGAAGTTATCGTTCTAGATTTTTACTCAACTATCTTCCTATCGAATCGATCCGACTCATCCAAATATGGTTTGGTCATAAAGCTGGATAACATTTGCCCCCTGAAGTATATATTATGTTAATAAGATGTGCTTTGGATCAAGACAAACTATGGATTTCATATCATTGGTTTCAAGTTCTATTCTAAATAAATGTTATTTATCTTGTGAACTATTTTCACAAAGCATTGTATCTTCTATCGATCGTCGTATCACTTTAAACGATTTTGAATTTGCAACTCTTGGAAAGTATAAGAACTAAAGTGTGTCATTCGAGTTTCTCATCCTGGTTTTAGGAAGTTCTCAACAATCATTTCTTTGAATTATTATGATAGGATTCTGTTGTTCGGAAGTTCATTTGGTTTGCATTACACTCCTCAACATTACCATCATTTTTCACATTTATCATCATCATTCTTTTTTTTGGATCGGTATCGATCTAAGTGCCACGGATCATTACCGTAAACTAAGGCAATTTTTCTGCCTATTCGCTTGGGCTGGCATATATTTATGCACGAGTCAACGCTTGTATTCTTTACTTGCCTTCATTTCTATCGAGAGACCTCCAGCTCTTGTTTTCTACCATTACCTGACAGAGCAATCAATCTGTTTTTTCCAATTTGACCTACCGCCGCTACTCCTAACTTTGAATCTCCGCCTTGCATTGTCGTCGCTTTCTCTGCTATTACCATCGCCAAGTTCCCTCTTTTCAAATCTCGACCATAATAGCCAAATTACGTTGTTGACCTGAACTTTAAAACTATGCAAATCTCATTAAATCCACTTCAAATCAACACATGTTGGTGGCGGCATGACCTCGCTTGACTCGTCAACAACCTAGTATCAATCATCTTCAATCATGCCCTAGGATTCCACCATCCCTCTTTTGGATTGGTGACGATTTACGATTTAGGAGAATTTTTCAAAATTTTTTATAAACATAGTGTATTCAGCGAACTTAAAGAATACTCAAAGCACACGTAGGGATTTTCAATGAAAGACTCGGGTTTTAGCTCAAGTATTGCTTTGCATAAACTTCCCTAGATAGGCTTTGAGTCGAACTAAACTTGGCTTGAGTCTTTCAATTGAAACATGAATTTTTAAAGTACATTCAAATAAAAATATGATGAGACAAAGGGGAAGGTAAAATGGAATACCAAGGTGGGTTTAGTTGACTGGTAATTGATAGTTATGATTTACCATGATGGTTTCTGATAACGGTCAAATTGAACACACTCTGGTACTCAAGCAGACTGTTTAATAATCCTACATGATTTATAGTGTCTGTTATCAAATAATGATATGAATTTTATGACTTGGAGATCAAATGCATGCATTGCATAGTTTAATATATTATGATAAAATACTCATGATTACAACTTTTGCAATTACTATCACAAAACATACCATTTATGAATTTTCTGTTAAATATACTTAAATAAAATAATTAATTATAACACATTAAAACAAATATATATATATAATAGAAGAAAAAAAACTTTGACTATGAACAAGAATTGATTACAGAGTTAATAATTTACAATAAACTATAGAATTGCCCCTAGGGAATACCCCTAACACTATCAAACTCTCACTTGCACTTAAAGCCAATTATGGAATCTCAATCTCATCCCTTCAATCATCTACTTGAGAACCGACCTAGTTACACCCTTCATGAATGGATCTGCTATGTTGTTCTAAGTATCTATCCTTTGTATCACGACCTCTTTCTTCTCAACAAATTCTCTGGTTAGGTGGTATTTTCGAAGAATATGTCATGATTTCTTATATGCTCTGGGATCCTTTGTGATTTGCGTCATAGCATTATTGTCACAAAATAATGCTATAGGATTCTCCGTGTTGGGAATCACTTCGAGCTCACTTAAAACTTACACATGCACACTACTTCCTTAGGTGCTTCATTTGGGATGATGTACTCTGCATCCATCACAAAATCTGTAATCGTTTCTTGTCTGGAACTTTTCCAACTAACATCCCCACCGTTAAGTGAAAAAACATAACCTGATACTGACTTACTATCGTCGATATCACTCAAAAAGCTAGAGTCAGTTTACCCTTTCATAAGGAGGTCCATATTCCCATCTATTAGAATAAGTTTCGAGTATTTCTTAAATAATTCAGTATACAATTTACAACCGTCCAATGCTTTTCTCCAGGATTAGATGGGTATCGGCTTGCGCATCCTAATACATATGCCACATCCAGTCTAGTGCATAACATAGCATACATTATGGATCTAATGGTTGAAGCATACGGTATCCTCTTCAAATGCTCTTTCTCCTCATCAGTATGAGAAGCATCCTTCTCTGAAAGGATGATTCCAGATTGCGGTGGAACATTTCTATGCTTGGAATTCTCCATACTAAACCTTTTTAATATGATATATATGTATAGGGATTGGGATAATCCCAACAGCCTCTTAGATCTATCTCTATAGATCTTTATACCCGGTATATAGGCCGCTTATCCCAAATCCTTCATGAAGAAGTTCTTGGAAAGTCAAACTTTCACTGATTGCAATAACAAAATGTCATTGCCGATCAATACTAAGAATACAATAGCATTTTCATGTTCCTTTCGGTATATGCACGTTGCCTCTACGTTATGATAAAAGCCATACTATTTGATTACTTTATCAAAACACATGTTCCAACCGCTTGAAGCTTGTTTAAGTCCATAAATGGACTTTAACAACTTGCAAGTCTTTCCTTCACTCCCATTGACTTCGAAACCCTCAGGTTATGACATATAAACGGTCTCTTCTAAGTCACCATTTAGAAATGCCATCTTTACATCCATTTGCCATATTTCGTAGTCATAGAATGCAGCAATAGTCAGCATAATCCAAATGGGCTTAAGCATAGCTACGGGTTAAAAAGTATTGTCATAATCAACACCTTGAATTTGACAAAAACCTTTAGCAACTAGTTTTGCTTTATAGGTCGCTACTTATCTAAATTTAGTTTTTTCTTAAAAACACATTTGCATTTGATGGGTTTTATACATAGTCCACACTTTGTTTTCATACATTGAATCCATTTCGGACTTCATCGCTGCATGCCAAAGTGCAAAGTCTTTACTCTGTGGTGCTTGTTGGAATGATAGAGCAGTGTCATTATACAAGACACAGTCCTCCTTCTCTCCATCCATGAGAAAACCATAGTATCTCTCTAGTGCGCGAAATTCCTTACTAGATCTTCTAATAGGTTGTGTGTTTTCGTATATTGGTGAACGTTGTTCTCCCACTGGTTCAACCTCCATGTTAATATCTTGGATCTCATCCAAGTCTACTACTTCGCTATTAATTTCTTTTGATAAATATTCCTTTTCTAAAAATATAGCGTGTGTGAAAACGATAACTTTTTGTTCCTCTGCGTTGTAGAAAATATATACCCTAGAATTCTTGGGATATCCAATAAACTTACGCAATGCTGATCTCGTCTTAAGCTTATTAGGGCCAACGTTCTTAATGCAGGTCGGACAACCTCATCTATTCAAAGTATTAAAGTGGGGGTATCCTTCCGTTCCATATCTTATATAGCATCTTAGGCGTGGATTTAGTAGGTAACAAGTTCAACATATGCATTATGGTTTCCAATGCATATCGTTAATATGGCAGAGGTAACTCAGCCTTACTCATCATGAAACGAAGCATATCTAATAGGGTTTTGTTCCTTTGCTCCAAAACATCATTGTGTTATGGAGTATAAGGTAGAGTAACTTGAGAGATGATCCAGTTATCTTTTAAGTAGTGTTGGAGTTCTTGTGTAATGTACTCACCTCCTCGGTCGGATTGAAGGATTTTAATCTTATGGTTTATCAAATTTTCGACCTCATTCTTATATTCAATAAATTTCTCATAGACACTGAATTTGTTCTTCATAAGATATACATGTCCTAGTTTCGAGAAATCTTCAATGAAGGTTACAAAGTAAGAACTATTATCATTAGTGATTATAGGCATCGGGCCACATAAATCACTATGTACGAGATCCAAGAGTTCATCAACTCTTTCATTACTCCCATTGAAAAGGTGCATGGTCATATTTCCTTTGATATGACTCAAATGTAGCAAATGATTTAGAATCAACTGATGGGAGAAAACCTTCAGTTTTCAATTTGCATAATCATTTCTCACTAATATGACCTAGCCTATAATACCAAAGATAATTGTTATTTCTATTGTTATTCGAAGAACTACTAACAGAACAAACATAATTCATGTTAACTATATAAATGCCATTTTCCATAATACTATCACAGACTTTATTATTATCTAAAATAATGTTCATAACATTATTAACATAATGAAAAACATAACCAGTATTAAACAATCTGGACATTGATATAATTTCATAAATAAAGTCTTTTACAAAATAGAAATTAGTAAATATCAAAATAAATCCACTTTGCAAACTCAAATTAAAATCTCCAGCTATCGTTGCATCTACAATAAATCCATCAGCAACCTAAAGCCTCATTTCTCCCTTTTTGATGTGACGCTGGTTCCTAAGCTCCTATAACGTGCAGATATGAGTTTCAGATCCAGCATCTAAAACCCATGATAATTTACCGATTGCAAAATAATTCTGAATCATAAATATACCTTATGATGCAGCATAACCATTTTTCTTCTTCTCTTTAACAATCTTTAAGTACTTCGGACAATTCCATTTCAAATGACCTTTCTTGTGACAATGATGACATTCACCCTTGTCAACTGCAGCAGTATTCTTACATTTCTTGTCAAACCTCTTTTGCTTCTTCGAACCTTTTAAAGATGAGCATCCTTTTAATAGCAAGTATCGCCCCTTGATCCTTGGATATTGACTCAATTGACCTCAACATATTAAGAGCTCTATGAGGTTAATATTCAATTTATTAATATTGTAATTCAACATGAATGATACATATTAGAAAGTAAGGGACCTAAGGATCAAATCAACTTGTAACATGTTGATTATAGCTACGTCCAATTGTGAAAGTCTATCAATATAGCCCTTCATCATTAGAATGTAAGCATCTACTTTCTGTCCTTTTATCATTTCGGTATTGAACAGCTTCTTGTAAGCTCATGCTTTGTTGAATGACACAACAATTCACCAAACAGGGCCTTGAGACTATCAAATTTCTCATGGACAGACATGTTCTCGTGCTTTCTCTGCAATGGCTAATCTAACGTAGATAGCACAAAATTTTAGGCGATCTCTAGGTCCGAAACTCATTTTTCATAAGCCAATTTTAGTCCAAGGTATGCATCATCAACGGGTTGTTCTTTATAATCAAAAGTAACAAACAACCAAGGAAGCTCGTAAGTTAACACTATCTTAGTTGCTATTAGCCAATCAATATAGTTAGGTCCAGTTAGTCTATCACTTTCAAAAAACAGTTTGGGTGTATACATTTTCCTACACATTTTAAAATTGGTAGATTAGGACAATTTCATAGTAGATGTTCTTATAATATTAGTAAGGTCAAACTTAATGCTATGATTTACTAATAAGCTCCCAGTAGACTTTTATGTTTCTCTAAACCCTAAGATAAAACAAATAAATATTTCAACTTCACCAGTCGGTGTTAGGACTCGTATACCTTAAGATTCTGACCTTAAGGAAAGCTCAACAAATTATACTTCCATATACGATGGATACCTCCTTATAGGTTATATCATATACAACTCCTAGCCTATGGTTTCTTGTTCTAATATCATCTTTACCTTAAGGAAAGCTCAACAAATAAAGATAGATTATTCACTTGTACCTACCATTTCACGACGGCATAAGTATATTGCACATACCTTGAGGAAAGCTCAATAAATATGTATAAGTATCCCACCTCTTTTAGTCAATATATTAATAATACTACACATAACATCTCTAGCTTGAGGAAAGCTCAACAACTAGAGAGTATGCAAGTAATTTATTAATATATAAGTGGTAGATGAAAAATTTATACTAAAGATTCATAATATTTAATATACTTATTTAGAGTGATATCGGCTTATGGAATAATGTTTCTTTTATGAAATATCCTCATGATTTAAGTATTAAACATCAGAAATCATGGTAAACGTACAATACTTATGTATTTATTCCTTAAGTCTATTTTGGGCTTCTTAAAGTTCCACCTTTAATTCGTACACTCATATTACCTAAATTTCATATTTTAATGACTGTATAATAGTCTTATGTATGACATTATACTAATTAAACCTTATTCAATTAATTCAAATAATTAACATTTTAATTAATTATAAATTATTCAATTATAATGTTTTATATTGAATATGTATAATATAACTTTTATAGTTATACACAAATATTAGTACATTAATTTTTTTTAATTTATAGTTATACACAGATATCAATACACATATACTATAACTTTATAGTTATACGCATATATCAGTACATTAAGCAACTATTTAAATTACTTTTTTAATTTACTTTTTTAAGCAAATCGGTACATTATATTTTAGTTTAGTAATAACTTTGTGACTAAGTTATATTTATTAAGATTAGCCTATCAAATATCCACCGGGAATTAGTCTAGGAAATTTTGTCAGGCAATAGTTAGGAAATAGTTGATAGGTATAGTGTGGCAAATATTTGCTAGGCATTGATCTAGAAAATACTTACCAAGCATTAGTCTGGCGAATATTTCTCAGTCTCTACTTTGGAAAATATTTGTCAGGTGTTAGTATAGAAACTATTTGCCAAGAATTAATTTGGAAAATATTCTTCGAATAAACATTATTAGATAGATAAGATCAATCTGTTATTATACGTGTACCATTTTATTGATGTATATTTCATTTTCTAAAAAGTTACTTGCTGAAGGGACCATTTTCCAATGGTGGGAGGGTTTTCTTCATAATTTTCTTTAGGAGTATGATGTTTGTCATGTCATAAAAAAATTTATGAGAGAAATTATAATATATTAAATAAGTAATAATGGTATAGTAATAATATTGTTATGTAAGAGCGAATATTTTGGATTTTCATTCTTTTTTCTTAGTTGTTCCATTAGATGCTTTCCTACGATTATTAGACATGAAACCGATTACATTAGTTTTAGTTTATTTATACGTGGCAATAGTGCTTTTAGAAATACAGAGTTGGAAAATGAGAAAAAGTAGGTTGCAAATAAGTACATTATCATCAATTTTACTACATTTATAACATCATCAACAAATTTTCCATTTTTTCTATTATCATTTTTGAATCCATGAAGTATTTTTGTACGAAAATTTTCATATCAACTTTCGTGACAGAATCTTTTAAGTAGGAAGCTGTGTTGATTGTTACCACTTTGTTTTCCTATCCAATAATTTTCAATATCGTTTTCTTTTAAATTTCCTTTCATATCACCAGAATAAAAGAATTTTCTTCGATAAGCACCATTGTCCAAGTGGTTAAGTGATTTGGCTTTGGTGTGAGAGGTCACAAGCTCGAAACTTGCGTAGCGTGATTCAAACGTATATTGACATGTGATATGTTGTCCCGGTGACATGTTGTATATAAAGTACCATTTCGAAAGAAAAAAGATAAAAAGAATTTTCTTCAACTGAAAAGGTATTTATAATCATATCCATTGAAGTATATTTTGTTATTGTATCTTCATTATTAATTTTTTTTCTTCAGTGGGTTGATAAAGTTGAAGAATTGAGTTAATTATATTTCTTTGATATGTTAATTAAAGTTTGTTTATCTTTACCAACTTTAAATTAAGCTATGAAAAGATTTTAAGCTGCCTTTATAGCTATTGGCATTCTCTTTTTCATTGTTTTTTTATTTCTTGATTTATCCTTTTGTATTTCTTCCTTTTGAGTTAAGTTTCTTATCAGATTTTCCAATGTAACATAACCTTATATTATTTCATCTGCTTCTACTTCTAAATCAATTTGTATAGTTTTTTGTGTTTATTGTTGAACTATCTCATTTTCAAGTAAATTTCAGGTACATATTTATTTCTAGTACTTCCTATTGTAGAATTTGTAACAATAATATTGGTTTCAAGAACTGCGGTAGTTTCAGGAATTGCAATATTTTCGTCTTCTTTCTTTTCTGCAGTGGTTTGTTGATAAGGTTCAACGGCCTTTTCTTTTCGAGGTTCAGTGGTTTTGTATAGTACTTTCTCTATGCAAGTTGCTTCAATAACAGTTGATTCTTATCGAGGTTTAGCTTATTTTGTTTCAGATTCACCAAGAGTAGCAGATTTATTATGACTATGCAAAGTTTAAGTGTTGGTTCCTTACGTAAAATCTTTTCTACAAATCTCCTAGCGATTTCCTTGTTGGATATTTTTCCTAATTTAGCTTTGTGTTCTACTACTTTTATTCTTCGAGGTTTATGTTTGAATTTGTGTTCTTGAACTTGAACCTATAAAACAAAATTAAAATAATACCAACATTATAGTAAATTATAATAATCAATAATAAGTCTCGTATATGTAGTTGTTGCAATGTTATTTTGAGCGCTGACAAACATTTGTCTTTCAAAACATTTGTCTGGCAAATATTAACTTGAAAAATATTTTGAAAGAAAATGTTTATTTGGCAGAAATTTGTCAGTACATTTTTCTTGGAAAATTTACATTTGCATATTTTTTCCATTCTTAGGTCTATTTATGCATTCTAATTCTTAAAGCTCATTTTACTTTATGTAGGACAATGATGATCGGATATCATTTTTCAAATTCAATCCATTAAAATTTATCTTAATATTAAAAAAAGTGGTAGTGAATAATATCAAACATTTCTGCATTTTTTTCATATTTATCTTTCAAAATATCATTTGTCATGTAATACACTAAAATTTAACTTAATACTAAACAAAAGATGTAGAGAATAATATCAAATATTATTGAATATTAAACATTTGTATTTCATACATTTGTTTGGTATTATTTGTTTAACTAATATCTTCGAAGCAAATATTTATCAAACAAATGTTTTGCAAGCAAACTATATTTTGATAATAAGAGTGGTAATTTATTCAAGCAGATCGCTTATTTTGGTGTTTCAGAGTTCAAACCCATGATCTTCAGAACCTCTGTCTCGAACACCACACCATTTGCAACTTAAGTGAGTAATCCTTAATTTATAGGCAAATTGATGATTATAAAATATTTTTAAAGCAAATAGTTGCTCGTTAGATTTTTGTTGGATAAATTTTTTGCTGGCTAATATTCGGAAGATAATTATTTTTCTAGGCACATACATGACTAGTAAATGTTTGTCAAGCAAATATTTATTAGGTAGATTTTTTTCCTAGCATATTATTACCATTTCAAGTCTATTTTTGCAGTCAATCTATAATGCTGATACTATTTTTTATAAAACATTTGTGATCTAATATCATTATTCAAACTTTAAATCCACTAAAACTTAACTTAATATTAGAACAAAAACCCCAATGAATAATTTCAAATATTATTGCACGTTAAATATGATAGAGTTAGAGGTATGGCCTAAAGGAAATTATGTAATTTACTGTAAATTATTAACTTTGTAATAAATCTTGTTCAAAATAAAAAGTGTTATTCTTTCTATAATGTTAAACTGATATTTGGTTCAACGTTCAAGATGCGTGTACAAGGAGGCATGTTCGAAGAAGTTCTAATAATGCCCCTTGGTTTATGATTATTTACGGATTTTTTTAAAATACAATTCATAAGTTCAAAAGATAAAATAGGCAAGTCCAAATCATAATAGGCAATATGCTCAAGTCATGTCCTTTATTGTCTATAGGCCAAAATAGGTAATATGCATAAGTCATATTCTTTGTTACATTGTGAGGCATCTTACAAATCAAGTCAAATATGAAAATATCCCATTGTTCAGTCCCTTGTTTACAAATATGTCATCTTCTCCCTCGCTGTCCTTTAAGCCATTAGTTTGTCCTCGAGCTCTCAATGAACAAACTTGGAGAAGATCTTAATTAGAAAAAGTGATAAGAGTGAGAAAGCGATCCAGGGTCCCTTTCCATGAGGGGGTACATCTTTATTTATAGTGGTTGGAAGGAGGTAGGCTTGCTCCTTTGGCGACGTAGGACATTGATTACTATTTTGGTGATGGCTTCAATATGAGTGCCTTTGAAGCTTTATGAAAGAAAATATACTAAATCCTCTTGAATTTGCTAATGTGAATGATTTTAATTCCCTTTCTTTGCATGGCCTTCGATATTCCTATGTCATTGAGGTGGTGTGACGTCGATAATATTGGATATTCACAAAATGCGACATCGATTAACATATGATGCCTATGATTACGTAGGCGACTTTTGACATGACAACTTCAGCGTAACCATTTGATATTCTTTTGTATGTTGATCATTTATGATTTCCTTCTCATTTGTTGGCATTTGACATCAATGAAGTGGGATATGGTTGAAGAGCGATATTAACTGAATGCGATACGGAAGAAGTGTTGCATCAATGGAGTGCAACATCAATAAAGGGTGGCATTGATAATAGGTGGCATTGATAACATACGACACTAATAATGGGTGGCATTGATAACAATCGACAATAACAATAGGTGGCATTAAAGAGAAGCAGCGTCGAGAGGAAACGACATTGAAGAGATGCAGTATCAACCTGAGGTGATATTGATTAGATGCGACATTCATTCTATCTTCATAGATGAAGTGCGACGTCGCTAGAGTGCGGCATCAATGAGGTGCGGCATGGATGATACATCATGCCGCTATAACATTGATGGCTTATAGCATAGATTTCTCCAACATCGTTTATTCTGCTTTATAAGTGGTATGCGGCATGGCATTTATGCGGCATCGTAGACCTTCGACATTGATCTATTTTAATACTTTTGGGATTGGTACATCACCGTTCTTTAGGCATTGATTTCTTTATGATGCCACCAATTGCGGCATTGAATACTTATGATATCGCCAACTTACGACATCCTCTATCTACAGCTTAGCTTATTGGTGGAATTAATGACCTCAGCATCAATATTGTGCATTTCTACATTCTAATATCAATATCATATACCTCAATGTTTGTCAATATTAGTGTCGTGCTTTTCGGCGTTCATCAACTGTGGCATCGTTCTCTAGTTTTGACATAAATTCCTTAATTTATATCCTTCGGAAATTATATGGATAACATTTCCATCCTTGTTTACAAGAAGCTTTTTAAACTTTTGTGTAAAACCATGAATTACTTTGCTTTGTTGACTGCTTACTTTGCTGTCTTGCACAATATAAAACAAGTTATGCCTTTTCATTACAAATTTAGTATATAACTCCTGAATGATTCTTTCTGGATTTAGTTAAGCCACAAATCGTCATGCGTTAGATTGGAGAATCTTTCCATATAAATCGATATTTTTGCTAAATGTTAACAATTTTCCTCAATTCGAAACTAGAAAGTTATTTAATAAAAGTGGAGGAGGGAAGTCCAATAATTCGATTAGTAATGATAGTAATGCTAATAATAATATCTAGGATGGAAAACTTTTCAGCCATAATAACACTTTAGATGGAGGGCCAGACATTTGTCTAGTAATGTCCTTCAAATAGAAAGCTAGAAAACCCTTTGAAAAATGATAAATAGAAGGTCGGAAATCAATTTGGCAATAGTAATAGATGATTGGAAAATCCATTTGGCAATGATAATAGAAGACTGGAAAATCCATTTGACAATAATAATAGAAAACCATAAAATCCATCTGGCAATAATAATAGAAGTCTAGTCCAACGGGCAATAGAAGACCAGAAAATCAATCCAGTAATGATAATAAGAGAGTAGAAAATCCATCTGGCAATAATAATGAAAGACCAGAAAATCCATCTGGCAATAATAATAGAAGACCAGAAAATTCATTCGGTAATAATAAAGAAAGACCAGGAAACCTATATGGTAATTAATAAGGAAGACCGGAAAACCCATCTACTAATTGATAAGGAAGACTAAAAAACTCATCTGGTAATTTATAAGGAAGATCAGAAAATCCATTTGGCAATAATAATAAAAGACCAGAAAATCCATTTGGCAATGGTAATAGAAGACCAGAAAATCCATCTGGAAAAAATAATCTGAATAGAAGACCAAAAACCTTCTGGCAGTAATAGAAGACTAGAAATCCATTTGGCAATAATAATAGAAAACCAAAAATTCATTTGGAAATAATAATTGAAGACCAGAAAATCCACCTGATAATAATAATAGAAGACCAAAAAATCCATCTGTCAATAATAATATGTATAGAAGACCAGAAAACCTTCTGGCAATAATTGAAGACCAAAAATCCATTTGGCAATAATAATAGAAGGGTAGAAAATCCTTCTGACAATAATAACAAAAGACCATAAATTTTTTCTGGCAATAGAATTCCTTATACGGATTGTATATCTTTGTTTCCTTTGGAGATTATGTTGTTTATGTTTTGTCGTTCTTTCTCTAGAAGATTGCTTTGATCCATTCTTTAGGATAGAGTTTAACTGACTCAATTGATTTCCTTGTCACCATTTTTAGGTGACGATCTCAACTTGGACCAAACCCTTATCACTATCTTAGGTGATGGTTTAGGTCTTATTTTCCGGTGTATTTGATTAGCTATATCAAGCAGAACCATAGACTTACCCGATCTCCCTATAGGAGGCGCTTTAATAAGGCCTTTGATTACGGCACTAAAGGCTGGTCCAGTGCTCTAGGTGCTAGCAAAATTAGAGACTTACCCAATTTTCCTCTAGGAGACGCTTCCGTGAAGCCTTTGATGACGGCACTAAAGGCTAGTTTGGTGCACTGGGTAGCTATCTTAAGCATAACCAAAGACTTATCCAACCACCCTCTAGGAGACGCTTTAGTGAGGCCTTTGATGATGGCACTAAAGGCTAGTCCGACGCTCTAGGTAGTTATCTTAAGCAGAATCAGAGACTTACCTGATATCCCTCTAGGAGACGCTTCAGTGTGGCCTTTGATGATGGCACTGAAGGCTAGTCTGGTGCTCTGGGTAGCTATCTTAAGTAGAACTAGAGACTTATCTGACCTCCCTTTATGAGGCGCTTTAGTGAGGCCTTTGATGATGGAACTAAATACTTTTTCCATTTATTTAAGGAGAGTCTTACTCCTGATTCAGTAGATATTATTATTTCAACTTCTTTATTCATCCATTGTTGGGAAATATGGTCGTAAATTTTAGCATTCCACGTTCTTGCTATCACATTGCCATCAGGTCGGCATAATCTGTAAGTCCCAAGTAGGATTACTTTGTGTAAGATTTGGGGTCCTTACCAATTTTTCCCAAGCGGTACATCTGCCAGGTTTTCAGTATTTGTCATAAATTTTCGGAGCACCAGATCTCCTTTCTAGAATGACCTTGCTTTTACTTTTGAGCTGTAATACTTGGATATCCTTCATTGGTATTCAGCTACCTGTATGGCTACCTCATCTCTCAATTCATTAATTAGACCTAAGGATTCTTTCTTCAATTCTTAATTTGGATTGAATGCATATGCAATTCTTTGGTGAGAGTGCACTTCCACCTCCATTGGAAGCATTGCTTCACATCCATATGTTAATGAATACGGGGTATGTCTTGTTGCAGTTTTGGCACAAGTTCTATATGCCCATAGCACAAGAGGCCATTCTTCTATTTGATCCACTTCATATTCAGATATACTTTGTGAATTTGTTGATAATTGGATATCATCTTATGATAATCAATACTCTTAAAGTCATGGATGGAAGGTGTTGATTCTTGTGAAAACCTCATAATTGGTTTTGTTCTCAATATCTTTAGTCGATATCCAGACATTCTAGCTACTTAACCGTTCAGTCGTTCAGATGGATTTCTCTTCTCTCAATAAGTATTGGTTCGACTGATTTGTCCCTTTTGGTGTACATGCTCATGACTCATGATAAATGCATTTCCATTCACCAACTTTTTGAAAGCTACTTAGAGCATTCTAATAGCCCAAATAAGAGATTCTGTTCCCAGTGTTCGAAGTTAGAAGGAAGTTTTCATAAACTTATTTGTTAAAATATTTCATAATAGAAATGTAAATCTCAAATAAGAGACTGGGCGGTCATGATTCATGAACCAATAGTCCTTCACTCAAGAATATACTCTTCTAGTTACTGTTTTAGTGGCGCTAATGAGCCTTAATAGTTTAAAAACTTTCTTTGGAAAATATGTATGGGTTTCTCTTTTTCAATGATTTCTGAAAGCTTTGAGAATGCTCTTGTCAACACATTTCAGATCAAAACCTTTTATGGGAAATTGCTAATGTTAAGCAATATATTTTTTCCAAAAACTTAACAAATCATCCTTGAAATAGATAAATATATGTTTTCCCAATCCATAGGGTAATTGATAATAACCCTTTTGATTTTTGAAATATTTAGTAAAATTTTTTGAATAAAACTACTTGTTGAAAATAATATTTGTGTATATTACTCCACCTTTGAATGATATGTATAATTGTACCACTTTAGATTTTTCTTAACGAAAATAAATATCTTATTTGTAAGTTCGAAAAGTCATGATACATGAATTGATAGACTTTATGGGCAAGAACACACTTTTCACTAAGAATCCCTTCTTTTGAAAGGACTTTGAATACTTATGTTTTCCCTAAACTGTCTTGTGACGGAGGATTGATGATGATTCAGAAGCCTATAAAAAATCTGTTATATTATATAAATCTAGGCCTAGATAGAGAGCCATTTCATCTTGGATATTAAAATTTCATCTTCCATAAAAAACTAGAAATTTGCTTAATAGAAGACATATGAAACCATCTGGTAATAAAAAGACTAGAAATTCATCCAATCATAAGAATTCCCTCCCCTCATCCAATGGCCTTGGTACAATATTAGAACACCTTCCACCATGCCAAAGCTTGAAGAGTTGAAGCCATGCCCTCCCCTCATCCAATGGCCGTGAGCAGTAAAGGGGAAATAGAGGCAAAGTAGCAAGTGCAAGGCAAGGAGGAGTAGGAAGAAGGTGATTACAAGGTTGGGGTTAGGCTTGGATCTTGGTTGTTTTTTGGATTAAAGGTGAGCTAACACCTTACTTTAAATGAAAAAAAATACATATGTTGTGTTGATTGTACATATATTGCTTATATTGTTATTAACTTATGTTAAAACATTAGTTTGAATTCTTGCTGTAAAAGTAAATGACATATGTGATCTATATATATGGACTTGAAGCAATTTGTAATGGACTTGTACGACTTATGACAAGACCTTAAACAAAGCACATAGGTTATAGATGGACTTTGGTTTATATTGGACTCGGATTTGAATGTGCACTTATAGCGATAGTCGCTATAGATGTAGTTCGAAATTGCCTTGTTTTGGCGATTACTATAGAACTTCATAAAGAGATCCTTAGGGGTTTCTCACCATATTCATAATATTTTATACTTATTTTTGTTGCTATTAAAAGCTTGAATAGTAGAATGTTAAGTAACATCTCGAAAATGACAAAAACTTCACATATGCAAAACTGCACTGTTTAAACTTGATTTTTGGACTTAGAAGGTTTAAAAGGATGTTTAACTTTAAGTATTTTGTTTCATTATTTTTATAAGTGTTTACTAACTGTTATTAGAGTATTTTAAAGTGGTTTGAGGTCTTTATTGAATTTTTAAGAATTAATTGTAAATTTTTAAAGAAGATGTTTTTATGATAAAACATGTTTTCTTTCCCAGTTTTATAGATTTTACAAACTTGTTATTTTAAAGTGCTATTTTGGATAAATGATATAAAACCTATTATAAGTATTTTCAAGTATTTTAAAAGTATATACAAATGTTTTCGAAAGGGGGTTAAGAATTGCTTAGTGGCTAAATGATAGATTATTTGATTACTTGTTTGAAAAGTAATTAACTATGCTTAATAATAAAAGCTGACGAAATAGGTTTATTTATATATGAGAGTTAAGATTGATGTCAAGTAGGGATGGATCAATAGAGTTCTAACCTACTCGTTTCCCTTTTGAACGAGGAATAGTTAAGTCGGAAAATGTCGTAAACGTATTAGTCGTGTTTATTATTGTTTATGAAAATCATTACTATACTCAACACTAAAAGCCGACGAGGTAGACTTATCTATTTATGAAATTCAAGTATGAAGTATCTAGGCAAGGCTTTGATGCAACCGGTGCTCTAACTTACCAGGCTTCATGTAACGACCCACATTTTTGATAATTAAAACTATTAAATTAAATAAGATTTTGAAATTTAATATTGTGAGAAATTAAAATTTATGATTTGTTAATGAGAAAAATAATTAGAATATAATTTAATAATGTTGTTGAATGTTATTGACAACTATTTTAATGTGTAATAATTTTTTTAATTTTATTTTATTATTTAATCCCTTGAAATAATTTGGAAATCAATGTGAATTTAAAATAATTAAATATTATCGTTAATATGAGTTAAGATGATAACTGTAGAATGTGAATGTAATAAAATGTAAACTAATGTTAATTATATTCATAAGGTAATAGTTGATTCGATAATAAGAGTGAGAATCAAATTTAAAAAATTTATTAAAATAAATTATAATAAATGGATTTATTACAGTTGTAATTGAACGTTGAAATTAATGTAATATTTAAATATTGAATTTGATATGAAAAAATTATTTTAAGATTATAAATTCTATGTAATCAGGAATGATGAAAATTTGTAAACTTTTAATTTAGAATATATAAGTGATTAAATCAATTTAATAACAATTTATTTAATTAACGTGAAAATTAGCCTTTTTGGCCACTATCCCGGATTTCTACGAAACTAGTTTCATCGGATCCGTAACAATGAATTATTATAGGATTTCAAGTTTCGTAGCGATCGGGCTTATCGTTTGATCGTGCGGGCTCGAAACACGTAGAAATCAATTAAAAGAAATTAACTTAAACCCAAAATAGTGGAATGACCTTTAGTAGTAACATATCATATTGGAGGCACTACTGACCTATGTTTGGTTTGTCGTGGTTTGGTCTTATCGAGTCATGGTTGCTCTTTTGCTTATGGCTGCTTTGTTTTGAGTTTTGTTGGGTTTGGTATTATCTTGGAGTGGACTGGCTGAAGAAGTATGCAGTAGCTATGGATTGCAAGAAGCTTTTGATGATGATTGGGGCCAAGGAGGGTCGAAGGTAGTGATTGGCTACCTACTAGAGGATGAGGTCATGGTCAGCTTTCTATATTTGCTAGCGGTCCCACATGACAAGTAGTCATCTATGCCAATTTTTAGAGAGTATTCGGGATGTATTTGAGGAGATGACCGAATTACCGCCAAATCAAGATATTGAGTTCCACATAGATTAATAAAGGAAGACAGATCGATAGTTATGCCTTTGAGGCATATGGAATCTAGAGAGTAGAAGGAGTTGGAGGTGCAAGTGAATAACCTGTTAGGACGAGAGTTAGTTTATAAAAGTATATCTGAGTGGGACACTCCCGTAGTATCCACCACTAAGGCGGAGGACTCCTTGAGGTTACGTGTTGACTACTAAATTTATACATCTATCTAAATTTTGAATCCCTATACTAGTGATTTTTGAGTTGTCGTAACGATGTTTTACGTAACATTCGTTTAACTCAAATAAATGTGTGAAAGAGAATGATTTCCTTAAAGATGAAATATATACTTAATTTTGATTTAAGTATATCGAATATTTTCAAATGTTGAAAATAAATGGATTTGTGAATTACTTATTTTTTTTAATAAGTATGGAAATGTTTTTCCAAAAATGAAATGTTGTGAATATATTCCGTATGGAATAAATGATTTGAAATTCATTTTTGAAGTCGAAGTTGAAAAGTTAAATGAGAAATTTGAACAATTTGTTCAATTTGAAATTTTTCAAAAAGTTTGAATCGTTAAGTTAAAATTGAGTTTAACTTCGACATCAAAGACAATATAAGTTGAGCTTTGAATTTCAGATGATGATTTGGATTGTATGTCTAACATTGTGAATTGATGACATAGCAATTGATCTCTATTAAATATATATCTGTTGGTGGCGGAGAATTTATTCTCTTAGCTTAACACCCTTCTCTGAGACGTACGAGCTCAGAGGTTATATATCGATAGACATCAATTCTGTGTTGAGAATTGACGATGTAAGCGTGAAATCCAAATCGAATGTGAAAGTCGATGATAAATTGGAATTATGAATATGAATTAGGTTTGAGATAACCTTAAATTTCCAAATCGACTTAGAGGAAAATTTTGAAATCCTCTATTTTGTTATGAATATGGGATATGTAAGTTTTTAGAACTTATATATATGAATGCGGTAAAATTTGAAAACCGTCAGTTTAGAAAGTCATTGTTATGGAAATCTTATGTAAGCTTACATGGATATGATATGTACGAAATGTGAAATGAAGTACTACATATATATGATATTATGTTTTCCAAACCAAGGATATGGAAAAGTACCTTCCATTTATTATTGGAGAAGGTATTGGAACTCGTGAAGAGTGTCCATTTGAAATTCGTAGCTACGTAGAATTTTCCATAAGTTGGAATGTCCATTTGGACTAGAATCCCTCGTGATGGGATCATGTTGATTATGATGTATGTTAGCGTAATTTGAGGGGCGAGATGCCCACAGTTACAAGCGATTTCATTGGGATAATGGCGCAACCGCCGAGTAAACTGCAATCTAAGCGCCAAAGCGAAATTCGAGGGGCGAGATGCCTACGGTTACAAGCGATTCTACTGGGATAGTAGCGTAACCGCCGTGTGTACTGCGATCTATGGCAACAACCATGGCGAAATTCAAGAGAGATGTGAAATCTACGGTTACAAGCGATTCTACTGGGATAGTAGCGTAACTGCCGGGTAAACTGTGATCCATGGGGGAACGTGCTTTCCATATCCATTTTTGAAAAAGAATTTTTAAAAGTATTTTCACTGGGAATTGAAGCAAGTATATTTAGTACTTGGAGATTTTTAGACCTACGCCTGGCCAGCGTATGCCTAATGTCTGTGAGAACGAAGATGGACTTGTTAAATTTCGAGTTAGCAAGTATTTTCAAACTTTAAATAGCAAATCAATAGCCTGAAAATTAGAATTACATAATTCCTACCTAATGAATTAAGGAAGAGGATCTTTGAAATGTTTTGAAAGTCCACAGCTTTGGAAGATATATATTATGCAAATCTCTAACGTGAAGAATTTTAAAGTTTAAATCTGAGTTTATAAATCAAGAAATTTGGTAGAAGACTTTTGTGTTTTGACTATAGAAATCAATGAACAAAAGAGAAGATAAACAAAACTAGTGAGATTAAACAAATGGAATGAACTCTATATTTATTTATTTTTAAATAAGTATCGAGCTTGAAAAATTGTGTAGGGTATAAATATTAATGAAATTTTAACAACCTTTCCTTTTCGTGGACGAAAAGTTTTTAAGGAGGGGAGATTGTAACGACCCTGAATTTTGAACAATTTAAATTGAAAATATTTAATTAATTTTAAATATTTGAATGATGATTTGACTTGAATTTCAAATTATCAGAATAAATTGGCGATTTAATTCTAGAATTTAATCTATTGAAAATTGAATAATAATTTAAATCTTTGTAACAGTAAAAATCTTCGTCAATTGACGATTTAATATCGGGTGATAATTCCTGTTAGATTTTTTTTTGTAGATCGAATTGAAATTCTTTTGAAACTGTGAAGTGTTTGAAATTTTCAAGTTAAATATGAAGAACATATTTGAATTTAAAATTTGAGCTAGGATTTTGAAAATTGATTTAAATTTCTTTTCAAAATTTTTGTTAAAGGTGGAGTGGGCTTTGAAATAATATCGGCCCACGTCTGATATTTTTACCGTGATAAATCCAAACCCGTTTCACTTTTCTCATTCAAACCCTAAACCTAAATTGAAGAAAAGAAAAAAATGGCGGCCACGAGTTTCGTTCGTTCCCCGTTCGTCTCCAAATTTAGGGCTTCGGCGTTGATTCGATTCTCTGGCGTTTTGGAATTTGGGGCTTCATGAAATCGAAGGCACTGGCTACGATCGATCGATTCGTTTCTTCGTTCTCGCTCGTCTTCAACTAGGGTTTCCGTTCGATTCCGCTTTGCTTGGCTTCGGCTTCGTTCAATTCAAGGGCGACCGCTTCCTTGCTCGTTCCTCCAATCTGCGACTCGTCGAACAAAGGTGAGTGACCCCCTTCACTCACATCTAGTTTAAACTTTCTGTTTTGTTCGATTCGAACTCGCGATTTCGTGATTCTTTTGACTTGTTATGATTTGTCTAATGTTGACTTCGGTCGCTTCGATTTTGGTTCTGGCTTTGCCTCATTGCTTCGTCCATTCACTATGGTGCATTTGGCATTTGTCATGCTGGATCACTGTCTACATTCATTTCAAATGTTGTTGATATTAGTTGTTTCGTTTGTCAATCCATACCATTGCTGTAATTGCTATACTGTGTCCATTTGAGTAGCATTTCTTTGATCTTTGGTCCTTGTAGTGTTGACATTGTAATTATGTTGAGTCAGTTGCCAATGTATGTCTTGATGCATTTGAACTGTTGTTCATTTGAATTTTCTTTGTTGACCAGTCTGGTTTCACCTGTGTATAGTCTCGAGTTGCACACTGTAAACTTTGTTGTTCCCTTGGTTGCACTTTGGGTATCACTGATGCTCATCTGTAGTTGGCCTTGTTGCAGTTGACCATCATGTATATTTGCCTTCAACACCGTTGCACATGTGTAGTTTGTAGTAGCACTGTTGTTGTAATTAGGTTGTGACATTGGACTTGAATCTACATACATGTTTGTCCATTTTATAGTTGAACCTGAACTTGTCCTCTGATAGTTCATACATTCTCCAGTCTGATTTGAAGTGGTCTCCACTACATCCACTTGGTCATTGCTCCATGCATTGTTGACCCTATGTACTTCGGCCTCTGGTCATTCGACTTTAGCAGTTATTGCATTTATTCCTGCTGTCACCTCTGTTCATCATTGTAGTAGCATGCACTGTTTTCTGTTGTTGTCTGGACACTTGCATTTTTGCAGTGCTTCATCCTGCACACCGCTACCTGTCTGCACTCATTTGTGATATTGGTTCATCTGAACATGTTTGCATTTCATTTCCTGTAGTTATTCTGTAGCCACTGCAGTCTGATCTTCACCATTTATAATATTGCTGCATCATGTTGTATTGAACTTGATACCATTCCGGTTGAACTTCTTTCCAGTTTTCTCATCCTTGTTCATGTGCACTTGCAGTTGCATTTGTTGTAGATATTGGTGTTGCTTGAAATCTTCATACGAGTGATCTTTTGTAGTTTATTCTGTTGTAGTTGCACTGAGTCTTCCACTTGGCTTTGACATCAGATCATGTCTTAGTGTATTTGGTTGCATTGTTATTGAATTGCAGTCTTTATCTGATCATTTATCATGTATCATCTTGCATGAAACATTGCAGAGTCTTTGGATTTGTCGCATTTGCATTGTTGCGTGCACTTGTAGAGTTTGTATGGTTGTAGTTTCCATAGCTCGAGCTCAGGCTCAGTCCATACTTGTCCACTGATTTTGAAGTTGTAACCTGCATACTCTGGTTCATGTAGTAGTTGGTCTGTTGGACTTGAATTAGTAGTCTGCACTTGATGCTGTAGTTGTGTTCACTCTTGTAGTATCACTGTGCATTTGTTTATGTGGTGCATTCACGTATGTGGTCTTTGCAGCTTGCATTCACACTGGTTTGCATTCATGTTGTATTGTAGCCCCCATTGACTTTCGTTGTCTGGTCTGTGAGGCATTTTGATCATTTTGAAGCACTCGAGTCTGGAGTTGGTTTGTCTATCACGGTTTTGAACACTTCCTGGTCCTGATTTGTAGATTGCCACTGCGTGGCAATTGAGTCTGGTGCATTGTAGTCATATATGTGTATGCATACATTTGTACACTTGCTTGAGTTTCACTGAGATTTGGCAGTTCGTTTGTTCATTTGGTTTTGCACTATTATGGTTTGATTCACGTTGGCTATTTGGTCGTCTGCACCTCTGTAAGTTTGAGTTTGCATATTATTGTGGTTCATGTATGTTGAACTCTGATCAATTCACTAATACTCGGCCATTAGTTTATCTGAGTCTGGGTTTGTGTAGCCTAGGTCTGCATTCCTTTGATCTTCATTGCTGGTATGTATACATACATTTATGTAGTATGTTATAGCATTGTTGTGCACTTCATATTGTTTAACCTTTTGGTCATATATGTTGAGGCTGCTGTTTGTAATTTGACATCACTGCTCCTTCTATTTGTGCTCGGCCTATAATGTTTACTTGAGTGTTGCTTCATTATGCCCTGGTCTGGAGTAGCTCTGTTGCACTGCCTGTATTCATTGTTTCGACCTGTCACTGTTGTGTTCATTGGTGGGTTGCATTGTTCCATGTATTTGTGTAGTCTGGTCTGTTGCACTTTTCAGTTTCATCACTGTTTTACTTCCACACTGTTGCACTTGTATACTTCATATGCATACTGTTGATCTTTTGTAGTATTGAGTTGAGCCATGATTGCAGTGACTTGACCTTTGCAGTTTCGATGTATGGTAGTGGCGAGGCAGTGCACGCGTGCGTGCACTGCAGCCACCCAAACTCGACAGTTTTGAATTGATATTTCTTTGCGTCGTGATGCATTGATCTTTTATGCTGTATTGGCGAGGCCGTACACGCGTGCGTTTACGGCAGCCAATGGAATCTTGATGGTTTTTAAAGTGACAATTTCAATTGTTTTAAATTGATTTAGTCGATTGATAAATTGTTTATTTATCTCTGTTGATGATTTAAATCTGCTGATTTATTGTTAACACTGTTTAGTGTTAAAATTTTCGTTATCCGATTTCTTTGTTAAAAGGTTCGGATAGACGAGAATTATTGTGACTGTCGTCTATTTAGATCATTATTGCCTCTATGCACTAATAACTGGTTTGAATTAGACTGACCTGTGTATTATTTTCTTTTGAATATAATACTCGGGTCAGACCGAGTATTTTACAGCTTGAAGATTTTCGAGCAGCGAAGTTAGAGAGAGAGAGTAAAGAATCACTTTAGTTTTCAGAAGAAAATTGTATTTTAAGATATTCCGTTGTATCAGTATTAAAATTGTATAAACTCTGATGTATTCAAAAAGATTTATAGTAATGGAATAAAGATTCATTTGTTTTAATTCATTGTTATTATTCTGTGTTTCTGTGGCTGATTCTGTTTAAACTTCATAAACTAAATAACAATTCGCCTTTTTGAACGTTTCTAGTTGGTTTAATTACCGACTGGAGGCGGTCAGAAGGGGGAATGTTACACCACTTTTGGAGGAGGGAAGTGAGATTATTCGGTCATGTCGTCTCGGGGTAGGATATTGTAGTAGATCCTACGAAGGCGACGGCGATTTAGGATTAGAACCAACCTAAGAACACTACCGATATAAGAAGCTTCCCTGGACTAGTGGGATACTATAGATATTTTATCAAGGACTTCTCCAAAGTAGTAGCACCATTAACTAATTTAACGAAGAAGAATCGGACTTTTGTCTGGGATGCAAGGTGTGAGCATATGTTTGTGAGTCTGAAGGAAAGGTTGACGAGTGCACCGGTGTTGACCATTTTGAGTGGGAATGAGGAGATGGCAATATACATAGATGCTTATGGTACCAAATTGGGCACTATACTGATGTAAGGAGGAAAGTTTGTCATCTGCGCAAGTCGATAGCTGAAGTTGCATATGGAGTACCCGACCCACAATTTGGAGTAAGTGATGATAGTATTCACTTTAAAGATATAGAGGCCCTATCTATTAGGAGAAAGGTTTGTTCATGGACCATAAATCATTGAAGTGACTTTAATCCCAGAAGGATCTCAACCTTTGTCAGCACTTATGTCTTTAGCATTTCTTATACGCCTGATAAGGGAAATGCAGTCGCTAATGCATTGAGTAAAAGGCATGCCAGCCTTAGAGTGATGTTTGTAGAGTAGAAGCAGTTGGAGTACATAGTTGTATATGACTTCGGACCCTATTGCTAGGAGAGCTAGATATGTTGGCTATCTATACCATCAAACAGACCTTGATCAAGAGTATTGGCACTAGCCAAAAGCATGATGCTAAGCTAGCGGAGATCATAGCAAAGATAGAGGAAGGAGTAGAGTCTGATGAGACGAGACAGTACAGACTTGACCAAGATGGTTGGCTCTGTAAGGATGGAAGATTATTCGTACCTAATGTCGATGGGTTGAGGGATGAGATACTACGAGATTGCCATCATTCGAAATTAACTATACATCCCGACAGTAATAAGATTTTCCATGATATGAAGCAGACCTATTATTAGGAAGGGATAGAGAAGGACATCTGGGTGTTTATCTCGAAGTGTGTGAACTACCGGTTGGTGAAGGCATAGTGGAAAAAGGCAAGTGAATTGTTACAATCACTTGAAGTCCCCGAATAGAAATGGGAACAAGTGTCGATGGACTTTATAGATGGGTTACCGAGGATTAGAGGAGTGTACGATAGCATATGGTTCAAGTCGATAGATTTACGAAGAGTGCTCGATTTATACATTTAAATCTAGCAGAACGACAGCTAAATTGGCCCAATTGTATGTGAAATGGGTTGTATGATTCCATGGTGTACCAAAGAGCATTGTGAGTGACCGAAACCCTTTATTCACTAGTGGATTTTGGAAGAGCTTGCAAGAGTAGTTAGGGACCAAGCTGTATCTCACTACAGCTTATCACCCACAAATTGATGGGCAGATCAAGAGATCGAATCGTATATACGAAGATCTCTTAGAAGCTCGCGTACTCGATTTCAGAGGTTTGTGGTATGATTACTTACATCTTGTAGAGTTTGCATACAACAATAACTATCAGTCTAGTATTGGTATGGCACCATACGAGGTACTGTATGGCTAACCATGTAACACTCCATGTTGGTGGGAAGCGGGCGAGACATTGATATTGGGGCCAGAAATGATTAAAGAGACATCAAAAAAGATTAAGGTCATTCGATTAAGGATATAGGCTACCCAGGATAGGCATAAGACCTACGTTGATAGGAGATGTAGAGATTTAGAGTTCTCTACCGATGATATGGAAGATTTTGCCATTGAAGAATGTTTTTCAATTTGGTCGTTTGGGGAAGTTGGGGCCAAGATTCATAGGTCCTTTTTCGACACTCGAGAGGATTGTGAATCTTGCATATAGAGTCGACTTATCTTAGAAAATTGTAGGCGTGCACAAAGTTTTCCACATCTCTCATTACAGAAGTTTATGCATGATTCAGGCATGATAATTGCACCGAATCAACTTGAAGATATCGAGATTGAGCCGGAAGCTACAAGACCTCGTAGGCTGATTCATATTGTCGGACGTGACACGATGTAGCTTAGGAGGAAGATAATGAAGTTAGTGAAGGTTCAGTGGGGAGAAAGTGAAAGCAGTTGCACGTGGAAAACCGAAATGAGCATGAGGTCTGCATATTTGGAGCTCTTTGCATGGTAAGGCCTACTATCTTTCATATTTACCATCGTTTTTGATATCATATATGATTGTTTACTACCTCGCATGCTACTGTAGGCATATCTAGTCTATTGTTGCATGATTGCTTGTTTGATATGTGTGGCAATTGCTTATGACTGTAAGGCATGCGAGGTAACTTTTGATTGACTGTTTCTTGATTGCTTAGGGATTTCGAGGGCGAAATTTCTAAAGGCCGGGGAAGAGTGTAAAAACCCATATTTTACATATTAAATGATCGTAAAATATTTTTATTTAATTTATATTAGGTCGTATGACTCTTAACATGTTGGGAAACGACTCTTAAGAATATTTTCCACATCCATTATTGTTATTGATTTTCTATGTAACCATTTTGACCCTGAAAATATTGTATGGCCTATAACTTTTTATAGAAGTCAAATTAGGGTCTAAAAAAACTTCCATTGCTTTTGGATGATTGTTTCCTATTCCGTAGAGTGGTCATAATAGTAAAACGGACTTACTGTTTCAAAATTATGGCTGTTTTAAGTTTTGGCTGCTACTGGCCAGTATTATCTGGTAATTAGGCTAACCCATACTTAGGCCCACTAACCCATTCAAGATTGGATCCTAAGGAGGACTATGGGACAGTTCCAAGTCATTTCCTCATTCCCCAAAATAGTTCTAAGTTTCCATTAACCCAAATCTATTCAAAAATCATCTCTTTTTCTTACTAATCTTTGCCTAATCTATAATAAGAGGGGTAATTAGTAAAGAGAATAACTGATCTTCCACTTGGTTGTCTTGGAAATGTTCTTGCTATACCGTTTCAAATCTGAAAATTAAAGTGGTAATTTAGTATTGGGTGAGTGATTATCGGTCTCTCACTCTTCTATCCTTGTTTATATGGTCAAATTAGATGCTTTTAGCCTATTTTTGATACTAAAATGATTCTTAACTTTAATCACATCTTCGCATGTGATTATGGTTGAATTTAAATGATTAAATGGATTTATCTTGATTTTATAACCCTTTATAGAATATGTTGTCAATTTAGTATAGAAAGCTAGATTTAGACCAAAATTTGTGCATTAACTTTGCTTGGATAAATTATCTGTGTTGTGTGGATCTTATGAGTATTTATTTGTTGTTTGAATGTATGGATTTGTTTATGTTTGTTAAGTGCTTCTACGATAATTAGGCGTTAGTTGATGAAATGGGAAAAACTAAGTCAAATTTGCTTGAAATTCAATGAAACTTAGAGGAGAGGCTTTGGAGTTAGGTATGAAGCTACATTTAGGGTCATAGGTTGATTAGACAAGTTCCAGTGGGAGAACTTCATGTCGGCATCTACCTGAACTGGTGTTGGGGTTGCAGGTCAATGGATCTTTGCTTCGAGTCGAGCTCTGGGCTAAGAGCCAAGTTGGGACAAGCACAGGGAAATCTCGAGGTGGTTTCAACTTGGACTTTGTTGAAGGCTAGAGCTAAGCAGGTCGGTGCAAGTGGAACTTCAGGCCAGACAAGTGAGTGCTCCGAGCTTTGTTCTATGTCGATAAAAAGGAATTGAAGTCTTTGGAGACGAAGGCCAAAAATTGGCTAAGTGGTCAGGTCGGTACCAACCTAACCTGGGAGAGTTGGGCTTAAATTTTAGGAAAGGGGACTTTAGAAAGATGGAGTGAATTTTGAATGAAGGCAAGGAGAAATAGTGTGGAAAATAGCTAAGCTCGATACGGACCTGTTCTGCTCGATATCGACCTGAAAAATAAGCTCAAGTCGAGGTGAAACTTCTAGGAAGGGAACTATGTGGTCTCTAGGTCCTGCTGGAGGTGTTAATTCATTCGTTCATCGTTCGATGGAAACGTAACAGCACAATTAAGGCTGATGGTTAAGAAACGAAGCGATATTGGAGTTCCTTAATGTGACTGCTTCGGGACTTTGAGATGAGGATCCTGTGATTGGTATGGAGAAGTATTCCGATGATGATAGATCTAGGAAGGGTGTCATGATGGTAGCCCATAAGGACAAGTTCTAGGACACGAACTTATGAAGTAAAGTTAGGACGTGCTCTATTATGGGAAGATATAATAAGACAAGTTCTAGGATGTGAGCCTGTTAAGTGGAGCTAGGACATGCTATACTATAGAAATGAAAAAATGTGAGACAAGGAAGGGTTCTACGATGATGTTGGAATGAATCGAACTAGGATGGGTTCAAAGACGTGTGTGAAGGGATCGTTGATACTCGAAGTGTTCTGGTGTGCTTGTAAACTAGGGTAAGTGAAGATGATCATTGGGTATCGGGACATATACCCATGGATCTAGGATGTGATCTATATACCCTGGGTTGCTATGACGTGCAGTTTAGTTTTCCTTGCCTACTGAGAGGCATGATTTCGAGCAACAAGGAACCAAGACTTTTTCATTAGTCTCTGGCATAGGATGGTCATACGAGCTATAATATATCCAAAGCACTTGAGTGGTAGTGAGAATTGTTTGATGGATGCTATGTTGCTATGGTTTTTATAGTAGTCGATTATCACTCTAGGGTGGTCACTTGATGTAGGTATTTAGGATGTGGATACCTAGACAATAGTACATTTTGATGATGATAGTAGAGTAGCATATTATAGATGTTAAATGCTGACTCTTTGGATGTAGGGACAGGTCAGATATGACTCTTGTACCTTTTTTGTTCTTTACTATATCGACTTTTATAGTATTTTGAGATATATTATCACTCACACCAGGCTGATGTTTGACTTGAGGTTGTATGCTTTGTTTCTTGTTATCTCAGGTACTCTTAAATGAATAGACTAGATAGTAGGTCTAGATGATATGCAATAGCGGTATAGAGGACGAGCTGGATGGAGTTTTCTTGTATTATATATGGACCATTATGCTTACTCTGTTGTGGAACACTTTGGAGCCTTGACAGTGTTTGCTTATTGTTAAAAGATAGTATTTGGGTTTATTTAGTTATATAGACTCTATTTTTATGTTGTATAACTTCATAGACATGTACTTTGATATTTGATCACTTAGTTATTACGTCTCTCCTACTTATATATGTTTTGGCTACTACCTTTTATTCGATGTGTTGTGAGATATATGATAAATTTTGCAACTGGTTTTCATTTGTTTTACCTTTGACGATCATCCTAGGATGCCCTAACACCGCAGCAACACACTTATATATGTATATGTATATGTGTATGTGTATATATATAGTATATATATATATGTGTGTGTGTGTAGGTGGTGTAGGATGGTCATTGCAAAATCCATGAATGTTATGTTTTGAAATTGTAATTACAATATGTTGTGATCCCGGGAAATTTACCACAATAAAAATTAACATGTCGTTTTAAATTTTCCTAGTCAAGATGTATTAAAATGGGATATCGATACACCCATTAAGACTAGAGCACATAACGCCCTCTAAGTATTAGGCAGTGTATTTCTCACAGCTGTTGGGGACACCAAGGGGTTACGTACTGATAGTTATTGAACAATTGGAATGACCCATCTGATAGTTTTCTATTGGTCAATATAACTAAGATCAGAAAAAAATATCGATGTGATAATAATACACAATTCTCTCGACTTGAGAATACTATCGAACTTTAATATGGAAACCCTGCTTTGATTATAGTTAAACCATTGCACAACATCCATCGAACGACAATAGCTGGGTCGAGTTGAAGAATTGGAAGTGAAATACTATTCAATAGAGAATTCGTCTCCTTGGTTATATGAGATTAATATCATGGTCAACTAAAGTCAACTCATAGTCAAAGTCTCTGGTCAGAGCGATTCGGTTAATAGTAATTGTTATAATTGAGTGAATGATTTTGTTTTTGGACTATAAAAGTTGAATGTGTACGATATTGAAATTTTGACCATTACCGAATTCCATAAGTCCTAATGTGATGTAGTTTTGATGAAGGGAGTTAGTGTAAATAATTGTCACTACTGGGCACCGCTTAAAATAAGTAAAAATATTGGATTTTACCGAAACTATGTAAGCGATAAATTTGACCATAATGTCACAGCACTAGCTAAGGTGATGTGTAAATGTTATTATCGAATTGTTCAATGTTAATCGCTGACCGAATTTACACCTAAGAGTCACATAACCGAATTGTTAAATACTCCCACTACAATCTGCTTTAATTAAATTATAACCGCTATAAATTAATTAATATTTGTGAAATATTAATTATAAAATCTTTTGATTTGTGTTGATCAGTACTGAATATAATGCGAATATAAAAAAATTATACACATGTATCGATATATGATATCAGTGTATGTTTAAATTTGATTTGAATATAAATTATCTGATCAGGCTTGAAATGAAATGGAGGCCCATATAAGGGAATTTATGGTAGGCTATATAAGTAGGAGGAGGGGTTGAATTTGATTCAAATTGGGATTTGAATTAGTAGAGAAAATTATGGATCTGGATCCACTTTTAGCTCCTTCTTTTCTCTCCTATTTAAGCTCCTTAAACCCTTCTTTTTGTACTCTCTCTTTTAACCTCCCCATCATCTACCTCTGGCCGAAATCCATAGCCCCTTCCTCCATTATCTCAAGCTTTAAAACACAAATTTAAATATATAAAATGCATTGGCGTGTAGATCATCAAGTCGGGTAGCGCTTTCTTGAAGGTTTTGAATTTAAATTCAAAAGGAGTCAATCGGATTCAGCATTCAATGTGTCATTTGTGGCTATAGTTGAGCTAATATCCTTATATATATATATATTATTAAGTTATCATATATGGTTGGTTATATATCATGAATCCATATATTTGTATGTTGTCTACCTAGAACATGTATTTATTTAAATATGTTATATATATATATATATATATATATGTGTGTGTGTGTGTGTGTGTTTCATTCACGGCAAAAAAAAATTCCGAAATTCAAAATAATTAAAAATGTTTTAAATGAAATAATGATTTCTAAACTATATAATTATAAAAAAATATTTATAAATCATTTTATTAAATTTAAACATATTGTTTTTAGAAATATAAATAACTTAAATATATATACGCGCGCGCGCACGTGCGTGAGTATGTATTTAATAATTTTGGAAGCGCACACACACGGATATATATATATATATTAAAACAATATACTAAATAGTTTTAAATGATTTATAAATGTACATCTGCATAATTAAATATTCATGTATATAATTTAAACATTATAAAGTATTTTACTAAAAATAAAAAAACATTTATATATGTATATATTAAAATCTGAATGGTTTTTATAAAAAGAATTAAAAAATAGATTTTGCTAACTTATAATTACTGTCGAAATGAACATACATACACACATATATGTATGTATGTATGTATGTACGTATGTGTATACATATTTTAGAAAAGAAAACTTTTCATACATATATATTATGTTAAAATATAAATCAATTCACAAAATTTGAATTTTGAAATTGAATTCAAAAGATATTTTAGATCTAGATCTAAATTTAAATTTGAATTTCAAATTATGAATTTTGAATTACCAATATTCATATATTTGTAAATATCATTTTATGTAAACATATATTGAATTAAAAAATTATATGTATATATCATTTAAATACTAATATTATTTTATTAACTACACACACAGATATATATATATATATATATAAGATAGCATATATGTATATGAAGGGGCTAACATGTTTGTTGTAGTGTAAGTCGCAGTACTTAGATATAGGTATGTTAAACCATGCACACTGTATATGTTGCACATGCACGTACACGTACATGTGTATACGATACACATGTACACTCTATATACATTAAATACCATTTAATAAATTCCTTTTATTAATGAATTGAATAAATAATGATTTTATTTAAATTAACTTAGATCGGATCAAAATCAGTTAAGATTTCATAGCCCCAATAAGATCTAATATTGTAAAAAAGTTAAAATTTCACTCATTTAACCTGCTACGTGCTAATCCAAATCCAACAAAATATTTGTCTTTCAAAACATTTGTCTGGCAAAAACTTGATTTTATTAAAGAAAATAATATCAAATATCATTGCATTTCTAATACTAGTATTTCATAACATTTACGTGGAAAATACCGCAGATAACAATATCAAATATTATTGCATGTTAGACATTTGTGTTTAAAATATTTTCTTAACAAATTTTTGTAAGGAAAATGTTTTTCCAAGGAAATATATAACTAGCAAATATTTTCCAAGCAAAATTTTGCCATTATCATATATATTTTTATAGTACATCTTTAAAGCTATATTTTCTAAAATACAATTATATTCGAAATTATAGTTCAAATCTGCAATCCATTAAAGCTTAACTTAATATTACAATACTGTAAAGAATAATATAAAATACTATTGCATTTTAAACATTTATCTTTTGGAACATTTACTTGACAAACAATTGATATTATTTCAAAGAATAATATCAAATATTATTGAATGTTAAATGTTGGTATTTCATAACATCTGTCATGTAAATTTTTGCTGAACAAATGTTTTTCTGCCAAATATAAGATTGGGAAATATTTATCATGCAAATTTTTGCTTTGTAAATATTTTCCAAGTGAATGTTTTTCGTGATAAATTTATAACTAGCAAAATTTTCCATATATATTTTTACCCAGTATATTTTTGCAATTATCTATTCAATTTATACTATCTATCTTTAAAACGAATACTATTTGTACAATACAATGTGATATTGTAGTCAAATATCTTTACTTAGAGTTGCAATGCACTAAAATATAACTTAATATTTACTATAAATTATAAAGAATAATAATTTGGCATATTTTACCAGCTCATTTTAGTTTTGAACTCTCATTTTGATTTTGACTTTTTGCTACTATATGTTGATTACATAATTCTCCATCTGTAGCAATTTCATTGTAAGCCTTGTATTCATGAATGAATTTGCAAGTGTTTTCCATTGTTATAATTTTGATTTTGTTACTTTTGATTTAGGTGTTCAAATCTCAATTTTGAAACTGAAGATGAATTTCGATTTGGAAATTTTGGCTGTTTTCGATGTAATTGATGCTGGCGGAATCAATTTAGGTTATCAAGGTTTGGGCGATGTGTTATTTGAAATGATTTATGTAGTTTTTATCAAACTTGGGCAGTTATTTTATTCTATGGAAAATGTATTAGTCAGGGCCAGAGTTAGAAATCTTAAAAGTTATTTTTAAAAGAGGGATGTAGTTTAGATATTATAAGGATGTGAGCCGAAATTTCCTTAAATTATCCATTGCAATGAACATTGTGTATCCGTTACTATATTATAATAATGTCTAGAGAAGATATATGCATATATACGCAAAAGAACACACAGATATATATGTGTGTGTGTGTGTGTGTGGAGGAAGGTTTAATCACCCCTCTTTTGTAGCACTCTTACTATATGCCATAAGATTTCTTTTAAATATTAGTATGATGTGGAAGAGAGAGAAACATCTAATATTTAAAAGAAAACTTATAATGAAAATTAGGGGCAAGAAGGGTGATATTGAACCTCCCGTATATGTGTATGTATATGGGTGTGTGTTTGCATTGTGTTAAGCCAAATTCTATCCACTATGCATGAGCATACTGGATTATTGTTAACATTATAAGATATACATTCTATCTTAGTACACATGCATTGTTCAGGCAAGATACAAAAAACGGTTATAATTAGCTTACCTTTGACTTATCTAAGAGTGCCTTTATCAGCAAATTACCTTAATTACTCTCAACAAAACAACCTTTTTAGGAAAAATGCATAAGAAATTAGATGAGCATGAAAGAGTTAGTTTCATGCATTAGGGCAATTAAATAATTTGTTATGTATATCTAACTCCATAATCAATCCTGTTTGTAATAGATGCGTTCTATTTCTTTTATATACTTTGTTATGTTGTGATATGAGAATTAAGTAACTAATTTAAAGTATAAATTACAAAAATTCTTAAATAAAATGTTATGTGATTATAGTTGCACTCATGAGTAATTAATCATAAAACTAAATAGCATTTTGTTATAAATATTTCTGGTCAAGAAGTTTAAAGAAAAGGATATCGATACCTCTGTTAAGACCAGAGTATGTAATGTTCTCCAAATGTTGGGTAGTGTATTACTCATGACTACTGGGGGCACCATTGTGTTACGTACTCATAACTATTGGATAACTATGGAATGACTCGTCCAAGAGTTTCCTATTGGTTAATAACAAATAAGTCAAACAGGAAACCTCAATGTGACGATGTTACATGGTTCCCTCAACTTAATAATATTATGGAACTTCAATGTGAATACTCTATTTTGACTATAGTTAAATCATGACATGTTGATCCATCCATCGACTATAGTTAGGTCCAGTTTGAAGCGGTGGAAGTCAAACACTATTCAATAGAGCATTTGTCTCCATAGTTGTATGAGGTTAGTACCACATTCAGCTGTAGTTAACACAAAGTTAAATCTTTTGCCGGTGTAGAATGGTAATAATAAATGTTATTATTGAATTAATGACTTTGTTTTTTGTACAAATCAAGTTGAATGTGAATAATATTGGAATATTTACCGGTACCAAAATTCCATATATCCTAAAGTGATATAGTTGTGACGAAGAGAATGTGTGTAAATTATTGTCGCTATTGGTACCGCTAAAGGTAACATAAAAGATGATTTTATCAGAAATATCTATAAGGATGAATATGGCCAAACTGCCATACCACTAGTAAAGGTAATGCGTGAACATTAATATTTAAATTGTTCAATATTAGTTGCTGACTAAATTCACACCTTTGAGTCACACAACCACATTAGTGAATTCTCCGAAAAACCATACGATTTGATTAGTTCATAAAGTGTCATAAATTAATTAATTAAACTAATATTTAAAAAATATTGAATATTAATTTATTTGATGTTTTGGGTGTTATTAGTAATCATTTAGATGTCTATATAAAAGTCATGTATGTGGGTATTGATATATGATATAGGTATGTATTTAAATAGGCTTTAAATACAATTAATTACTTAACAAGCTTTTTGGTAAATTAATCCATGCAACAATAATACATGGCTGAGCACACATAGGAGAGAGGAGGGCTTGACATAATTGAAAATTGATTGCAAATTAAACGAAGAAGTTCTAAAGATAGAAGAGGAAAAATTCATTTTTTTTATTCATTCAATTCTTACGGTTTAAAATTTGTTTTTTCAATTTTGATTTCCCTACATAAATCATTAAATATATATAAAAAAACATAAACTTAAACAAACATATACAAAACTTTATTAAACATAAAGTTACATATTATACACATTTTATAGATATATAAATATTATAAATGTTATATTTCATATTTAAAACAAATTTTCCAAAATACACACACATATACGGTTTTTTTTAAATAAAATTAAAAACATATTATGTATACATGTTGATAAAATTTATATGTATATTTTATGTAATATATATACATGTATCTAAATCAAACCAGTTTTAAATATTATTATATGTTTTAAACTATTTGAGAAATTAAAATATGCAAAAAAAAATCATAGTTGAATGATATATACACAATATTTTTAACACGCACACATACAATCATATTAATATAATGTTAAAGGCGCAAGCATTTATGAATTTGTGATAATATACACATAAATAAAACAGCATGATGATATAATATGTAACATATAAATAATTTATATTGGATTATTACCTTACCCTAAGCCTAGATGAAACACCTTGAGATGTTGAATCCATTTACTCCTTGAATTAGTAACCAAACCTTTAGAGAGAGCTTCCAATCTGAATGTTGCAACCACCGATCTTCGAATTTAATTTAATTTGTTTATTTTGAAGCTTGAAAATAAGGAGGAGGGCTGAAATATGAGTATTCAGCATTTCGATTGTGTGACTCTTAAATGTACTTTAAATAATTTAGAGCAATTATAATTAATTAAATTAGGTGGTAATAAGATTATTCAACACATCGGTTATGTGGCTGTTAAGTGTAATTTGGTCAGCGATTAATATCGAACAATTGGAATATTGACCTTAACACGTCACTTAGAAGGTGGTGTGACAGTATGGCCAAATTTATCGCTTAGATAGGTTCGATAAAATCCAATTTTACTTTATTTAAGCATTACCCGGTAGTTACAGTTATTTACACCAATTCTCTTCATCAAGACTATATAATATTAGGACTTATGGAATTTAGTAATGGTCAAAATTCCAATTCCTCCATATTCAACTTTATAGTCCAAACACAAAATCCTTGGTCTAATAATAACAATTATTATTAACTAAATTGCTCTAGCCAGAGACTTTGACTTCGAATTGACTTTAGTTGACCGTGATACTAACCCTATATAACTGAAGAGACGAATTCTCTATTGAACAGTGTCCCACTACCAATGCTTCCACTCAACCCAACTATAGTCATTCGGTGGATGTCATGCCATAATTTAACTACAATCAAAGCAGAGTTTCCATATTGAAGCTCGACAGTATTCTCAAGTCATGGGAATTGTGTAATATTATCACATCGATATTTTTCATTAGACTTTTTTTATATTAACCAATAGAAAACTATTAAGTGAGTCATTCCATAGTTATCCAATAACTATTAGTACATAACCCCTTAATACCCTCCAACATCCATGAGCAATGAACTGCCCAATATTTGGAGAGCGTTACATGCTCTAGTTCCAGTGGATGTGTCAATATCCGGTCTTGATACATCTTAATTAGGAGTATTTAAAATGGTATGTTTATTTTATTATGATATCGCACATGGTTACAACATATTGAAATTACTATCACAAAACATATCATTTGTAATTTTTCTATCAAATATACTTTTAATTAAATTAATTAATATAACATATTGTAGATAGAAAATAACTTTTATTTCGAACAAGATTGGTTATCGAGTTAGATATATGTAACAAATTACATAATTTCCCATTGGGCATACATCTAACTCTATCAAAGAATGTTGGTCCTAATAAGTTTGAGGCAAGATCAGCCTTACGTAAGTTTATAGGATATCCCAGGAATTCTTGGGGATATATTTTCTATAACACAGAGGAATAAAATGTTACTATTTCCACATGCGGTGTATTTTTAGAAAAGGAACTTCTATCAAAAGAAATTAGTATCTAAGTTGTAAATTTTGATAAGATCCGAGAAATTAACACGAACGTTGAACTAGTAGGAGAACCAAATTCACCCGTATACGAAAACACCCGACCTATTAGAAGTTCTAACAGGGAATTTTATGTACCAGAGATATACTACATTTGTCTCATGGATAGCGAAAAAGAGAACTGCATCTTAGATGATGACACTCATCAATCATGCCAACAAGCACTGTAGAGTAAAGACTCTACATTTTGGCTTGGAGCAATGTAATTCGAAATGGATTTCAGGTATGAAATGGCTTGGAGCAATGTAATCTGAATGGACAAGTGGAGACTTATAAGGCAAGGCTAGTTGCAAAAGGATTTTATCAAATTCAAGGTGTTAATTATGACAAGACCTTTTCACCTAAAGCAATGCTTAAGTCCATTCGGATATTCTTAGCTATTGCTGCATTCTATGACTATAAAATATGGAAAATGGACGTAAAGAAGGCATTTTTAATGGGGACTAAGAAGAGACCGTCTATATGTCACAACCCAAGGGTTTTGAGGTCAGCGGAAGTGGGAGGCAAGGCTTACAAGTTGTAAGGTCCATTAATGGACTTAAACAAGCTTTAAGAAGTTGAAATAAGTGTTTTTGATAAAGTAATCAAACTGTTTGATTTTTATTAGTACAAAGAGGAAGCGTGCATATACAGAAAGGAACAGGGCAATGCTATCATGCTCTTAGTACTATATGTTGATGATCTTTTGTTGACTAACAATGACATTTTGTTATTGCAATCGGTGAAAGCTTGGCTTTTAAGATTTCTCCATGAAGGATTTGGGAGAAGTAGCCTATATAATAGGTATAAAGATTCATAGAGATGTTTCTAAGAGGCTGTTGGGATTGTCCCAATCCGAGTACACAGATACCATACTAAAAAAGTTCAGTATGAAGAATTCCAAGCATGGAAATGTTCTAATGCAATCTAGAATGATCCTTTCTAAGAAGGACACTTCTCAGATAGATGAGGAGAAAGAGCGTATAAAGATGATATGGTATGCTTCGGCAATCAGTTCTACAATGTACAATATGTTGTACTGGATCGGATGTAGCATACGCATTAGGATATGTAAGCCGATATCAGTCTAATCCTAGGGAAAAGCATTGGACAATTATAAAGTATATACTAAAGTATTTAAGAAATACTAAAGACTTATTCCTTATATATGGGAATAGAATCCTCCTTATGAAGGGGTATACTAACTCTAGCTTTCAGAGTGATATTGATGATAGCAAGTCAGTGATGGCTCACGTCTTTACTATTAACGGTGGGGCAATCAGTTGGAAAAGTTCCAAACAGGAAACGATAGCAGATTCCACCATGGATGCAGAGTACATTGCCCTCAATGAAGCAGCTAAAGAAGTGGTCTGGATGTGCAAGTTTTAAAGTGAGCTCGAACTGATTCCCCACATGGAGAATTCAATGGCATGTTTTGTGACAACAACGCGGCGATGGAGATTGCAAAGGAGCCTAGAGAACACAAGAATTCATGACATATTCTTTGAAAGTTCTACCCAACCAGAGAATTCAATGAGAAGAAAAATGTCATGATACAAAGGGTAGATACCAAGAACAACATAGCAGATCCATTCACGAAGAGACTAGCTCGGTCGATTCCCGTCATGCTGATTGAAGGGATGGGATTGAGATTCCATAAATGGCCAAAAATGTGAGTGGGAGATTGATATGGTTAGGGGAATGCTCTAGGGGCAATTCTGTAATTTATCGTAAATTATTAACTCTATAATAAAATCTCATTCGAAATAAAAGGTGTTTTCGTTTTGTAATATACAAATTGTAATGTATTATAATTAATTATTTAATTTAAGTATATTTAACCATATTTGTTCATTAAACCAAATTCAAATTTTATAATTAATATTTCATAAATATTAATTAATTTAATTAATTTATAACAATTATAAATTAATTAAATCTTTTGGTCAAAGGGGTATTAATTGTTTCGGTCGTGTGACTTGTTAGTTGTAAATTTGGCCAGCAATTAATATCTAACTATTGGAATATTAATGTTCATGCATCACTTAGGAGGTGGTGTGACATTTTGGCCAAATTTACCGCTTACTTGGTTTCAAAAAATCCAATTTTACTTTGTTAAGTGTTATCTAGTTGTGACTTTACTTACACCAATTCTCTTCATGAATACTATATCACTTTGGCCTTATGGAATTAGGTGACAGTTGAAATTCCAATATCGTCCATATTCAACTCTATAGTCAAAACACAAAGTCCTTGGCTCAATAATAACAATTATTATTAACCAAATTTTCTGGTCAGATACTTTGACTTTGAGTTGACTTCAGTTGAGCATGATACTAACCTCATCTAACAGAGAAGACGAATCATATATTGAATAGTGTTTCACTTCCAATGCTTCCACTTGACCCAACTATAGTCGTTCAATGACGTCATCCCATGATTTAACTATAATCAAAGTGGAGTTTATATATTGAAGCTCAACATTATTCTCAAGTCAAGAGAACTATGTATTATTGTTACATCGCTATTTTTTGTTTGACCTTAGTTATATTAACCAATAGAAAACTACTGAGTGAGTCATTCCATAGTTATCCAACAACTATCAGTACGTAACCTCTTGGTGCCTCCAACAGTCATAAGTAATACACTGCCCAATCTTTGGAGAGCTTTACGTACTCTCGTCTTAATGGGTGCATCGATATCCAGTCTCGATACATTTTGACTAGGAATATTTAAAATGGTATATTTATTTTCATTGTAATAAATTACTCATAGTTATAACATTTTGCAACTACCATCACAAAACATACCATTTATGGATTTTCTATTTAATATACTTTTAATTAAATTAATTGATTAATACAACATATTATATCAAGTATATAATAGAAAGAAAACACATTTTATTTTGAAAAAGATTGGTTATCAAGTTAGATATATGTAACAAATTATATAATTTCTCCTACTACATACCCTTAACTCTATCAACCTCCCACTTGGACTTAGGGTCAGTTATAGAATATTATTCCAACTTCTCCAATTGGTTTCTTCAAAATCAATTGGATCAGTCTATTAGTGAACGGGTATGCTATTATGTTTCAATCATCTACTCTATCAATCAACTCTCTCCGATGCTGATAAGCTACCTTTATCATGTGAAACAATTAGGAGTATGTCTCTTGACTTCCAGTGAGCTCTAAGTTCTGTTATGAACTATATTGTAACATTGTTATCATATAACAATGTTATGTGATTCTCAACATCTAGAACCACCCTCGGTTCAGTTATAAATTTGCGCATTATTACACACACACACACACTTATTGCTTTGATTGTGGCGCTATTTAAGTCAATGTACTTAACATTTCAATTGAATTAGCCAAAGTCTCTTATTTGGAACATTTCTATTTCTAACTTAAAGCTTATTAATTAAGTTTGGAACATGAATTCGATATTAACAAGCAATACTCAATATCACTTATGAAGTTTGAGTTTGATTACTCCTCCATGAGGAGTTTGTTGTTTCTGTAAACAATTCTCCAGTATTTCGTAAATACACGAGAACACTCCAACCTACCATTTAGTAACTTCTAATTTGGATTTTATATTTTCTTTATATATCAAATACATAAACAAATCATGATATCATAGGCTATATAACATGTAAGATAATTCTTATTGCAAACGCCAAGGAATCCATCTTACATGTTCCATATTAAGCAATTTAATAACGTGCCTTTTCATATCAATTAGGACGTTCCCAATATCTTTTATACTTACTATAAAAGACATCATTTACAAATCTGATGTCGAGTATTAAAACAATTAAAGTTGATTTTAAAACAAGCATATCGTCAATAATAAGTAGTGTGTTGTTTACTTATGGTTTAGAAATAACTATTTACCTTTCAACTTTCTTTCTTATGGGAACACACTTCCTTTGCATTTTGATTGACAACTATCAAAACACTTGTTCAATTTTTATGCTTTTCGTACGATACTTTCACATTTGTTCTTGGATCACATCCAAAAACCCACAAACTCAATATTGCTTCCACCGACTTCTAGAAATTTTGGTTATTATGTGTAAATAGCTTACTCTAAATCATTATTTAGAAATTTCTATTTCGACACATACGTACCAATACACAAAGTCATGTTAGCCAATAATTTTGTGAGTAAAATCCAAACCAACTTGATTACATCGAATAGAGAATCTATTACACTAATTTCAAGAATTGAAACTAATGATATTATTCTAATCAATCTGGCTCTCTATATTGCAACTACATTTATCTTTCTTTTAATGACACATTTGTGACCAATGGATCATATTCCTTCGGGTACAACTATCAAAAACATATTTTGATAGTGTAATTGGAATCTATTTCGGATTTGTGCATCATACAATATCATAGAGTCAATACGCTTAATGATTTAATTAAACAATTAAGGATTATTTATTCTTGACATCGACAAGAAACTCTCAGTTTCTTTTTATTGTACAAGAATACTCATTAGACGTTCTAATGTATTGTGTTTATTTAGGTTTGATCGATTTCATTTCATCCTTTATAATAAGTTTTGCGCTTGGATCGTATCCAAATTCATTTTATACCAATAATTTTTTAAACAAATTCCTTCACTCCAAAGTTGGTATTTCTTAAAACAATAGTTGTTTCTTAGTGCAACTGAATGGGCATTCATAAACATTTTATGATTTGTCTTATACAAAACTTATTTTGCGTTAATCCATAATATATCTATGTTCATAACATAAATTATTCATATAATGACTATCGTTCCAAAAATTCTCTTAGGACGATTCATACAAGATCTCTTACGTACAATTATTATGTGCGGTCTTTCGAATTGCACAATCTATCAACTCCTTGGCCTAGGATATATAGGGGTTTCTTATAAACCCTTATCTTGTATGGTGTAACAACCCCAATTTAGAGTTCTGAAACTAAGCATTATGGATGCTGTAGTCATCCATAGTATTTATTTCCAGTGACAAAATGCGACTATGTTATCATATCAATAATATCGGAAGCACAAGAATATGAAATATTTCAAACACATTTCAATAGTAAATTTTTTCATTTCATAGATAAATAAAATTTAATATTAATTACATAAGACCCACATTCAGAAAAAATATAATAATTAAAGTACTCTAAGAGCGACATGTGAAGATGCTCCTTGGTTGATCAGAGTCTAAAACTTAACAGTTATAACTTCTGTCATTATATCCATTCAGACACAAAACAACGCAGCAAAAAATAAAAGCTCCTACAAATAGCTAGCTTGCCCCCTACACGTCTCCAAAAGCTTATTCGTCTAATCTAGAAACCTAAAAACCATTTCTCTCGGCCTACTCAAATGATTACCCAAGAATTTAAGGGGAAAAACAAATACTTTGGGTCAGACAAAAAGTTTGATGCAAATAATAACCTACCATGAACCAAAATAGATATCTAGTAAGACCACGCCGTAGAGTGGAATGAGTTTTCCCCTCATTGGTATCTTAATTAATTATGTCAATCGAAATTCATGAATCTACAACCAAAATGGTTAGGACATAGTAAAATAATCATTTGCAGGCATGCAACATGGGTAAGTCTGACTAATCTGTCTTCACTGTGTTAAACACACCCTTACCCCACCCAAAATCATATAATGGATTATCCATCCAAATTTAATAGACTATCCATCTAAATTTAATATGATAATGATGCAGCCCAGAAAGTTGAAGACATAGGTCGTGTACGACCTAACATGCTGGTAAGTCGGGTACGACTTAAAGAGGAGGCTAACGAGTTAAGACTACGTAAAGACTTGTGGGAAGTTGAAGTTTTAGGTCGCGTACGACCTAACGAGGCCTTTAAGTCGTTCCAACGACTTGGTGAAGGTCGGCAACGACCTAGTGGAGACGCACGAGTTAACGAACTAGATCTTGTAGATAAGTCGTGGAAAGTTGAAGTCTTAGGTCGCTCACGACCTAGTGAAGGTCGCTCACGACTTAGTGAAGACGGCACACGAGTTACTGGATTCAGTGTGAAGGAGTGCGAACGAGCTAAAAGGATACGACCTAAGTTAGGTCGCGTAAACGACCTACGACCTAAGATAAGTCACTCCGAAATTCAGAATGAAGAATGCCTCGACCTACGACCTAAGTTAGGTCGCGTACGACCTACGACCTAAGTTAGGTCGCGAGAACTTTAGATCGCCGATTGCTACAGTTCGCTGCCGCCTGGATTCTTGGAAGATGCTGCCTTGTTTTAGGTCGTTCAAATGATAAGTCGTGTAGTTTTGGGTCGTTTACGACCTATGTGTTGTAAAGCATTGTGTTGTATTTGCTTATGTTGTACTTTTTTTTAAGTCGTGATGTTTTTAAGTCGTGATGTTTTAGGTCGTGTACTTTTAGGTCATGATGTGTTAAGTCGTGGCCGACTTAGGAGTTGTACAGTTTTTCTGTGGCGTGTGTTGTAACTTCTATAAATAGGCCGGTGGTGCCATTTGTAATAGGTTGTTGATTTTTGAATAAAATTCTTGTTTGAGAGCTTTGTGCCTCTTCTTAAATTGGTAGTTGAGTGTAATCTCCTATCTCCTCTTTTGGTTAATCGACTGCGCTCGATTCAACGACTGCAGAAGCCGATTCACGGAATCTAGTGCGCTAGATCAACGTGCGAAGAATCGCAGATCTTTGAACACGGTATCGTGCGCGATCAACGTGTTTGGGATAGCTAGAATTCGATATCTTCGGATCAACGAATTTGGGCATTTCAGTATTCATCAATCCACTGAATTGCTACTTTCATCGTATCATCAATTTTTGTATAATCCGCTGCGTCAGTTTGGTATCGGAGCTTGTTTTAGCCAATCATAGCTAAATCGAGTCTTGGAGCCAATTATTTTGAAGAAGTTTGAAGGGATCAAGTTGAGCCGAGCTATTTCATTCAAGGCCGAGAAGTTGTTGTTCATCGTGTTCTTCGCAAATTGCAACACAGTGGGAGTTTTCGATCCATTTCATTTTGGATCTAAGTTCAAAAGGTGTTTGAAATTTGGAGTTGGAGCCGAAAGTCAAAGTTTTGAAGAATCAACCATGCCGCCGAGAAGAGCTAATCGTCACCAAAACGTAGAAGCTTTGTATAGAAGAGAAGAATCTGATGAGATGGAGCAAAGAATTAATGAAAACTTTAGTGAGAAACTTAATGAAGGAATTGGACGATTAGAGAAGATGATGTTAGAGATGAATCAAAATCGGAGAAGGGTTTCACCTGAATCTAACCATGGGGGAAGTAGAGTCTCACCACATTCCAATCGGGAGAGAAGTGTTGATAATGATCATAGAAGTGCGAGTCGAGATTGTTATAGAAATGATGATGATCGAAGGTGTGATAGGAATGTGAATGATCGTGAATGGAGGAATGTAGATAGAAGGGATGTTGGTGGAAGACGTGATGGTAGTAGAGATGTCGGTGGTCAGGATCGACATCGATATACATCAGATTTTGAAGAAGAGTATGAAGGTGGTAGTGTTCATGGACGAGGATGTGGACAAGGAAGAAATCAGTCGGAGTATGATCACAAGTGGGAATCTGGGATGAAAACTGAAATTCCAGAATTCAAAGAAGGTATGCAAGCTGAGGAATTTCTGGATTGGTTGTCTAATGTGGAGGAGATTTTTGACTTCAAGGAAGTTCCAGAACATCGTAGAGTAAAGTTTGTTGCTACAAGGTTGAGGGGTAGAGCTTTGGCATGGTGGCAGCAAACCAAACTTACACGTGAACGGATGGGGAAGTCAAAGGTTGAATCATGGGAAAAGATGAGGAAAATGATGAAAACCACATTCTTACCTTACAATTATCAATTGCTTATGCATCAGAGGCTGCAAAACTTGAGGCAAGGAACGAAGTCAGTTAATGACTATGCTGACGAATTCTATCAACTGATTGCAAGGAACGATATCATGGAGACAGAGGAACAATTAACAACTAGATTTGTTGGAGGATTGCGTATGCAGATTCAAGACATGGTAAATATGTTTGATTCCAGATCTGTAGCGGAAGCACACCAGAAAGCGTTGGCTTGGGAGACCCTGGGAAGACGAGGAGGTGGTGTGTTTACAAATTCCAACAATCAAGTGAAGGGTGTTAGTGGAAGTTCAAATGTTTCAAAAGCTATTGCAAAACCAGTTGTGAATGAGGTTGGAAAGACGAAAGTCAGTAATGGTTTCAAGTGTTATAATTGCCAAGAAATGGGCCATAAAAGTAGCGAATGTCCAAAGCCGAAGAAGAGAGCTATGATAACAGAGGTTGAGGATGAGGATGAAGAAGCTGAATGTTCCAATTCACCACCTGATGAGGGGGAAGAAGAAGTGTCAGGGGACGAAGGTTGTAATCTGATGATGAGGAGGTCTTGTTTGACACCAAAGCTAGAGGAGGATTGTAGTTGGTTGAGGAGCAATATATTTCAGTCGACATGTACTATTCTGGGGAAAGTTTGCAAATTTGTTATTGATGCTGGAAGCTGTGATAATATAATTTCGTCAGAGGCTGTGAGGAAGTTGGCATTGAAGACTGAGAAACACCCGAAACCGTACAAGTTGGCTTGGTTGAGAAAAGGCGAGGAAGTGAAGGTTGGACGAAGGGCTTGTGTGAATTTTTCAATTGGAAAGAAATACAAGGATGAAATCTGGTGCGATGTGGTAGATATGGATGTCTGTCATTTGTTGCTGGGGAGACCGTGGCAGTATGATAGGGCGGTGCAACATGATGGGCATACCAACAGTTATAGTTTCATGTTTGATGGAATGAAGATTACTCTAGTTCCTAAGAAGCGACAACAAGAAGAAAACAAAGTGGAGGAGATTGAAGAGCTGAAAACTTTATTATCTTTGAAGGAGTTTGTTAAGGAGGTTGAGGAAGAGCCGGAAGTATTCTTGTTAATTGGGCGTGAGAGCAGTGAAGAGGTTGAAAGTCCAGAAGAAGTGAAACTAGTATTGAAAGAATTTGAGGATGTATTTCCAGAGGAGTTACCAAAGGAGTTACCGCCACTGAGAGACATTCAACATCAAATTGATCTTGTGCCAGGTGCTGCATTGCCTCATAGACCACACTATCGGATGAGTCCAAGGGAACACGAGGAGTTAAGGAGACAGGTGGAGGAATTACTGGAATAAGGGCGAGTTCAGGAGAGTTTGAGTCCTTGTGCAGTGCCAGCTTTGTTGGTACCCAAGAAGGACGAAACGTGGAGGATGTGCACAGATAGTAGAGCATTGAACAAGATAACAGTCAGATACAGATTTCCGATGCCGAGGCTTGATGATCTGTTAGATCAAATCAGTGGGTCTGTGATCTTTTCAAAGATTGATCTTAAAAGTGGTTATCATCAGATTCGCATTAGACCAGGGGACGAATGGAAGACATCATTCAAGATGAGGGAAGGATTGTATGAATGGCTGGTGATGCCGTTTGGTCTATCGAATGCACCGAGTACATTCATGAGGGTGATGAGCCAACTTTTCAGGCCGTACATTGGGAAATTTGTGGTGGTTTACTTTGATGATATTCTGATCTACAGTGCTAGTACAGAAGAGCATGTTCAGCATTTGAAGAAAGTATTAATTATCCTTCGTGAAGAACAATTCTACGCTGCTACGAAGAAGTGTGTTTTTATGGCGAGGAGTGTTTTATTTTTGGGGTATGTTGTATCGAAAGAAGGAATACAGGTGGACCAAAGTAAAGTTGAAGCTATCAGAGATTGGCCGCAACCCAAGACGATAACGGAAGTTCGTAATTTTCACGGGTTGGCTTCATTCTATCGAAGGTTCATTCCACACTTTAGTAGTGTGATGGCGCCGGTTACAGATTGTATGAAAGGCAAACAGTTTGCATGGACGGAGGAAGCAGGGGTTGCTTTTGAGCGAATCAAAGAACTCTTGACGTCAGCACCAATTCTAGTGCTACCAGATTTTCAGTTAGTGTTTGAACTACATACTGATGCATCCAAGGTTTGGATTGGAGGAGTGTTGAGTCAAAGGGGACGTCCGATTGCATATTTCAGTGAGAAGTTATCAGGAGTGAAGATGAGATATAGTACGTATGATGTGGAATTTTATGATGTTGTACAAGCTATTAAACACTGGAGACATTATCTATTTCAAAAAGAGTTTGTTCTTTACACTGATCATGAGGCGTTGAAGCATTTACAAGGGCAAGACAAGATTTCAGCGAGACATGCATCGTGGATTGCGTACCTGCAACAATTTACATTTGTGGTGAAGCATAAATCTGGAGTTACAAACCGTGTGGCAGATGCGTTGAGCCGAAGGAATCATTTGTTAACAACAATGAAGGTTGAAGTGACGGGGTTTGATGTGTTGCCAAAATTATTTGTCGATGATCCTTACTTTGCAAAGTTTGTTGATAAAGTCAAGGAGGGAGAGACGGATGAGTTTATGATGGTAGATGGTTTTCTATTCAAAGGAAATCGATTGTGCATACCTGATTGTAGTTTGAGAATGAAGATTGTGAAGGAGCTACATGAAGAAGGCCACGTGGGTAGAGACCGTACGCTACAGCTGATTTCTCAATCTTATTTTTGGCCATCGATGAGAAAAGAGGTTGAGCGATTTGTGGAACGATGTCATATCAGCCAAGTGTCGAAAGGAACTGCGACCAATGCTGGATTATATATGCCATTACCTATACCAAATAAGCCTTGGGTTGATGTGAGTATGGATTTTGTTTTGGGGTTACCGCGAACTCAAAGGGGAAACGATTCCATTTATGTGGTGGTTGACTGATTTTCGAAAATGGCACATTTTATTGCTTGTAAGAAGACGGCGGATGCTGTTCATGTTGCTCAGTTATTTTTCAAAGAGATATATCGACTTCATGGATTGCCAGAATCTATTGTGTCGGACAGGGATACTCGTTTTCTGAGTCATTTCTGGCTAAGCTTGTGGAAGATGGTCGGAATGAAGCTGAATTTTAGTAGCGCTTACCATCCACAAACTGATGGACAAACAGAGGTGGTTAACAGATTGCTGGGGAATTTATTGCGATGTCTGGTGAAAGATAATCTGAAGAGTTGGGATATGAAGCTATGCCAAGCAGAGTTTGCTCATAATCATGCTATAAACCGTAGTACGGGTTTCAGTCCATTTCAGATAGTGTATTCAAGCTTACCAAAGGGGTCGTTGGATTTGACAATAATACCACAACCAAAGGGGACCGTTAAACGGGCTGTTGATTTTGTTGATGGATTGGCGGAATGTCATAAAATCGTTCAGGAACGATTGGAGAAAGCAAATGAAAAGTATAAACGATCTGCAGATTTGAAGCGAAGAAGCGTTGAATTTAATGAAGGAGATTTAGTCTATGCTGTGCTAACAAAAGATCGTTTTCCGGTAGGCACTTACAACAAGTTGAAAGCCAGAAAGATTGGTCCTGTGAAGATTGTGAAACGGATCAATGAAAATGCTTATAGATTGAAGCTACCGGAAGATGTATACACTTCTGATGTTTTCAATGTTAAACATCTTATACCATATCATGGGGATGAGTCTGTTGTGGAAGAAGAGGGTGCAAATTCGGGGATGAATTTTTCTCAACCTGGGGAGGATGATGCAGCCCAGAAAGTTGAAGACATAGGTCGTGTACGACCTAACATGCTGGTAAGTCGGGTACGACTTAAAGAGGAGGCTAACGAGTTAAGACTTCGTAAAGACTTGTGGGAAGTTGAAGTTTTAGGTCGCGTACGACCTAACGAGGCCTTTAAGTCGTTCCAGCGACTTGGTGAAGGTCGGCAACGACCTAGTGGAGACGCATGAGTTAACGAACTAGATCTTGGAGATAAGTCGTGGAAAGTTGAAGTCTTAGGTCGCTCACGACCTAGTGAAGGTCGCTCACGACTTAGTGAAGACGGCACACGAGTTACTGGATTCAGTGTGAAGGAGTGCGAACGAGCTAAAAGGATACGACCTAAGTTAGGTCGCGTAAACGACCTACGACCTAAGATAAGTCGCTCCGAAATTCAGAATGAAGAATGCCTCGACCTACGACCTAAGTTAGGTCGCGTACGACCTACGACCTAAGTTAGGTCGCGAGAACTTTAGATCGCCGATTGCTACAGTTCGCTGCCGCCTGGATTCTTGGAAGATGCTGCCTTGTTTTAGGTCGTTCAAATGATAAGTCGTGTAGTTTTGGGTCATTTACGACCTATGTGTTGTAAAGCATTGTGTTGTATTTGCTTATGTTGTACTTTTTTTAAGTCGTGATGTTTTAGGTCATGTACTTTTAGGTCGTGATGTGTTAAGTCGTGGCTGACTTAGGAGTTGTACAGTTTTTCTATGGCGTGTGTTGTAACTTCTATAAATAGGCCGGTGGTGCCATTTGTAATAGGTTGTTGATTTTTGAATAAAATTCTTGTTTGAGAGCTTTGTGACTCTTCTTAAATTGGTAGTTGAGTGTAATCTCCTATCTCCTCTTTCGGTTAATCGAGTGCGCTCGATTCAACGACTGCAGAAGCCGATTCACGGAATCTAGTGCGATAGATCAACGTGCGAAGAATCGCAGATCTTTGAATACGGTATCATGTGCGATCAACGTGTTTGGGATAGCTAGAATTCGGTATCTTCGGATCAACGAATTTGGGCATTTTAGTATTCATCAATCCACCGAATTGCTACTTTCATCGTATCATCAATTTTTGTATAATCCGCTGCCTCAGATAATCTGTCTTATATTTATGTGGACTACCCATCTCACATATTAACATTATGTGGATTATCTATCCTAGGTCATATTGACTACCCATCACACATGGTTTATCTAATTAAAATTCATATGGACTATCCATCACACATGTCTCATTTGTCTAAAATTAAGTGGACTATCCATCACACATATCATAGTTTTTCAATGATTACTATGAACCCATCATGAACCACATAGGGACTATACATCTCTAGCATTATATGGACTATCCATCACACACATCATAGTTTTCATAGGATGACTATGAACCTATCAAATATCAATTTATAATTTGAATGTAATATTATTCACCAAAGTGCCCAACCAATGTCTATCGGTATCCCCAATTAGGTTGTCAACCGTTAAACTTATGGCATATCGAAAATAATGTACAATGGTATTCCCAAGAAGTTGATGAACTCATAAAACATATGGCTTGTAAGCCGTCAATATAACAATTCAAAATAGAAATCTTACATCATTCATGCCGTTAAAAATGACATCGAACCTCTATCCGTGAATTGAAAACAAAATTCTATTTTTTATAAATTATAAGGCTATACTGCCGAAATCATTAGGTTATCGACTTTCTTAAAACATAGGCTATCTCGTCTTTAAAACATACTTTCAGTTTGCAAAAGAAAACAAGGCTTCTCGGCCTACAAAGCATCGGTTATGAAATAAAAGGGTTACGTCATCAAAATTGCATAACCCGGTTGTCTAAAACAGGGAAAACATTTAATGTCAGAGCTGACAAGCTACAACATACATTACCTCAAGTCGAAATCAATTTCTTACTGCATCAATACTTTAAAAAACTATGATGTCAAAAATATGGTACTTCGGCTATTATGCCGCAAAACGGTTGATATCGAAAATGATGACTTACGGTGTCAAATCCTTAAAACATTTAATATCGGCTTCATAAAACTGCGGTGACTATGCTGCTACTTGAAGGCTGTTGAAAATATGCGGCATCTATACCTTTAGAGCGTAGGTTTCAAAGTTGAAGACTTACGACATCAATGTCGTGTGATATGGGTTTTAAAACAAAAGGATTAGGGATGTAGGAATGGTTCTGATGAGTTACAAAATCACTGGTGTCGAAATGATGGTATGCCGAAGTCCTTATACATACATCTATATATCTCTTCAACCTGAATAGATTCATTCCATAGCAACATTAGTTGATATTGTATGCATCTATTCAGGTTGATGTCGAATAGTGGCGACATGGACATCGACCATCATCAAACATCCGACATTCTAACATACGACATGGCAGTATCATAATTAATATGAGAACTATTTTATTTCTATATAAATAAATTTCTTTTTATCAACTCTAATCCCTTTTCAATTTTCTATTGGTTAAAAACAAACTTTATCAATTTCTTTCCAGAAAACTGCCTCAAGTCAGTTTTATCTTTCCAAAAATGTTTGCTGGCTTAATTAATTAATAACCTTAATTAATATTAACTTAAATACTTTTCTAACATAATAAATTCATAGAAAGTCATAATCACTTGGGAAAAATCCCCAAAAATCACTAAAAATCTGAATTTTTTTTCTCCTGTAAAATTTTCGAGACCAAAATAATTATTTAATTATTTTTAATAATTAAAACCTAAATCAAATACTATTTCCTCCTTAGAAAATTTATAATATATTCATATGAACTTGGAAACTTATGAAATTAAAAAAACATCTCCAAAATAATGTTTTACACAACATACCAGAAAATCAAATTAGTTAGAGACTAAAAACTTAGATTTTAGCTCTAAAACCTATCGTAATAATTCCATAAAATTTCCATAAATCATTATTAAATCCAAACAATGATCAGACATCCATAACTAAAAAGAATCAAGATCAATTTTAAAAATAACCATAATCGAATTCAAACACAAAAATTGAGATGGTTAATTATTACTCACCTAAGATTTGATGATGAGATTGAGATTTGAAGGAGTTTAGCTTCCCTAAGCTTTACCCTTTGAATCCCCTTTAGTTTCCCCTTCTTTCTTTCTTGATTATGGCGCCTCTTTGTTTTCTTTTGATTGTCTTGTGAATGTAAAATGAGAATGAATGAGAGACGGAGGACTTAAGGGATGAAATAAGGTTCTATTCCTAATATGCCCCCTCTCATTTATTCCCCTCTTTTATAAGTTTTAAAACAATCTTATTAATTGATTAGTTAAGCCTGACCCAATTAATTATCAGATCTCATCCTCTTTATCCCACTACATTATTCTATTTAATATATCCAACTAAATCTCTTGAATAATGTTAAATTAAAATGAAGGGTGTTAGTGGCTCCCATCCTTAAAGTATTTCATCCTCAAAATTCAGTAAGGATCGCACAATAAGCATATCAAACATGCAAACAATTGTAACAAACAATGCTAGTATATCCTACCAGCTAGAAAGTATATATAACAAATATATAACATATCATCATAACAATTCAGGATTATTATTCCCAATCCTATCCATTGTTTCCCAAGTACAATCTTTCTCATTACCACTTCATTAGACTTTCACTTACCCGACTATTTTGTTCATTAGCCTCTTCTCATCTGTGGCCACAACACAAACTGGTTTCTCATAAAAGTCAGATCTGGTTCCACTACTAAATCTTCCAATGCAGTCGGAGCAATAGTATTCTCTGGATCATGCACATACTTCCTTAGATGAGAAACAAGAAAAACATTATGGACTCCTGCCAAACTACTTGGTAACTCTATCTGGTACGCCAGCTTTCCGATCCTCTCTATAATAGGGAACAATCCAACATATATATATATATATATGTCAATTTCCTTGACTTTCCAAATCGTACCACACCCTTCATCGGCGATATTTTAATAAAAACACGATCTCCAAATGAGAACTCTAGATCTATACGCCTCATATCTACATAACTTTTCTACCTAAACAGAGTCTCCTTCATCCTAGCTCGGATTAACTCAATCTTCTCTGTGGCTTCTCTCACTATATCTGGACCATGAACCAATCTGTCTCCATTCTCCAACCAACATGCTAGTGATTTGCGTGGCCTTCAATACAAATCTTCGAAAGTCGCCATGCATATACTAGTTTGATAACTATTATTATAAGAAAACTCGACTAAATGCAAATGGTCTCCCCATGACCCACCAAAATCTAGTACGCAAGCTCTTAGCAAACCATCAAGTACCTTATTGACTCTCTTTGTCTGCTCATCCGTCTATGGGTGATAAGCGGTACTCATCTAAAGCTTGATACCTAATACCTCTTGTAGGCTCTTCCAGAATTCACTAGTAGACAAAGTATCTCTGTCGCTTACTATACTACTAGGTATCCCATGCAATCTAACAATGTTCTTCACAAACAACTTAGCTAATATAGGTGCCGTCCTAGTCGACTTAACGGGAAATGAAATGTGCACTTTTGGTCAGTCTATCCACTGTGACCTAAATACTCCCATTTTCCTTATTCGACCTTAGCAACCTGTCAATAAAATCCATGGATGTAGAATCCTATTTCCAAACCGGTATATCTAAAGGCTGAAGAAATTCACTTGGCTTATGATGCTCGGCTTTCACTTGTTGGCAATTCAAACATTGCTTTACCTATAAGCCTACATCCCTTTTCATACATTCCCAAAAGAAACTCCTCCTCATATCCTGATACATCTTAGTCCCTCCAAGATGTATAGTAACTTCGATAGATGACATTCCCTAAGAATTCCTTCCTTAGGTCACCAATGTCTGGAACACACAATCGTACCTTGTTTCTTAACCATCCATTCTGGTCAAGACTAAAATTCTTTAAATCATCAATCTCAATTCCACTTTCAAGCCTTTTAATCCTTTCGACTAGCAATAAATTTATATCTCTACTTAGAAGCAATCTTTTTTATCATCACCAGTTGAACTTCCAAACATGAAAACACGACAGTTTCCCGACTAGAACTAGCCGTTGATCTTAACTACACACCACAAGTAGTCAATGCTTCTAAATCTTTTCATTCTGCTAACATAGCTAACACCACATTCTGATGTTTTCTGCTAAGTGCATCAGCAACTTTATTTCCTTTTCTTGGCGTATACTCAATACCAAAGTCATAAGCTGCTAAAAACTCCAGTCATCTCTATTGTCTCATATTTAACTCTTTTTGAGGGAATAAATACCTCAAAGACTTATGATTTGCAAACAACTCGAATATTTCTCCTAAGAGGTAGTGTCTTCACACCTTCAAAGCAAAAAATCACTACTGCCAACTCCAAATCATGAGTCGGATACCTAACTTTATATGGTCTGAGCTGTTGAGAAGCGTAGGCCATCACTTTACCTCTTTGTATCAACACATCTCTTAATCATGCTCCACATGCATCTGTATACACCACCAAATCCGGTTTACCATCTGGCATAACTAACATGGACGCAATGGTCAGTAAAATTTTTAGCTTTTGGTACGCTTCCGCACATTTACTAGACCAAATAAACTTTATGTCATTTATGGTTAGTTTAGTTAGGAGTGCTGCTATCCAAGAGAAATCCTTAATGAATCTCCGGCAATAGACAGCTAATCCAAGAAAAATCTTTATCTCAGTCACCGTCTCGGGTGTCTTTCAATTATTTACAGCTTCAATCTTAGCTGGATGCACAGACAACCCTTTCTCTGAAACTACACGACCAAGAAACTTCACTTCTCTCTTCCAAAAATGACACTTCGAAACTCCGCTTTTAGTTGATGCTGCGTTAACGTCTCAAGCACGATTCTAATATGAATCTCATAATCTCTTTCATCCTTAAACTATATCAAAATGTCATCAATGAACACCAACACGAACCTACCCAAGTGCTATCGAAAAATTTGATTCATCAAGTCCATAAAGAAAGCAAGCGCATTAGTCAACCCGAATGGCATAACTAACCATTCATATGAACCATACCTCGTTTGAAACACCATCAAAGGAATATTGTCCTCCGCCACCCTGAGTTGATGGAAACCTATCATCAAATCTAATTGGGAAAGCAATTTGGCTCCACTTAACTGATCAAATAAATCATCGTTCTCGGTAAAGGATATCTATTCTTTATCGTCTTCTCATTCAGCCTAGGATAATAAATACACAACCTCAACGACCCGTTCGGTCTCTTTAGCCGCTCCCCAAGGCGAACTGCTTGGTCTAATAGAACTCTTTCCTTTTAAGTCCACCAGCCGCGCCTTTAACTCTTTCATCTCAGTAGGTGTCATTCTGCTAGGCGGTCTACTTATGGGTTCTGCTCCAGGTACAAGATCAATTCTAAACTGAATAGCTCTCCTCGGTGGTAATCCTGTAATTGGTTCAAAAAAATCTATAAATTCTCTTATAACTAAAACTCGACTCAACCCATCTTCCACCTCTATTGCATCCAATAAAGCACAAACATCTAAACTCGAATTCTCAACTGAGTACATAATTCGATCACTACTATTAGGGCGTCTTAATGATATTTTTCTATCATAGCAAAATATCCTAACATCGTATTTGCTCAACCAATCCATACGCAAAATAATCCTAAAGCCCACAAAATCTAACACAAAAAAATTGTTGGAAAAAGTATGACCTAACAATTCCAATTATAGATGGTCGCATCTCATCCTAGCAGTTGCATACCCTCCTATTGGATTCACAACCCTTAAGGAAGTAACAAGGTATAATGGTTCTAAATCTAACTTATCTACCAAACACTGAGAGATAAAAGAATGTGACGCACCAGTGTCAGATAATACTCTAACAGGTACGCCATGAATCAAAAGTGTACCTTCCATCACAGCCTTTCCTTCTCTTCTGCTATTGACCTAGATGATGATGGCTCTAAAGTAAAGACCTTCCCATTTTCCGCCTTGGCCGCTTTTGGACACTTATTCTTATAATGCCCCCACTTGGTTGCTATTATAGCACTTAGCATTCTTCTTTCCCACAACCATCTTACCATCACCAGATCGGCACTCATTAGCATAGTGTCTCTTCTTGTCACACTTGTAGCAAACGATATTAGTTTTCCCTTTCTTGGCAGTTATACCCTTCTGGGCTGCCTTCCCCTTGAAAAACTTTCTCTTCTTACCCTACGAACTCTGGGTTTCCACCTGTTGCTCCTTTCCAAAATTCGAAAGTATCTCCTCGTTCCTTATAGCCATCTCCACTACTACATTACTTGGATCCCTGAGATGCGGCATTGTTGCCTTGGCAATCTCCGGCTTTAAACCCCGGATGAACTTTTCATTTCTCTTAATCACGGTATCTATGATGGCATATCCATATTTGGACAACTCATCAAACTTCGTTGCATACTCCAGGACAAACATTTCTTCTTACTCCAATTCCATAAATTTCCTAAGCAAAGTTGACTTGGCTATCTCACATAAGAACCTTTCCTCAAACCTCATCCTAAACTCAGCCCAAGTCAATTCCTCTTTTGGTACACTTACAGTCACCCCGTTCCACCAGTACAAAAAAGCTTCCTATAACTATCTTGATGCCAATCTCCTTTTATGCTCATCGTTCAAACCTAGATCAGCAAAAATCCTCTCACGGAGCCAGTTCTCCAATTCAATGGCATCTTCTTTTCCAAGAAAAGGCTTTTCTTCAAGACTAATGTAATCCCGACTCAACTTAGCATAATTATTACCAACCGGCACCATGGGATTAGTTCCTCCTGCCTCAGCAACATTCCCTCCAGCCAAACTAGCAGCAGCTCCAGCTTGCATCATGTTGACAAAGAACTGATACATATCGCCCATATCCACTAGTGGGGTTCCAGCACCCACACTAGCATTTGTCAGTCAACCTTGGTTCCTTCTAGTATTAGGCCAAGCATTTCCATTAGTTATGGTGCTTCCTCCATCTAGATTCACTCTTCTATTTCCTGTTTCCATATCTTGCTTTCTCATAATATGCATACGAGCCTTAATAATATACAGAAGAACGGTCTAAGAGAGATGGGAGAATACATACTTATATATACCAATTACAAGTATGTTACTATAGCATTATCTTATACCCTAATTTTATTCTCTGATTCATCGGATTATGTTTTCAAAAAATTTAATCTTTTAAATTTTTACATAAACCTATGCTCTGATACCAAACTGTAACATCCCCTATTTTGAGGCCTGAAACTAAATGCTACGGATGCTACAGTCATCCACAATATTAATTTCCAGTGACAAAATACGACTATGTTAATCGTATCAATAATATCATAAGCACAAGAATATGAAATTTTTCATACACATTTCAATAGTAAACATTTTCATTTCATTTCATAAATAAAATTTCATATTCATTACATAATCTAATTCAATCCCATGTAAAGAGAAAATATAATAATTGCAAAGTACTCAAAGAGTGACATATGAAGATGACCCCTTGGTTGATCAGAGTCTAATACTCGACAGTTATAACTTCTGTCATTACGTCCATTTAAACACAAAACAACACAGCAAAAAATAAAAGCTTATACTAATAGCTAGCTAGCCCCCAGCACGTCTCCGGAAGCTTATTTGTCTAATCTAGAAACCTGAAAACCATTACTCTTGGCCTACTCAAATGACCACCCAAGAATTTAAGGGGAAAAACAAAAACTTCGGGTCTGACAAAAAGTCTGATGTGAATAATAACATTCCATACCAAAATAGATATCTAGTGAGACCACACTGCAGAATGGAATGGGTTTTTCCCTCCCTGGTATCTTAACCAATTATGTCAATCGAAATTCATGCATTAGCAACCAAAATGGTTAGAACATAGTAAAATCATCATTAGCAGGCATGCAATATGGGTAAGTCTGACTAATCTGTCTTCACTGTGTTAAACACACTCTTACCCCATCCAAACTCATATAATGGATTATCCATCTTAATTTAATAGATTATTCGTCTAAATTTAATCTGACAATCCGTCTTATATTTATGTGGACTACCCATCACACATGGTTTATCTAATTAAAACTCATAAGACTATCCATCACACATGTCTCATTTTTCTAAAATTATGTTGATTATCCAGCACACATATCATAGTTTTCCTAGGATGACTATGAACCCATCATGAACCATATAGAGACTATTCACCTCTAGCATTTTTTGGACTATCCAACACACATCTCATAGTTTTTTTAGGATGACTATGAACCCATAAAATATTAATTTACAATCTGAATATAATATTATTCACCCAAATTCCTAACCTATGTCTACTTGTATCCCCAATTAGGTTGTCAACCCTTAAAATTATGGCATATCGAAAATAATATACATTGGTATCCCCAATGAAGTTGTTGAACTCATAAAACATATGGCTTGTCAAGCCGTCAATATAACAATTCGAAATAGAAAGCTTATGACATTCATGCCATTAAAAACGACATCGAACCTCTATCCAAGATTTGAAGAAAAAAATTCTGATTTTTTATAAAGTATAAAGTTATACTGTCGAAATTATAAGGTTATTGACTTTCTTAAAACATAGCTATATCGCCTTTAAAACAAACTTTTAGTTTGCAAAATAAAACAAGGCTTCTCGGCCTACAAAGCATCAGTTGCAAAATAAAAGGGTTACAGCATCAAAGCCATATAACTTGGTTGCTGAAAATAGGGAAAACATTTGATGTCAGAGCTGACAATCTATGGCATCAATTACTCAAGTCGAAATCAATTTTTTATGACATCTATACTTTAAAAACCCATGACGTCAAAAATACAGCACTTCGGCTATTATGCCATGAAACAGTTGATATCAAAATTGATGACTTGGGGTATCAAAGCCTTAAAACATTTGATATCGACTTCATAAAACTATGGTGACTATGCCACTACTTGAAGGTTGCTGAAAATATGCAGCATCAAAATCTTTGAAGCATAGGTTTCAAAGTTGAAAACTTATGACATCGATGCCGTGTAATATGGTTTTTAAAAAAAGAGGACAAGGGATGTCGAAATTGTTCTGATGAGTTACAAAATCACCGATGTCGAAATGATGGTATACCGAAGTCCATATACATACATTTATATATCTCTTCAACCCGAATAGATTCATTCCATACCAACATAAGTTGACATCGTATGCATCTATTCACGTGGATGTCGAATAATGGCGACATGGACATCGGTCATCATCAGGCATCTGACATTGTAACATACGACATGGCGGTATGGTAATTAATACGAAAACTATTTTATTTCTATATAAAGAAATTTCTTTCTACCAACTCTAATCCCTTTTCAATTTTCTATTAGTTAAAAACAAACTTTATCAATTTCTTTCCAGAACTGCCGTAAGCCAGTTTTATCTTTCCAAAAATGTTTGCCGACTTAATTAATTAATACCCTTAATTAATATTAATTTAAATGCTTTTCTAGAATAATAAATTCATAGAAATTCATAATTGCTTGGAAAAAATCCCAAAAAATTACTAAAAATAAGAATTTATATATTCTTTCTCCTGTAAAAATTTCGAGACCAAAATAATTATTTAATAATTATAATAATTAAAACCCAAATTCAACACTATTTCCTCCTTAGGAAATTTATAAAATATTCATATTAACTTGGAAAATTATGAAATTAAAAACTCATCTTCAAAATAATGTTTTACACAACATACCAAAAAATCAAATCAATTGGAGATTAAAAACTTAGGTTTGACCTTTAAAACCTATTATAAAAATTCCATAAAATTTTAATAAATCATTATTCTATCCAAACAATGATCAAACATCCATAACATAGCAAAACAATCGAGATCAATTCAGAAATTAGCCATAACCAAATTCAAACACAAAAATGGAGATGGTTAATTATTATTCAACTTAGATTGGATGATGATATTAAGATTTAATGGAGTTTAGTTACTCTAAGCTTTACCCTTTGAATCCCCTTTAGTTTCCCCTTCTTCCTTGATTATGGCCGGCCTCTTTGTTTTATTTTGATTGTTTTGTGAATGTAAAATGAGAATAAATGAGCGAGGGAAGGCTTAAGGGATGAAATAAGATTCTATTCCTAATTTGCCCCTCTCATTTATTCCCTTCTTTTATAAGTTTTAAAATAATCTTATTACCCGATTAGTTAAGGCCTGACCTAATCAATTATCTAATCTCATCCTCCTTATCTCACCATATTATTCTATTTAATCTATCCAATTAAATCTCCTGAATAATGTTAATCTATCCAATCGATTATTTTGATTTATTTTATCCCACTACACAGATATTTTTTATTTTAAATTTAAAAGTAAATTTTAAAACAAATATCTATACGTATATTATTTAAAATGAATAAATAATTATTTTTGTAATTAAATTTTAAATTTTAGTAAAATTTCTAGATTATGTTTTGTAATTTTAAATGTTAATATGTAATTTTATAATTTATTATTAATTTTAAAAGCTAATTTTAGTTCCAGCTATTAGTTAAATATTTTTTATTATAATTTTTTTCCCTGCCGAGAGCTTATTAAGTGTTAGTTTAATTTTATAGCATATGAAACATAATTTATATGATAAATATATATTACTGTAATTAATTCACATAATTAATTGATTTAAAAAATATTAAAATAATATATATATATATATGAAATATATTTTTTAATTCAATTTAAATTAGTATATCTATGAAACTTTATATATATAATTTTATAACCATAGATTGTGTAAATATGATGTGGTATTAAAATTTATAAACTATGCATATATTCAAATGTTGAATATTAAATTATTTAAACAAATTTTTTTTATGCTATGCTGAAAATAGGTATATACATGGCAAAATATAATTTTTTTTAAGTTTAAAAGAATATGTATATATACAACCAATTTGATTGTGATAATATATTTATATATTGGAATCGTCTTCTAACTAACAATAATATATAAATGATATAAACATTATATGATAATATTAATATTTAAAATTAGACTAGAAATGTACCTTATGTCCAATGCTTGTAAGTACATCTTGAAACGATGAGATTTGCTCCTTGAACAGATTTCTAATCCAGTAAAGTGCTAATCCCTAAACTAATGACCACCAGTTATCGAATAGAACTGTATTTCATTTAATTTGAACTCGAATTGATGGAGAAGGAGAGGGTTATGGTTTGGCTAGAAAGCGGCAAGATGGAGGCTTCAAAAGTCATTAAAAAGGTGTAGGTAAGGATGTTTATATAGGGGAGAATTTAGAGAAAAATTAGGATATAGATCCTCCTTTATCTCTTACCCATTCTCTTCCATCTTAGCCATCCAAACCAAATCCCTCTAAAAAGCCATCATATGGCTGCATATAACTCCACTATAGCCGAATATAACCAACCCCTACATGGGCTTCAAACCCATTTAAAGCCCAAACAAAATATTTCACATTTAAATCCAATTTAAACGCTTATCGATATCGTATATCGATTAATATATATAATTTTATAAATACATTTAACAATATTTGTTCATTATATCAAAAACAAATTTTATAACTAATATTTCATAAATCTCTACTACAAATAAGGAGAATTCAATGAATAGATCTTCATGGTGTTATTTTGAAATTCCGAAAATGCCCTATATCCATCAATGGAATATCACCATCGGTTTGCAACCTCTATCACCATTCTCATACCAACTACCCATCAACAGAATTTCATAGCCAATTTGCTTGAAATAAAAGGGTTATGACTATCAAAGCTTTTGCAAGCACACATCCATCCATAAAAAAATTTATTAAATAAAAAGTAAATATTTTTAGCTATTAAATGGATGTACATGTAATTTACATCAATATTAACTACTTTAATTAATTTATAACAATTACAAATTAATTAAATCATTTGGTCAAAGAAGTAATTATCAATTCGGTTGTGTGACTCGTTGGGTGTAAATTTGATCGGCGATTAATGTCAAATTATTTGAATATTAACGTTCACACGTCACTTACAAGTGGTGTGACATTTTGGCCAAATTTATCGCTTACTTAGTTTCAGTAAAATCTAATTTTACTTTGTTAAGCATTACCAGATTGTTACTTTTATTTATACCAATTCTCTTCGTCAAAACTATATCACTTTGGACTTATGGAATTTGGTAATGGTCAAATCGCAAAATCTTCCATATTCAACTCTGTAATCCAAACACAAAGTCCTTTGTTCAATGCTAACAGTTATTATTAACCGAAATGCTTTGGCTAGAGACTTTGACTTTGAGTTGACTTCAGTTGACCATGATACTAACCCCATATAATCGAGAAGATGAATTCTCTCTTGAATAATGTTTCACTTCCAATGCTTCCACTCGACCCAATTATAGTCGTTCGATGGACGTCGTGCCATGATTTAACTATAATCAAAGCGGGGCTTCCACATTAAAGATCAATAGTATCCTCAAGTCAAGAGAACTGTCTAATTTTGTCACATTAATATTTTATGTTTGACCTTAGTTATATTAACCAACAGGAAACTATGGAGTGGGTCATTTTATGATTATCCAATTACTATCAGTATGTAACCCCTTAGTGCTCCCATGCCCCCAACAACCATGAGTAATACAGTGCCTAATATTTGGACAGAGCTACGTACTCTAGTCTCAACAATTATATCGATATCTAGTCTCGACACACCTTAACTAGGAATATTTAAAATGATATATTTATTTTCATTGTGATAAATTACTCATGCTTACAGCACTTTGTAACTACTATCACAAAATATACCATTTATGGATTTTGTATTAAATATACTTTTAATTAACTTAAGTAATTAATATAACACATTATATCAAGTATATATAATAGAAAGAGAACACCTATTATTTCGAAAAAGATTGGTTATCGAGTTAGGTATATGTAACAAATTACATAACTACCTTACGACATACCCCTAACTCTATCATGTTTAAGTTTAATGAAAGTGGTGTGTCCATATCGAAGTTTAATAGTATTCTCAAGTCAAGAGAACATTGTAATATTGTCACTCTGAGATTTCCTATTTGACCTTATTATTATTAACTAACAGGAAACTCACGGACAGTCATTCCATTCCATTGTTATCCAATAACTACAAGTACATAATCCTTTGGTGCCTCGGTAGTCATGATTAATGCACTGTCCAATGTTTGGAGAGCGTTACGAACTCTGGTCTCAATGGATTGTTCGATGTCCTTTCCGTAGGATCGATTTCACCCTAGAGGGGGGTGAATAGGGTGATACTATCAATTATAAAAATTTAATGCGGAAGTATATAAAATAATTTCAACACAGATATAGCAGAATAATAGCAGCACAGATAATAGCAGAATAATAAAAGCAGAAATAGAACAACACAGATTTACCCAGCTTTGGCAAAACCCTGCCTACGTGCTGCCCCCAAGGTTTCAACTAGAAATTAAGTAGTCAGACGCTTACACACGTAAACTCGCGACACCCGCTATCAACTAACCCAACTCTACGCTCAAAACCTTGCCACAACTCAGCCACTGAGTTGCGAATTCTCGAACTACACCACCGTAGTTTGTCCCCTAGTCACACGACTAGAATGATTACAAAAGTTTAAAAAGGAAAAATACAAATTAAAAAAATTTAACAACAAAACCCTAATTTAAAAATTCAAAGACCAAGGAAAATTATAATCCGGCCCAAACTAAAAATACAGTGATAAAACAAATGTCCTCTTTTTCTATTATTCCTTCGGCCTTCTTTCCTTTGCGTTAAAAATGGCTGCTTTTTTTTACTCGTTCGTCCAAATTTAAAAACTAGGGCTTTGGAAAAAGAGGCGCCGCTTGATATTGCAGTGATGAAATACTCTTCGATTTGATCCCTCTACTGATTGTTGCTTGCAGCTGCTTCAATTCGTCGAGATTGAATGATGATTTGAATTGGTACGTTTGTCCCCTTTTCGATTTATATTACACTCGACTTGATTCGAGTTCGAATTGATGTTATCTCTCTAATTTTTGCTTGCACTCGAATAATTTACATGCCGATGATGATTTGGGTTAAATAGGGATTGATTCCCTTTATTTTCGTTCGAATTGAATTTTTGAAAACGTTTGATAATTTTAGCTTGGTCATTCGATTATGCTTGAATGCTTGAGATTCCTCTGACTTTTTCAATTCGTATATTTTTGCTTGCTTGATTACCTTGGTTATCACAGCTTTGACTTTGTCTTGTTCGATCTTTTCCCTGGCCACCATGGTTTCGATTCTTTGGTCTTTCAATTTATGATGACTGCATTGTATGACCACGGCTTAGAATTATTCTCGGCCATTTGGATTGTTCTCCGTGACTTCGACACTTACGTTTGATGATATTTAAAAACATCTCTGTCTGAACATTTTTGAGCCACGGCTTGTGTGATTATACTTTGGTATTGCAGTATTATTCACCACTGCATATATGAATTTTGTAGCTCTGTTGCATTTAGCTCTGTTCACTGTTCATTCGAGTCTACACTATGCACTGCATATGTATGCTGTCATGTGAACTTTGTAGCATTGTGTCTTGTCCACCACTTTTTATCTGTGCATATATACCTTGTTCTTTGGCCAGAATTGTTGTAGTACACATTGGTTCATCGGCATAGGTTCTGGTTACATGTGCACTGCCTATATATGTGTACATGTGTGTTTGCATCGACTTCACTTGAGTTTGCACTGGTTATTGATGTCTGCATATCAACTTGAAAATATTGAAGGTGAGGTTTGGAGCTTGTTGCATTTGAACTTGAATTATGCAGTATTGAGTCTTGTGTAGTTCCATGTGTTGTTGAAGTTTGACTGTGCAGTCTGCACTTTTGAAGTTTTCTTGTGCACACTTGAGTTTGTATTGATTATTGATTTGAAAATGTGACGACCACGACTTTCTCTCCACATAAAGTCGTATCGCTAATAAGAAAGAAAGGGATAGAAAAGAGAAAAGAAGATAAAGAAAGAACTAAACAATATCAGAATATCACAGCGGAACGAAACAAAATATAATATATCACATAACTATTACATAGTCTTTACATAATCAGAGTTACACAACTACACATCAAAATAGACAGTTATAATTTCTGTCTATTATACAACTCAAGATACAATTCAAACAAAAGACTCAGATCAACCAACACAGCGGAATACTATCTATCTACGAATGCTGAAGCCTCCTGCTCCATATCTCCTCCATAGATTCGTCAAAGCTAACCTGAATCCCTTGGCTACTCGTAAAAATTGAGTACCCAAGAGTTTAATAAAACAGAAAATAAACACTTGGGTCAGACATGGGTCTGGTGTGAGTAAACGGGTTAAAATTGTTTAACTTCAAAACCTTTTGAAAACAAAGGTATCACGTAAGACTTCCCACACATAAACATGGAAAAGTTTTTACCTTACGCTAACCAAAACATTTGATAGGAAATCCAGTTATATTATAATAGGGTCTAGGGTTTTCAAGTAAAATACAGAAATAGCTGAAATGCTTACATCTCACATTCCAACATAGTTGGGCACAACTAATACGTACGGCACTTATTGGAGTTTGGATTCCATACAATGGCAGGGCTACTGGGGTACCGCCCGTCACAGTACGTGGCCTAGATCACCGTACCGAGGAGTACGCCCGCTCCCCTGCAACACAAAGCCGGAACCATCCCTTACTGGATAATCCCGAACAAGATAATCCCGTAGTTGGCGCGACCAACCACACACTAAGCCGAATAAAAAGAAAAGGGACCTCTAGACAGGGATCTATCTTGCTCTCAGTGGGTGCTACCCACGAAGCCTTGCTGCACCTCCCCTGTTTTAGCCATTCCCGGTTGATGAGGCTTGAGGTTACGATTACCTTTAATCAGAACATATCACTTAGAATGCTCATCGTCCGCCTGACGATGTGCTGAAAGCATTCAATCCATACAAGTTCGTTCTGGGTTCGAACGAAACCGAAGGCATTATCTCGTTACACTCGTTTTGGAATCACCCTCAGAGTTAACGACAATAACCCTTGCACTCTGAATCTTCATCTTCACTTGAGATTCACGATCTATCGTAAATTTGGATCGATGTGGTATTCGGGTCTCCAGACCTGGAATTCCGGTATACGGAAACCCGATCCCGGTCTCATCGAAATCCAAAGCGTATCTTTTAAGGCCAAGTTGTTTTAAAGGTTAAAACAATTCAATTCATTATCTTTATACACAAAGAAAGATAATTCACAATAGATAATCAACATTATCAGATAATCCATATTATCATCACAATTCAACTAACATCCATATCATACAGCATATATCTCATCAGAGATATCAATCAATGTAAAGCATTCAGTATTATCATCCATCCATAAGTAATGATTTATATCATCTCTAATTAATTTAAAGTGAATTAAATTAATTACTTTATTTTATAAATCCTTCTTACTTAACCATTAATTAATTACAATCAATTAATTTATTATCCTCACATTAATCATCTTAATTAATCACCCTTGATTAATACCCCTTAATTACATTCAAGTAATTATCCTTAATTAATTAAACCAAATAATTAATCCTTAATTACTTTTTGTAAAGTAATTATACTTCAATTACTTCTCATTAAGTAATTCCTTTTAATTAATTACATCTTGTAATTTATTTATTAATTACTTACTCTAAGTAATTACACTTATCAATCTTATTAAGTATTTATACTTAATCCTTATCAAGTGATTATCTTTAATTAATCTACAAATTAATTAACTTAAATCAATCCCACTCATATCATTAATTATACTTGAGTAATTCATCCTTAATTACTCTTAAACAATTTAATTAATTATTAATTACAGATTAATTATTATTTTTAATTATTAATTAATAAACCTTAATTATCAATTAATAAAACTTAATTAAGTATTTCTTAATTACAAATTAATTAACCTCTAATTACTTAATTAATTAATTCTAATTACAATTTAATAAATCACTAATCATTAATTAATCAATCTCTAATTACTTAATTAATCCTTAATCATTAGTTAATTAAATTAATTAATTTCTCTTGATTAATTTCTTAACTAGTCTCTTATCATTAATTTATTACATTAATTAATCAACTTAAAATCACTTACCTTTAATTAATTAATTAATTAATGCCATTAAGTAATTTTCCTTAATTACTTCCATTAAATTACCACTAATTACTTCCAATTTAAAACATTTCGCAAATTCATTTGTATAATTGAAAGATTTGAAAACCATTTTGCAAATCAATTAATATTGAAAGTATTTAATTTTCTTTAAGCAAGGCAATTTAAACATTTCACTTTGGAAACAATGGTTTATATTACTTTTGAAAATATATTCAAATTTAACTATATTTTTAAAACTTTATAACATTTCTTTTCTTTTAAAAAAAACTGATTTGTATTAACTTAAGATTTAAAACAAATCTGGCCCAAACTTCGAAAACTAAAAACCAGACAACCCACAAACAAATTCGAGCAATACACTCGATTTCCCCGAGTAACCCCCGTGCACTCACGCTTCTTTTCTTTTTCGAGTCGCACTCGAAACTACTCGAGAGCGTCTCCGAGAAAACATCATCTACCCAGACCAACCAAACCCAGACACTCGAAGTTGCACACATGCACGTGCACCAGTGCCGGAATCACCTTCCACCTCCGATGAACTCTCCAGCATGACGAACTTCAATTGCGGCAACCATCTCCAATCCTCAAAATGTCATCACCAGCCTCAAATCGATATCTAGCTACCCAGTTGGATACTGGAACCAACATTCATGGCCAAAACCCCACGAACTCACGCCTCCGACCATCAGACGACGCGCCACCACAATCGCACTACCTTCGATCATCCACGAAGCCGTTACACTTGATCCCATTGAACTCGATCAACTTGAGACACTGCCACGATCCATTTTCCAGAACACACAAAATCTAGGGTTTAAACCAAATTCGATCGATCATCAATGCCTCAGTGATAAATAAATTCGTCTACCATTTTTCCCAAACTTTCTGATAATCAAGCTATCTCCAGACGAAACCACGATCACCAAAAATGTTCCGATCGCCAGAAAATGCTCAGAAAACATTTTCCCGATATTCCTAAAATGCATCTTCATTTTAATACTAAAAATTCTGATTTTCTTTTTAAAATTCATATCTTATAAAGACAATACAATTTGTATAATTGATTCATCAAATTACATCATTTGATTTTAACATTTATGTTAGAATGGTTACTAAATTTCTAAATTTCCACAGGATTTCCAAACATCAGATACCTGAATCTATTTTTAGTACATAGATTTTGAATATACTAACCATTTTGTTTCTAACCCAAAGTTTAACAATAACAGGTAAAGAAATTTGAGTTTAATTCTAGTATTTGAAACCTGTAATATGAAACAGAGGAGAACAGGGATTCAAACAAACATGCACACCTGAATAAAATCATATACACAAAATTCTATACTTATTTATACACATATATTCATATTCACAACAACATGCATACATATATTCAACATGCATCACACTTTTACTTCAAATATCTATCATATGAATCTAATTAAAACTGTTTAAGTTTAATCTACTCACATTAAAATAACAGAGAAGTATATATGTATACATACTGATTTTTTAGAACATGCATTTTATTATACTAGCATACATTCACAGGTAAATCATATGCAAACCAAATTACTATAACATTTATCACAACATTTAAATTTATTCTCAGATTTAAAACTGTTTTTAAAAAAAATAAAGGTTTACTCACCTTTTAACCAAAATGCAGAGAGCTTAAAACTGAGATGAAAACTGAATCTTTGCAACTTGTTACTGGAAATCTTTGTTGTAATCTTCTTAAAAACTGGAATGCTTGTTGAATATTTGAATTTGAGTTGAATCTTACAGCTTGCTTGAACTTTGATTTGAACTGGAAAGCTTGCTTTGAAAATTTGTTACAGGTTTTGGTTTTTGAGATGAAGAGTGAATTGATTACAGGGATTGTGTTTAAACTTGAAGAAGGTTTGCAGGGAAATGATTTTTTCTTTTTCTAGTTTTGTAGAGTAGAACAGTTTGAATTACAGGGAGTTTCTTTTTCTGGTTTGAGAAAAATAGTTTACAGATTTGTTTTTGGTTGAAGGTTTGAATTTAGAAACGTTTACAGGTTAATTTTCTTGCTTTTGAAATTGTGAAGATAGGGAAAGAAATATAAGAGAGGGAATGTATGTTTATATAGAGTAAATTATGATTTATCAAAATAAAAAGAAAATTAAAATAGATATTGACACTTGTCATTAACAATACTTATTCACTTAACACATGGTATTTAAGAGATTATTATATTAACACATGTAATTTTTCATGCATAAATAAATTTTAAATGATTTTTAAAGCTTTTAAATTACATTTTCTAAATAGATAAATACATATCTTATTTAAAAATGCTTTTCTCAATTTATAAAAATAAAACCTTTAAAAGAAAATAAAATAAAAACCAATCATATCTTAAATAAAATTATATATAGTATATTTAGTCCGTTTTAAATGATAATATAAAACTTTTGTATTTACTAACTATTTAATAAACACTTCCCAAATTTCTTTAAATAAATTTCTTTAAGAGAATAATATAAAACAAATCTAATTTTAAATAAAAACCTTATCCATATGATTTAAGTCCAAACTATATTATTATTTTTATTATTTTAATATATATATATATATCTTTAAATCCAATTCTTAAATCAAAATTCAAAGTCAATTTAAAATCCAAATTTAAAATCAATTCAAATAAATATGGATATCAATTTTAAACAAACACAATATTAATTGTAAATAATTATCCTATTTAAAATCAATTTAAATACACATATATACATATATTTTTAACAACACTTATTAAATTTGAAAATAATAAGTCTATTTAAAATCTATTTATATTTATATTTAAAAACAACTCATTATTTAATTGTTTGAAAATAACAACTTTACCAATTTTAAATAATTAACTTACAAGATTATCACATTTTAAATTCCCTGAAATCCCGGGATATCACAGAAAAACTGCTTTGTATTTACATGCTTATGTGTTTCTGATCATACACAGTTGAGTTTTGTTGCACTATGTAATTTGCTTGAAGTTGTAGCCTCGTTTGAGTTGAGTTGCATATGTAGTTGTATCAGTCTTCGATTTATCTCTGTTGAACTGCTTGTTCTAGATTCACTGGTGCATGTGTGTTGGTTCCTGTTTCTCTTGGTGGAGTCTGGTTGCTTCATTGTTTTCTTGTGTCTGGTCTTCGAGCCAGTTCATGTAGTGTTTGCTCTTGATTGTTGCTTCGAGCTAGTTTGTATTTGCTTCCATGTCTTCACTTGTTTCACATGAGTCTGGCCTTTACTGCACTGATTTTTGTACATTGTGTACCTGAGCACTTGTTAGAGATGTTGTGTTCACTTGAGCTTGTCTTCATGTGTACTCACTGAAATTATTGGTCGAGGCAGTCTGACCCATTCATCTGGACTCATATATGTGTATACATATATATGTGCATATATGTATATATATTTATGTGGTCTTTGCCTTTGTGTAATACATGTGTCGTATCCAATTTATACTCGATTTGTTCATATGTGTATTTGCACCTGCGTTGAATCCAGCTTATAGCTCGGTTTTAACCTTGTGCTCATCTGTCCCTACAGTTTTATCAAGTGTATATCGGTGTGCACGACCTTGTGGCATGTACAGTGATACACTATGCATGTCACAGGTTGTTCGTGTTTGATGAATTCAAAATTAAATGATGATGAACAACCCAAATAACCGAGGCAAATAATATTTTCAAAATACACATTTTATTTTACACTGGACAAATATTTCTTTTTCAATTTTATTGCGTCAGTGTGTATTTTGCAGATAACTCAAATGCTAGATTCAATCTGGAATAGAGTTGAAGATATATAAATACGAGTGAATGAGCGATATGTAGTGAGGACGGTTGGGTAAATTGAAATGCATTGTAATTGAAATTTTGTATATATAGTGAGAGCACAAATTTGTACTATATATAGTTTGAATAAAATATCTGTTTGAATTTAAATTCCGTGTTATTTATCTTATTCAGCAAATATTTATTTAATTATGTGAAAATAAAATAGTACATTAACAAATACATTTAAATGAATATATATATGTTTATTATCATCAAACAAAAATCATATACTTGCATATTCAACAATCTCCCCCTTTTGATGATAATAAACATATATTTAAGATTCTGAATTTATTAAATGTATTTGGTCATTCAATTTGCTCCCCCTATTTGAATGCTTCCTCTCTACAACAAAGCTCCCCCTTCATATATGCATGAAAATAAATAAAAATATGCAAATGAGCCTAGATGAAAATAAAAAATACAAAATAAAATATTTGACCTTTATTTGCCAAAATCTTAACTTTTCTTTTCCTTTTGTTATCAGCAAAAGAGTAATAGTGTTAGACAAATAGAGATAAAGTGATAGACATTAATACAACATTATTACCCAATCAAGTATAAATATTAAATTTCAATAAAAAATCAAACAAAAATCATAAATACTCTGTTTGATGCATATTCCACTTTAGAGTGATAGAGATGATATCGGTATACAAAACCATATAGTTGTGTCTATTTGTGGTATATTTATATCAGGGATTTGAATATCTACTAACCAAGCATAACCGTTAGGATTTTTAAATGAGATTAGTAGTATTCCAATTTTTTTAAATGAATTCAAGTATCTTCTAACCACGCATAACCGTGAGGACTTTTAAATGGGATTAGAATCAACTTGTCTATTTAATCAATCAATTTTGATATGTGTTCCATACATGCATAACCATGAGGACTTTTAAATGAGCATGAAAGCACATAATCAAAAATTCCAAGTAATTCACCCATGCATAACCGTGAGGACTTTTAAATGAGAGTGAATACTATTGATGTTTTTATTTGCTAAAAATATAATCAAATGAAAAACGAATAATTTCCCGTTTAAAATACCACATATTGACGTACTATATTGGATTTTGATGAGTGATGGTCGTTAAAAATATGATAGAATTAGAAATGGTCATGGAATTTTTTACCAACAAAAAGTTTTTATAACTCTTGTTTAAATTTCTAAAGAAATTTACTAATTATACTGTCTCAAGTTATAATATATGATTAATATCAACACTCATCACTTTTTCAATCACTATTTATTTTTTCAATAATCAGTAGGGAGTTGGATAAGTTAATATAGTCATTTAAGATCAAATCCAAAAATAATTATAAAATCAAATTTTCTAGAATGACTAATCTGAAACAAGGTCAACTATTTTCTGGAAGGGGTTTTATAAAAAAATGTTTGCTAATTTAAAATTATTTGAAATGAAAAATATGTAGATTTTTTCTTTGAAAAATGCGATGCAACTAATGAATGTCATAAATCACATTCCACTAGTAATTTTTCTATCAACCAGATTACCAGTGTTATCTGCATTCGAATTTCTCTTTGGCTCAAGATTATTATGTCATAGACAGACTATGAAGTGTGCAACAAAATATCTTAAAGTCATTTTTAACAACTTTTAAATGAAATTAAATTGAAGCCATGCAAATAAGCAAACAAATATTCTACTTGTATCATGAGTAATCGGCAATCAATAAAACACCATTATTAGTCCAAACACATCTACATGAACCAATTCAAAGTCTCTAGAAATACTTATAGTATTCTCAGCATAAAAATATAATTGGCCAACAATTTTGAAAAAGTCAGAATCAAAATCAAGATTCATTTCCTTATCACATAACTGGCTGAATTAAATCAGATTATGGTGCAGATTTTCACATTAAATATACCGTTACCTATTTTACCTTTACGATAATTTTTCGTTGTTGCCTATTGTGATTCTGCCATCTTTATACTAGGCAAAGGAACTTTGATTTGTTGCCCGTCATGTTCTTGGAACAGCCAGAATCCAGGTAACACAGTTGTTGTTCCTTAGCCTGCCACCACACCTACACGATAAAAGATTTTTGTGACCTATTTGTTTTTATAGGTCCACGGTTGTTAGTGGCAAATGATTTTGAAAAATATGTTTGCGAAGACCCAAAACTATTGATACATGTTCCTTTCGGCACCCAGATTTGTTTGACTTTGAGAGATTTTATATTCGTGCATTTTGGAACCCAAATTGGAATGGTTTTCTCATGTTTGGGTCTATACTTATGATTGTGTCCAATTTTTCCACATATCGTGCACTTTGTATTGACTTGATTAATTTCATTTCTAACACGTTCACATTGATTATATCCAAGTCCTTGTCTAACAGTATTAACAGTCTGTTTCACTAATAGCATATTTAACGATCTTTCACTTTTTGAAAATTTTCCTAAAGTCGTAGACGGCTGTTGGACTTGTGTTTTGAGAGATTCATTTTCATTTAACAATTGTGTGCACTTTTTAATAGAATTTTCTCTCCTAGTATTTTCACTTTCTTTCAAAATCAGAATTTTATTTTCAAGCGATTTAATTTTGATTTCTGATTTTTTAATCTCTTCTTCGAATGTTGAACACTTTTTACACTTAGGGCACTTGTTTTGATAGTTTTTAACCAATTGATCAAGCTGTTTATTTAAATCTATCAAAGTATCTCTTTGTGATTCAATTTTAGCGTATTTCTCCCTTAGTCTTTCGAAACAGCCATTTACTTCGTGAAAATATATAAGTAGTTCTGAGTGAGTAAGTTTTGATACCTCGCTTGGCTCGTCATCATCACTGTCAGTTATATCTCCTCGAAGGCACAAATATGCTTTTTCACTCTCATTGCCAGTGCTTTTATCATCTTCATCAGTTTCTTCCCAAGTGGCTGCAAAACTTCTCCTTTTCTGTTTCTTTCCATGGCTGAGTCGATTCTAAGGACAATTTGGCTTGATGTGACCAGGTTTGTTGCACTTGTGGCAAATGATCTCCTGTTCTTCTGAGTTGTCTAGTGCTTTGATTATTCTGCTTTTCAATTGTTGATTTAGAGCTGGATTTCCGTATCTGCGATTCCACCTTTTGAATTTCTTCATTAACAACACCAGTTCAGCTGCTCCATCATCATCATCATCACTTTCTGTTGTTCCTTTGAGAGCTATAGATTTCTTTCGAGTATCACCTCCTCCTTCACACTCTTCCTTGAATTTCATTTCTAGCTCATAAGTGGTGAGATTTCCGATGAGTTCTTCAACTTTGATTTGTTTCAAATCCTTCGATTCTTGAATAGCAGTGACTTTGGCTTCAAAATTTCGTGGAAGGACTCAGAGGATTTTTCGGACTATCTCCAACTTTGTGTATGATTTTCTGAGAGCTTTTGATTTGTATACAATCTGCACTTTATTCCATTGCACAGTAATTATATAAATATACGAGTGTTATGGCACGTGCTTCGCGCGTGAATTGTTTTCCTTTTAAATTGTATATATTTAAATCGGCCAAAAAACAATTTTTTATTTTCAAGTGATATTAAGATCTATATATTTGTAAAGAAATATTTTGAATTTGTAAAGGAAGTTTAATTTTAGATTTTATTTTAGAAGCGTTTTGAATTTGTAATGCATGTTTAATCGTTGGATTCTACATTTAGGGGCGTTTGAATTTGTAAAAGAAGTTTAATATTAGATCCTATTTTAAAGTGACTAAGATTTGATAATATATAGAGAGACATTTTGGGTAGTTTACGTTGATACCAAAAAAGTATGACACCAAAGCTATTACAACTATTATTAAAGATATTTAAATATCCATGTAGTAAACATTAAACGATCATCTATGTGATGATCACTTATTTCTTTTTACCTTTATATACTTTTTGTGGATGGTTTTTAAATTATATATCAATAAAAATTGAGGGCTCTCCTCTTCTCTTTTTGAGGATAACTTTTTCGTTAAAAGATAAAAATAAACTGTGGAAGGCAGGTGCTAGGTGGAGTATTTGGATGGGCCAGAGCACAAACGGGCTTAGGGTGATAATTTGGTGTGCGGGGATAAGACCGACCCAATCATAGTATTTTATGTCAATCAACTTCCTCGCTGGAGCTTAGGGTTTCTAAAAAATCTGAAAATAGAAAGAAAATAAAACAATTGCCTCTGGATCCTAAATTTTTCAATTCAGGTTTGCTGCTACCGCTTCTTCCTCTTACTCCCTTTATTTATTTATTTATTTATTTTTTTTATTTTTTTTTAAATCGTGATCGCGGTGCCGAACTAAATCTCTTTTGAATTTGTTTCAATTCGATGTTTGAATTGAAATCGCCATTCAGTATTGGACTCCAGTATTTTCGTTCTGAAATAGGATCGTACATTTTACACTGATTGCGTCCCAATTCAACTCTTGGATCGGGAGGGCTGCGATTCCTTCCAAATCGCGCTGTGAAACGTACGATCTCGCGATTTTTGCAGTCACTGATTTGGCATAAATATGTTTAAGATCTTAATATATTTTGACCTTTCCTCCATATTTGAACTCACAATCCTTTCTAATAGCCATTATTATAATCTTATAGAGATGCAAAACAAGATTAAGAAGATAGACTTGACATGATTTGATAACAATGCTAGAATTGTTCACTTTATAAGTCCTTTGCATTTCATGATGAAGTGTAGTCCATTAAGCTCAAGAAAGACTATTATATTTTGCATTTCATAAGAGGGTATTGTCGAATGATTGTTTAGTGGGTTTGCACTATGTGGCGCAAGAAGCAAATCCTTCAAATTAGAAAAACTAGCACTATTTTGAGTAATTTATAGTGCACAAAATAGACACCCCATTATGGTTACGCTATATAGATATGAGTATTATGCAGTGTAAATAACAAACAACCCCTTAGGATATGCGTTGTCATTTAATGTGATTATTTTGACACATTCTTCTAACATCTTTCTTCTCATTCAGATATATCGCATCTGTGTGCTGCAATCCTGTAAAAAAAATGGCTGATGCCCACGAAACTGATAGGAACATTGAGATATGGAAAATCAAGAAGCTCATTAAAGGTTTAGAATCAGCAAGAGGAAACGGAACCAGCATGATTTCACTCATATTGCCACCTCGTGATCAAGTTGCTCGTGCTGCTAAAATGTTAGGAGATGAATATGGAACTGCCTCAAATATCAAAAGTAGAGTCAACCGACAATCTGTCTTGGGAGCTATCACTTCTGCCCAACAAAGGCTCAAGCTGTACAACAAGGTGCCTCCTAATGGACTAGTTTTATACACAGGCACCATTGTTACTGAAGATGGTAAAGAGAAGAAGGTGACGATTGACTTTGAGCCATTCAAACCCATTAATGCATCACTGTACCTTTGTGATAACAAATTTCACACTGAAGCGCTTAATGAACTACTTGAGTCCGATGATAAGTTTGGCTTTATTGTAATGGATGGAAATGGAACCCTTTTTGGAACTTTGAGCGGAAACACTCGTGAAGTGCTTCACAAATTTTCAGTTGATCTTCCAAAGAAGCACGGAAGAGGAGGACAGTCAGCACTTCGATTTGCCCGTCTTCGCATGGAAAAACGTCACAATTATGTTAGAAAAACAGCGGAGTTGGCAACACAGCATTACATCAACAATGCTACTAATCAGCCTAATGTAGCTGGCCTTATTTTAGCTGGCTCTGCCGACTTCAAAACTGAGTTGAGTCAGTCTGATATGTTTGATGCTCGTTTACAAGCTAAGATACTGAATGTAGTAGATGTCTCTTACGGTGGAGAAAATGGGTTTAATCAGGCAATTGAGTTATCAGCTGAAATTCTGGCGAATGTGAAATTTATTCAGGAGAAGAAGCTGATAGGGAAGTATTTTGAAGAGATCAGTCAGGACACGGGCAAGTATGTGTTTGGCATTGATGACACAATAAAGGCTCTAGAAATGGGTGCTGTGGAGATTTTAATCGTTTGGGAGAACTTGGATTACAATAGGTACATATTAAAGAATGCAGTTACGGGAGAACTTGTGACTAAGTACTTCAATAAAGAACAAGAAGCAAATCAAAGCAACTTCAGAAATGAAGCGACTAATGCGGAGCTTGAAGTGCAGGATAAAATGTCATTGCTGGAATGGTTTGCTAATGAATATAAGAAATTTGGGTGCAGCCTTGAGTTTGTGACTAATAAATCTCAGGAAGGGTCTCAGTTTTGCAGAGGGTTTGGAGGGATAGGTGGGATATTAAGGTATCAGCTCGATATGAGGACTTTTGATGAGCTTTCCGATGATGAAGTTTATGATGATTTCGATTAGCAATCAATTAATCAGTCACTGGAGCAAGTCCAGGACACGACGGAGCTGGCCCGATCGTGCCTGGATAAGCATGGAGGAATGAGTGCCTACCAGAAAATGAAAATGGTACGATAATAGCTTCTCATAATGTCGGTTTACCTTTCTCAGTTAATGGTATTGTCACGCTTTTAAATTTTAAGTAAATCAAGAACCAACCCTTATGGTTGAATATTTTCTATAATAGTATGCTTGGTCAATGTAGACAGAGGAAATCTTAAATTTCCTTCCTCTTGGCAATTTCACTCTTTTAAGTGAACTTTTGTCTCTATTAACTTGAAATTAATTTTGTGTGGTAGCATATAGGCTTCTGGCTTTATGACATTATGGATTTCCACACTATGCCATTTTATGCAGTTGTGACATCACATACCTTGGTTTTTAATGGTTTCTATTGTTACGTAAAATGTACTTGTAGCAAAATGTAACATGTTTGTAGTCATGTTCCAATGACAACTTTAATCATTAAGTATAATAGTGATATTACAAGTTGTTCAGTCCTTGATGCAGTAGTGCTGCTTTATTTTATTTAAAATAAGTGATATTCCATCTGATGATGAAACTAAAACTGTTTAATTTAATATGCCCACTGGATCAGATGGTTTGCCTTATGCAGTGGTGCTGCTGTATTTTATTTACATAAATAATCATTAAGTTGGTGAATGCCGTGCGTTTTAGGTTCATTTATGTGTTGTACATTCGCTACAATGTAAATAGTTTTGAATGTCAATTATTTTATGTTTTTGACCCAAAATCAGACCACTGTTTTATTTTATACTGTTACTTTCAGTTTCGAAAGATCGAAATGATGCAAAAATATTTTGTTGCCATCGTAGAAATTTGTACCTTTACCTTTTTAACTTATGCCTGCTGGATCAGATGGTTTAGTATCTTACCATATGTTTTGTGCCTGATTACTTCTGTCTTTCTTCACAGGAGATAAAGCTTAAAATGGAGAACTATTAGATGAATCACCTATGCAAAAAGGGAGAACTAATGGAAATATCTTGCCAGCTACTACTATTAATACAGGCATTATGTAGCCTGTACTTATATATTACATACATATTTTAGGTTGTGTTGGCCATTGAATAATGTCTTTGCTTTGGGTTTCTTTTCTTGAATAATTTGCTTATTGCTGTATGTCTCAGCTTGTTTGTGATGTCTCCTTTTATTTTAGTATTCATGAACTATGTTATTGAAGTTTGTTGGATTGGCTATATTTGGCTGTATGTAGACATCTGAATTTTATATCATTGATTTACTACTATCGGTTATATCCTGTGGCGCTGTAGCTTTATTATCATTAACTGGGGATGTTTTCTTATCTGAAATTGTTGTGTTTACACATTCTGTTTTCTTTAATACGCCTACTTTATTTTGGGCAATGTAATGGGATTATCCACTTGATCAAAAATGGTGGTCTTTATTGCATCGGGTATGAAAATTCAAACGCTTACTCCTCCCCTTTCACTTTTTTCTCTAGGTTTTTATTGTGCCAAAAAACCCTTAAACCAACTGATTTAAATAATAATAATAAAAAAAGATCCGAAAATCAACTTCAAAAGCAGCTGGAGGCCAGGTTTTTGGCCAAATTGAGGTGGTATGGCTAGGTCAATGGAAAAGCAAGTTGCTAATGAAAGAGAACTTTAAACTTGAAGTGTTATTTAGGTTGTAGAAATTTGTTCTGGAAGTCGTTAAAATGGTTTGTTCAGACTCTTTTAGGAGAGTACGAAGATGGTAGCACGCTGGTGTGGTGGTTTAGCATTGAAAATTTGTGAAAGCTTTGTTAAATTTGTGGAAATTGATTTAGTTTCGGTTTTTGAAAGTAGTAGGTAGTGTTTGGTTTGTTATTTTTAGTTTTGGGTTTTCGTCCATACAAAAATGCACACGATGCATGTATATCGTCGAAAACGATCAATTTAAAAAACAAAGTTAATTTACAAAATAGAAAACAACTGTTTTTTGTTTTCCGTGTTTTGAAAAATAACACAAGCATGTGAAACAATCCATTCTTCCGTCGTCCCTCTATCTCTTTCGTCCTCCCATCCGTCTTTTTTTTATCCCCTCCGTCGTTCTTTCATTTTTCTCATATTTGACATATATATTGAAAACCGAAAACACAAAGTTCGTTTTTAAACCAAACACTACCATAATGTTTGGATTAATTTCGGTTTCGCTTTACCTAATGAAAATTACACAAAAATTAACTGTTCAGATATTTATAATTAATTTCTATTAGTGTATAATTATATACAGGGTCATTCTAGCCTATTACATTGGTTGAAGATAGCATTTAGCAAAATAGTTTAGCAGATTTATTATCATTTATGTTTGTGTTTGCACGGTTTGCATGTTAATGTAAATTTGTGACCAAATTTAGTTTTGTATAACGGAGTGACATGTTTTGTTGTTATTGTGTGTGTACATACATGTGTGTGAAGCATTTGATACTAGTTGTTATCTTGTGGCATAAAGAAGAAAATGGAAAACAAAATCTGACGACCACTCTTCACCTGCATAGTTCAATATACAAATATCTGATATCAAGGAGTGCGCTATATCGATATGTGATTGATGGAGGGAAATAGTCAAGGTAAAGTAATGATAAACAATCCAGAATCTGTCATATATCTCATAATCCATAGACAAAATATAATAACCAACGTAGACATAAAGTGACTGTAATATAATTCAACGAACCAAAATAAAACAACATATCACAATGCAGCTTGGCTCATCATATTACATACATAAAAGAGTGTAATAGAGTTATCAATAGAGTTATACATCAAAATAAAATAAACTCTAATAGAAATTATCTCAAATATTGGTAACTACTAATATAATTTTATAGTACTCCACAGTGATATACAGCGATAACGATTCGAAATATTGATTTATGAAAAGTGTAGCTATTGGTGGCAAAAATGGTCACCAACACCCAGTTGTGTGAATGCATCAATATTCAGTCATAGATTCAGATAGTATCTAATGTAGAGAATATAATATGAAGAACGAACAAATTAAAAATGAAAGCAGGTAAAATGAGACAAGATTTATAGTAGTTCGGCTAATTCCGGCCTACGTTCACTCCAGAATAATCCTTTTTATTATACTGTAGTTTGTTTACAGTTACAATCCGAAATCCAAGAATAAAATTGCCAGAGCGTAGTCTGGGTTGATGATAAAAACAAGCAGAAAGATTTAATTCACCAGTTAAATAGCAATACCTCTAATGTGAGTAATATAATAGGAATAATTTGATCATTCCCTTCACATAGTAATATAATAGGAATAATTTGATCATTCTCTTCACTTAGGAATTCCTTTAGGTTGGTCTATTTATAATATCTATACATTAAACAGTACATGTTTACTTAATTGATTATACATTCAACTATTTTATATAAACCTGTTAATAGATACCTAAAAAATCGGAATTCATCTGCACCCATATTTGGAAAAATGTATATAGATGCGGATATAAAAGCATTCACATCCAAAAATTATCCTTTCGATTTTTGTCAAGTTTATAGTTTGTATTTGTGTATTTTAGTACGATGAACAATAAATATTTATGTTTTTATTAAAATAATTGTATATTATATGCATGAAATGTGATGTATGTTAACTGATCAAAACTGTTTGTTATCGTATTTATTAATGTTTCGCACTTTTATAATCAATGAGATTGAAAAAAAATTATTTTAAAATAAAATTTTCTATTCATGTTTTTAGATAAATATCTGATATCTGTCTGTATTCGCAGATGCGATATCCGATATCAGAAAACGACTTTGAATGGAGATGTAGATATAACAACTCACATTCAAAAGTATCCATTGACATGCCTAATTTTATAGATATAGAATAAGTATATATTAGTATTTACGCAACAATATATTAATAGTTCGAGGAATAATTAATTCACTAATTAAATTTAATATATCAGCTTGGACAGTTTAAGTAGTGCATGTGTTGATATAAGAATGATTTGAATATTATGAACAATAAGGCCAAAGTATATGTGGTTTCATTACTTATGATTATGATGATTTGAATATGTTCTTTTTTTTATGATTATGACGATCCATTGATTTACCTTTCAAATTTCATTAATTAGTAAATAATGGTTTTTGAAATTGATTGACATTATTAAAAAGAATATGCAATTTTTTAGTATTAAATTACATGATTTTGGTAACTACGGAATTAGAATATATCACTATTTATGAAACAAAGTGCCAACATTATGTTAGTATTTGTTATCCTGCCTTTTGGTCAAGGCCGGGATATCAACAAACATACTAAAAAGGATGGAAATCAGTATTAGAGATCGATTGGAAACAAGGCTATGATCGATACCGTCGAAACTTGATCGAGCTCCAAACAAGACGGAATCGATTGGGAATGATGAACAAGGCTAGGGAAGGCTACGTTTTAAATTTCAAGTCAATCGGAGTTCGTATGCTCAAGATATGATCGATGCAAATCAAGCAATGCTCTCGTTCGTATCTATCGGACCACCTCCTTTGTATCGATTCCATTTGAATCCATCAGCGACCAGGGTCCCCATCAATTTCGTATCCATGCTATTCGTATCCATCAAGTTTGCACTCGTTCCTTTCATATCCATCGGAAAAACGCATCTCCCAAGTCGATCAAGGTTGTTCACTTCGTATCGATATATGTTTCGTATCGATCAACCAGATGATCGATACAGAACCCGACCCTTTCCATCGATACGAAGTAACCCATGGATTTCTACTTCATATCGATCGTGTTGGTGTATATTTCGTATCGATCAACCGGATGATCGATACGAAACTATCACCTTCCATCGATACGAAGCCAACGCCAGGTAATCGATACGAAGAGTGCATGTCACACATCGATATGAAAAAAGAAGACGGGAATTGATACGAAGAGCATAGCACCCGATGGATACGAAGGAAGAAGCAGTCAGCGTGGCGTAAAAGATGGATCTACCCTAGCTGATCGCTCCACATCACCATTGTCTGATCGATACAAATGAGATCGATGCGAATGGCATCGTTACGGACTCGACAGCCTTCAACAAACCCAAATTTGCATCGATCATAACTCAAGATCTACAAGTCCAAATGCTACCAAATTTTCATAGGAGCTTGCGTACAACCTCAGGAGCGTTCATGATCGATCTTGGCTCAATTGGGAAAGATTTGGATCGATACGAATCTCATTCGCATCGATCATGGATCGAGTCAAAACGACCGGGGATCGATCACGTGGGCCCACCCATGTGAGAGAAGGAGTCCATCGGGATCTGGGCGAGATATTTGCAGCCACACCTATAAATAGCAGTCTAAGAGTTTCAGAAAAGAGATCTTTTGGCTCTTCTACGCCGTTACTCTGCAGAACTCCATTGTAACTCGATTATTATCATCTATACTCTTGTAACCGGCGAGTGATAATCAATAAAACAACAACTCTTCAAAGTGGACGTAGGCTACAACGCCGAACCACTATAAATCGTGTGTTTCTACTACTTTCCTTTTGAATTTTGAGTGTTCTTCACATTTATATTCTCTACATACTTGCTATCTGTGATCTGTGATTGTAAACGGGTGCTTTTATCGACAATTGGGTGTTTGTGACCATTTTTGGCGCAAACATTTTGGTGCTTTCACTGAGAAGGAGCTAGCACTCGGGGATTCTAAAGCTCGGATTTCGGATTTGAAAGCTTAAGGACTTGGATTTGGAAAGCTATGGCAAGGAAATCGACAAGAAGACAAAGGACCGAAAGGAGCCAGCATGAAGGGAGTCAGGAGGCTTCCTCCAAAGCGAATCAAGCCTCGATCTTCATCACCATAGACGAGATGGAAACGATGCTGAAGAGACAAGAGGAGATGGAGGATGTGAATAGGAGTCCCTTTGCTCCAATGATTAGGCAAGCTAGGAACCCGCTGGATTTCAAACTACCAACACTGGAGATGTATGATGGGAGAACGGATCATGCTGTTCACTTGACGAGGTACATGAGGCATATGGAAGTACTGGGGGCATCAGAAGAGGTCATGGCGCGATGCTTCCCTTTGTATTTGATGGATATAGCAGCATTATGGTTCAGACAACTGGAGAGTGGCTCTATTGGCTCATGAACGGAGCTGATTGAAAGGTTTATGAGGCAGTTTCGGGTCCACATAGTCCGACACAAGAATGTGATGACTTTGACATTGATAAAACAATGGAAAGGAGAGTCGCTCAAGGATTTCTTGACCAGATTCAATGCGGTAGTGGCTTCGGTGGATCAACCTGATCCGTCAATGGTTTTGATGGCAGCAGTCTCAGGCGTTGCGGATAATTCGGATTTCAAGATATCGTTGGAACAGGACCCATCGATGGATCTCGGGGAGTTCTACCATGAAGCAGAAAGGTTTCTAAGGCAGGAAGATGCGCGGGCTGAGAGAGAAGGGAGAGAGGCTGAAGCTTGTGCAGTAAGGGGTGGAGGTCCATACAGGGAGGATCCAGACAATGATGATAAAGGAAAAAAGAAAATGAATGATAACGGTAACACTTCAAAAAGGCCATGGAGGAATTCAAAGTTTACTTCCTACACGGATTTGACTGAGACTCTGGAAAGGATTTACTTGGATACTCGAGGGCACCTCCAATATCGAAGACCGGCAAGAAGGGAACCTTCTGAATACGAGCGGACATCGGGAAAGCATTGCCTATTCCATAAGCTGGATGGGCATGACACGAACGACTGCAGGCATTTAAAAGATATCATTGAAGAGCATGTGAGGAATGGTCATTTGCAACAGTACATAAGGAATCAAGCTGTGGTAGTGGGACATGAGAGGCCACCACCCACCTCAAGCGAAGATGGCACTGGATCTAGGCAACGTCATCAGCTCGTTATCAACTGAATGGATTCATGGCTTTGAATAAGTAATAAACCTCAAAGTAATGCGGATAAGTCACTTACACATGTAGGGATCGAGGATGGTCCCTTGGCATGCTCTGAGATGATGATAAACCGTAATGCTCGGGTTTATGAAATCTTGTTTTCGTTTTGTTTTCTGTGGACTCTAGTTTATCTCTTGGTATTGTGGCTATTTGTTTTCTGGGTTGTACGAACTTTCATTTGTTAATTGGATTCTTTGATAATTGGATTCGGATCAATGTAATAAATAATACAGGTTACGCGATTACGATCCCGACTGGAGAGATGGGGCAGTAATCGCAAGTTATGAGTCCCTTCGTCGGAGAACGATGGAATGGACTCGAACTGAGTATAAAAGCCCTTGGCCGGAGAGCCGAAGTCGGAGAATATAAAAGTCCTCGACCAGAGAGTCGAGACTGGAGAATATAAAGTCCTTGGCCGGAGAGCCGAGGCCGGAGAATATCAAGTCCTCGACCGGAGAGTCGAGGCCAGAGAAACATATTCACAGGTTAAGCCCTTGACCGGAGAGTCGAGGTCGGGATTGGATATGGACCCGGAATGGTCTCAGATTTAGATAAGGGCCCGGAGTAGTCTCGGATTCGGATATCGGCCCAGAGAGGTCATGGATTTGGTTATTGGACGTCAGACATGGATGGATCAGAACTCAGCTAACGGGCCGGATGGATATGGAATTGACTAAGGACTTAGTTACCGAATTTGGAATCGGATATCGACTTGGAGCAGTTGCGGGGTTGAATAAGGATAAGACTATGGCACTTGGATAGGACGGCTTGATAATAGATTGGATTATGAATCAGATGGTATGGCTATGGCTGAAATATGGACTTTTGATGTTGGATTCGAAGCTATTCAAAACACGCCTTCATACCACAAGGCATGTTTTGGGGGGCAAATGTTATCCCGCCTTTTGGTTAAGGCTGGGATATCAACAAATAGGCTAAAAAGGATGGAAATCAGTATTAGAGATCGATTGGAAACAAGGCTATGATTGATACCATCGAAACTTGACCGAGCTCCAATCAAGACGGGATTGATTGGGAATGATGAACAAGGCTAGGGAAGGCCATCGATACGAAGTAGCCCATGGATTTCTATTTCGTATCGATCGTGTTGGTGTATATTTCATATCGATCAACCGAATGATCGATATGAAACTATCACCTTCCATCGATACGAAGCCAACGCCAGGTAATCGATACGAAGAGTGCATGCCACACATCGATACGAAAAAAATAGACGGGAATCGATACGAAGAGCATAGCACTCGATGGATACGAAGGAAGAAGCAGTCAGCATAGCATAAAAGATGGATCTACCCTAGCTTATCGCTCAACGTCACCATCGTCTGATCGATACAAACGAGATCGATGCGAACGGCATCGATACGGACTCGACAGCCTTCAACAAACCCAAATTTGCATCGATCATAACTCAAGATCTACAAGTCCAAATGCTACCAAATTTTCACAGGAGCTTGCGTACAACCTCAGGAGTGTTCATGATCGATCTCGGCTCGATTGGGCAAGATTTGGATAGATACAAATCTCATTCGTATCGATCATGGATCGAGTCTAAACAACCAAGGATCGATCACGTGGGCCGACCCACGTGAGAGAAGGAGTCCACCGGGATCTGGGCGAGATATTTGCAGCCTACACCTATAAATAGCAGTCCAAGAGCTTCAGAAAAGGGATCGTTTGGCTCTTCTACGCCGTTACCATGCAGAACTCCATTGTAACTCGATTATTATCATCTATATTTGGATAGAAAGGAACGATCCATTTTTTTTTCAAGATTTTCCTATTCATGAAAGAAAATGTTTGCAGGAGGTCAATCGAGAAAAAATGCTATTCAATGGTGTTTTGTTAAGTTTTTTTATTATGATTCAAAATGTTTCCTCCACTTTCCTTTTTAATTTTGAGTGTTCTTCACATTTATATTCTCTACATGCTTTCTATCTGTGATCTATGATTGTAAACGGGTGCTTTTATCGACAATTGGGTGTTTGTGACCATTTTTGGCGCAAATAGTATTTGAATCTCTAATTAAAATCAATATATCAGTCTACATAAAATTGGAATACATAGATAAATATAGTAGTATATCAATAACAAATTAACTACCTGAAGGGACAAATCTAATTTTTTGTTGATTGATAATAAATTTAGCATTGATTTCTTTGGTGTGAATTTAACATATCAGTAGTCAGTTCACTACTTAAAATCAGTATATCGGTTTTCATAATTAGGGGTGAGTAATCTTTCGTTAAACAAATCAAGCTAGTTTATTTCGATCGGTTTGGTTTGGTTTTGAAACTAGTTGGTTTATAATCGATCCGTAAAAAAATTAGTTCGATTATCAGTTTGACCAGATTAACCAAAGTTTAACCGATTGTCAAAATTACTAGAGTTACAATAATTTTTTTAAGATTAGTTTAGTGCCCTAAATAAATTTTTATCATGTATGTGTCAAAATTACTATTAAAAATCATAAAAATACTAAAATGAGAGTATTTTGATCATATATTTATGTTTTATTTTAAAATACAATGACTATCACGAACATATAATGTGAATCTTATTTAGTTCGGTTAAACCGATAACCAACCGAACTAACCAAACATAATTCGATTGGTTTGGTTTAGTTTTTATTTTTATTAGTTTTAGTTTGATTTATCAATTTTTATCATCGGACCAACCAAACCAACCAAACGCTTATCCCTATTCATAATACAAGAATGCATATAGAACTATGTAATATATCAAAATAATTTAATTCCTAAACCGACAAATAGGCCTATAAATGGATATCTGAAATCCATCCATATCCATATTTGAAAAAACAGATACAGATATAGATAAGGAATCCACATCCGAAAATTATCAGTCCGGTTTTTATCAAGATTATAGCCTATAATGACTAAAAATTTCGTCAATTTCAGAATGAAGCTAATGCGCTTGTATTAGCAAAAGTTGCTTAATAATACTAGGCTTAAAAATGAAAAATGGGAAGGAAAATGAGTTAAATGCGGTAAATAACATAAGATGTAAAATGGTTCGGCTAAGCTTCCATATGTTCACTATGAAGATCTCTTATTACATTGATCTCTTATAATTACAAGTATTTATAAGAGTAATAAGAAATTAAACACTTAAGATTATAATGCTACTAAACTTAAGAGCTTTGGTATTTTCTTACTGGAAATGTAAATTCTAAGCTCATCAATCAACCTAAAATCAACCCTTTTGATGTTGTATGATAAGGGATATTTATAGAGTTGATGTTCGTCAGTGGATGGTTGTGATTGCGTAGTTTATAGGCAGAAATTACTCATGACTACTGATCTGGTCTCATGGGCTAATGAAGGACAGCTGAAAAGGTGGTGTGAATATGTGGCAGAGATGCGTGTCAGCTGTCACTCCATACTAGGGCTTGATTTGTGTTGAGAAATGCGACATGCTACAGCCTACAGGAGTGGATGCAATTTTGACAGACGCGTCCGAGTAGTTGGTATACTCAACTATACTATTTGTCATGTAGCATGCTATTTCAAGGAACATGGCTGAATAGAAGCTCCTCTTGTACAATTATGATCGGTTGTTTCTTGCCCATGACTGCTAAGAACAAAGCCGAAGATTGCTGAGGACAAAGCTGAAAGGAAAGTGTTGAGCCGATCATGTGATGATGAGACAGACTGTTTGAGACTGGTGGTAGGCGCACTGAGATGGAGTCATGTCCAAAACTACTTGCTTTTGACCTGGGTCTAGTCACATGAATTGACTGTTTGTCGTTTTGAGCTGGGCTTGGTCACATGAGTTGGTTGTTTATCGTCTTAAGCCGAGTTGGGCCATGCTTAGTAGTGCAGGTCGGTCTATCTTCGGTGTCTACTTACTTGTTTGCATTGGATCAATATGGACCGGGCTGAACTAATGAGCACTGGTTGGCTAATCTTTTACTTGCAAGAAAATTAAGAAATAGCTCATATTATATTTAGTTTAGTACAATGAAATATATTTATTTATTATTTAATTAATTTATTGGTTTATATTTTATGCATTTAATGCATATTAGTTACTAAAAACTATTTATTATCATCATACTTGTCCATTTTGTGCACTTCTTCAATCAGTGGGATTGAAATAAAATAATGTTAAACCAAAATTTTCTCTTCATTTTTCTTTATTTATCAATTGTTAGTGGGTATGATAATTATCCAATATATTTCCATATCAGCGGATGCGGATATCTGATATTCGAAAATGATTTCAGACGTGGATGCGAATATGACACTATCCACATCAGAAAGTATTCGTTGGCCGGCCCATTGACAAAGCTAAATTTTTGCTATTTGATAATACATCACGCCCACTTTTATTGAAGTTGCCTCACAAATATTAATGAAGTACAAACTAATTATATTTTCAAAATCAATATTTGGCATTAAAAAAAGTTAATTATATCGATGCTATATTACCTTATGTTAGTATCATATTTGAAACCATATTATATTATAGAAGATGTTACGTAATGGCCTAATTGTTCACCTTTATAGAACAACGTGGAAGAGAATATTAAGAATAATGAAACTTACCAAATAATATATAAGAAACAGGTTTATATATTTATATTTTAATAATGCTCTTTTTCTTCTGATAAAGAGCAATCTACTTGAGTTTACACTTAAATTTGAAACTCGATCAGCTTGTTTAGAAATTGTTGTGTTTTGGCACTCCAACGCGTTCTAAGAACGCACACTATTGAACATTCCTCCATCGTCTTCTGAAACGGGCACATACATGATTTTGGCAAGACTTGCTTGTAACAAAAGAAATTTCCAATATTACGTGCCACCAATCCCACGTATGTACCATATTATGCGTCATATTTCTTGCGAGGTGGAACTTATCTTTCAACCCACACTCTCCCCGATGCGAGCGACACCTGACATAAATAGCCTATATTCTTCTCATGTTGCTCATTTCATTTATTTGCTTTGTTTGTTTACTATATTTTCTACTTTTAAGGTTTGTTGATTTTTCCTGAAATATATTAAAATTTATATTCTACGATTGACTAAACCGTGTCTGAAGCTTGTTGGAGAATGGCATCAAGATAAGTTGATGTTGTTACTAACAAGGCTCATATAAAAATACGCAGGACACATGTATATTGTCGAAAATGATCAATCTAGAAAACGAAATTAACATATAAAATAGAAAATAACTTTTTCTTATTTTCTGTATTTTGAAAAATAATAGAAGCACGAGAAACAATCCATCATTCCATTGGCTTCGCCGTCCCTCCATTTTCCTTCCATCACCACTTCACTTCACCAAAATGCCCTTGTTTAATTATAACTTGTTTGTTATTTTTAAACATTTTCGAACACCACGTAAAATGCCTACTTGGTATAAATTCTTATCCTGTAGGACAACTATGAGTATGAGCACAAATCTTGTAGTTCAAGTGTGTAGTAGATACATAAACCACGCAGTAGCTCTATGTGGTTATGTATGAATCCACAAGTGTACTTCTGTCCCTCCAAATTTTATAAAATTATTGAAGCACGAGAATTTGCCATGACTTTGCCTATTGAAGCTCCTGAGAAGATGGATCAAGATTTGCTGTTTTTTTTGTTTAAATGATGTGAAAAACCGTGCAAGCTCTTGAATTGAAAATCTTAGGTAGTGTTTGGTTTGTTGTTTTTAGTTTTGTATTTTCGTCTATATAAAAATGCACATGACGCATGTATATTGCCGAAAATGACCAATTTAGAAACGAAACAATTCATTCTTCCGTCGTCCCTCTATCCTCTTCATCCTGCCATCTGTTTTTCTTTCATCCCCTCCGTCGTCCATCCATTCTTCTCATATTTGACATACACATTGAAAATCGAGAACACAAAATTCGTTTTTAAACCAAACACTACCTTAACTGCTATTTCATGAAAATTTGTATAAGTATTTATATCATGTATTGATTTCGGTCGAAACAAAATAGAAAAATCAGAAGTACAGATGCCCGGACTACTAATTTTAGTCATTTTGTTGATAAACCAATTTATTAAGTAAGTACATACTTTAATGTTCAACTGCTTTATAAATGATATCATGAGTGCATGGTCTTAAACTTTCATGGATTCTTACTGGTGCATTGTCTTCATTTTCTTCTATTTGTTCTTCATAATTTAAACTTGAAAGCCTACCCTCTATAAATTCATAATATCTGTGTGCTACTATTTTCATCCTTTCCTTTTTTTTGGGGCTAAAATTAGATATCAATCTTTTTTATGTATTTGTGATTATCATATTCTATTATAATAGTTAAGCCCATACGATGCACCGTGGAAGATTTGGTATGTTAAAAAAATGAAAATGCTTTGCACCTATTGATTAATTATCACCATAATGTTTTATTTACATATTATTTTGGACATAACGTTGTGGTCAATCATTTGTAATTTTTACACATAGTATTTGTACATAATAAACTGTATTTTTTGTAAATTATGGAATGGTACACAAATTGTTAAGCAATATATAAATAAAAATGAATGATTTAATATGAAAATGTATTACATGCATATCTTGTTGCACTTATCATTCATCAAGTTCCTATATCTTGTTGCACAAATGAACAAATAATCCAATCAAACCAAATAATAACTATTCAATATGAAATTTTAGTGGCATTATACCAGTAATGTGATGCAAAGTATCCCACAGAGAGAGCCTCCCATTAAGAGATATATGCAGTCTCTCATATAAAAAATTCTACAATAGGATGTGAGCTTCACTGACCTTGTTAGCAGTGCCGGCATGGGGGGAAGCCCACCAAGTCCATGACCTGGGGCAACCCCCCAGGCTTAGGGCAAAAAAAATTATCGTTTTAACTCAGAAATTCGATTCTCTTCCAGGCTCCCGCTCAAACCCCTAAATATATTTCCATCGCGACAAATTTAGGGCTTCGCCGCTTCAGCGATCCATCTTTCAAGGCTCCCGCTCAAACTCTTTAACTGCTACTCTACTCTAATCTCCATTTGCGGTTGCAGTATTGCTGCTCACTTGCTTGACTGCTCCCTTCATCTTCTTGGAAATAAGGTTTTTTTTTAATTTTTAGTTGTTTTTAAATCGATGAATGAATTTTATTAGGTTTATTTACTTGTTTTTAATTTGGGTGAATTAATCATGGAATGTATAGATAGGGCTATTTATAGTTTGAATTGGGTGAATTAATCCAGGCGAAGTAAGGTAAAAGAGCTGTAAGGAAAATGAGGCGGTTTGAGAAATAATCATGGAATTGCTATTAATATTTAAGTCATGTAGCAGGTTGAAATATTGATTATTTATTAATTTTTATGTTAATTAGTTTAGTTGATAATATTGTTAGATAGTGGATAATATGACGAAAGAAGAAGACGATAAGAAATGAGTGAGAAATAGGAAGCAAAACTCCGGAGCTTACAATAGAAGGGTAAAACCGTCAAGGTGAAATATCTACGGTATTAGTGGGCTCAATTTCTAAACTATTCAATGAAAAAGCACAACAATTAATTGGTTCAAGTCAAGTTAAAGAAACAAGTGAAGCTATTGATGAAAATGTTGATAATATCATTGAGGACCATGTAGATCATGAAGTGCATACTAATGAAGTTATTTATGCGAATGAAATTGTTGATGAAGAAACAAGCAATGATAATCATGTTGATGTAGATGTAGATTTGGGCAACGACATTGATGTAGATGAAGTAAGTAACGAAAAGGAAGAAAGTGTGCTTGATTTGAACAAAGATGTTGATGTTGATCATGATCCGGGTTTATGGGGGCACATGAGTGATACTAAAAGAATAATAATTGTTCAAATGGGCTCAATCAATTTTTTTTTAAATGACAAGTTTCCAAGTGTAATAAAGTTTGGGAAAGTAGAAGTTTCTTATCCAAGCATTATATTCGTCGTTTTCCAAATGGCGAAGAACATGAAAGGAAGTGACTAATATATACAAATGCATTGAACAAAGTATTTTGTTTTTGTTGCAAGTTATTTAAAAATAAATTAATGGCAAGCAAATTATCGGAAGATGGAATAGATGATTGGCATAATCTTCCACACAAACTTAGAGAGCATGAAACTAATCCGGAACATTGTGAAAATGTTGTGAAATGGGTTGATTTGCAAAAGGGGCTAAAACTAAAAGCAACCGCTGATAAAAAAATGGAAGCTCAAATTGAAAAAGAGAAAATCCATTAGAAGATGATATTGATTCAAATTATTGAAGTTGTGAAAACACTTTGTAGGAATAGTTTGCCATTTCATGGAAGCAATGGGAAGATATATGAGAAGAATATTGGACTTTTTTGCCAACTTATTGAGTTTCTTGCTAAATTTGATCCAATTATGCAAGATCATCTTCTACATGTGGTAGATAAAGAAATTCAACATCATTATCTTAGTCATAAGATTCAAAATGAGATAATACTTCTATTATCAAATGAGATCAAAGTGAAAATAAGAACCAAGATCTTAAAAGCAAAATACTTTTCGGTTATTCTTGATTGTACACTGGAGTTAAGTCATGAAGAACAAATGTCAATCATTATAAGATGTGTGGATATTAAAGATATTAATGAGATGAAGGTGGAAGAGTTTTTTCTCGGATTTATAGTGGTTGATGATACATCAGGGTTGGCCTTTTCAAACAACTTGAAAATGTTTTACATGAAATTAAACTTAACATTGATGATGTAAGATGCCTAGGTTATGACAATGGATCTAATATGAAAGATAAACATCAAGGTGTACAAAAAAGACTCCTTTATATAAATCCTCGAGCATTATATATGCCATGTGGTTGTCATAGTTTAAATATTGCATTATGTGATATAGCTAAATCTCGTGTTAAAGCAAGAATGTTTTTGCATTGTACAAAAAATTTATACATTATTTTTGGGATCTACTCATCGATGGGATGCTTTAAAAAGATATGTGAATGGGTTAGCACCAAAAACGTTATTGGTCACTCGATGGAAAAGTCATGTTGAAAGTGTAAGAGCTATTATATTTCAACCATCAATGCTAAGAGATGCTTTAGTTAAAATTGGTAATAGTTCTAAAGAGGATATGGTGATGGCAGAAGATAAAGGCTTATGCGTTAATGTTTTAGAGAATTTTGAGTTCTTGATAAGTCTTTGTATTTGGTACAAGTTATTAAATTAAGTGAATCAAGTAAGCAAAGCACTTCAATATGAAGATATGAATTTAGAAGATGCAATTACAAGATTAAAAGAACTTATTGAATTCTTCCAAAACTTTAGAGAACATGCGTTTGAAGATTGGTGAAAGAGGCTAATGAACTTGCTATGCATGTCGGTATTGAAACAAATTTTAAGGTGAAAAGAGTTGTTCATAGAAAAAAACATTTTGATGAGAATATTGCAACTAATAATGAAGAAAGTCAATCACCAAAAGAGATTTTTAGAGTCACATACTTCATTCATATCATCGACCAAGCTTTAACATCATTCAAAGTTCGATTCGAACAAATTGAACTTTAAGACAACATCTTTGGTTTTTTTTTAAATGCAAAGTTTGTAAATCTTGGCAAAGGGGAGTTAATGGAGCATTGCATTTGTTTGGAAAGCTACTTGAAATACAACGAACAATATGATATATATGGAAAAGATTTGTTTCAAGATCTTAGAGCTTTGCAAACTATGTTACCAAAGGGAATAACTAAATCAATTGACATTCTTGATTTCTATCAGATCTTATGTAGAAGATGGTGGTTTCCAATGTGCATGGGTTGTTTATCGGATTTTTTTAACTATTCCGGCTACGGTTGCTTCCGCGGAGAGAAGTTTTTCTAAGTTGAAATTGATTAAAAACTATCTTCAGCCTACTATGTCACAAGAAAAATTGAACATACTTGCAATGATATCAATTGAAAGTGCATTTTTAGATAAATTTAATTATGACAATTTGATTGAAGAATTTGATAAAAAAATGTAAGAAGAAGCATTTTTCTTTGAACTACTTTTAGTAAGTTGGTCATTATTTTGTATGAAAAGATGATGTTTAGTCTATATTTTTTGAATTGAATATTGTAGCCTACTTCATGTAGTGTCTTTTGAATGCAAAGTGACCATTTTGTATGTTATGGTCTTTGGGCAATGGATATGTATGAATTATTATTGCATTTTGTTTGATGTGTTTATTTAATGCATGTTAGTTGTTTGATTTATTTAATTATATGTATCGTTTATATGTATGAATGTTTATGGATATGTATGGTCTTTATGAATCTCAAGTATAATTATATGTATCATTTAGGCATGCTTTTCTTTTATGAATACCTTATGGATTATGCAAATTAAACTATTATTTGCTATTTGTTTCTAATAACATATCAAACTATTGAATTTATATGTTTTTTTATTTAATTCAATTTGCATAGTGATTCATTGAATCCTTGCTATAATTTAATATTAAATTATCACTACCAGTGTTGATTATGGGTGGATCATGCCATTTAGGAGTTACAATGCAACATGTATTAATATCTATAGTTATAAAACTGTAACTTTCAAAACCACATGAAGTCATAAAAACATAAATGTTTTAGATTATGCTTTACTGAAATGTGATTAAGTTTAGCACTTCCGGTTTTACTTATCTGTTGTTTTCTTTGAAATTTTTTTGACTTTAATGTACAATTTGTTTACTGCTATTTTCAGGTACTGATTTTCTTTGACTCAAATTCAGGTACTGATTCTTTGTTGTTTTTTTGACCATTCAGGTACTGAAATTCAGGCACTGGCCATTCTTTGTTATTTTTTGACTGAAATTATTTTGACTGTAATGGTGGGATGTAACGGATGTTCTTAGTGGTGGCTCCGAGGCAGTAGCTAGCAGGTAATGATTCAGGTACTCATTCTTGAATAAACTGGTGAAAAAAACAAAGCAAAAAAAAAATTATACAGGAATGGGCAACAAAATTCAAGTGTGGCTTAGGCAACGGATTATTTGGGCCGACGCTGCTTGTTAGTAAAGCAAACGTGTCTCTTTATAGCTACACATTATAAGCTCTGCTTATGTTGGGACTTACATTTGAAACTCTATGGTCAAATCCCCGGAGAAGATAATTGTGAAGCCAATCTATTATTGGAGCAAATGTTGTCACAGATATGTTACTGCTGAAGATCCTAATATCCTACAAATTGACAGAGCAAGTAATCCTGAGTAAGTTTAATGTTGCTAATGGTCCTATGCTAGAAAATTTTCTCTAAAAATGGTAGTGGAAATAGAATTTCTAACCATACCTATTATCAAAAATTGTCATTTTCAATATAATAAGTTGTGCTAAGTTTAACTTTGTTCACCTTAGAAACTTTTGAGTCTTGCTCTTAATTTATAGCAAAATAATGTTGGAATATAAAGTAAGCATAAATGTATATGAACTAGAAATGAAAAATATTCATAATAATAATAATAACAACCACCTTTAGCTCCTAAAGCCTTTTTTGAGTGGATATTGCTCTCAATGTTCGCATTATATCATTTGGATTCTTTTTTTGTATTTCCTTTAAGTGCAGAGAAACTTTAGTGTACATTCACTCCTTAATGTGTAGTTTGGTTAGATGCAAGTATTGAAAAAGTGAGAAATGTAATAGATAGAAAGGTCCAATCAGAGGTCATATATATGACATCCGTCTATATTTTGACCCATACAGTTCCACACAAAGTTCAATCTATATACTTACATTCATATTTTAATGCGGATATTTGGGAAGTTTGGAGTTATAGAGACCTGTAGAAATCCTGGAAACTATAGTTATTGGTCTACAAAAGCTTAAACTGCAAGATTTTTTTTTAAATATATCATGTAATATCATGTATAAATAAATCAATAATCAGCGGTGCATTCAACTATTTCACACATCTTTTGCGAGAGCTCTACTTATAGCCTTGGCTGAATTCACAAATCTTCAAGACAACCCAATCTTTAGCCTTGATCAGATTGAGGGGTCTTATCCTTCTTCTCCATCCCTTTCTTCTCCTCCACCAGATCCAATTCTGCATTCACAACCAATTTCTTCAAAAATTATTCCTAAATTTGATGAAGAGGGATTTCAGATTGTCCAGACCAAATAAACCAAAAGTAAGAATCAAAAGCATCGATCTGGAATCGGTTCAAACCAACTGAGCCTGATAAGGGAAATGCAAATCATTCAAAACAATATTTCAGAAATGCTAATCAAGGATTTCTTAATTCAAGAATCACAGAGAATTCAAGAAACTCAGCAAAATATGTTGAAAATCCCTCTCAGCCTGGTTTGTATATAGATCTACAAATTAGAAATTCAAGAAATTATCCAAGAAACAGTCAACTATTAGATAAATTTGATTCTCAATTCAATACTAACCTGAATAAAGCCTCTTCATGGCTGATATGATCAAGAAAGGGGGATCAAACTCTGAGTTTGATCTCAAACATGTTGCTCCTCTCTCAATCAATGATAAGAAAATCGTAGTTGTGAATGCAGATGCTAGCAGAAGGGCAGAAAACAAGTGGTGTCATTCAGTTATTGCCTATGTTTTTGGCAGCAGGCCTGCTTATCATCATTTCAAGGCTGTTATTGCAAAATCGTGTATACCCACTGGTAATTTTGATATATTTACTCGTAATAATAGGTTTTCATTATCAGGTTTACAAATGCAATAGATTGTGAAAAAGCTATTAATGGAGGTCCTCATTTTATAAATGGAAAACTCATTATTATAAAGAAATGGAATAATAAAATCAATCTTGATAGAGATTTTCTCTCTACTATGCCAATATGGATTGGACTTCCTGAATTGAATCTTAGAATATGGGATAAAGAAATATTGAGTGCTATAGCTAGCATTGTGGGTATTCCTATTAAATTAGATGAACATACAACCAAGGAATCAAGACTTTCTTTTGCTAGAATACTAGTGGAAATTAAAGCAAATGCTGATTTACCAAATGAAGCTTTTATTTCAATGTCAGAAATTCTTTATTGTTCGATCTTTCATGATTAATGATGAACAATTCAAGTAATAGCCCAAGAATCACCAATACCGAATATTTCACAAATAAAACTTAATATGATTTATTGTTTAAGAAAACGTACCTTGATTAACAGCGGAAGATGTAATGGCTGTCATCTTCTTCTTCTGACTTCTAATAATTACCCTTCTTCTCAGAATTCGGTTTCTCTCTCTAACCCTATTTCTTTATGTGTTTCTTGATGGAGAAGAATACATCTATTCGCTGGGAGAGAGAGGACCCAATCCTTTATATAACATTTAACTATAAATCTGGTACGTCCATCATATACCAATTCAACGCTTAAGATTAATCACAGACCTAATGTTCTAATTATAGAACGGTCTATTTATGACTTAATTAATTGAGTCACATTAAGATTAGAAACTGCATAACGTTAAAGGTAAATGAAACGGTCTATTTATGACCTAATTAATAGGGTCACATTAAGATTAGAAACTGCATAACGTTAAAAGTAAATGAAACGATTGCAGTTTCTAATAGCAGATTTCTAACATTCTCCCACTTGACCCGATTATTCATAATATCAAGTGTTGAACATCATACTATGATAAATTGCTGAGAGTTATGGCGGTTGTGCATTATTAATTCAATGCATTCCCTTCCATATACTATAATACCAACAATCCATCATTTTATACTCATAATTTATATAAAACAACATAATGGTCCACATAATGTCTTATATCATAATGATTAAACATAATATCTTTATAAGACTCTTTCTTGTTTAAAATTACATAAAGTACGTACTACCACATTAAAACAAGAGACACATAATTGTATATCAGAAACACACAAAGGATCTCAGAATGTCACACATCAATTATTATGAATACAACGAAGACCCATTCTTTGAACATGTTCCTTAAATTGTCTTGGCTGTAACCCTTTCGTCAAAGGGTCTGCAATCATAAGTTCTGTCCTGATGTGCATGATTGACACTCTTTGTTTCTGAACCTCATCTTTCACAACAAGATACTTCAGTTCCATATGTTTGTCACCTTTAGAGTACTTGTCGTTTTTTTGAGAAAAACACTGCTGTAGAGTTATCACAATAAATTTTCAACGGCTTGCTAATGGTGTCGACAACCGCAAGTCCTGAAATAAAGTTCCGCAACCATAATGCATGAATTGTGGCTTTATAACATGCCACAAATTCTGCCTCCATAGTAGATGAAGCAACAATAGTTTGTTTCGCACTTTTCCATGATATGGCTCCTTGAGCAAACATAAACAGGTAACCAAAAATCGATTTTCTAGTATCGATGCATCCAGCAAAATCTGAATCGCTATATCCAATAACCTCCAATTCATTGGATCTACTATACATGAGCATGTAATCTTTCATGCCTTGTAAGTACCTCAACACTTTCTTTGCAGCTTGCCAATGTTCCCTTCCTGGATTACTCTTATACCTCCCTAACATACCGACCGCAAAACTGATATCCGGTCTAGTACAGGTTTGAGCATACATTAGGCTACCAACTATAGATGCATATGGAATTGATTCCATTTCCTTTCGTTCAATATCATTCTTAGGACATTGCATGAGATTGAATTTATCACCTTTCTATACAGGAACTTTCCCAGGTGAACACTTACTCATTCCAAATCTCTCTAGAATCCTTTCGATATATCCTTTCTGAGACAATCCCAATATTCCTTGTGATCGATCACGAAATATTTCTATTCCAATCACATAGGATGCCTCTCCCATATCTTTCATTTCAAAGTTCGTTGAGAGAAATTCCTTAGTCTCATGCAATATGCTTAAATTATTTGCAGCAAGCAAGATGTCATCAACATAAAAGACTGGATAAATAAACTTGCTCCCACTAATCTTTTGGTATAAACAGTGATCAACTGTATTTTCCTTAAAACCAAAAGATGTAATAATGGTATTGAACTTAATATACCATTGTCGGAATGCTTGTTTAAGCCCATATATTGACTTCTTAAGTTTACACACCAATTGTTCTTTACCTTTTACAGAAAAACCCTCAGGTTGATCCATATAAACATCCTCATCAAGATCTCCATTCAGAAAGGCTGTTTTCACATCCATTTGATGCAATTCCAAATCATAATGTGCTACTAATGCCATTATTATTCTTAGTGAGTCCTTTTTCGAAATAGGAGAAAATGTCTCCATGTAATCAACACCATCTTTCTGAGTGCAACCCTTAGCAACAAGTCTAGCTTTATACCGTTCGATATTACCACTAGAGTCGTGTTTGGTTTTAAAAACCCATTTGCATCCGACTCTTTTACAGCCATGTGGTAACTCAACGAGATCCCAAACTTCATTCTGTTGCATGGATTTTAGTTCTTCTTTCATGGCATTAATCCATTTCTTTGACTCTTTACTTTCTACAGCATGTGAAAACGAAACTGGGTCCTTATTGATTCCTATATCATAATCTGATTCTTGCATATAAACCATATAATCATTAGAAATAGCTGACCTACAATCTCTTTGAGATCTTCTTAATGCTACTTGTTGTGGTTCATGCATATTAGCATTATGTAAGTCATTTCCTTCAGGAAGTACTTCTTCATTTATATGTTGTTCATTATCATGCTGTTCTCCAACAGCTGGAACAACATTTGGAGTAATAGTAGATGGAGGAACTATTCTAGGCAATGTTACATTTACCCTTGTTTCCTTAATTTCCACTATTTCTCTTCTAGTACTCCCACTGACTTCACCAATCTCAATGAATCTTACATTACCAGTTTCTACAATTTTTGGATTATGATTAGGACAGTAAAACACATATCCTTTAGATTTTTCGGGGTAACCTTAAAAAAATACCCACTAATCGTTCGAGAATCTAAGTTCTTTTCATGTGGATTATAAATTCTCGCTTTTGCTGGACAACCCCAAACATGCAAGTGTCTTAAGCTAGGTTTCCTGTTAGTCCATAATTCAAAAGGAGTCTGAACAGCTTTACTAGGAATCCTATTTAACAAATAATTAGCGGTTTTGAGAGCATACGACCACAAATTCTTAGGTAGTGTAGAATCTGACATCATACCCCTAATCATATCTATTAACGTCCTATTGCGCCTTTCTGCTACACCATTTTGCTGTGGTGTACCTGGCATTGTGTATTGCGCACATATGCCATGACTTAATATGATTTATTGTTTAAGATGACGTACCTTGATTAACAGCGGAAGATGTAATGGCTGTCATCTTCTTCTGACTTCTAATAATTACTCTTCTTCTCAGAATTCGGTTTCTCTCTCTAACCCTATTTCTTTATGTGTTTCTTGATGGAGAAGAATACATCTGTTCGCTGGGAGAGAGAGGACCCAATCCTTTATATAACATTTAACTCTAAATCTGGTACGTCCATCATATACCAATTCAACGCTTAAGATTAATCACAGACCTAATGTTCTAATTATAGAACGGTCTATTTATGACTTAATTAATCGGGTCACATTAAGATTAGAAACTGCATAACGTTAAAGGTAAATGAAACGTTCTATTTATGACCTAATTAATAGGGTCACATTAAGATTAGAAACTGCATAACGTTAAAAGTAAATGGAACGATTGCAGTTTCTAATAGTAGATTTCTAACAAATGCATGATGGGGAAAATTTAATGCAAAGCATAGAATATGAATGGATTCCCCCTAGATGCAAATCATGTTGCTATTTTGGACATACCATTGACAATTGTGTCACCAAAATGGTTTGGAAAGAGAAACAAAACAATCAAGAAAAATCTGATGTTGATAGCAGTTTCACAAAGGAAAAAGGAGATACATTGCCAAACATAACATTAGAAGCAAATAATGGATCTATCTGTCTATCTTTGAATGAAAAGAATAATAATATCAATGAATCAATTATTGTTCAAGAATCCACTCAAGAAATGGAAATTCAAGAAGGTAGTAAGTCACAGAGATTGGGTGAAAAAAATATTGAAACTTCAAAGAGTATTTCAGGAATTCATCTTGAAACAAATGCAAATAGGAATAATGCAGTAACCCAAATCAAGGAAAATATTTCTAAATCAGCAAACATGAACATAGATGATGGTTCATATATTAATGCTATTCTCAGTAAAGAACTATCTGAAAATCCCAATATTAGTCATGTTGCAACACACCTTTCCTCTCATACTACAAATCAAAGTTCAGAAATCAGTCTGCAAAAGGCAATCAATTTAGTGGCAAACTCCTCTTCAATATCAAGGAAAAACAAGAAAGATAAAAAGGAAAAAAAGAGGCAAAATGAAAAGCATTAAAGACATAGTCTCTGAAGAAAGAACAGAAGATATTGATGACAGTGACTTCAAAAGAAATTACATCTCTAAAAATTCAAAGTGGGAAGAGTAGCTGAAATACGTGAATTACCTTGCCATTGTTGGGATCCAATCTCCAATACATGACTTACGTTTTCGATTGTAGAACCTAGTATGTTGGAATGTGAGATGGAAGCATTTCAGCTATTTTATCTATTTACTTTAAACCTAGACACTATGATAATATCACTAGATTTTGATATAAAATGTTTTGATTATTGTAAGGTAAAAACCCATTCGTCATTATGTGTGGTGTGGTCTTACGAGATACCCATTGTTTGAAAGGTTTTCAAATTTAGAGAATCGGTTTGGTTGTTACTTGTTATCGAGTTTTACTCACGCTGATTTACTAGACTGACCCGGGCGTTATTCCATGTTTGCTCGGGTCAGACCGAGCTTGTTTTTCCAGATTTAGCTGGGTACTTTAGAGTTGGAGAGGAGTTGGATGTTCAAGATGTATTCACATATATTTTTCTTCCGCTATATTATAGAGTCTGTATGTTTGTCAATATAAGGAAATGTTTCTATAACTGTCCAAATTTAGGATAAGTCTAGTGTACTCTGATGTTGTATATATGAATAAATATGTTTCCTTTTTGTAAAGATCATTGTTGTATTATATATTATTCACCGCGTTGTGAGATTCCGTGTTGTTTAGTATTCTTCTATCTTCTACCTTCTTCTTTCACCCTAACAAATCGGTATTTCCGACACTTGAATGTTCGGCATGTGATACAGTGGATGTATTAGTGTCGATTTTCGAGGGTCGAAAATCCGGTTCGTTACAGTTAAGGAAAATTTAAAGTACAAAACAAAAATAAATCACAAATCAAATGAATAGAAAAGTTAATAAAAAACCACCTAAAACTGAACGATGATAGTTATACATAAATGATCAATAATAATAAAGAATACCTGCATTTACTTTGGCTGAACATCTTTCAATCGGGCGAAATTACGATCATGCGAAGGAATTTTTTGGTGAGGAAAAGAAATTTAGAAAGAAGAGAAATAATATTTAATTATTACCGTGGGATAGAGAAAGAATTTTGTACCGATAAATTTAGGAAAATGTGTACTGCGAAAGGTAGCGAGAACTGAATGAGAGTAACATATAGATGTAGTGGAACATGATCATGGAGATAATTAGTCAGATTGGTTGAAGTGTCAAAATATTGACCGTCTGATGTTTATTTGAAAGTTCAATCCTGACCTCTCTTTGTCTTTTGGTTGTCCAAGTCAGCAAAAAAAAGGAATTTTGTTATATAGATTTCACTCGATCCTAAACAGCAGTGCATCTCCAACTTTTTCTCATACAATGTTACTCACTTCTCAAATATTCCAAACCCTAAACCCTAAAAAACGACTCCCCATACAACCACGGTTAACAACCCTGGAAAAATTCATCCCACGGTGTTGTCCAATCAACCATTACCACTAACCTACCTACGTTCATTTACAACTGCCACAGGTAGCTGATAGCAAGATAAAAACTGAAATTCATGGTTTTAATTAATGGTGACCAGTTCAACTGCGATTTGAAAATTTATGGCTACGACTGGTTTACCGTTTTTAGTTTTGAATTTCTATCCATACAAAAATACGCACGACGCATGTATATTATTAAAAACGATCATTTTAGGAAATGAGATTTACATAGAAAATAAAAAACAACTTTTTTTTTATTTTACGTGTTTGAGAAATAACGAAAGCAGCTAGTCCAACACCGCTTAAGATGGTTTGGACATCTCTAACAGAGGCCTCCCGAGGCACCTGTGTGCGTTGGAATTGTAGGGCGCATCGAATGCTCAAAGAGAGGTAGAGGTTGACTAAGGTTGACGTGGAAGGAAGTAGTAAAAAGGGACTTTTGGGATTGGAATATATCCGAAGAGCGGATGTCCAACAAGAGCGCGTGGAAGTTAGCGGTCCACGTACCAGAACCATGAGCTAGGAGTTTTATTTACTTAGGTTTGGTTTAGGGTTAGTGTTATAAGTTTTAGATTATAGGACTAGTGAATAGGAACCTAAGATGTAGTGTTTGGTCTTTGATCATTATTACTATTAGTACCATTATTACTATTAGTATTATTATTATTATTATCGTGGTTTTTTTTAATTTCTTTATCTGTTTTTATTTATTATTTTATTTTTGTTTTATTTTATATATTATTATTATTCTTAGTTTAATTATTTTACTTTTTACTTCTTTTATTATAATTATTATTATTTTAAATCTATTATCGTTATTATTGCTCTTAAATTGACTTTGTCATTTAGTTTTGGATTCCATCTCTAGCCGACCCCAACTTGTTTGGGAATAATTTCTTAGTTGTTGTTGCTGCTGTTGGGAAATAATGGAAGCACGACCATTTTGTCATCCCTTCATCCCCTCCGTTATCCGCTCTATCTTCCTTCCACCCCCTTCGTCGTCCCTCAACTCTTCTAAAACGGACCCTATGGTTTCAAAAAAAAACTAAAGAAAGAAGGCTTACTTAACGACTACGTAGGTCATTGAGAAGTAAGGAGCTTCTGACTTAGTGACAAACGACTTGGCTTCTTCATTTTTTTTCCTCCGTCGGGGACGACATTCGTTTTGAAAGAAAGAGAGAAATAAGCTTTTTGAATTTTAGATGCCTGTTCACGTCAAAAAATAATGATTGGTGTTAGAAAAAGAGAAATTGAATTGTTTAAGGTGGCCTTTAAAGAAATTGAATTGTTTAAGGTGACTTTTAATTTTGGTGGTCGGAAGAAAAAAACATAGTGTCTGTAGCAGCACACTAATATCCAAGGTCAAATTTTGCTTTCATCTTTTATTTTCCTCAAATGATGACATCATGTGTTTCATTAGTTAGAGCACAACCAATAATGGCTTATTCAGTTGGAAAACTAGCCACCGCGCAATCAGGTGTGACTTATTCACTTCTCCATGGTTGGTTCGGAAAGATCTCGTGGCTAGTGAAGTGAACAGAGGATCGTTTTTTATAACGGCAAAGCTTTTGCCATTATAATATTATAACGGCAAAGAATTTGCCATTATAAACTTTATCATATTATAAAAGTGTACACAAATTAATATTTTAATATGTTTACAGTAAAAGACATACCGAAGTGATCATATTGCAGCACGAGATCAAAATTTAACCATTTAACATGTTATAAACTGCCACTTGTTTTTATTCTAGCTGGTTACTGGTTAAGTAATATAAATTATAACGGCGAAGACTCTACCTTTATAATTAAAACAGTGAAAATTTTGCTGTTATAAAATAATGTTGTTTTAAATCAGCCACGCAATAAGTCTGTGGATGGTTCTGCAGTTACCTGAATGTGCAACTCGTTCGCTCAGTCCAAAAGCATGAGAAATTGTGAAGTGAACAGGTCGAATTGTTGGTAATGTTCTTATACTATGGTTAATCAAGCATATTTCAAGTTTATATTGATCGTCTCAAACGTTGAGCCTAGCATGATATAGTATTCGCGCATGTATTTTGATGCTTCATGTGAAACATCAAAAGGCTCTTCCTGTTTCTTTTAGCTTCCACTTGCTGCCTTCAGGCTTTAACAGAACTTTATATGCTACAGATAAGAGTTTATGCAGGAGCAAGGACTCATGTATAATCAACATAATATCATTCTACATTTAATTGAAATTAATGAAAAATTTTAACAAATGTTTTTTGTTAAATTACACATTTAAATGGTTGGTTCTCCCGCGGTTATGCGGTTATAGTAACATATGAAACTTCACTTCTAGTGGAACATTTGGCTAATAAAAGGACAATTGGAAATTTTGATTTTAAAATAAATTGTTAAATTATTAAAAGGAGTATATAATACCCCTTTTATTGAATAGTGCAACATTATGGGGATCTATAGAGTAATCCTATTTAAATATAGAATTCACAAGTGAAAGGATGAGCCTTTTGGGCATCCAATATTTTCTCTTATGTTGAGGAGGGAGAGCATGCATGCCATTACACACGCGCGTGCCGATCGACCCAGGCCGGGCTTGGCTTGGCCAATGTGATATAAAGCTCCTTATTTTTTGGCAGTATATTTTTAAACCGACTTTGACTTCGTAATAAGACCCAGTAAACTCAGATTCGATATTTTCTCATGCCTCGGTCCCATTAGAGTTAATACATTCTGAAATATGTGAACTTGATGACACTCTAACTAGCGATGACAAACGCTACTTTATTACTTTTATTGATAATTGCTCTGATTTCCCTTATGTTTATCTCATGAAAAATAAAAGTGATGCGTTTATTTGTCACTGATTAAATTCGGGTGTAGTACCACACTGGTGGGGGGAAATTTGTTATCCGTTTGTTATGTTTTAAACAAAATTCTTAAATCTAAGAGCAAAATTTCACCTTTTGAGATTTTTAAAAATCATAAACCCAGCTTGTCTTATTTTAAAACTTGGGGTTGTTTAGCATATGTTCGTATTCCTGACCCTAAAAGAATTAAATTAGCAAGTCAGTCATATGAATGTGTTTTTATTGATTATTCCATTAACAGTAAAGCATATAGATTTTTTTGATTTGAAAGTTTGAGTTATTATTGAGTCAAATGATGCTGATTTCTTTGAAAATAAATTTCCTTTAAACTTAGGAATAGTGGGGGCACATCTACCACTAATAATCTGATAATCAGAAATAATGAACATAATGCGAAAATTGATTTTGAACCTAGAAGAAGTAAAAGAGCTAGGATAGCTAAAGATTTTGATGCAGAATATTATGCTTATGCACTAAAAGAGGATCCTTCTAATCTAAAAGAAGCTCTGTTTTCTTTAGATACAGACCTCTAGCAAGAAGCTATAAATGATGAATGGAATCTCTTGAATCTAATGAAACTTGGCATCTTGTTGACTTATCTCCAGATTGTAAAACTATAGGTTGTAAGTGGGTACTTAAAAGAAGTTGAAACCCGATGGTACAATTGATAAATATAAGGCTCGTCTTGTAGCTAAAGGATATAGACAAATAGAAAACATTGATTTTTTTGATACCTTTTCATCTGTTACAAGAATAACATCAGTTTGAGTATTAATTTCTCTTACTTCACTTTATGATCTACCAATTCATCAAATGGATGTAAAAACTGCTTTTTTGAATGATGAATTAGAAGAAGAGATTTATATGGACTAACCCAGAGGTTTTGTTATACCTGGTCAAGAGCATAAAGTTTGTAAATTAGATAAATCTCTATATGGTCTTAAACATGCACCTAAACAATGGCATGAAAATTTTGACAATCTAGTTATTTCACATGGTTTTAAAGTAAATGAAAGTGACAAGTGTATTTATTATAAATCAGAGAATAACATTTGCACTATCATATGTTTATATGTAGATGATTACCTATATTTGGTTCAAATATTCATGTTGTGAATCATGTTAAGTCCATACTATGTGCCAATTTTGATATGAAAGGTCTTAGTGAAGCGAGTGTAATTCTTGGTATTAAGATGACTAAGTCTGAAAAGGGAATTTCTTTGGATCAATCTCATTATATTGAGAAGATGTTAACGAATTACTTTGAATGTCAACCTGCTAGTACACCATATGATACAAGTGTAAAACTATTTAATAACATTAGTGAAGGTGTAAGAGAATACGAATATGCGAGCATCATTGGCAGCCTTCGATATGCCACTGATTGTACTAGACCCGACATTGTCTATGTCGTGGGATTATTGTGGAGGTTTACTAGCAGACCTATTATAGAGCATTGACAGTAGATTACGGCACAGGATTGGGATCGACGGCGGTTAGGGTTTCGCGAGTGGCTGCATGAATGTTGGTAACGCGAGCGGTTAGATCGGCACAGATTTGTTTTACAGAGGTGACGAGGTGAAAAGAGTGGAAAAGGAAATTACAGAGATGACGAGGTGAAAGGAGTGGGAAGGGAAAAAGGCGCACGGTTGCTAATAGACGTGAATTTCTTTTCCCGTACAAAATATTTATTTCCCGCCTTTTACTTATTGTATAGCATTGAAAAACTCGTGACTATACTGTATAGCGTTGAATAACTTGGTGTACACAGCGTTGGAGGGAGGAAACGAGGAAACGGTATGTATATTGATGCTATCAAAGAGTGATTTTTTTGTAGTGTGTGAGGGCAATGTGACCTAAACTTCTTAATACATAGATAAACTAATATATGTGCCTTTCCAGAGCTAAATTATCATCCCTTTTACACTGTTCTCATGTGATCCAATTGAATGTCAGCCATAAATCATATAAATTAATTATTAAGTGTGTTGTATTAAAAAAATTAGATGATATAAAAATTGATGGTTGAAATGAATTTGGAACGAAGAACATAAAAACTAGGAACAGAGTATTCATGCTAGTAAAATATTAACAAATAAGTAGCTGAAACATAAGTAACTTGGATTATCATATACTGATTAGAAAAATAGTTTTGAAGTTGAACTATTGAAATTACATGTAAAAACAATTTTCACGGATAAATAAATATAGTTCTTCCATGAATTCTCTTCATGTATAAATGGGTATTATCACGCTACTAAAAAGGCTTCGAATAGCGGCCGGCGTTTGCGACGGCTGGCGACGGCTAAAAAATGCGGTCATTGCTATACGCAGTATACAGGTTTCTTCCCGCGAGCAACATTTTCATTTCCTTTCCCCCCAAATTAAACCCCCCCCCTTCCCCCAATCCGCCGCCCCCCGTCACCCCAGCTGCCGCCCCGCCTTCCGACGCCTCCAAATCACCCAAATTCGCCCAGGTATGCTTCTAATCTCTATTTTGAATGTAAATTTGATGTTTTTTAGGTTTAGTTTAAATTAGGATTTGTTGTTAAATTAGGTATTAGTAGTATTGTTAAATTAGGTATTAGTAGTGTTGTATGTTGATTTGGTAGATTAATTAGTTTATTATCATGAAGTTAAATTAGGTATTAGATTAATTAGTTTATCATGAAGTTGAATAAATGGTTGATGTAGATAATTAGTATTGGCGATTAACATGGTTAGTTGTGTTTGGTGAAAAATTAGTGTATATTAATGATTAACTTGGTTATTGATAAATTTACATGAAAGTATTTCATAGTTTATAAAATTGATAAATTACAAATTTAAGTTGTTAAGTGAATTTAAATTGACAAATTTTTATTTAATAATTAGATTTTTATTGTTTTCTAATTATCTATTTGATAATTAGATTTTGTTGTTTTTTAATTATCTTCATTGATAATTCTTCTATTTATCTTGTTGATTTAGCGACGGCTAGCGACGGCCATTTTAATAATTTTAGCGACGGCTAGCGACGACCAAAATGCAAAAGGTTGTATATATTGTATAAAAATAAAGTTTATACAAAAAATTAAAAAATGAATATGAGAACATTAAAAATTCTGCAAATATCTAAAAAAAAAATTAAAAAATCAGGAAATGACTTTAAAAACAACTGCTGATATTGTACTAAAATTGATTTTGTAAAGAAATTAAGAAATGAATATAACAACAACAAATATTCCGCTAAAATCTATGTCGTAAAAAAATAAAGAAATGAATATTGAACTAAAATTGTTAATTGAATGTTGAACTAAAATTTAAATATACAAATTTATGAAATAAAATTTAAATAGTTGAAACATTGTCAAAATTTGAAAAGAACAACAATATTTGATAAAATTTAAAGAAATTTTTTTATCCCTTAGATTGGCTTTGGCCCCGTCTGGCAAGTGTTGTATATGATCGTTATATGGATGTTCGTTTTGGTAACGGAACGGACATTTATATTCATCTGATACAATATTTATCGAATTTGTCCCTGTATTGGACAAGTTACAAACACAATAAAGTAATTACATATTATAAATCATTTCATTTTAAACGGTTATAAAATTTCGACAGCACTTCCTTTACGTTCCCTGTATACACGCATTTGTGTACGATACAGGGAACAGAAGGGAAGTACTGTCGAAATTTTGTTGAACAGTTTAATCTGAAATGATTTATAAAATGTAATTACATTATTGTGTTTGTAATGGGAAGTAGGATGACTGACCACCGAAGTGAAAATCAAAATACTAAAAAATAAAAAAATAAAGTGAAGTTTTTATTTGAAATTTCTGCAATGATGAATTATTTACAATGGAGAATGGTTGAAAATTAATGATTTAAATTGTCTAACATACATTTTCAAATCAGGAAAAATGTTCAATTATTTTCTCGACCGTACTTGGATGTATGAAGTCAGAACTGGAAAGAAGGGATCGATAAAGCAACATTTCTACAACGGTGTTCACGAATTTATTAGATTTGCTAAATCTAATAACCGAAACAACACAGAAATTCATTGCCCGTGTAGTAAGTGCCAACATTTGAAGCATTGGAAACCAGATATAGTTGAAGTACATTTGTATCAATATGGTTTCGTGCCTGATTATTATTTTTGGGATCGTCATGGAGAACTTGTTGAACCTACACTTAATACTGAAGTGTTAGAGGACGGTAATATGATGACGAATCCGATAGAAAATATGGTGGATGATGCAGCACGATCAATGTTTCCTACAACTGAAGCTGTCGATGAAGACGAAAATGTCGAAGAAGAACCGACTGCGGGAGCTAAAAAAATATACGATTTGTTGGATTCTGCTAAGAGGCCGTTGTAGGACGGATGTAAAAGCGGAACCGAACTTTCAGTAACCGTCGAATACATAACTATGAAATCAAAATTCAACCTTACGGAAGTTGCATTTACAGCAGTTGTACAAGCTGCAAAACGACACATGCCACCCAATAATCTGATGTGCGATAGTCATTATAAAGTAAAAAAATCGATGTCCGCTTTCGGTCTACCGTACGAGAAGATAGATGCATGTGTGAAAGGTTGCATGTTGTATTGGAAAGACGACGTTGACCTCAGAAAATGCAAAATATGTAACGAAGAAAGATACAAACCAAGAAAGAAGAAAGGGAAAGAAGTCTCGTACAAGAGAATGCATTATTTACCCATCACTCCCAAACTTCAAAGATTATATGCATCTTCTGCTACGGCCTGTCATATGCGATGGCATAGTGTGAGAACAGCGGAAGAAGGAACTTTGATACATCCATCCGACGGAGAAGCATGGAAACATTTCGATAAGCTTATCCCGTATTTGCTGCGGAAAGCCGTAATGTCAGACTTGGTTTATGTACGGATGGATTTTCACCATTTTCACAGTTTGGTAGTAAATATTCATCTTGGCCAATTATCGTTACTCCGTATAATTTACCTCCATGGATGTGTATGAAAACACCATATATGATTCTCACCACTGTCGTTCCCGACCCTCATGATCCAACCCAAGGAATTGATGTTTATTTACAACCATTGATCGAAGAGTTGAAGAAACTGTGGAATGAAGGAGTCGAAACTTACGATGTATCAAGGAAAAATTTTTTTGTATGTTTGCTTCTTTGTTATGGACTATTAATGATTTTCCTACGTACGGGATGCTTTCTGGTTGGAGTACGGCCGGTCGTCTAGCATGCCCTTATTGTATGGAAGAAACACGAGCGTTTTCGTTACGATATGGGAAGAAAGTTTCGTGCTTTGATTGTCATCGGTGTTTTCTTCATCCCAATCATACTTTTAGAAGAGATAAGAAAATTTTCATAGCTAACAGAGAAGAGAATTTGAAACCACCCAAGGTTTGGTCAGGCGAGAAAATATACGAAATTGTAAGGGACTATCCAAAGATACATGAAACTGGAGTCCAGACTGAAATCCTAGGAAAGTCAGACATTCATAATTGGTGCAAACAAAGTATATTTTGGGAGTTACCATATTGGAAAGATCTCTTACTCCGACATAATATTGACGTGATGCACAATGAAAAGAACGTGTTTGATAATCTGTTTAATACAATTTTGAATGTAAAGGGCAAAACCAAGGACGATTTGAATTCAAGGCTTGATATAGCAAACTATTGTAAGCGCCCGGAACTTCATATGAAGCCCAATGACAATAAAAAACCGAAAGCATGCTATGAGCTAGACAATAAGCAAGTAAAACTCGTGCTAAAGTGGGTGGAAGAATTAAGATTTCCCGATGGGATTTCTTCCAATCTTCGTAGATGTGTTGACTTCAAAAATAGTAAACTGAGTGGGATGAAAAATCACGATTGTCATATCATGATGTAATATTTACTACCCGTGGCTTTCAAAGAACCGTTGCCCGTAAAAGTATGGAACGTTATAACAGAGTTATGTTTGTTTTATAAACAGCTTTGTTCGACAACATTAAAGGTGGATCGTATACGTAAACTTGAAGTAGAAATACCCTTACTACTATGCAAACTGGAGAAAATACTTCCGCCTGGTTTCTTTAACGTAATGGAGCATTTACCTATTCATCTTCCATCCGAAGCACTTCTTCGAGGTCCTATGCAATATGGATGGATGTATCCGTTTGAGAGGTAAAACATGTGCAATGTTCATGTCAATTTCAAATTCAAATTTGTATATCTAAATATGTAATAAATCTCTTAATAGGTACTTGAATCACCTGAAGAAGAAGATTCGACAAAAAGCCCGAGTTGAGGGTTCGATATGCAAATCGTATCTTGAAGAAGAAGCCTCATTTTTTTCTCTCACTACTTCAAGGACGATGTGAACTTATCGTTTGTAACTGTTCCTCGAAATGAGGAAGTCGTTGAACAAAATTCTTTTCAAACAATGTTATCTGTTTTTAAACAACATGGTAGACCTGGTGGAAAATGTGTGGAAATATGGTTGGACGATAGAGACCACCATGTAGCACACACGTATGTTCTTTTAAATTGTGTCGAAGTCGCACCATTTGTCAGGTAATAATTAATTCACTTGTAATTTACTTTTACGTACATAATAATTATAACACATATTACATATATGCAGTATCTACGAATCACAGTATCCATCTGGCGATCTCAGTAAAGAATTTGCCAAATGGTTTTTGAACTATGTTTATGAGCCAAGAAACTGTGTCGTTGATGAAGGCTTAAGACATCTTACGATTGGACCGAAAAGAAATGTGAAGACTTATCCAATATTCTTCGTCAATGGGTTTAAGTTCAACACGAAAGATTACGGGGCTGAAAAATTAACATATAACAGCGGGGTATTTGTCAAAGGCAGTGATGATCCAGATGAGCATTTAAAATATTTTTACGACGTCTTAACACCGATTCTAGAGTTGACATATTATGTTGAACCTTTAGAAAAGGTTTTTTTATTTAAGTGCAATTGGTTCAGTAACGTTCCTGGTTCCGGAATCAACGTGCATAAAGAGTATAAACTTATTGAAATAAGGCATACATCACACTACTATAAGTACGATCCTTTTGTATTAGCCAAGCAAGCGTTACAAGTTTATTTTGCTCCGTATCCATCTTTGAAAAGAGATAAAGAGGATTGGTCTGCTGTTTTCAAAACAAAACCAAGGTTTGCGTTTGATGGAAATAATATTCCAGATGAAGCAGCATATCAAGCCGATCTTGAACCAAATACAGAAATAATAATAACTGATGATATTGATGTAGGACCTTTGAATGATGAATCGAACGTCCTATTTGATGCATTCGAAAGTACCGAAGAAAATGAGATAGAATACGAGACTGAGTCTGAATCAGAAAACGATGAAGACTGGTCGTTCTGTGATGATCATTTAGTTAATTTTTATCCATGTTTTTTACTAGTAAATTTTTATAATTGTTCTGTGAAAGTGATTGAAACATGCTAAGTGAATTTCTATTATTGTTCTGTGATGATCATTTATTTAATTTTTATCCATGTTTTGTACTAGTAAATTTTTATAATTGTTCTGTGAAAGTGATTGAAACATGCTAAGTGAATTTCTATTATTGTTCTATGATGATCATTTATTTAATTTTATCCATGTTTTGATTCTAGAGTAAATTTTTATAATTGTTTCTGTGAAAGTGATTAAAACATGCTATGTAGTAGTAAATTTCTATAATTGTTCTGTGATGATATTGTTTTTCTATAGTAGATATGTCTAGCAGGAGACGAAGTATGATAGGCACGCCATTCCCATCTCCCGGTGCAGGTGGCAGTGGCACTGCACCGGACTTACGTCCGATGGCAGAAGTTGTTCCGAAAAGTGCCGGGTAAGTATTAATTTTATTTAAAGTGTAAGTTTTAAAATCCACTAAACATGTATATCATAACTTTTGCAGGGGCTTTGAGGTGGAGCCATCAGATTATATTCTACAAGTTTCGAGGAAGGCTTTTCAGAGCCGGATGGATGGTTGTTGGCCTCGCTGGGACGACATCCTCCTCATGTCAAGAACTTAATACAAGCCAATTTACTTGTAAGTAGTAGTTTGAATTTCAGTTGTAAATTAATATGATTTATATAACTTAAAATAATTTCAATTTACAGGCTGCAATCCGCGTTGACCCTGACGACATGGACGTTTTCTTAAATCACTGAAATAAAAGAATGAGGAAAATTACAGGGATACATTGTCCAAGGCTAAGAATTCAGGCAAAAAGCCGAACTGGATGGGTGACGGTGTATGGACTGATCTTCTTCGGCTTTGGGACACTCCGGCAGCAAAAGTAAGTAATATATGTTTGCTTTGTTATTTAAATCTAATATAAATCTCGCAAGATATATACGTGATAATTTATCTTCATTTGTAGGAATTATCTGCACGGAACCGGGCTAACAGAAATAAAAATCCTGCATTGCGCCGTGGTGGCTCCAAATCCTTCCAGGAGCATAAGAGAGAGCTGGTAATTAAATTTATAAACTGTGTTTACATTTTATTAAAATATTTTATAATCAGATTAGCAATAATATTTATTCCAATGGCGTCCTCCATTCCCCCTTACCTCCGATCTCCTTCGTCCCCAGTAAATACAAAACCGTCCTGAATGGTCCACATACTCTGCATGCCTCCGCGACCGCTTCCATTCCTCCTCCGATCCCAACCCATGCCCCACTGCCCACTCCCGTCTCCAACCAACCTCTTTGCATCGAGATCCCCATCGCCAAAACCTATGCCCAGGTGGCGGGCTCGGCACCACGCTCCCCCCTCCTGCCCAATCCCCCATCCAAGCGACGCCACCCCCTGCCGCTTTTCAAAAACGTTCGTCAAACTGTTGAATTCTTGAAATTGGAAAGCCGCTGCCTTCGATGTGCAGGTTTGAGACACGTGGCGAAGAATTGTAGAGACGCAAAGATTTGTTACAAATGTGTTTTTTTAAGCATCCGCAAACCCACTGTCCTGATAAAGTCATTAATCACACTCAGGCACGAAAAAACAGAAACGTCCCTTCCTCTTCCACTAAAGACAAACCCAATTATGCCCAGTGGGTCCCCAAGTCGCATCTCCTTGTAGCTCAAATGAAACCTTCCATCTCCCCAATGCATTCTCTCTCCCCTTCAGCTCCCCAAAGTCTGCCCCAATCCCCAATGCAGCATCATAACACAAGCTTGAATTCAAAAACATTCTCAATGGCGGACCCATCATTACTCCTCACTGCTAACATCATCAGTGGCACTTGGTCAATCGACTCTCTCCATCACGCTCCACATTTCACCACCGCGACTGGCCGCTTTGGCTTCTGACCGATACTAGCTTCATTTTCTTCTGTCCCACATATGCAATCAGAGATCAAATCCTTCAACGTTCGACCATTACTTGGGCAGGAGGTGTTGTACAATTTTAGCCTTGGTCCGAACTTGATCACCCAGCTCCGTCTTTGGATCCACCGTCATGGGCGCGGATTTCGGGTTTTCCGGAATTTTTGCGGTTCAATTCAGAGGCCATTTTCGAAGCTGTCAAGCCAGTGGGTAGATTCCTGGTGCAAGATGACTGCGAATGGACGGAACTCGACCATCGCTTTTTATATATCCAAATGCAATTCTTTAGCGGCATCAACTCCCCATCCTCCTTCGTCACAATCTTGAACAACGTGGAGTACCTGTTGAACATTGAAAAATGGGAGCACGAGCACCCGAACAGGCGACCGGAAAATCACTTGCTCGGAGTAGACTATGAGAGAGACTTCCTCCTATTAGAACGACACATCCCGATTGAAGACTTAGATTCAGAGGACAGGTTTGATGTAATGAACTACATCCCTCTCTTCTCCGGTTCCCTACCGGTACTTGGCCAATCCAATGATCAGTCGATTGAAGTGGTTGGTCCAAGGGGCTGGGACCCATGGCTAGTCCAGGAGCATAGGTGGGACCCGTTCTCTGATTTGGACCTCTCAACCCCGCTTTTTCAGCAAACCCCAACATCACCAGCAGCCCTATCCCCGCCTCGACCGCCCCACAATGTTGCCCCTCAAACAGATATCCAATCTCCCCCTCACCAGTTGATGTTGTTTTGCTTACTGATGCGAATGGATTGTTCTTTGGAATTGTTACTGACAAGGTTGGGATTTTTATAAATTGCTGGTTGATTATTTATCAAACCAACTTTGGAAATTTAGAAGCTGTTCATGTATTTAATTTGACTGTTTGTTTACTTGTTGGATTAAGATATTTCAATTAGAGTTATAACAGAAGGCTTGAGAACTGAGCAAACAATAATTTCAAAGGTTAGGACCAGAAATCCAATGTTTGTTGGCAAATTCTAAAGGCTGAATAGCCTCCTTGGACAATTTTAAAATTAAATTTGACAAAAATGCTCTCGCTTGGTTGTAACTCATATTATTATTTTTAAACATTTTCGACCACCACGTAAAATGTCTACGTAGTATAAAGGCTTACCATGTGTGATAACTACGAGGTATGACTACAAACCTCGTAGTTCAAGTGCGTGGTAGATACATAAACTACAAACTACACGGTAGCTCTACGTGGTTATATATGAATCCACGTTTCTGCTCAATGTGATGTAAAAAAATGTAAAATAAAAATTCAATGAGTGCACTTTTGTCTAATCAAATTTTATAAAATTAAAAGGAGGCTATTCAGTATTTTCGTGTGTTCAAGTAGAATTTGACATATTTGTAATTATGCCTGATACTTTGCTTATTGAAGCTCCACAGAAGATGGTTCAAGGTTTGCTGTTTGTTTTGTTTAAGTGATGTGAAAAACTGCAAGCTCTTGAATTGAAAATTTTAACGGCTATTGTCATGAAAATTTGTACAAAGATTTGTATCATGAATTGATTTCGGTTGAAACAAAATAGAAAAATCAGTAGTACAGATGCCCGCGCTACTAATTTGAGTCATTTTGTTGATAAACCAATTTATTAAATCAGTACATACTTTAATGTCCAACTACTTTATAAATGACATCATGAGTGTAATTTTGCTTAAACGTGTACTCTTAAACTTTCCTGAATCCTTATTGCTGCATTGTCATTACGATATCATGTACTTTTGATTATCATATTATATTATGTCACTCGATCCTAAACAACCATAAGTCTCCATCTTTTCTCGAACAATTTTACACACTTGTCAGATATTTCAAACCCTAAACCATAAGATCTATGATCACTTCGTGGAAATACTGAAGAAAGAAATGTTTACTTAACGACTACGTGGGTTATTGAGGGACGCGGAGTTAGAAACATGTTCATTTGAAAAAAAAAATGATTGGTATTAGAAAAGGAGAAATTGAATCGTTTAAGATGACCTTTAATTTTGACAACATGAAGAAAAAAATAAATATGGTGTAAACAGCAGCACACTAATATGTCATATTTTGCTCCCCCACACACACATCCACACACCCACCCACCACACACAACAAAATGATAACATGGTGTGTTTCATTAGTTATATTGTGGTTAATCAAGCATATTTCATGTTTAAACGTTGAACCTGGCATGATATAGTATTCGCGCATGCATTTTGATGCTTCAGCTGAACTTTATATACTACGGATAAGAGTTTACGCAGGAGCATGGACTCATGTATAATCAACCTAACATCATTGTACATTTAATTGAAATTAATGTAAATTTTTAACAATTTTTTTTTGTTAAATTAAACATTTTAAATGGTTGGTTCTTCCAACACATGAAAATTCACTTCTGGTGGAGCATTTGGCTAATAAAAGGACGCATGTGGTAACAGTTGGAAATTGTTAATAGGTATTGCAACAATCTTTAGAATTACAAGGAAATCAGGTTGATATTTCAGTGTAAAAGTATAATCACTGACAATATTTTGATGTACCAAAAGATGAATGGTTTGTGGACACCGTCTAGTTAGCAGTGAACATGTTATCATAGAGATTACCACGATTTGATCATCAAAACTGGAGCATGATGATGACAACGATCGAAAGTGTGACACTTTCTCCATATTATGATTTAAAGAAGTTCAATGTTCTGAAAGCTTTTGGGAAAATAAAGTTAAAAGTAGTTGTTTTATTCAGTTTTCCTGTTTAAGATAATTTCTGCGTCAAACGTATTTGGAAGCTGTATTGCATATTTATTTTGTGAGAAAATAAGTAGTGTTATGATAAGATTAATAGTTTCTGGTTTTAAAGCACGTTTGGTAACAAATTTTTTTAAAACTACTTAAAAGAAGATTTAAATGGTGGCTTTCAAGTAGTTTTAAACATTGAGGTATAAATAAAAGTGTTTTGATGCAATTTGATTGTTAAGTTAAAATAAATAAAATAGTTTATTAAAACTAGTTATAAAATATATCCATAAGTCGCTTCTTATATTTCTATTTATTAGTCATTTTTGTAAGCTTTTTGCAAGTAGTTGTCAAACACTAGAATCATAATAAAAGACTTGTAAGTAATTTGAGCTGCTTATAAGCAGTTGACAAACGTGCTCTTAGTTAATAAAAAGACGACAACTACTGTAAGCGCTAACATAATCTGTTTCCTACCGTGGAGAAATCATGATAGCTAGAAGGTGCAACTGTACCAGAAAGCAATTTTGTTCACCAAATGGTCAGCTCCATAAAATCCTTAATTTCCCCCAGCAAAAAACACACATGCATTTTTTGTCACACATTTTTGATCACTATAACTATAGCAAAGTTATAAATCGTAGCGAAATAATAATGAAAAATCACAGAGGTTTACTATAACCAAACATAGCCAATCCAAAAAACTTGAATTGCACGGTTTATGCATACTAAAATAAAAAGAGCGTCATATCCAAGCTATAGCTGCAGACATACAGCAAATAGCAAATTATTTAGGAAAATAAAAGCCTAGCAAGCAAATTATCCAGGAATATAAAGCCAAAGCAAAGACATACAATGGCCAACACAACCTAAAATATATAAAGATAATAGAAGTACAGGCTATATAATGCCTATATTAACGTAGCTGACACATATTTTCATTACTTCTTCCTTTTTGCATAAGTGATTCAACACCATTAATTCTTGCTTTTAGTATTCATCTCCTGTAAAGAAAGACGAAAGTAATCAGGCACATAACATACGGTAAAATACTATACAAAATCCTAGTACAAAAATGTAGTCGTAATAAATATGTAATATAACCAAGTCAAACCATCTGATCCAGCAAAGTAAAGGCACAAATTTCTACAAGGGCAAGAAAATATTATTGCATGATTTCGATCTTGTTAAACTGAAAGTAACGGTACAAAATAAAATAGTGGTCTAATTTTGGGTCAAAACCCCAAAATAATTGACATTCAAAACCATTTAACATTGATTGTAGGGAGTGTGCAAGATCAAGTCAATTGGATTTGTATATATATTTTTCCTCATTTGGTAAAGATAAGAACTGTCACCAAACGTTGAGCAAGCTATATATCTGTAATGGTATAACACATGAACTAACCTAAAATGTACGGCATTCACCGACAGTTGTAGTTTTGCCTTCATCATCACATGGAATATCAGATTTTAAAATCTTGATGATCAAAGTTGTCATTGGAACATCACTACAAACATGTTACATATTGCTACAAGCATAATTTATAAGCATGGAAAACGTTAAAACCAGGGTATGTGATGTCACAACTGCATAAAATGGCATAATGTGGAAATCCTTAATGTTATAAAGCCAAAAACCTATATGCTACCACCACAAAGTTAATTTCAAGTTAATAAAGACAAAAGTTCACTTAAAAGAGTGAAATTGCCAAGAGGAAGGAAATTTAAGGTTTCCTCTGTCTGCAGCGACCAAGCATACTATTATAGAAAATATTCAACCGTAAGGGTTATAGAGTTCTTGATCTACTTAAAATTTTAAAAGCGGGACAATACCATTAACCGAGAAAGGTAAACTAACATTATGAGAAGCTATTATCGTACCATTTTCTTTTTCTGGTAGGCACTCATTCCTCCACGCTTATCCAGGCACGATCGGGCCAGCTGCGTCGTGTCCTGGACTTGCTCCAGTGACTGATTAATTGATTGTTGGAAATGGTTTTAAAATGAATGAATTCTTAAAAATTTGACTAAGTATGAAATGGCTCCTATGGGAATATGAATAGTCCCACATTGTGGGATTATATAAAAGAATCAAGTATTTATACTTGATTCTTTGAAGCTAAGTTGGGCCCTTTGGGCACCCAATGATGCTCTTTTGTGAGGAGGGAGACCATGCTTGACCACCACACACGCGCGCGCGCGCGACCGACCGACTCGACTCGACTCGACCCGGGCCGGGCCGGGCTCGGGTTCGGGCTTGTAGTGGTGTAATACTTATATTTTTGGTACAAATTTATTTACCGTTTTCTGACCGGGCTGGAACGGTAAGAAACCCGTATTGAAGAACGTTACGCAACGTTTATTTATTTTTTGACCCGGTATTTCTCAGATCCGTTTTTCAAGACCACGTATCCCCCCATTCAGTAACGCTCTTTTGCTCTTCCGTCTTCTTAATTGATACGAAGACGAAAATAAAAAGGAACAACATTTTTTTTCAAAAAAAAATAATAATCGAGCAACAAGTTTTTGAGTGCAACCAGAATCGCTTCGTCCGTGCAAACGAACCGATACCACAAAAACTTACGAGAGGCTGTTTTATCCTACAGGCGGCGGTGATTGAGACGAACTGCTTGCACCATTGAGCAGATCACCGAAACGTCTTCAAGAGAGTGACTTGTCCACGACTCAGCCGAAGATAGCCATTGTTTCCAACAATTTGAAGACGTTCCGACATCAATGGCTTCTGCTGCAGATCTAGATCCTACTGCTCCCGCTTCGTTCTTCCAGGTCCCCATGATCTCTGCTGCCCCATTCAGATTCGAGGGCCTCCACTTCAAACGCTGGAGACAGAAGATGGAGTTCTTCCTAACAACCAGAAAAGTGGTGGCTGTGCTAACAACCGACAAACCGCACTTACCCGATAGACCAGACGAAGCAGACGCTGATCAGATGCGAGCCTGGACAGAAAAATCAAAGGAGTTGCACACCTGGACAGAACAAGATTACATGTGCCGAAACTACATACTCAACGGCCTCAGTGATGACCTGTACGACTACTACAACTCTGACAAGTCAGCCAAGGAGATCTGGGAAGCGCTACAAAAGAAGTATGACACTGAGGAGGCTGGAGCAAAGAAGTATGCAGTCAGCCGCTACCTCAAATACCAGATGACAGATGACAGGTCAGTAGAGATGCAATCTCATGAGCTACAGAAAATTGCTCATGAGATCATCTCCGAAGGTATGACTTTGGATGAACAGTTTCAGATTGCTGTTATTATTGATAAATTGCCCCCAGGTTGGAAAGATTTTAAGAATGTGCTTAGGCACAAGACTAAGGAATTTTCCTTAGAGAGCTTGATTACTCGTCTCCGTATTGAGGAGGAGGCTCGTAAGCAGGACCAAAAAGAGGAAGTGCTTGTTGTCACAAACAACAACACTAAAAGGTCCAAGCCTGCGGTTCTGAAACCGAATCCGAAAAACTTTAAGAATCAGAACCGCAACCGCAACAAACAGAATTGGAACCCGCAAGGGAACCAAAAGGCACAGCAAAAACCGACCCAAAAGAATGATTCTGGACAGTTGTTTCTGTGTTACAACTGTGGAAAACCAGGTCATATGGCACGCAAGTGTAGGAACAGACCAGGCCCTGCACCGCAGGCTAACCTGACTGAGGAGCCTCTTACGGCTATGATTTCTGAGATTCACCTAGTTGGTGGATCAGAGGGTTGGTGGGTAGATACTGGTGCATCCCGCCATGTCTGCTATGATCGTGCTACGTTTAGCACATACACGGCTGCTGATGATCAGAAAGTGCTACTGGGAGATTCTCACACCACTACAGTTGCTGGCATTGGAAATGTGGAAATAAAGTTTACCTCTGGAAAGACAGTTATTTTGAAAGATGTAATGCATACTCCAGAGATGAGAAAGAATTTGGTTTCTGGTTTTCTCCTTAATAAGGCTGGTTTTACTCAAGTTATTGGGGCTGATTTGTACACTTTGACTTATAAGGGGATGTTTGTAGGGAAGGGTTATGCTTGTGAGGGTATGTTTAAACTGAATGTTGAATCTAATAAAGTAACCAGTTCTGCTTATATGTTATGTGATTTTAATATTTGGCACTCTCGATTATGTCATGTTAACAAACGCATTATTCATAATATGAGCATCTTAGATTTGATTCCTAAAATGACACAATCTGATTTTGATAAGTGTGAATTCTGTAGTCAAGCAAAAATCACTAAGAAACCCCATAAATCAGTTGATAGAATCTCTGAACCTTTAGATTTAATTCATTCTGACATATGTGAGCTTGATGGCACTTTGACTAGACACGGACACCGTTACTTTATCACTTTCATTGATGATGGCTCTGATTTCACTTATGTATATCTTATGAAAAATAAAAGTGATGCATTTGATATGTTCAAATTATTTAAAACTGAACTCGAGAATCAATCTAATAAGAAAATTAAGAGACTTCGTAGTGATAGAGGAACTGAATATGAGTCTAGTCCTTTTCTTGATTTTTATAAATTGCATGGTATAATTCATGAGAGAACTGCACCTTATTCACCTGAAATGAACGGTAAAGCTGAAAGAAAAAATAGGACCTTTACCGAATTAGTTGTAGCTATTTTATTAAATTCTAGTGCAGCAAAACATTGGTGGGGGGATATTTTATTGACTGTATGCTATGTATTGAATAGAATCCCTAAATCAAAAAGTAAGATTTCACCTTTTGAAATTTTAAGAAATTATAAACCAAATGTATCTTACTTTAGAACTTGGGGATGTTTGGCATATGTTCGTATACCTGACCCTAAGAGAATAAAATTAGCTAGTAGAGCATATGAATGTGTATTTATTGGCTATGCTGTTAACAGCAAAGCATATAGATTTTATAACCTGAATACACATAATATAGTAGAATCTAATGATGCTGATTTTTATGAAACTAAGTTTCCTTTTAAATTAAGGAATAGTGGGGGCACGTCAAATAACACCGTGCCTATTAGAACAGAACTTAATGAATCATCTGAAATTGAACCTAGAAGAAGTAAAAGAGCAAGAGTTGATAAAGATTTTGGCTCAGACTTTTGCATTTTTACTATAGAGGAGGATCCCACAAACCTCCAAGAAGCCTTATCTTCATTAGATGCCGATTCTTGGCAAGAGGCTATAAATGATGAGATGGATTCCTTGGAATCCAATAAGACTTGGCACTTAGTAGATTTACCACCTGGTTGTAAGTCTATAGGCTGTAAATGGGTACTTAAAAAGAAACTAAAACCTGATGGCACAGTTGATAAATATAAAGCCCGTTTGGTAGCTAAAGGTTTTAGGCAAAGAGAAAATGTAGACTTTTTTGATACTTATTCACCTGTAACTAGAATCACATCCATTCGAGTATTGATTTCATTAGCATCTATTCATAATTTAATTATACACCAAATGGATGTTAAAACTGCTTTTTTAAATGGTGAATTAGAAGAGGAAATTTATATGGACCAACCGGAAGGTTTTGTAATTCATGGTCAAGAACATAAAGTTTGCAAATTAGATAAATCTTTATATGGTTTAAAACAAGCACCTAAACAATGGCATGAAAAATTTGATAATTTAATAATCTCAAATGGTTTTAAAGTTAATGAAAGTGACAAATGCATTTATTATAAATCTGAAAATGACATTTGCACTATAATATGTTTGTATGTAGATGATCTACTTATTTTTGGATCAAACATGCATGCCATAAACTCTGTTAAATCTCTGTTAAGTGCCAATTTTGATATGAAAGATCTAGGTGAAGCAAGTGTAATCCTTGGTATTAAGATTACTAGGTCTAATAAGGGACTTTCTTTGGATCAATCTCATTATATTGAGAAGATCTTAAAGAAATACAATTACTTTGACTGTAAACCTGCATGTACACCATATGATCCTAGTGTAAAGCTATTCAAGAACACTGGTGAAGGTGTAAGACAGTCTGATTATGCGAGCATCATTGGCAGCCTTAGGTATGCCACTGATTGTACTAGACCCGACATTGCCTATGTCGTGGGATTATTATGCAGGTTTACTAGTAGACCTGGTATAGAGCATTGGCATGCTATTGAGAGGGTCATGAGATACCTAAAACGAACCATGAACCTAGGGTTACATTATGAAAAGTTTCCAGCTGTCCTTGAAGGTTACACCGACGCAGACTGGAATACTTTATCTGATGATTCAAAAGCAACCAGTGGCTATATATTTAGCATTGCTGGAGGAGCTGTTTCTTGGAAATCCAAGAAACAGACTATTTTGGCTCAGTCTACTATGGAGTCTGAGATGATAGCACTAGCTACAGCTAGTGAAGAAGCAGAGTATTTAAGAAATCTGCTAGCAGAGATTCCCTTATGGGAAAAACCGATACCAGCTGTGTTGATTCATTGCGATAGTACCGCGGCTATTGCAAAAGTACAGAACCGTTATTATAACGGTAAGAGACGACAGATACGTCGTAAGCACAGCACTGTTAGAGAGCTACTCTCTTCAGGAGCTGTTAGAGTGGATCATATACGCAGTGAGGAGAATTTGGCAGATCCTTTGACGAAAGGACTGGCCAGAGAGAAAGTCTTTACAACTTCTAGAAAAATGGGACTATTGCCCTTAGATTGTTGAGTCACGCACAATGGTAACCCGACCTACTGACTGGAGATCCCAAGAACTAGGTTCAATGGGTAAGAACAAGTTGTGTAGTGATATGAGTTGAATATGCTATTTTTCATATATATAGAAGCATATATTCCTGAAGTGATTAGAGGTTGAGTTAATAGAAACTCTTAATGAGATCTATATTCCATTTGGAGTGGAGTACCTACCTTCAGGAGTACTCTTGATAGACTCACCTGTGTGAATGTGGAAATTTGGCCGTTTCCTATGGAGTTTTGGGCAAAACTCCTAGAGCATTCACTAAACTGGGATAGACGTGCATGGCCATAAAAGCACGGGCTTACTTGATTGCACTCTAGAAAGATTGTGTGTGGTCTGATGTCAGGAATAGAGTTCAAGACCACGTGTCACTCTAGTAAAAACTGAATCTTATCCACTATGCAAAGGTTCAAGTCGAAAGACACCTTTGTTTATGCACAATCTTATGGTTTTCAGAAATTGCTCGAAATAAGTTTTAAAAATTCAAGTGGGGGATTGTTGGAAATGGTTTTAAAATGAATGAATTCTTAAAAATTTGACTAAGTATGAAATGGCTCCTATGGGAATATGAATAGTCCCACATTGTGGGATTATATAAAAGAATCAAGTATTTATACTTGATTCTTTGAAGCTAAGTTGGGCCCTTTGGGCACCCAATGATGCTCTTTTGTGAGGAGGGAGACCATATGCTTGACCACCACACACGCGCGCGCGCGCGACCGACCGACTCGACTCGACTCGACCCGACCCGACCCGGGCCGGGCTCGGGTTCGGGTTCGGGCTTGTAGTGGTGTAATACTTATATTTTTGGTACAAATTTATTTACCGTTTTCTGACCGGGCTGGAACGGTAAGAAACCCGTATTGAAGAACGTTACGCAACGTTTATTTATTTTTTGACCCGGTATTTCTCAGATCCGTTTTTCAAGACCACGTATCCCCCCATTCAGTAACGCTCTTTTGCTCTTCCGTCTTCTTAATTGATACGAAGACGAAAATAAAAAGGAACAACATTTTTTTTCAAAAAAAAATAATAATCGAGCAACAAGTTTTTGAGTGCAACCAGAATCGCTTCGTCCGTGCAAACGAACCGATACCACAAAAACTTACGAGAGGCTGTTTTATCCTAGAGGCGGCGGTGATTGAGACGAACTGCTTGCACCATTGAGCAGATCACCGAAACGTCTTCAAGAGAGTGACTTGTCCACGACTCAGCCGAAGATAGCCATTGTTTCCAACATTGATTGCTAATCAAAATCATCGTAAACTTCATCGTCGGATAGCTCATCAAAAGTCCTCATATCAAGCTGGTACCTTAATATCCCACCCATCCCTCCAAACCCTCTGCAAAACTGAGACCCTTCCTGAGATTTATTAGTTACAAACTCAAGGCTGCACCCAAATTTCTTATATTCATTTGCAAACCATTCCAGCAAAGACATTTTATCCTGCACTTCAAGCTCTGCATTAGTCGCACCGTCTCTGAAGTTGCTTTGATTTGCTTCTTGTTCTTTATTGAAGTACTTAGTCACAAGTTCTCCTGTCGCTGCATTCTTTAATATGTACCTATTGTAATCCAAGTTCTCCCAAACAATTAGAATCTCCACAGCACCCATTTCTAGAGCCTTTATTGTGTCATCAATGCCAAACACATACTTGCCCGTGTCTTGACTGATCTCCTCAAAATACTTCCCTATCAGCTTCTTCTCCTGAATGAACTTCACATTCGCCAGAATTTCAGCTGATAACTCAATTGCCTGATTAAACCCATTTTCTCCACCGTAAGAGACATCTACTACATTCAGTATCTTAGCTTGTAAACGAGCATCAAACATATCAGACTGACTCAACTCGGTTTTGAAGTCGGCAGAGCCAGCTAAAATAAGGCCAGCTACATTAGGCTGATTAGTAGCATTGTTGATGTAATGCTGTGTTGCCAACTCGGCTGTTTTTCTAACATAATTGTGACGTTTTTCCATGCGAAGACGGGCAAATCGAAGTGCTGACTGTCCTCCTCTTCCGTGCTTCTTTGGAAGATCAACTGAAAATTTGTGAAGCACTTCACGGGTGTTTCCACTCAACGTTCCAAAAAGGGTTCCATTTCCATCCATTACAATAAAGCCAAACTTATCATCGGACTCCAGCAGTTCATTAAGTGCTTCGGTGTGAAATTTGTTATCACAGAGGTACAGTGATGCATTAATGGGTTTGAATGGCTCAAAGTCAATTGTCACCTTCTTCTCCTTACCATCCTCAGTAACAATGGTGCCTGTGTACAGAACTAGTCCATTAGGGGGAACCTTGTTGTACAGCTTGAGCCTTTGTTGAGCAGAAGTGATGGCTCCCAAGACAGATTGTCGGTTGACCCTACTTTTGATGTTTGAGGCAGTTCCGTATTCATCTCCCAACATTTTAGCAGCACGAGCAACTTGATCACGAGGTGGCAATATGAGTGAAATCATGCTAGTTCCATTTCCTCTTGCCGATTCCAAACCTTTAATGAGTTTCTTGATTTTCCATATCTCAATGTTCCTATCAGTTTCGTGGGCATCGGCCATTTTTTACAGGACTGCTGCACACGGATGCGATATATCTGAATAAGAAGAAAGATGTTAGAAGAATGTGTAAAAATAATCACATTAAATAACAATGCACATCCTAAAGGGGTGTTTGTTATTTACACTGCATAATACTCGTATCTATATAGCGTATGATAATGGGGTGTCTATTTTTTGCACTATATAATACCCAAATTAGAGCTAATTTTTCTAATTTGACGGGTTTGTTTTTTGCACTACATAGTGCAAACCACTATCTAATCGGATGACATCATGCTCTTATGAAATGCAAAATATGAAATCTTTCTTGAGCATAATGGATTGCACTTTATCATAAAACGCAAAAGACTTATAAAGTGAACAATTCTAGCATTGCCATCAAATCATGTAACCAAGTCTATCTTCTTTTTATTACTTTGCATCTCTATAAGTCGCTGGTTGGGTTAGTTAACCTTTTGGGCGCGAAGAAAAATGCTTTCATCCGTTGGCGATTTTCTAAAAGTCGCTAACTAGGAAATATGTTATTTCATTTGGATGACTTTTCGAAAATCGTCCGTTGGCGATCGCCAACTAAATAGACCAGGAGAAAAAAGTGGTCTATTTCTGTAATTAATTTTATAACTGAACTATTTTTGTTATTACTTTCTAAAACAAGCCTATATTGGTAAAATTTCCTAAAATGTAATAATGTCTATTGAAAAGGATCGTGCATTCAGACTTGGAGGAATGGTCAAAATATTTTAATGTCTTTTACATATTTATGCCAAATAATCACAACAAACTTTATCCTCGTTTAGTTTTAAATATTAATCATTTACAACGTTATTGCTTAAACGGTCGGTACAATTTTTCTAATCAACCTCTATAAGAATTAAGACCAGTGTGCACCACAAATCAATCAATTATTATTATTTTAATTGTTGACCAAAGGTCGGATTTAATATAAGCTGTATCTAATCAATTAATAATGTCCGCTACAATATCTTACAAAAAGTGTGTTTCAGCATTATTTAAACAATATTTGGTGAATAATTAAGGACTGTTACACAAATTTCCAATGTTTGATATCAAATAAATCGTACTGTCTCAACAATTATTCTAATCAACCTCAACAATGAGACCAGTGCGCATTACAAATCAATCAATCAATCATTATTACTTTAATTGTTGACCAAAGATTGGACTTAATGTATGCTGTATCTAATCAATTAATAACTACTGCTACAATATCTTATAAAAAGTGTGTTTCAGCATTATTTAAACAACATTGTGAATAATTAATGACCGTGACACAAATTTCCAATATTTGGTATCAAATAAAACGTATTTAAACTGAAATTAAAGCAACGCATGCGTTTAACAAATAAAAAAAAGATAATGATTAAGTTTAAAAAAGCTATACATCAACACATTTTACGCATATCAAAATTCAAGGAACGGTTAAATTGTTTACTAAATATGACATTTCTAATACAAGAGGAAAGCATGTTAAAACCGTACTATATAGTTATTGAAAAAACAAACATCTAAAAACAAAGGCGCTACTTAGTTATGAAAAAACAAACATGTAAAAACTATGAAACTCGTTACTTAGTTATGAAAAAACAAACACCGTCAAGTCTAGTAAAAATAGAAAATAGTTTCTACATCCAACATAGAACTCTATAATATCCTGATTGTCACTATGTAATATCAAATTTATTGGTCAAACATGTTCTACAGCTAAACGAAGCTAGCATAAAATAACATCGAGACACTAACAGAGAATAGAAATAAAGGTTTTAGTTTTAATTTCGGTTTCCTTTAATCAAATCAAGGATCGAGGTTCCGGTTGGCCTACAACTTCCGACCGTCTCGGATTAGTTCCGCTGGGTTCGGATGGTTTCGGATCCGAACCTGACAGGAACATGGATCAAGGAGAATAGCCAAAATTCCTTACGAACAACAACAACAGAATAAATCGAGAGAGGAAGCAAAGTGAAGGTTACACAGAAATCAACCTTAATTAGTTCACAAAATAATTAATAAAAATCGAACGAAACAGATACGCTGGAGAAAAAAAAGGGAAAATATAAATCAGAGAGGAAGAAGAGAACCTGTAGACGGCAGTGAATGAATTTGTTAACGGAGGAAAAGATTAGATCTTTTGTTTATATACACGGTTGATTGCGATCAATTTTTCATCTTACGGTTGAGAAATAATCAGCCCGAGTGTTTGACCAAAATAGGTGACACAAATATCTCTAATTTCTAATGTTACGATGGTGTTACAAAAAAAACCCCGTAGAAATAATTATGTAAATTAAGTCTCTGTTTTTTCTAAATAAGAAAATGCAAGTTAGCTTGCGTTTTTTTAAATTTCAAAATTTTTAAAATCAGAAAACGCAAACTAGCTTGCGCTTTCCTGATAGAAAACGCAAGTTACCTTGCGCTTTTCAAAAAATTTAAAAGTTTTAAAATTTTCAAAATTAGAAAGCGCAAACTAGCTTGCGCTTTTCTGATAAAAAGTGCAGTTAACTTGCGCTTTTCAAAATTTTCGAAAATTTCGAAAATTTCGAAAAATATTTCAAAATTAGAAAAGTGCAAGTTATCTTGCATTTTCTGTCAGGAAAGTGCAAGACACTTTGCGTTTTTTTATTTTTGAAAAAATAGGGATCAAATTTACATATTCATTTCTACAGGGACTTTTTGTATAACAACATAAAAAACAGGGACCTGTGACTCTTTTCTTGTTTCTAATTTCACACACTTTCAGAAAAATATAAGAAAGATTCTTTTATTTTTATTTTTTTACTTTGATTAGGCTAAAGGATCTCCGTCCGAATATCTTTATTAGTAGTTAGCTTCGAAACGTAATCTTTTTGTCCGACCGTGAACTTTCCAAAATATCCTTCCCTCATATATAATTCAAGTATTATATGTATTATTCTTTTTACAACCACTTAAAACGAAAAATAATTTCTGTTATTTCTAACCTATTATTTCTATGCTATACTGGAACAATTCAAACTAAATTAAAACTTGAATATTTCAATAAGTATATTTCTAGGTTTGCGTGTTAGCTAAAATGATAATAAGTCAAATAAGCACATCAGATAATAAAAGATTCTTCTAGATAATTCAAGACATCTTTATTAATAGTTGCAATACGTTTGATGTCACACATTTTGTGTGTCAACGTGAACTACCAAAAATACCACTCTATTTTAATATCATTTAGAAATTGGATGTAACTTCTTCTACAAGTTCAAAATTCCCCTCTACTAATATTACAAAATTTTAATATCATTTAAATATAGAATCTAACAAATAAACCTCTGCAAATATTATCAAATTTTAGTATCGCTTGAATATAGAATCTAATAAATAAACTTCGTTTTACAAATTCAAAACTTTTCATCTACAAATATTATCAAATCTTATTAACACTTTAAAAAAAATCTAACAAATAAACCTTTTTTTACAAATTATTAGAAACTAAAATTCAAATAACAAAAAAATAAATATTGCAACTAAGAAATAAAAACAAAAATTTACTGCACATGATTTCGACATAAAATATGACTTAACTTTTGTGCAAATCATTTCTCTTAAATATGTTTAACACATTCAATTTATAGAAAAACAATTCACATGTAAAGCATGTACCATCATCACGCGCTAAGCGCGTGCCGTAACGCTCGTTAAATATAATAATTATATGTAGGAGAGTTTTTAAAGAGACCAATAATAATAAACAAAACAAAAAGGCCATGGACCTAGGCCAAAAAGGCTACAAAATCATGGCTTAACAAAAAAAAAATTATTCATCTTTCTAGCTCAACATCTTTAAGAATCTTCTTGTACCTTGTATGATATAGTTCTGCTTGCGTCCTCATCCTGTTGTTAAATGCTCTCTCATTTTGTTCCCCCAGATAGCATGCTCTCTCATTTCGTTCTCCCGGGTAGCATGCTCACTCATTTCGTCCCCCAGATAGCACTTACCAGTCGCTTGAGCATCTTGAGGAGCATCTTAGTTCTTGGCGTTCTCCATCTCGTTGCTCTATAGATACTGAACCATTCACTTTTGCTATCAACGTGCACACTGATAATATCTTCCATTCGCCAATGACTTCTCCTAGATGGAATAAACATATAGACACTCGAAAAATAAATGTGTTCGTCTTTGTCCCTATAGCACACAGCAAGTAGTTGTCTTCACCGATGATTGATAGCCTTAAGAGGAATTAGCTATAACTTTCCATAAGAGAAAATTTTCCTTAGCCGAGCTTCCCATATTCCAAATCCTGACAAACCAAGGGAAAAAATCTTCTGCTTACATCAAGGATTTATATATTAAGGAGATCGATTGATAGCCTTTGTCCAAAGAACTAGAGCTTCATGAGAGGGAAATGGGTGCTCAGATAGCTCATTCCAAATTTGCCTAACCAGAATAGAGCCGTCGTATGGTAGAGTGATATTATTATTGTTTATGTAATTAGTGGCAAGTGCTGACCTGGGTATTCCTATTAAGTATTGCACATTTCATCCTATAAGGTTACTCAAAATAATACCAGGCCTTGCCCATGGGAGTTCCAAAAGGAGAGATTCGAGTTTTGTTGTGTATTACACATCGCAATTGGTAGGAAATAACTCCTAAGATTCAGGATACTTCTCCAGCTCTAGCTTGATAATGATAGGATGTCCATTGTCTAGAAGTTCTTGGATCAAATCAGGTTGTCCTTCACTCAGGTAGCCCAGAGGTTATTGCTTGGGGTCGGGATTTTCTTAATGTAGGAGGAGATTATGGCTTTGTTCCAGAGATTCAGCTCTATCATTCCTAGGCCTTCAATGCTTATTGGTTTTTGAATTTTATGATAGGCAATAAGAATCATCATTTCAGAAAACGGGTCACCATGCCATAAGAACTTGTTTAGGGCACTAGAGATCATGTTGATGAGCTTTTCTAGAAGAATATAGTGTCTCATCCAGTAAGTGGTCATTACTATAGTAATAAATTGTACGATGACAAGTTTACCTGATTGAGAGAGCATACTGTTTGGCCATGATTGAAGCTTGTGCATAATCTTCTCATATAAAGGAAGGCACTTAATAGTAGAGATTCTAGAAAAAAATTAAAGGCATACCTAGATAGAAAGCATTTAGGGGCATTGTATTGAGGCCAGAGTAGTCTATTAATTCCGTCCTTCATGAATCCTTCCAACCAGCAATCAAAATGTGTGATTTGCTTAAGTTATTTGAATACTATTCATATTAAAATAAGGTCTGTAGGGTAGATATGATAGATTGAATAATCTCCTTAGTGGGTTTAGTGAATATCACCAGGTCGTCCACAAACAACAAGTTTGTAACCTGAGGGCTCTTGCAGTTGGGATGAAGCTATAAATTTGTACACCTGACCTCTTGAAAGTCAAGTGCATTGAGGAGATCCGTGAAAATTATGAAGAGATATGTTGAAATCGGATCACCTTGCCTGATTCCCCATGTAGCTCTAAAGAAGCCATGTAAACTACCATTCTTGATAATTGAAGGGGGGGTGTAGATGCAAGTGTAGATCCAGGCTAAGAAAGTGTAATAACCCTAAAATTTTATAATTAATTAAATAAGTTAATTAAGCGAAAAAGGCCGGTTAAACAAGAAGGGTAAAAGAAAATGAATTAATAGAAGTGGGTATGAGGGCCTAGGCCCGAGCCCAGGTCCAAATTATTGTGGAATAATATATGTAACAACCCGTAATTTACGATTAATTTAATTAATTAATTAAATGGCCAAGAGGGGCTAAATAAGAAAATAATGGGGATAATGAATTAATGGAAACGAGTATTTGGGCCAAAGCCAAAGTGATCATGGGACAATAAATATGACTCTTTTTCATCATTCATTCCATGCTACTAAAGTAAAATAAAAGGCTCAAAAGATACGTTAATGGTGGTGGCTTAGAGAAATGAGAATAAAGAAAGGATAAAACAAATACAAGCTAAGAAAAAGAGAAGAAGATCCAATCAAAATTTCTTAAAAGGTTTAGGTGACTAATACTAACCTTTTATTCAGTTCGTTTTCATTGATTCGATTCATGTTATTTTGTTGGTTTTCATAGAGATTTATGTCAAATGAAAACCAGACATGTTGTCCTAACCATTGTTCTAAAATTGGGTTAGTAATTTGAGAAGCTCTTAACTTAGGAATAAATTGTTATGAATTTAGAAAATATACAAGGAAAATAACCTGTAATTCAAATTAATACAAGGTACCGATAAAGGAATTATATATTCACGAATTTTTTGGAATTTTATAAGACTTTCAATATGTAAAATAAGCTAGAACGTATGGAGAACTGCACTGGTGTTCGAGGGGGGATCTACGTTGAGAATTGATGGAAATGATATGTGTATTAAGATATAATATAAGGGGACAAGATCCCTAATATAGTCGAAAAGATAAATATAGGACTCTATAACTGTTAGAAAACAATATGATAACGTATCGAGTGATGACACATGTATAGGTGGTCACGTGCTTGGTCAAACATACCAGATACTGTCAGGTGTCAAGTAAAGGTGGTAGTGGTCAGACGGCTACAAGGAGAAATATGCTTAGTAAAACTACGCTGGATAGTGGGGCAGTGATTTGCCAAAGAAATCTAGGAACTTTCAGTGAGAAAGTAGTTTTGCACCGCAAATTTGCAAAAACCAATAGCACCGCAATCGGGTGAAGATAATAAGACAAATTGCGCCATCATACTGCACCGCAATTTGGGAGAGAACACGCTCAATAAGTAAAGAGTGTATTGCACACATGGGTCGGGGCAGGGTGTACTACGCCGAAGTATTATGGGTGGAAGTAAGGTATGGAAGTGCCATTGATGCTGAGTAAGGACGCTTACTCGAATGCACACCTAAAGAAACTCCCAGTTAGAAGAGGCATTCAACTTCTAGAGGTTTGCAAGAGGCTAATTCTATGTAATCTCAAATTAAAAATAAAACAATACTGCAGGGGACTGATTCTATGCAGTAAGAGACTACATGTGGCTGATTCTTTATAGTCCGGAATTAAAAACAATTAAATGAGACAAGGGGGTGGCTAATTCATAATAGGTCGGAACTAAATGAATAAGTATTGGACAAGGGGCTGCGGGTGGCCGATTCATAGTAGTCCAAAGTCCAACATTAAATAAAACAATTAAATGGTAATTGCGGATGGCTGATTCATAGCAGGTCCAGTATTAAGTAAAGCAAATAAAAGAATCTGTGGGTGACTGTTTCATAGCAGATTGGAATCTAACAAAGGGTAAGAATGAGGACTGCGGGTGGGGTAGCATAGTAATCCAAAGCAAAAAAAACACGGTTCTACGGAGGAGTAATTCCATGCAGACCAATGTTAAACAAATATATGAATTAAAACCGTGGAGACCGGGGTCAGTGCAGTTTAAGTAATACATAATAAGAATTAAATAGGAACTGTGTCGGAATGCAGTATTTCATACTCGACATTATTACAATAATTGAGCTCTAGGCAATGACGTTGAATGCCTTCTTTATATCAAGTTTAAGCATGCATCTAGGAGAAATTGAATTTCTTTCATATCCTTGGTGAGCTCTTGAGTCAGGAGGATATTATCACTAATTATTCGTTAGGGAATGAATGTAGTTTGGTTTTCAGCCATCAAAGATGGAAGAACCTCTTGTAGTCTAGCTGCAATTATTTTTGATATCCATTTGTATAGTACATTGGAATAGGAAATTGGGCGATAATCGGCCGCTAATATGGGGTTGTCACTCTTAGGGACAAGGGTAATTGCAGTTGCATTAACTCCAAGGGGAAGATGTTAGAGGAACATATGTTTTGAAATGTAGATATAATGTCAGGTCCTATTGTAGACCAGCTATTCTGAAGGAAGGCTGCATTAAAGCCGTTTGAGCCACCACAGTGCAAAGACTGCTTGCTTTATTTCTTCTATTGTGATTTTTGTTATTAAAGTGCTAGCCTGTTTCATAGTAATGCAAAGGGAGGTTTACATTATAGATAAAAGTCAAATCAGCTGTGTGCATGGGGAAGGTGTTTCTAGAATGGAAGAGTAGCATGAGACAAAAGCATTGTTAATCTTATCGGAAGTGTTTTGATTGATTCTATGCATGTCCACTATTGAGAGTATCCCGCTATTTGACAATTTAGGTTTAAGAGAGTTACGCAAATATTTTGTGTTTCTATTGGCTTGCTCTTCATATTTCAGGTGTCCCTTTTGATTTTCCATTCGAGCTTCCTCATCAATCGCTTTTTGGAGCTTACCACTATATTCCTACTAAAGTGCTTCCAGTAAGGGGTCCTAGCTAAGATCAAACTAGGTTTAAGCTAGCCATGCTCTAATCTCATTGTTAATTTATTGCCATTTCCAAAAGTGGAAGATGTCTAGTATTTTAGTTTATTTTTAAAGAGCTTGAGCTTCAACATAAGAGATTTGATGTGATTACCTATTTGTGGTGAATTCCATACCAGCAATAAAATATCAGTGTATCTAATATGAGATAACCAATAATCAAAATTTTAAAAATAGGTGTTTTGTATTTTTTTTCATTCTCCCTCCATGAGAGTAACAAGTAGTCTAAAATTGAGGGAAGAAGGGTATGTCAGAAGGGATTGGGCAAGGAATTGATAGTAGTAGGGTTGAGGAAAGCATGGTCGAGTTTTCATAGAGTGAGTAAATTAGAATGTCTTTTGTTGCTCCAACTATACGTAGGACCATATGTAGGGATGATAAAGAGTTTGGATAGGAGGAGAGCTTGATTTAATAGCATGGTTTCTTTTAAGGGACAGTGGACAACCACCAAGCTTTTAGTGAGAGTAGTGCATATAGTTGAAGTCATAAATAATTAGCCATTGCTCTACATGATTTCTTATAGAAGGTAGAGCATCGAGTAAGATTTGTCTATGATCACTATCATTATGACCATAAACAAAGGTGAGGTGGAATGATGTATTGGTGTAGAGATGAACTGCATGGAAGTACATGAGCTACTCCATGGAAATAGTCTTGGACAATTTATAAGTGTTTGGATTCCATATGGTCATTAGTCTACCATAGAGTGCCTCGTGTAGGTTACATTCAATTCCATCAAGGCTTAATAAATCTCGCTACTTTAAGAGTTAGTTCTAGTTTTAGCTTAGTTTCAACAATGCAAAGGATGTGTAGCTAGTTGTCCTTGATGCATTTCCTTATTTCAATTTGCTTTGAGAGTGAATAAGCCCCTCTAACATTCCAAAAAGCTATTTTGTTTAATATCATCAAAAGAGAGGTGGTAGTAAGGGGCTAGGATAACTTCTAATGTGTCTTAATGAGGGTAGGGTGAAGTTGTTGTGGTTTGTATTTGATTTGGGGGCAATTATTTCAGGGTTGAATTCAAGGCCTAGGGTAAGAGCATCTGATTGAAACTTGTTCCTACTTTTTGAGGATTTTCTGCCTTTGTTTTCTTGCTTGCAAGCCGAACTGAAGATGTGGAGGATGGCATATGCTTATGTATATGAGGGGGAGAATACGGTTGGGTGGTGGAACATTGTGTGAATAAGGCGATATTGTTTCCTGTGCTGCAGAGGGTATACAAATATTCGCAAATCTTTAACAAGATTTCTTTCTTTAAAATATAATCAAAGACGTTAGAAACAAATGTTACTTAAACACTGTTACTACAAACCCCTTCTCTTTTATAAGTTAAATATTTACTATATATAACCTTTTTCCAGAATATTCCATACTTGCCATTATCTTTAAAATCTCCTTTATAAAGATCTAGGTACATTCACAAGTCTATTCAAAAAGGTTTAAGACAACTGTTACTTAGACATTGTTACTACAAACCCAAAACCATTTCATTTATATTACCTTTAGAACATTCTTTTTAAAGATCTAATTATCTGCATAAGTATAATCAAAAGGGTTAAAGACAAATGTTAATAAAACATTGTCACTATAAACCCAAAACCATTTATTCTTAACATTATCCGTAAAATATTCATTTTAAAGATCTAAGTATACTTATTAACAAGATAATACTTTTACATAACTTCACAAAATCATTTATTATAACTAAAATGTTGTAGCATAAAACTACTTATCCTTTTATAAATTACTTAACTTACTTTTCCAAACTTATAAATATATGAATACTTTAAAAATATTTATAAATAGGTTTTAAATATCTATATAAAATATTACTTAAAAATAACTATAGAGTTTAATAAAATCAATAAAAAATCATGTTATATATTTAATATCCTTTACTTTAAAAATTCATAAATAATTATTAAAAATATATTTAAACTTAAAACCACTTTTAAAATACTCTAACATATGTTATTAAACATCCCTAAAAAGATTGTAGAATAATTTTTTGTTTAAATGTCATTTTAAAGCATTTAAAGTTCAAGCATTAAACAATTGCATTTACAGAACTGCTACAAAAGTTTTGAAACATCTATAAAGTGTTTTAGATTCAAAGTGTTGCAGATTCCCGTTTATACCACAAAACCAGTTTTAAACCCTATTGTTCGATTCGTTTTCAACATGCTATCAAGTGATTTAAGGTCCATTTTTTTACAGTAAGTACTCTACTTAGAGTACTTCAAAAAAAGCAAAGAATTCCTAAGAATATCTTCTAAAATTATCGAACATAAGGCAATTTCAAAGTGCTCATATATCAACCGTCGATATAACTTTTACAATTTTGTTTCACAAGTTCTACAGCCTTTCAAACCAATTCCTTGCTGACACATACACTTATATATGTGTAGAGCACAATCAATATATTTCATATCATAATATTTTAACAAACAAACAATTAGAACTAGTTTAAACACAAGGGGATTCAAAGTGCTGTTCATAGCAACTATCACTATATGAACCATTCCATATCCATTCAAATTTCAACACACAATCCAAACAACCATATATACACAATATCAAGGCCATGCCGTATGTTATAGAAGGTCATAGAAGTGATGATATATAATATAGAGCTGTCATTTCCTTTCAAAAGCAAGAGGGTCCAAAGTTATAGCTTTAATTAGTTCATAATTAACTTTAACTTTATATTCAAAAACACAACATATATACACACAATATATACTTCAATGGTGAGTAAACTCACTCTAAAACCATGCTAACACAAGGCATAAGCACTAGAACACTAGAACAACTTCCTACCATTACCAAACATCCAAAGCTTCCACCATTAGCCTTCACCCAAACATACAAAACCAAGCTAACACAAGGCATAATGCTCATGACCTAGGGATGGGTGCACTTTTTTCCACTTCACCCACTTTTGAGTTGCTATTCCATGTTTCTAAGATGATCTAATGCCTTTCCCAAAGTTTGGTGGTGATTGGAGCTGATTTGATGTGATTTTAGAAGATTAAAGAGGAGAAAAGAGCATGAAAAACTTGTCTTTTTGCACAAAAATTAGGCAAAATATTTGTAAACAAATGAAGTATGTTGTGTAGATTTAATCAAGAGGAAAATGATCTCTTATGCCTCTCAAGTAGCTGGCCAAACAATCCCCCCGTGTGTTTTTCTTTCCACCTCATCTTTGACCAAAGTTTCTTTTCACCTTCCAAAATATCTATTCATTATTCACCAAAATATCTTCCCCCTTAATCCACCTGCTAATCTTCACTAATCACACTTAGTGAAAAATATTTTTTGTTGCTAATTAATTACACATTAATATTCTAAGCAAGCACACCAAATTTGAACAATTTCTATCGAGTAAAAAACTGTTTATCGATAAAACGATTTTCAGTCACATTATCTATATTTCTTCAAAATATTTATTTTTATAAACATTTTTCAAGAAAAAGTTTGCTATAATTAGTTATTAATAAAAAAGAGGTTAACAAGGTTATAAAATCCATTTAATGACACTTAATCCAAGATTCAAATATTTAAATAATTCAGATATTAAATACGAAGTGTTCGAAATTTCGGGTCGTTGCACTGTTGGTTAATATAACTAAGGTCAAAAAGAAAATGTCAAAGCGATAATATTACACAATTCTTTCAACTTGAGAATACTATTGAACTTCAATGTAGACACTCCACTTTGATTATAGTCAAATCGTAGTCTGACATCTTTCACACGACTATAGTTGGATTTAAGTTGAAGCATTGAAAGTGAAATACTATTCAATAGAGAATTTGTCTCCTTAGTTATATGAATTTAGCGTCACGGTCAAATGTAGCCTACTCAAAGTCTCTAGCCAAAGCAGTTTGTTTATTAACAATTGTTGTTATTGAGCCAAGGACTTTGTGTTTGTACAATACAAGCTGAATGTGATGATATTGGAATTTTGACCAATACCAAATTCCATGAGTCCTAATGAGATATAGTTTTGACAAAGAGAATTGGTGTAAATAATTGCCACTATCGGGGACCGTTTAAAATAGTAAATTGGATTTTACCGAAGCCGTGTAAGCAATAAAGTTAGACAAACTGTCATAACACTAGCTAAACTGACGTGTGAACGTTAATATTCAAATTGTTCGATATTAATTGCTGACCGAATTTATAGCTAAGATCACAAAACCACAACGTTGAATATTCCAAATATCACCTGACTAATTAAATTATAATTGTTATAAATTTATTAAATTAACTAATATTTGTGAAATATTAATTATAAAATTTTATTTGATTTATTTGGTTCAGCATCGAAAATAGGTTATACACATATATCAATACACGATATCGATGTGCTTTAGAATTTAATTTAAAATGTGAATTTAGTGATATGGTTTGAAAATGCAACTAGGCCTATTAGTCTAGTAATGATGGTCGGTCAAGTATAGATATATGGAGGGTGGGTGATATTTTGAGTGTGAATTAGTGGAGAAAGAAAAGATTAGATCTAAATCTCATTTTTCCTCTCTCTTTCTTTCCTTATTCGAACCCAATATCCCCTTCTATTTTAAGGTCACTTTCTTCTAGCCTCCTCATTAAAAATAGACCGCGAGCATCATAGCCTTCTCCTCCTCCATTTCCAAACCAAACACAAATTTAAATCTAATTAAATAAAGGTGTGTTGATCTCTTCGATTAGTAGCACTTTCCAGAAGAGATCGAATAAGGTTTAAGGTGTGGTTTTGATTCAGCATTCAAGGTGTTACAAATAGACTAAAACCGAGGTAGCATTTATTTCATATGAATTTACATGTGTAAATCATCATGTCGTTGTACTATATGGGTTAGATTATATCACGAATTCTTATATGTATTTATTGTCGATTTAGATATATGTAAAATTGTTATATATAAAAATTTATGTATATATGTTCATTCTACTTTCGGCCATATAAAAAAGTTATTTTTTTTTTAATTTGAAATTAATTTTAGAAAATGTTTTAAATTAAAAATTAAAATTATTAACTAGTATATATTTATATATATGTTTATAAATTGATATTAGTAAATATTATACATGTCATTTTGAATGTTCATGAATTAAAAAGAACATTTTTATTATATATTTATATTATTCAAAATATATAAATTAATATTTATTTATTTTTATTTTTTTATTATAATGTGTTAATATTTACATAAATGTGTATAAACATAAATAAAGAGAAATATACATATATTTTATAATATATAGCTTTATGTGGAAATGAAATTTAACAAAAAATTATGTATGGAAATTTCAAATTAGAAAATAAATTACAATAAATCTGCATGGATTTATTATCAAAAAAGTTGATTTTTAAAAAAAATAATACATAGCCAAAAATAAATGTTCATATATATATATATATATTGTTATATATATACGTATATTTGTAATATAAAATTATTTATATATAAATGATTTTAAATTTATCTAAGTTAATATATATATATATATTCTCGAATTAATAAAAAGTTTTTATGTTTATACAAATATGAACTTTTTGTAAATTCATATTTTGATAGATATTTAATTCTAGATCTAGTTTCAAAATTTGTATTTGAAAATATTTAAAAGTCAAACTTTAAATTGTTTATGTTTAAATTTATAAATAAATGTATATATAGTTACTTTTATAGTTTTTTGTAAATATATATAAATATTAGTATGTTTTATTACATATTAATATTATATAATAATTAACAACAAATATGTATACGAAGGACCTAATATGTCTGTTGCAATGTAAATTCCAACACTTAGATACAGACACGTTAAACCATGCATAATTTATATGTTGTATATGCACGTACATATTCATGTGTATTATATATATATATATATGTATACATTATATATTAGTATATAATCAAATAAAACCCTTTTATTAATCAATTAAATAAAACAATGATTTCATTTAAAAAAATTTAGATTAGATCTAATTAATTTAGACTTCATAGGCTCAATAAAATCCAAAATGCTATTTTTTTAAAGTTCACCTATTTAAACCGATGCGCGATGACTTAGCTCCAACAATTATATCTGAGTTGGTTATCCACATAATTTCTTATGAGAATATGGTTTCTGATTCGAAGCTCCAAGGAGATGATGCCAAACCTCATCGGAAGAAGAAGTGTCTAAGCCTTTATGATGGCAAGTTATATCACCATTATTGACTTCGAAGCCGTACAACGTAAGATATGGAAATGACGTCGACTTTCATGATAGAGAACCATTCTTTGACCACGTTGCCTTCCATCATTACTCTCGAAGACATGCAACTAGCAATACACTTATGGTACCAATGATCAACATCAGGAGCATGAAGATAGATCAGCTGCAAAGACATGTATACAACGTCGGAGTAAAAGTATCAAGCTCAATCAACATCATCAGTCATCAATGTGTGTCGATGAGTCCTATAGCGCATTTCATTGATGTTGAACTTAGTTGACGTCGATATTCACCTATGGTCACCATGACAAGATCGTCAATAGTGTAACTCCTCCATATCAGCTACCAAACAATGTTATGTACCTTGCAGCACTTCATTAACCTTAGCGTTGCATTTCGCTAACAAAGTCAAAAGCACAAGACGACGTCAGTACCACACTTCATCAACGTCAACCTTCATTGATGTCACCAATGATCAATGCCAAGGTTCTTTGGTGTCAACATCATCAATGTCGATAGAATCTATACATGCGATATTGACAGTGAACATTGTCAATGTTCGTAGAAACTATTGAAACCAACCGTGTCATCACACATCATTTACATTGCCGCTGTATGATGGTGCCGAATCCCATCTTCACCAATGATACTACTTAAAGTCAACAACATTATCACCAATGTCGTCACTTTTCCATGTCACTATTCTTCCATGCTTATATATATTGGTATCACACTTCGTCAATTATTTAATGGTGTCGAGAATCATCAATGCCGATGCCATACAAGGTAAAGCTATTCTCAATTAATGATGTCGCCAACAACTAACGGAGAGATCTTAATGCAAGAGATCATTGACGCCGAAGCTGTCGCTGAAGTGCACCAAAGCCAAGCCTACCGAAGATATTAAAGGTAAAGTGGAGCCACTCCACCCCTATAAATATGACCCTAGTGATGCCGTTTTGAGGGATAGATTCTCTTTCCACTTCTTACGTGTTCAACTTTGTAAACCCTAAATCAATTTGAGGATTTTTGTCGATTGTAACACTTGAATGTTGTATATATAAGGAATCAAACATCAAACAATTGCATAGCATATATGGCTACTTAGCCCTTGAATTTCGAATTGCACATGGCATTGCATATCGATTTTGATCATATATGACTTTCGACGTGACTTCGATGACAATGAATATAATTGATATGAACTTAACATCATGCATACTTCTCCCAACGACTTCAACGAAGTCCTACTTTAATCAACTTCACTTCCTATTCACTTTTTGGTTTTAACGAATAAATTCATTAATGACCAATATATCAACTTGAATTCGACTAATAAACTTGTGAATTGACTTGTTTGTAACTTACGACTTGCTCATCATATTAACTTGATTTAAACTTGTGATTAGCATACTGACTTAATCTATTTATGACTCACGGCATGATAATAACCTTAATATTGAATGTGCATAAGATCATCATGGTTTTGACATTGAGCTAATGAGGTCCTAGCTTATTTGTCTAGAGTCGTCCTAGTGTATTTCAACAAAGTCTACTTTTCTAACACTTTTGGGTGTTGACGAAAAAATTAGTTAACATTTTGGCGCTAGAAGGAGGGCCCAAACCTCCAGTTCCTTGTACTTCTCTCCACAAATTAATTTCTTATAGCTCTTTTGTTTTAGAGAAAATGGTGAGAAACAGAAGAAATAATGATAACATCCCAAATGAAGAAGCCACATCACAAATAACTTTGGAAGACAATATCATCTCGAGCTTCAATTTAGAGAATATGGAAGTTGGACAACCTTCAACTCTAACAAAACTCACAAGCAATAAGGTCGAGGAAGCAAAATCTCCTAGTAAGATCCAAGATGAGGTATCAAACACATGCACTCCAAAGTTAAAAACAAAAAAAAGCAAAAGGATTATGATAAGTCAATAAAACGAAAATCAAGAAAGTCAAGCAAGAAAGCCCCTCGAACAATTGGACAGCTCAATCAAAAGTATAATGGAAACTACTATGGTGGTTAAACTTACCAAGTAACAAAGGATATTCTTAAAGAGAAATAAATCGTTGACGTAAGACAAGATAATAGCTTTCGAAGAACTCCTTTATTAGAGAAAATATTTGATGTTAGAATTTCGTCTCATATTAAAATTCCTTTACTAAAGTATGACAGGACCACTGATTTAGATGATCACCTTCTAGCTTTTGAAAATCGAATGGATTTGTATAACGCCTCTAGGGCAGTTCCTTGTAAGCTCTTCTCCATATTTTTATGGAGCAGCTGCTAAATGGTATAAGAATTAGGGGAATTGCTGGGCAAATTCCTAAAGATATTTAATACAGAAGCATTGAAAGCAGAAAATGCGATCGATGGAGAAAAGTTGATGGCAGTTCAATCAGGGCTAATTGAGCAAACTCCTTTTGGAAAGAAAAATTTATATTTGTGGATGTAAGGACCTATAACGCTTCAACTTCCAGTTGAAAAATTCATTTGAATGGACAATATGTACCATGCCATGAAGAAATCTCAGCAAACCAAAAAGAGGAAAAGTTCAATTTCAACATCTTAGCAAAAAGCCAAAAGGGAATAAGAGTTGAAGGGGAATTCAGATGGAGATTTCCGAATCCAACTATGTAAATTTGAACAAAGCCCTCTCCCACATTTTCGCCATGATAAAAATGGATGGAAATTTCTCTACTTCCTATAAAATACGGAACCATCCTGAGTTGAATAAAGGAAAAGATTATTGCGATTATCACAAAGTAAATGGACATAAGACTGATGAGTGCCTCATTTTGGCAGGAGTAATTCAGAACATGATCAAGTCAGGATTTCTAAAGGAATTCATTAAGGAAGCTTAGAAGACCTCCTGTTCTGAAGAGAGTAGCCTAAACACCTAAAACCTAACTTTTTCTACAAGAAGAAAAGCAGCTTTGCAACTTTAGATCCAAACTCCAGTCGATCTATGAAGTTTTGTCGCAGTTGCCCATTATGGATTGTCTTTACTCACAAAAATTTCTAATCTGATTTGTACTTAAAATTCATCACATATTGACACAATTTGAGTTTCTTTACATGTTAAAACAAAACCAATCTTTTATGTCCGGGAGGATCTGGATTTCCCTGTCAATGCATAACTAATTTTTGGTCTTCTTTGAAGAAGAGATAGTTCAAATATACATGATGAAATGTCTCTCTATCTCAAGGCTTGAATCATTGCAGTATAAAGGATTTATTTTATGACATTTTTATTAACCATTAATCTTCCATCATAAATCGGTTCTAGAGAAAAGTAAATATCCAAAATCTTTCCAAAAGAAGGAATTCTTAGAAAAAAGGCATTCTCTTGTCTGTAAAAGTCCATTACTTCATGAATCATGATTTTTTAGACTTACAAACAAGGCATTCTTTTCGCTAAGCAAAACCTGAAGGGGTGCAATTGTATATATCATATAAAGGTAGAAGCAATATACATCAACCTTATTTTTGTCAAGTCATTTTATTACCAAAAGATTTACTAAAGGCGTCTTTGAGAAAAATTACTTTCAAAATTAAAGAAGTATTATTTCTAGTTACCTCACAGATCAGGGAAAACAAATATTTATCTATTTCAAGAAAGATTTATAAAATCTTTGAAAAATATTTCTTAGAATTAGTAAGTGCACACAAAGGATTTTGATTGAGCATGTCTTGACAAAAGCATTTTCAAAGTTTTTTGAAATTATTGAAAAGGACATATCTATACACATTTTCCAAAGAGAATTTTTTAGAACTACCAAGACTCATTGGCAAAAAACTCTGATTAGAAGAGCCAATTCTCGATTAAAGGATCATTGGTTCATGAATCATGACTGTTAATGAATAAATTTGCTAACCCAAAATTGTGAGTAGGTAGTGTATACTCAAAGAGAGGCTTTGTTAAGGTTTGTCGAAGTCATCAAAGTGAAGAATGAAACCATACTAATTTCAAGTCTAGTTATTAAAGTCAAAGTCATATGATACATGGTCAAAGTCAATATGAGAGTAGAAGCACAAGTCTATATTCAAGTCAATATGAAAATTACAATCTCATGTTAGATTGATATGCAAGTCCAAAGTCGAATTGATCCAATGAGCTATCCAAGTTCGTCGTCGAATTCAATTCAATATGCTATGCAAGTTCAAAGTCGAAATCAAATATGCTATGAAATTGTTTAATTTCCAATTCCCTATGTGTAAAAAGTTCAAGTATTACAATTGGCTAAAATCCTCAAATTGATTTAGGGTTTACAAAGATTTGATTTAAGAAAAGAGGGGGAGAATGGAAAATCCATCCCCCAAATCAACACCCATAGGTCTATATTTATAGAGGTGGCGTAGCTCCATGCCGCTTTGCATGACTTCGGCACGCTTGACTTCGACGTGCTTGGCTTCGACGGTGTCAACCTAGAATTAACTTCGTCACTGAAGAGGCGACATTGTCTTGCTTTCAGTGTCTTCGACGCACTCCAACATTAACTTTTGTGATGGCATTAGCAACAACTTCAACGACTTCAATATTGCTACATGCTAGGCTTTGAATTTCGGAAGTGTCGACAACGTCGCTTTTACTTTGTGAATATTGATAGTCTTCGGCATCACCCATCTTATATACTGGAACACTTTAGACTTATAGTTAGCGTCAACTACAGACCGTGGCATCGACGGCTTTCATCATGACAGTCGACGACCTTTAAGAGTGGTTGATGACTTTAACAATGATAATCATAAAGCAGTATTAAGATCTTCATGGATATCAATGGTATTCACCATCGAAACCATTTTGCTTAGAAACGCGACATCCACCAAAGGTTGAAGAAATGCACTACATAAAAGGCGAAGTGCAATATTGGACAAAGAGCGGTGCTGCTTTGTATTCATTTGGCGTTCTTGGGGTGCAATATCTTCAAAGAGCTATGAAGTGTAGCGTTGTTGACATTTTCTGTGGCTGTCGACGACGAGCTTATCTTGGTTACAATAGGTAAATAGTGGTATCATCTGAGTATCACTTCAATCAAATTCGATGTGGGCTATATCGATGCCCATTAATGGCTTATGATGTTGATCACTTGTGATGCTGGTTAGATTCGGCATCCTTGTTCCTCTTATTTCTTATGGCATAGTTTATATCCTTTTATCAGCAAAGTGCAAAGTCCTACTCCTTCGACGTTGATCTACCCTTACGTCTTCGATAATAATGATGGCATGCGATGTGATCAAAGAGCAACCTCTAGTATTGAAACTATTACTTTAGCACTGTTTATTGGCACAACGTTCTGGTTAGGTGGCACATCGACTCTTCCGGTGACAACCGTAGTAGTAAAATTTGCCCCCTCAGTGTAGAGGAGCCATTGACTTTTCAAGTCAGTAGTGTCGGCGTCGTCCTTTTCACGCCTTTTGGTCTTCTCTTGCTGATATTAAACGTTTATTTAAAATTAATCCAACGGCTCTCACCTACCCGTCTCCTTCTATAAATACGTAGGTTCTTCGCTCTTCCTTCTTTTACTTGTAATCAATAGCTCAAGCGAGTAAGCAGCATTTCTTTAAAAAAATATTCAAAACTTCTTCAGTTCTTAATCATCCATTCTCATTCAGGTATGATTTTCTCAGTTCAATTCAGTTGAGACTAGATTCAATCAATTAGATTTTAAAATCACTATTAGGGTTTGATTTGGGGACTTTGTTAACTTTAGTTTGATTATTAACGTGTTAAAGTTTGAGGTTGCAAATTTTCCAATGCTGAGTGTTGTCTATCTGTATTATTCTTTGAATTTATTGATTATGAATTGATTTCATTACAAAGGTTTTGGGTTTTTAGCCTAATGTCGAGGCGGGTTGCCTATTAAATCTGAATCCAATGTTATTCTTGACCTAAATTAGTATCCACACTCACGATATTTCTGAGGGAGGGGGGGGGTTTAATAATTGGTTAATCAATAGTGTAAGGTCTTTGTTTCACCTGAATTGGTTTCAATATTGATTATTATTGATGTAAAAACTGGTATATCCTGGATTCAATTATCAATAAGGATGTCCCCGACTACGAATGTCATCACATCGACATTGACAATTACGTCGTTGTTACAATTTGCGAAATGAATAAGTCTTCATATTATCTTGTTATTTTACTAGCTAATGACTTTCATTTTGCTGTAATAAGAGCGAAGTGCGGTGATCCATTCAATGTTATGTATAGTACTATTATGTGGGCATCTAAAATGTTAGACGCGCCACTAATTTGCTCAATACTAGTTTTAAAATAATATTGTGATATTAGCATAACATTCGACACTGACAAAACCCTTGCTATTTTAGGATCACTAAAGTTTTCTCTCATTGAGGCACAACAACCTTTGTTATCGTGACAGTTGATACCAATAACTTTCTTTGTTGATTAATTCTTTAACACATCATCAACTGATACTAAAGCTCATTTATTAGCTTCAATATCCTCATTATCTTTCATTAGCCAACTCACAACATTTACCATTGTCCTATGATCATCACTATTTTTTTCGTAGCTCATTCATGAAGCTTTTTTACCGAGATTGAAATCATGTTTTTTTAACAAATTTGTTATCTGTTCTTTATGTGCTGTTTTCTTGTGAGTAATACATACCTTATCACCCTAGCAGTAAATAGATTACTTAAGTAACAATTTTAGATTTAACATGTATTAAATTTTTATATAACATAAATCATGGTAATTTCTTAAGTTTATAATAATATCATCTGACAGGAAAATGGAAGGCCAACGATCTTGCAAGGAGCCCACTAAGAGAGCCAGTAAAGAGTCCAAAGCTTCTCCTTCAGCCAGTAAGAAGGGAGACATTATTTTGAATCCATCATACGTCACCACCCAGGTTGAAGTGGACTCCATTCTTCAACAATTTGGAATTACTAGGGTCGAAGCTATTCCTGCTGGCCCTACAAATAACATTTAGAACCTACCTGAGGAATATTTTTCTTTTTCTGCTATTTATATCTTGAACATAGGCTACTTCCTTTCCCAGGGTTTCTCCTCAGATATTTAAAGCACCTAAATATTGCACCGATCCAGTTTTACCAAACTCCTATACATATTTGACCTGCTTGGAAGTTTTAGCTTGAGAAGCTGGACTCCCAACTCTTAGCGTTGAAATTCTCCATCACATAGATGGTCCTGGTAAGGTTGGTGAACAACCAGGTCATCGGTCGTATCAAATTCATCCTTACCCTAAAAGCTTGATTTCCGAGTGTGTCAACAAGACGAGAGGAAGGGAAAATCAGTTCTTCTTCATCAAATGCTTCTCTAGTATCAGAGGTTCATTCTCTACTACTGGTAAGTTTCTTTTTCTTACTTATCCATGTTGGTTTATTGTTCTTTACTAATAGGTGTCTCTCTTTCAAATCCTTATCCTAAAAGGTTAAATCCTGAGGATCAAAAACTTTTACTGTCACTAACCTAAGCAGTAGGGAAAATAGGGAACATGCTAAGACTGTTAACCTCGGCTAAGCTTCATCAATATTCTATCATTTCGGATGGCTACAAAATCTTAGGAGAGCCTCCGATGGTAAAGTATGACTCTCGGGGAAAAAGCACGTTGGTAATGGGCTAGCCCAAATCATTTACATACAACTCCCCTATTCAGCCCAGGATACTTGGTAAGATACCATTGCATTCATTCGAAATTTATTATAATACTACCTCATAAGCTTATTCCCTTGATTCAGGTTCATCTGCTTTGATAGTTGCTCTATAGAGAAGGAAGCTATAATCGATGCTCCCAAAGACAAGTCGGAGAAAAATGACACTTTTGCTTCGATTCAGGCTCCCATCTCTTAAAGAGGCAATTTCTAGCTCATTTAATTTTTTCCAAAAGCAAACTAAGTGAGTTCTGCTACTGCACTTACCCTTAGTAAGAAGCCTAAGATTGGGGATGTGTAAGCCCTTGTTATTATTGAAGAGGGAGAGCTGGTCGGTACTGATTCAATTCTCGAGACCCCAAATCTTAACATTACTGGAGATGAGGTCCAATAAGTGACCGAAGGTGTACGAAGCACGAACGACAAAAACAAACATATGATCGCGTATAATAATGTGACACTATCTCAAAACAATAATAAAATACATTGATAATCTTACTCCGTGAAATTTCAAAAATGCCATTGTTTGCCGGAAAATACGTCAAACAATAATTTAAATATTTTCCAAATTAAAAATTATGGAAAAATCCTATAAATTCATTTAAAAATACGTCATTAAAAATCAAGTTGTTTTATTAACAATTGATTTTCTTGTTATTTATTCGAACCATTTATTATTGCAAATAAATCGACAAAGTGAGTTCTCCATTATTATTTATTAACTAAAAGAAGTTGAATAGCACTATTAAATCCATTTAATTAATATTTAATTCACAATTCAAATATTTAAATAATTCCTATATTTGAATATAAATTATTTATATTTTTCCAGGATGTTACATTCTCCCCCTTTAAAAGAATTTCGTACCCGAAATTCCCAATGGAAGAAAATGTCCTCTCACCCTTAGGGTTTTAAAGTTCCTTATGTTATGGAAAATTTCGACAACATCTCCTTTGTGCAGCTAAATCTAGAAAAACTACAACTCACCACAATTGGTCCAAATCAACAAAGAAAACAAGATCCCAAAAGTGGCCTCCAATATATGGGGCATAAAATCATCAATCAATCACCAAACTTTATATATACCACATACCTCTTTTGCGTTTGATTTTTACAAGCAACTTACTATCTCGATGTGAATGCGGGCGGGAAAGAAATCAAATAGTAATCTCTTGCTTCCCCATACATATCTTGTACTTACATAACCCAAAAGAGAACCATGCTAACAAAAGGGCAATACACTAGCTATTTCTATCAAAAGCATGGGCAACATAAACAATATAACAACCATATGCAAAAAGGCAATATGATGCAACTAATAATAATAATGCAACTTTGCATACCGAAAACTAGCATGATATAAATCTACATTCAATTCTAGTGTGACATAAAACCACATGCAACCAAAAGCAATATGAAAACCATATGCAACAAAAGTACAGAGAATACAATGTAATAAAATACTAAACATCCAATCTTTTCAAAAGATAAATTTAAAACTAAATGCTTGGGTTTTTATATTCAAAAAATATTTTCAAATTCCTTCAAAGAGTATATCAAACCAAAATCAATTATGACAAGGGGGGCTCCTCCTACCGAAGCATGGTAATCAAAACAATACGGAGCATCTAATGGTATTCCGATTCCTTCTATAATAATAAATAGTGTAAACAAATATACCCGGTGAGTCTTTCAAATCGAAGAAACCCCCAATTGCCCAACTTTAGTTACAATTAAAACATTTGAAATATCGCTTCACAAATACTTCTTTTGAATGTTATAAAATAATAATACTTCATCAATATTTTCTAAATAATACTATTATTATTTCTTTCTCAAATTCTTTCGAAATCACTTTTCAAAAGCACCAGGATTTAAGTCCTAATAGACAACAACCTAAAAAATCTTTTGTTTATAAATTCATGCTTTGTAAACCATAGTATATAAAATCACACTATCAATCAAATAAAATTCCACAAAGGAATAAACTAACACTTAACATTATTTAAAATGTTAAATGACTAACAAACAAGATTTATAATTTCGCTTAGGTTCACAACTTTCTCGATCGTCCATAGATATAGGTAATTTCCTAAGTGTGTACCATTACATTCATCAACCTTTGGATATTGCTTAGAAGATTATCTAAGCTCCCTCAAACAAAATTGAAAGTCACTCCCCAAACTTTCCTAAGCCATACAAAAAAGCATACAATTACACATAAGCCCGTATGAGGTACATATATCATCCATACACAATATTTGATCCAACCACTTGCTCGAATACATAAACTTTACTTCCAAAATAGTATTACTCACTTGGCTTCCCTAGTGCGGACTCTGATCAGGTTCCTTTATTAGAAACCTCCGTTCTCCTTACATAGCCATATAGTATAATAAAAAACCTCAGTATCATATCAAGAATTTGAATCAAGTGTTCGTTATCAAGAATCAAGTTAGAAATCCTTTTTCAGACTGGTGTGAATCACCCCGAAGTTATGTATTCGAATCCTAGATCAAGAACCTCGCGAATGAAATAATCTACGTATAACTTACGTACTTAATCTTATTGGTTTCTTAACTATACCAGTCTCTTTCTAAACCAATTTCATTTTCATTTATAGTATTTCATTCAATACTAAAATTATTTATGAATTACTCCGTAAATTTTCACTTAAGTTTATTAACATTTTATATAGACACATCTTTATAAAACATTAAATTAAAAACTTATTCCACTCTCATTTACTTGTATAATACTCTTCTACATCCTAAGAGTATATATAAAATGTCAATTTTATTTTATTTAGTTTTTCAAAATTCTAATGAAGGCCCAAATAAAATATAGGTCTTAAAACCGAGTCGACTACTCCAACCTCTTTACCTATCTGGTCCGGTAAGTAGCTAAGAAGGGTAGGATGCTGGTATCCAAACTCAATCCCAGAGTCTACTTTCCTTAGACATCTTTAAGGTAAAGATTTTTATTAGTCGGCTCAATAACATCAAATAGTTTATCTGACTTAGATGTTTAAACAAAAATAACTACGGTTTTAATAAAACAATGCTTATTAAAACCTTCCTGTCCAATTTAACCCATTTAAAAAATTGAGTTAAATTATCTCTTCTCTATCCAAGAGTTATAAATTTCATTTATCAAAACATTCTCTTATCAAAATACCTTTTATTTTAAATCAATTTCCTTTAAGGAAACCTAAGAACTAAATAGACGGTTTTTATTTCAAACCCTTTCCGAAATCATACTACATATATTTCTATATGTATAAAATAACTTTAGCAATTTATTCACTAACACTTGCTTTGGGTTCGTTTGGATTTGAACTCATTTCGATTGCATAATGATAAAGAGAATAATTTACTAAGTGCACTACAATGTTCGCCTAAGCAACATTCGATCGTCACTTAGAAGATTACTCAGATTACCATATACTAATCGAGATGTTTTCCCCAAACTATCCAAAGAAAATGTATATTTCTTAAAAATTCTCTTTGAAATATTTATACTTATAAATATTTCAAAGTAATACTAACATTAATTTTCTCAAAATCTTTTTGAAATCAATTCAAGCAGTACCGAAATTTAAATTCTTAAAAACCCTTTTTACTTATAAAACACGCTTTATAAATCATATAAATTATTTATATACCACTCATATAAAATGTACCTTTGAAATCATCTTATATTATAATAACTTCCCTTTATTATAATAAACTTTTCACAATTATGTATCCTCCAAATGTCTTATCTTCCTATTTAGATTAAATTAAACAATATTATTAAAAGATGACTTTTGACTTAAAATTTTGTTTGTAAACGGGTCAAGCATAAATCAATAATCAACAAACAATAGTTAATGCTCCTAAACTATCTGAGCATGACAAATCAAACAACAATGATAATAAAGAAATATTATCATTAACAAACAAACACCATAAATTACTATATAAATTTGAAAATTATTCCTTTATATATATAAAATATATAATCCTAGTTAAAACATTTCATGTATCAAATTTTCAAAAATCAATATCGTGTTTATTTACTTAGTTCGAGTGTTTAGAAATCCCTATCGACGCCTTGGCATCTTACGTGTCGACCAAACGTGATAAACTACTCAATAGACTAGTTAACATAATATGTTTTTATGGCAATAGCAAATACGCTCTCGTATATATAATACACTCAACTCTTTTTATGGTGTCACTTACCCTATCTCAAATGAGTTCACGCCCACCAAAGCTAAAGTTCTCGCTTAACCTTCAGCTCCGATACCAAATGTAACAACCCGCATTTTCGACCCTCAAAAGTCAGCACTTAATACATCCACGGTATTCAAACGTCAAGCATTCAAGTGCCAAAAAAGCAGATTGTTCAGGTAAAAAGAAAAAGGACAGGGAAAAAAGAATCTCATAGTGGAATGATCACATATAATATAACAAAAAACTAAAAAGGCTGTCATTCTAAGATACATAGTATATCAGAGTTAAAAACAAACCTCATCAGCCATGATAGTTATAACTTCCTATCCTTACAATTGCTTATGGGTATACATAATAGTGGAAATTAGGGAGACATCCCTATCATACTTTCATATTGTAAAGCGGGTCCCTGTCAAAGTTTCATTGTAAATCCGGTCCCTATTTTCTAGAAACAAAGAAAAATTATTGCTGAAATGTCAGCAACTTTTATAAATAAGTGCTGATATTTCAGCAACTTTCCCTGTCAAATGTAAATCCGGTCCCTATTTTCTAGAAACAAAGAAAAATTATTGCTGAAATGTCAGCAACTTTTATAAATAAGTGCTGATATTTCAGCAACTTTCCCTGTCAAATTTTCATTGTAAATCCGGTCCCTATTTTCTAGAAACAAAGAAAAATTATTGCTGAAATGTCAGCAACTTTTATAAATAAGTGCTGATATTTCAACAACTTTCATATCAGTGTACAGAAAAGTTGCGGAAATGTCAGCAACTTTTATGAAAAGTTGCATCATGCTCTGCAATAATCGTGAATAAAAAACAGGGACCTAATTTACACTGAAATTTAGTGAAGGACTTTTCGTGTATTTTGAACCTTAATAAGGACCTGTGCCAAAAGTACCCTACATAATAATACATGGAAAATAAAAATTCTATGGCCGGTGAACATCTAGCTCTACTCCATGAGCTCCATGTCCCACCGACGATAACCTGGAAAAACTCAATCTGAACCAAGCATTATTATAAAATAACACCCAGATCAGTCTGGAACGCCAGCGTGAGAAAACTCAGGAAATGTGGTGAACATATAATAATTCTGTGAGACCACGCCACTAAACACGGAATGTGTTTTTACCTCACAAGAACAACATTCATACATGAAGAAATGGAAAACAAATCAGAACGATAATCTCAACAAGAAAGGATGGACACAGACAAGATCAAAATCCAAACTTAAAGAATAGACAAATGTAATTAAACATAGAGAAGATCTTAAGGCACTTCTTGATGCAATTAAGAAAGGATTAAATCCAACATTTGAATCAAATAAGGAAAATGAATTTATCTAACGTGACTAGGTGGGTGCACCCCTATACCGAAAGTATACCTCTAGAACAAATATACTTTAGAGCACACGCATCACTCTCGGGAACTTCTAAGCTGGGCCCTCACCAAACATGGGAATCCAAATATTTCACATAATTGCATGCATGCCGAAACCTCTCTAGATAGATGTGAACATACCTTAATGGGTGTGACCCACATGGCTTGGCACCTACTCATGCTTAGGTTTTAGTTCTCTGGTGTTGGATACCAATGATCAAAATGAGCAACAAATGGTCTTAGATCAACGAAGCATAGAAGAATATCGAAATCAATAGTTAATAAATCCACTGTTGGAAATAAACTAGTACCACCCTAGGGAAAACAATGAACCCAGAAAAGTTAGGACAGAGTTGCTTCCTATCTTGACTCGACATCATTCTTAACTTTAAGAATAGCAAGAGTTTAAATGCCTCAAACGAGCAACAAAATCATCTTGAATCGATGAATACAAAGAAGATAGCAGGATCGATAGTCAATAAGTCAACTATTGGGAATAACAAAATGATCGTATATGAAAATTAAATCTCTTACACTTAATCGCTGATCCCAAACTAGCACCACCCTGGGGAAAACAATGAAGCTTGACAAGTAAGGGCAGTGTTGCTTCTCACCTTGTCACGACAACATTATTAACTTTAAGAATAGCAAGAGTTCCTTCAATTTTTAGTGCTAAGTGTAAGACTAAATGTTTTCAATAAACGAATCAAACTTTTAAAACATTTGACTCACACTTATGCTTGATTTTCAAATCACAAATATTTGTAAAACACTTTAAAATATTATTTTAAAGGGTTAATTATATTTCTAAGTGTATTAATAAGAAGGGTCAAAAAGCAATGTCGTTAAAACATTGTTTACTATAAACCCAAAACCAATTACACTTAACTTTTTCTTTAAAACATTCATTTTAAAGATCTTTTCATTTACAAAATACCATTTATAATTCAAATTATTATCATCTTTAAAACAAAACTCCTCCAAATATTTAAGAATATCAACACTTACTAAATCAAGTAATAAGTTTTTTTAATAACTTTCCGAAATCATTTATTTATAACAAAAGTGTTATAATCCATGAATTCTCTCTCGATTCTCAGAAAACATTTATTTCAACAACGGTGTTGTAATATATGCTTCCTTTTAATTTTTCAATAAACTAAAAAATACTTGAAATATAATTTAAATCATCCATTACAAATACTATTGGGAAAATCTCAGGTATAAAATATATTAGAATCTCAAAACCATTTCCTTTCCTTATTTCAAAATAAATTTTCTTGTTCAATAATTTATATTAATTCATATCAAATATATATAAATTTCAAACCATTTTAAAACACTTAAATATACGTTAGTAGAGTTCATAGAAAGAATTAAAGAAGAAAAATCAAGTTTAAACCTAATTAATAAAAATTGGTAATAATGCTGGAAAACTATCGCTAAAACTTTTCTGATTTTAAACACTTTGGAGTTAGGTGTTATAACCTTTTCCAAGCCATCAAATCTTGTTTTAAACAACATTTTACAAAGGCAAAGCACGGCCAAATATTTATTTTATAAAAATTCGAGCATAAGTTGAATACACACAAGTTTAAGGAGATTATATTTCATAATTGATGGTATAGCGATAAACGCTATAATGATACTTACATAAATCAAAAAGTATGTCACAAATATTTCAACCAAACATCAATATAAGTAATACAAGAATATAAGTAAATCAATATTGGCAAGAAAACCATTCGGGTCTCTCTACAAAAGTCCCATGTAAATCACATATATGTAAGTATTTTTTAAATGTTCCATAACGACTTATTCGCTACGTACACTTCTACTTCCTCTTTCTTTTGTTTCCTACAAAACAATGGCTATTTATGCCATCCGCTTCCAATCGGGAATCAAATCCAAATAAACAATCAAACAACAATATATAACTATCATCCAAGCACTCATCAATAATCTATAACAACATAGATATCATATAGTTTATTTAAAGGCGAGTTAAGTCACAAAAATTCCAATTGACGCGCTCGCATTTCGCTTCGATCTCAATTCAAAGGACGTTTGATTTTAGCCCAAAATTCTACTAGTTCCAAACTCGATGAATCCAACTCCAATGCGTAGATAACATCGTTACAAGTCCAACGCAAATGACCGTGCCCAAATCCGACCTCGTATGGAGAAGATATCGATTTAATAAGAATTTGGATTAATTAATTTCATTAATTAACTTAAACAACTTAATTATTCACTAATCCCCTCACTCAAAAAAATCCATTTCTTCCCTAATTAAGCTCCACCGTACAAGCATAACGAATGCACACCAGGTTGTGCACCTCAACCATGATACAGAGCATCGGTCCGCATTCGATGAACGAATTTCGCCTTTATTCCCCTTTTACCGAACTCGATGCGCTAACCCTAACAACGCAAGCTCGGCCTCGCCATCACTAATGCGACCTGCAACCTTACGTCCACTGTCCAAGCATCGCCTACCACCACAGCCAACCGGAGGCACTCCGACTACCACCAATCTTCATCTCTTAATGCCCCGAGTCCAACCCCATCATCAATTGACCTCCGACCCTTCACCGTTCATCGTGACCTGAACTATCAAGTACGACAGAACAAAAGTCTCGACCACCAATTTGGCACCGCACCGCCCTATAATGCCAACAATCATGCTCCTCCATCTAAGCAACCAAAATCCACACTTCGATTCACCTAACACCACCTAGACTATCGTCCAAGTCAAACCCAAGGTCATGCCTTAACGGTCGAACGCGACTAAGAACAAATGCGCCCAACAAAACTTGTATAGATTTGAAGCTCTTGACTACACAAGTTCAACGGATCAAATTTCATGATTTTATGTTGAGTGAATGATTTGATTTTTTATTTTATAGGGAAGGGTTTGATTTGCTGTGTTTACAGGAAGAGGAAAATAAAAGGGAGAGGGAAAAAGAAAAGTAATAGATAAGAGAGTGAAAAGTTAACTGAGTGGTTGATTTATTTCAAAACTTTCGATACATCGCTACATAGGATCTCGTTCACGTATGAACCGCGAACGACAAAAATAAAAATACGATTATGCACGATAATGCGACACGATCCCAAATTCAAAAATAAAATACACCAGTTATCTTATTTGTGAAATTTCAAAAATACCATCGTTTGCGGAAAAATACGTCAAACGATAATTTAAATATTTTCCAAATTAAAAATTACAGAAAAATCCTACAAATTCATTTATAAATACGTCATTAAAAATCAACTTGTTTAACTAACAATTGATTTTCTTGTTGTTTATTCGAACTATTTATTATTTCAAATAAATCTAAAAAGCGAGTTCACCATTATTATTTATTAATTAAAAAGAGTTAAATAAGGCTATTTAATCCATTTAATTAATATTTAATTTACAATTCAAATATTTAGATAATCCCTATATATGAATATAAGTTATTTATATTTTTTCGGCGTGTTACATTACCAAATACAAATGATCGTCTCACGAGCCTCCAAAGTCAAGAATGCAAGCTCACAAGAGATCCTCCAAAATACGATATACCCTCTCGGTTTTCCTATCAGTTTGTGGGTGATAAGTTGTACTGAAATTCAGCTCCATCCCAATACCTCCTGTAAGCTCTTCCAAAACCCACTAGTGAGTAAATGGTCTATGTTACTCACAATGCTCTTTAACACACCATGGAAGTGCACAATCCACCTCACGTACAACCCGGCTAATTTAAATGCCATTCTTGTAGACTTTATGGGTATAAATCTAGAACTCTTCATCAATTTATCGATTATGGCCCACATGTTATAATACCCTCCTTTGGTCCTCGGCAATCCATCGATAGAATTCATCTAAATGTGTTCCGACTTGAACTGAGGGATCCCTAGTGGTTGCGTTAACCCACTCGGCTTCTTCTGCTCTGCCTTTACCAACTGGTCATTCATGCATTTAGAGATGAACGCCCCGACATCCTTTTTCATTCCCTCATGATAATATGTTTGCTTCATATCATGGTACATCTTATTACCATTAGGATGTATGGTCAATCTCGAATGATGGGACTCACGTAGCACATCATCCCTCAATCCATCGACATCAGGAACATACAATCTCCCATCCTTGCGTAGCCGACCATCTCGGTCAAGTTAGTACTACCTCATCACATCAGACTTTACTCCCTCCTTTATCTTTACTATGATCTCTGCTAGTCTAGCATCTTGCCTCCAACTAGTACCAATTCACTCAATCAAAGTAGGTCCAATATTCAAACTAGCCAACACATCTGGCTCTAGCTCACGTCGAGGTCTAAAGTCATAATTAGCAGTATACTCCAATCGCTTCCACTTTAATAACATCGTTCCCAAGATGAAATGTCTTCTACTCAAGGCATCATCGACTGCATTTCCCTTACCAAGTGTATATGAAATGCCAAGTTGTAGGATGTCAGGAACTCTAATCATCGCTGTTGACGAAGGATAAGATCTTCCGTGAGAAAAGATACCTCAACAATTTGTGGTTCGTGAATTACTTAAACCTCTCTTCAAGCAAGTAATGTCTCTAAATCCTTAAAGCAAGCAGTATCGCTGCCAATTCCAAAACATAAGTTGGATACTTCCTCTCATGTGGTTTCAACTGTCGACTAGCATATGCAACAACATTTCCCCTCTACATCAATATTGCACCTAGTCCAGTACCACAGGCGTCTATGTATATTGTCAATTCTTCATTCCCATTCGGAATGACTAATAATGATGCAACCGTTAACCTCTCCTTTATACTCATGAATGCACTCTTGCACCTCGGATACTAAACAAAAGTCTGATTCTTCTTCATCAAATACGTTAACAGTGCTGCTACCTTAAAGAAGTCCTTAATAAAACATCTATATTATTCTGACAGTCTAAGGAAATTTCTCATTTCTATAACATTCTTAGATCGATCCCAAACATGTATTATTGCAACATTTGCAGGATCTACAGCAATGCCTTGCTCAAAAACAACATAACTCAAGAACCGCACTTCTCTCCTCCAAAAGTGACATTTTGAAAACTTCACCTTCAATCGGTGCTTCCTCAACACTTCGAGCACAATCCTCAAACGCTACTTATGTTCTTCCTCCATCCTTGAATAGACAAGGATATCATCTCTGAACATAAGTACAAACTTGATGATCTTTGAAAATGCGGCTCATGAGATACGCAAAGTATATCGGTGCATTGGTCAGGCCGAAGGCATATCTAACCACTTATAGAATCCAAATGGCATACAAAAAATTGTAACCGGCCACTCTCCTTTGCTACTCTCAGTTGATGAAACCCTAACACAAGGTCCAACTAAGAGAACACCCTAACACCATAGAGTTGATCGAATAAGTCATCAATACTCGAGGGTGATACTTGTTCTTCCTTATCACTTTATTTAGCTCATGGTATTCAACGCACAATCGCAAAGAGTCGTCCGCCTTAGTGGAAAATACTACCGGTGGCCCCACTCAGATATACTTCATTCAAAGAACCCTCATCATAATTGGTCACTCGCACCTCTAGTTCCCTTTGATCTTTAGCACCATATGCCTTAACCGCATAACAATCAGTCTTTCACCCTTCAATATATCTATACAGAATTCAATCTCCCTATGTGGTGGTAATCCGTCACCTCCTCGAATATGTCCAGATACTCCCTAGCTATAGGCAAAGATGATAGCATGTCATGTAGGATCTTGGGTGAATACCGAAAGCTAACCATCACCTCATTGTCAGGCAGGTAGCCTGACTCCAATCTCCGCCCATTGTCCATCCTTCTCAACACCAACGGCCTCTCACAATTCACCACTACTTCATATTTCTACAACTAGTCCATCCCCAGAATAATGTCGAACCCCACAAAATCCAATTTAAAGTAATCACAAATGAAAAATATCCATGACTCAATAAAACTATGTCTCGACAAACCATACAAAGGCTAGTCGATCCTCCAACAGGGTTTGTCACAATCAAAGGTCGATCAACCATCTTTGGTTTCAATCCTAGTAGATCTACCAAATCACTAGATATGAAGGAATGTGAAGCCTCGGTATTGAATAACACATAGACAGATATAACAAAAATAGAAAGCATACCATGTATAATGACCTCTTCCCCTTCTCCTTCACTGATAAAGAACTCAATGAAGCCGGAACAGCGTTTAAAGCATAAGCATACACAACTTGATTATTCCTCAGTGGTTCTGGGCAATCCTCATTAATATGTCCATACTTGTCACAATTATAAAACTTTTTGCTCCTAGCTTTACAATCTCTAATAAGATGGCCCTTCTCTTGACAATTATAACAAATAGACTCCCACTTTCCCTTCTTCTGGCCACCCTCATTCTGAAGTTGCTTCCTCTTATTATTCTTGTTCCACTTCTTCTTGCCTTCCTCGCCAACTTGCGGCTTTAACCCAACCTAGGAATCAATAACAGCTTAGACTTCGCATACAGACTCTTGTGCTAAAGAACATTCTCTATAAGCTTCTCAAAGGACTCGTTGATATGTCCTACTAGCTTTTCTCCAAGATAATCATCCAAGCTCATAATAAACTTCTCATTCTTTTTCAACGGAGTGTGAATAAAAAATAGGTCTTACTTCGATAATATATCAAACTCGACCACATACTCTGAGACAGTCATATCTCCCTGCTTCAATTCAGCAAATTTAAGGAACAATAGGGACTTCAGGACAGCCGATGTATACTTCTCTTCAAACCTAGTCTTGAACTGCTCCCAGGAAATCTAACACTGAAGGGTAGTAATCTTGACGTTATTCCACCAACCCATCACTCACCTTGAAGCTGTCTAGGGGCCAGCTTCCTCTTTACAACATGTTCTATCTCCATATCCTCACCGATGCATTCGCAGATGTCCATCCAATCCTGCACTTCAATGGCCAATTCCGTTCCAAGAAATCGTTTGCCACCCAGAGTAAAATGATCCTTATTCAATTTGGCCAAGTCAACCCTCGGCGCCTACATTGGAGCACCACCACCAACAAACACAGTAGGAGCAACTCTTTGGGCATTTTAAAGCATGTTCCTCGTCATATTGTTGAACATAGCCTACATATCGGAATTCATGGCTTCACCGTTGGGCGCTCACTACTCTATGCCAAAAATAGAAGTCCTAGCAGCATTCTTCATTTGCTTGCTCGTTCTTACAAGTTGTAACAAGAATGATTGGTCTCTCAAAAAGGAACAAGTGGTGTCCGTGAATGCAATGCAACTTGTATACTATATTCTAGCATACAGTTTCAAAAATCAAAATATAACAAGTACGCTCCCTCATATATCTTCTGACCCATCCTAAGGTGATAACTCCTCCATAATTCTGATGAATCTTAACATCATCTTTGGTCAACTACGCAACCTAAGCTCTGATACCAGATGTGATGACCGTCCTATACCTCCTTTACCTAATAAGACTTGTAGAGTATGCTGTGATGGTACTCAGTTGATGTAAGTCGATAGTAAAGGGTGAAAAGTAAGAAAAATCCAAATCACAGAACCTGTAGAATATCTCATAATGCATAGACAAAATATGATAATCACATAGATATAAAACATGCAAGGCAATAGTATAATCAAATGAACTATAAATAAGGACATCAGAATGCAGTTGGCTCACAAATTATAAAGAACATAAATAATGTAGTTTATACATCCCAAATATTCAATAAACTCTAATAATTGTCTCTAAAAAAGTTCGAGTACTAACATATCTCCACGGTATAACACAGTAGAATAAAATCAATAGAAAGCTCCAAAGTATAGATTTATGAAAACATAGCCTCCTACTCATACCCTATACAGCTTCATGCACTATATAGACCTATTATTCCTAATTTACTCATTTAAGAGTATCTGAGGTAATAGGAAACAAAGCATAAAACCTTGGTCAGACAACAAACTACTATAAGAGATACATTATCTAGTATCATATTCTAATCTACTATCATTATCTCATGGGTGTACTACAATTAAAGTACAATATCAAGTATCTAAGTATGCAAGTCGATAATACCTACATCATGTGACACCCTAATGATAAAATACCATGGCAAACACGACATCCATTAAACAATCCTCACACCACTAAAGTGCGTTGGATATATGATAACTTGTATGGCATGGTTGTAAGCTAGAGACTTGATCAAATCCCAATTTCTTAATGCTTAAATCCATGCCACTATGTAAGGCTAGGAACCTGACTCACGAATGTAAATATAATGGGTAATCTATAGTCATAAAATCTGGATGCAGCAGTAATCCAGGTGGGCGTCCCTCCATACCCCCTCTATACGAGCTTTAGAAACCTCTAAGTTATCTACGATCCCTTTGCACACGTCTCCATAATGGAACCCAATCATTATCCCGAATCGCTTATCTCTATAGTGGAATGCAATCGTAAGTCTACTCACGAGTTCCCATTATTGAACTTTGTAACGACCCAAATTTTAATTAACATTATTTAGGACATTTAATTACTTAAATTAAATGATATAATGTAAATGGTTAAGGGATTGAGATTTGTGTAAATAAGGGGTAGTCATGCCAACTTAAACAAATGACAAAAGGAATTAAAATGAAATAGATAAGGGAAGTTAGATAAGGGCAATATAGGAAAATGTTATATTCTTATACCCTAAACACTTAATCCCATTCTCATTTTACAAACGTTCATGAACAAACTTAAAAACCAAGAGGTCGGACACCATTAGAAGATAACAAGGGGAAGATAAGCTAAGATCAAGAAGAAGAAGCTTAATCAACTTAATCAACTTAATCCAAGATCAAATCTCAACTCCTTAATCACAAGCTAAAGGTGAATAATAGGTTACATCTCATGTTTTCTTATTTTCGGTTTTAGATTGAGATCCAAATCATTTTGCCATGTTTTTATTGTGTTAAAATGGATATATATGCTTGTTGATGATTTATGCTATTTTATATGGATTTTATGTAAGATTTAATGTGAAAACCCTAATAAATGACATCCAAATGCCTTGCGTTTTTTATATAAGGTCGGAAATAATATTTTGGAGATGAGTTTCGAAATTAATAGTTTTCTGAATTAATGTGGATTTATTATTAATTTTCTAGTGAATAAAATGGTTAACTAGGTTTAAAATTAATTACGGCTATTTTATATATGTTTTGGGTCAGAAATTTAAACATGTTAGAAAACATATTAAAAACGATTTATGGGAATTTTTGTAGAATTTTCCTAAGTGTTTTAATAAGTACATAAAATTATTTAAGGTATGAGACTTAAATATTTTATATATTTATAAAAGGAGAAAGGGCATTTTGTAAATATTTAAAATTGTTTATCTCTGAAATTCAGTAGTGCTTTTAGAAAAGATTTTAGAAAAGAAATTAGCAACCAATCATATGTTGATAAAAAGCAGGGTAGTTGAAAAGAAATTACCTTTTCAAGTTAAAAAATCAGTTTTTATAAGACTTTGCTGTTTCGCCACTTTCAGCACCTACATTTTCGACTAGTTACTTCTGCCTCCAACCAATTCGAAACCAATACACATGGTATCAAATACTTGGTACATAGTGGATTGGAGATAGGCGAAAGGTATAGAGTCGAAACAGGGGTTCCAAAGGGGTTGAAGCCTTGTTTTGGTTTTAAAAGGAAATGCGCCTGCTTTGCTTTTGACTTAGATAGCTTTCGACTTGTTCAAATGGTTTAAAAGAATGAATTCGAAAGAGGTTGCGCCTTTGTTTTATAAAGAAGTTTTCGAAGGGGTTGAAACCCCTTGCTGCTACATCCTACCTTTCGAAGCAATGCCTTCGAAAGAGTTTCTTTGTTTTAAAACTTAAGCCGCTTCTCCAATGCCTTCAAAGGGATATGTTTCGACACCAATTACTTCTTTACTTAGGAAATTGCTTTCGGAAGTGTTACTTTCGACATAGTAATTTTAAGACCCTTTTGAGATTTTGAAAGCTAAACCCAAAGGTTTCGAAAGGAATAGTTTTAAATGGTTTCGAAAGGTTGTTCCACATGTTTTTAATTGAACCCAATGCTTTCGAAAGGTTTGATTTATGTAAAGGACTTAATGCTTTCGAAAGGTATAAGATAAAGGTTTCGAAGGGGTGGTTCCCCAATGTTTTCGAAAGGTTTACCATAGTGTTTAAATGGGGGGTTTCTAATGTTTTCGAAAGGCGTGTTTAAAGTGTTTTGAAAAGAGGATGTCTAAGGCTTTATGAAGCTTTCAAAAGAGATGATTTTAATGTTTTCGAAAGGTTTAATGTAAATGGTTTCGAAAGGTATGTTTTGGCCCTTCGGCCTAAGGTTATAAAGTAAAGTAGTTTAATGGTTTCGAAAGGGGTACTTTCAAGGGTTACAAAAAGGGTACTTTCAATGATTTAGAAAAGGGTTGTTTAAAGCTTTTAAACAAAGGTTCTAAAAGTGTTCATCAACAATGTTTTGTGTAAAGTATATATAACATGGCAAAGTGATTTGAGTAAAGCATAGAATATATTTTCCTTGTTTAAGAATAAGTTAAAAATTTAAATCCATTTGTAAAGAAATATTTTCAAGGAAAATTTAATAGGGTAGTTGACCCTAAGTAAATGAATCAGATATTTGAATACCAGATGGGACTAGTATGGGATCGCGCCCTATACTTTAGCTAGTAGCCCCTAGCTAATATAAGTCCAAAATTCCAGTGTGTAGGGCTTTGTCACAGGTAAGACTAAAATGATGTTACACACAGAAAGGAATATACATAGTAGAGATAGGTTACTAGTGAGCCCGCAAAACCATTAGGATCAGTTGACCCTGGGAGAAGTAAGTTCGGGATAGTCCGTCCAGAAGAGTATCTAACAGAAGTTAGATTATTTGTTTATTTTGTCTAGTAGGCCCGAGTCAGCCAAAGGTTAGTAGTTAGCCAAACAAAACTATAGTGTTTGGACAGACAGTCCATTTATTACCTGATTTGTATGCATACATGATATTGCTATAATTGTTTTAACCAATTTGGTTGCAGGATTTTGATTTGCAAAGGATATGTTTTAAAAAGGGATATTAATGAGGGAAAACCCGTTCCGCTAAGCGGCGTGGTCTCACTTAATATCAAATAACCGAGATGTATAGTATTATTCACACCAGGCTTTATGTCTGACTCAAAGTTTATGTTTTTCCCCTTAAACTCTTGGGTGCTCAAAATTGATTTGAGTAGGTTGAGAGTTGAGGATTTACAGGTTTTAGTAGGCAGATGAATAAAGCTTCCGGAGACGAGCGTGAGGCTGATGTTAGCTCTTTAGGAGTTGTTATGTTTTTATTTTCGCTGTGATGTATTAAGACAATTTTTGTCTACTTAGTACTCTAATCATCCAAGGGAGCATCTTCATATGTTGCTCTTTGCGTACTTTGTAATAATTATTTTAGATCAATGCCTGGGAAACGTTTGGGATTATGTAATTTGATATGAAACATGTTTTGTGAAATGTAATCAGAAAAATTGTTTTTGAATCTGTGATTTTGTTTCATATTCATGTGCTTCTCATATTATGGATACCATTAGCATTATCGTATTTTGTCGCCGGAAGTTAATACTACAGATGACTGCAGCATCTGTAGCGCTTAGGTTGGGGCCTCAAGATAGGGGATGTTATAACTTGGTATTGGAGCATAGGTTTATGAAAAACTTTAAACTTAAAATGATTTTGAAGACATAATCCTAAGGAATTAGAGAAAAGATCGGGGTATGGTATAACGCTATATTAACGTACTTGTATTTGCTATATATAAGTATACACTATATCTCTATTCTCCTATCTCTCTTAGGCTATTCTTCTGTATCTTATGAAGACTCGATTGCAGATATGGATGCTAGAAGTGGAAGAGTTAACCTTGGAAGGGGAAGCACCACAACAAATGGGAATGCCAGACCAAATACAAGGAGGAACTAAGGTCAGGCATAAGCTGGAAATGTGGGTGCTGGAGTCCCGCAAGTTGACATGGGAGAAATGTATCAGTTCTTTGTAAACATGATGCAAGCGGGAGTTACTGCTGGAATAGTTGGAGGAGGAAATCAAGAATCTCTGGTGGTGAATAACTATGCTGTTTTGAGTAGAGATTATGCCCGGTTGGGAAGAAAGCCATTTATTGGTACTGAAGACGCAATTAAAGTGGAGAATTGGTTACTTCATTGCGAGAAGATTTTCACTGATCTGGGGCTCAATGATGAGCAGAAGAGAAGGCTTGCTTCTAGACAGCTACAAGGAGCTGCATTGTATTGGCGGAATAGTGTGACGATTATAGTTAATGAAGAGACGATGACATAGGCTGAGTTTAAAAGGAGATTCGAGGAGAGATTTATGTTGGAGATCGCTAAGTCTACTCTGCTTAGGAAGTTTGCTGAGTTAGAGCAGGGAGACATGACTGTGCTGGAGTATGCAATGAGGTTTAAGGAGTTAGCGAGATATGGCTATGCTACTGTTGATACTGTTATTAAGAGGAATGAGAAGTTCATTCTGGGGTTGAAGCCTAAGCTTGTGAAGGCTACATTACCGCATATTAGGGATCCATGTGGTGTTGTTGTTGAGATGGCCTTGAGGAATGAGGAGAAGCTTGCTTTTCTTGAAAGAAATAAGGTAAAGGAAGCTCAGGGAGTGCAAAGTTAGAAGGGAAACTTTTCCATAAGAAAGGAGCTCAGAAGGGTGGAGCTGCCAAGAAGGAAAGTCGGAGGTTGTCTGCTGCAAGTGTGACAAGAAAGGACATTTCGCAAATGAATGTCGCTCGGGAGATGGAAAGAAGGTGATCGAAAAGAAGAATATTAGACGCTTCAACTGTAATCAAAGTGGACATTATATGAACCATTGCAAGGAGCCAGCCAAGGATGGAAAGGGCAAAGTTTTTGCATTGGATTTAGCTACCTCGAGGCCAACAGAAGAGGAAAAGGGAAATGCTGTGTTGGGAGGTACGCTTATGATTCATGGTTTGTCAGTTAGCGTTCTATTTGACACTGGTGCATCGCATTCTTTTATATCTCATTGTTTGGTATATAAGCTTAACCTCCCTCATACCTAGTTACTTCCTTAAGGGTTTAAAATTCGATAGGAGGGTATGCGACACTTGGGATGAGATGTGACTACCTAGAGTTTGAATTGTTAGGTCATACCTTTGTTTGCAGTTTGCATGTGTTTGATTTTTTAGGGTTGGAATTATTTTGGGTATGGATTGGTTAAGTAAGTACGATGATAGGATATTTTTCCATGATAGGAAAATATCGCTTAGACACCCTGATTGTAGTGATCGGATAGTATACTCCGTAGAAACCTATTTTTGAGGTTAATGCTTTGTTAGGGGTTGTGGAGGTAGAAGACGAGTTGAGTCGAGTTTTCATTGTTAGTGAATTCGCAGATGTCTTTGAACCCATAGTAGGACTGCCACCGAAACGAGCCATTGAGTTTCAGATGGATTTAGTGCCAGGAGTAAAACCGGGAGTAGACCGCCAAGCAGAATGACACCTACCGAGATGAGGGAGTTAAAGGTGCAGTTGGTAGATTTGGAAGGCAAGAATTTTATCAAATCAAGTAGTTCATGTTGGGGAGAAGCCACAGTGTTTGCTAAGAAGCCGGACGGATTATCAAGGTTATGTATCGATTATCGTAAGTTGAATGAGAAGACGATAAAGAATCGATATCTGTTGCCTATAATAGACGATTTGTTCGATCAGTTGAGTGGAGCCAAGGTATTTTCCCAGTTGGATTTAGCGACAAGATTCCATCAGCTTAGAGTAGTAGAGGATAGTATTCCTTTAACAACGTTTAGGACCAGATATGGATCGTACGAATGGTTAGTAATGCCATTCGGACTAACTAATGCGCAAGCATTCTTTATGGATTTGATGAATCGAGTTTTCCGAGAGCACTTGGATAGGTTCATGTTGGTTTTCATAGACGATATTCTAATATACTCTAAGTATGAAAGAGAGTATTAAGTTCATTTTAGAGTGGTACTTGAGACGTTGAGGCAGCATCAACTGAAAGTGAAGTTTTCGAAGTGTCATTTCTAGAAGAGGGAAGTGAAGTTTCTTGGTCATGTAATCTCAGAGAAAGGTTGTCTGTAGATCCAGCTAAGATCGAAGCGGTGAATAATTGGAAGAGACCCGAGACAGTGACTGAGATAGAGATAGAGAGTTTTTTTGGATTAGCAGGGTATTATCGGAGATTCATAAAGGATTTTTCGCGGATAGCAGCACCGATGACCGAGCTAACGCGAAAGGATGTGAAGTTCGCTTGGACTGATAAGTGTAAGGAAGCATTCCAGGGATCGAAGCACTTATTGATTAATGCTTGTTCCAAAAGGAAATCAGGATTTAGTGGTGTATACGGATGTATGTGGAACTGGGTTAGGAGCTGTGTTAATGCAAAGAGGTAAAGTGATTGCCTATGCATCTCGACAGCTTAGACCGCATGAGGTTAGATATCCAATGCATGATTTGGAATTAGCTACGGTAATTTTTGCGTTGAAGGTGTGGGGACATTATCTTTTGGGAGAAAGATTCGAGTTGTATACGGATCATAAGTCGTTGAAGTATTTATTCTCCCAGAAGGAGCTGAATATGAGATAGCAGAGGTGGTTAGAGTTCATAGCCGCTTATGATTTTGGTATTGAGTACACACCAGGAAAAGGCAACAAGTTTGCAGATGCACTTAGCAGAAAATATCAGAATGTAGTGTTGGCAATGATAGTTGAGTGGAAGATTTAGAAGCATTGACTACATGTAGAATACAGTGGAGATCTGAAGCTAGATCTAGTAAGGATGCTGCTATGTTGTCATGTTTAGAAGTTCAACCGATGATGATCGAAAAGATTGCTTCTAAACAGAAGGAGGATCCACTATTAGTTGAACGGTTCAGAAAGTTAAGGGATGGAACAGAGAGCGATGACTTGGAAGATTTTAGTCTTGACCAAAATGGGTGGTTAAGGAAGAAAGGAAGACTATGTGTTCCAAATGTGGGAGACATTAGGAAGGAAGTTCTTGAAGAATGCCATCGTTTGAAGTTCACTATTCATCTGAAAGGAACTAAGATGTATCAAGACATGAAGACGAGTTTCTTCTAGGAAGGTAAGAAGAAGGATGTTGGTTTGTGGTTAGGCAGTGTGCAAACTATCAACAAGTGAAGGCCGAACATAAAAAACCAAGTGGGTTGTTTCAGCCTTTAGATATTTTGGTATGGAAGTGGGATTCTATTTCTATGGATTTTATAGACGGGATGCCGAGATCTAATAGAGGAAATGAAAGTATATGGGTTATAGTGGATAGGTTAACCAAGAGTGCCCATTTCATTCCAGTTAAGTCAACTAGGATGTACCTATTTTGGCTAAGTTATTTATGAAGAATGTAGTTAGACTGCATGGAATTCCTAGTAGTATAGTAAGTGATAGAGATTCCTTATTCAGTAGTGAGTTCTGGAAGAGTTTACATGATACTTTAGGTACCAAGCTCAAGATAGTACCGCTTACCATCCGAAGACAGATGGGAAAACGGAAAGAGTTAACAAAATATTGGAAGATTTATTACGAGCTTATGTGCTAGATTTTGGGGGATCATGGGAAGACCATCAATCAAGTTTTCGTATAACAACAGTTATCAGACTAGTATAGGGATGGCACTGTTTGAAACTTTGTATGGAAGGCCCTTCAAATCACCCGTTTATTGGTTAGAGATCGGGGATAGGTTGGTTATGGGTCCAGATTTAGTTAGAGAAGCTATAGAGAAGATTGAGTTGATTCGAGCTAGAATGAAGGAAGCACAGTCTAGGCAGAAGAGTTATGCTGATAGTAGACGGAAAGACTTAGAGTTCTCAGTAGGAGATCATGTTTTCATCAAGGTATCACCGATGAAAGGTGTAATTCGATTCGGGAAATCGGGGAACTTGGCACTGAGATTTGTTGGACCATTTCCTATTGTAGAAAGGATTGGGAAACTCACATATAGAGCGGAGTTACCAAACTGTTTGGTAGGAGTTCATGATGTTTTTCATATTTCTCATCTGAGAAACTGTGTTCGAGATCCAGAGACTACTATAGCGCTAACTATGTTAGAGGACGTAGTAGTGGAACCGAATTTGACTATAGTTAGGAAGCCAGTTCGTATAGTCGCAAGAGATGAGAAAAGGCTAAGGAACAAGACAATCAGATTAGTTAAAGTCCAGTGGAGTGACGATGAGAGAGACTATACTTGGGAAACTGAGAGCAGGATTAGAGACGCTTATCCTGATTTGTTTCATGGTATGTTTACCTTTATGATTGATTTGTTGTGTGCCTTATTGTAATTTTGAGGACGAAATTCTTTAAGGAAGGGAGTCTGTAACAACCCTAATTTAAATTAACATAATTTAGACATTTAATTAGTTAAATAAAATAAAACAATGTAAATGGTCAAGGGATTGAGATTTGTGTAAATAAGGGGTAGCCGTGCCAACTTAAACAAATGAAAAAAAGGAATTAAAATGAAATAGATAAGGGAAGTTAGATAAGGGCAATATAGGAAAAGATTATATTCTTATATCCTAAACCCTTAATCCCATTCTCATATTACAAACGTTATAAATAAACTTAAAAACTAAGAGGTTGGCCACCATTAGAAGATAACAAGGGGAAGATAAGCTAAGATCAAGAGGAAGAAGCTTAATCAACTTAATCCGAGATCAAATCTTAACTCCTTAATCACAATAAAGGTGAATAATAGGTTACATCTCATATTTTCTTATTTTCGGTATTAGATTGAGATCCGAATTATTTTGCAAATGTTTGCCATGTTTTGATTGTTAAAATGGATATATATGCTTGTTTATGATTTATGCTATTTCATATGGATTTTATGATAAGTTTTAATGTGAAAACCCTACTAAATGGCATCCAAATGACTTGCAATTTTTATATAAGGTCTGAAATAATATCTTGGAGATGGGTTTCGAATTTCATAATTTTCTGAATTAATGTGGATTTATTATTAATTTTCTAGTGAAGAAAATGGTTAATTGGGTTTAAAATTAATTACGGCTATTTTATATATGTTTTGGGTCAGAAATTTAAATATGTTAGAAAACATATAAAATCGATTTCTAGGAATTTTTGTAGAATTTTCCTAAGTGTTTTAATAAGTATATAAAATTATTTAAGGTATGGGACTTAAATGTTTTATATATTTATAAAAGGAGATGGGGCATTTTGTAAATATTTAAAATTGTTTATCTCTGAAATTTGGTAGTACTTTTAGAAAAGATTAAGAAATTAGCAACCAATCATATGTTGACAGACAAAGCGGGGTAGTTGAAAAGAATTTACCTTTTCAAGTTAAAAAATCAGTTTTTATCAGATTTTGTTGTTTCGCCACTTTCGGCTCTACCATTCGACTAGGTACTTCTGCCTCCAACCAATTCGAAACTAATACACATGGTATCAAATACTTGGTACGTAGTGGATTGGAGATAGGCTAAGGTATAGAGTCAAAACAGGGGTTCCGACGGGGTCGAAGCCTTGTTTTTCTTTTAAAAGGAAATGCGCCTGCTTTGCTTTTGAAAAGAATGCTTTCGACTTAGATAGTTTTCGACTTGGTTAAATGGTTTTAAAGAATGGTTTCGAAAGAGGTTGCGTCTTTGTTTTATAAACAAGTTTTTGAAGGTGTCGAAACCCCTTGCTGCCGCATCCTACCTTTCGAAGCAATGCCTTCGAAAGGGTTTCTTTGTTTAAAAATTTAAGCCGCTTCTCCAATGCCTTCGAAGGGATAGGTTACGACACCATCCACTTCTTTACTTAGGAAATTGCTTTCGGAAGTGTTACTTTCGACTTAGTTGTTTTAAGACCCTTTCGATATTTTGAAAGCTAAACCCAAAGGTTTCGAAAGGAATAGTTTTGAATGGTTTTGAAAGGTTGTTCCACATGTTTTTAATTGAACCCAATGCTTTCGAAAGGTTTGATTTATATAAAGGACTTAATGCTTTCGAAAGGTATATGATAAAGGTTTCGAAGGTGTGGTTCCCCACTGGTTTTGAAAGGTTTACCATAGTATTTAAATGGAGGGTTTCCAATGTTTTCGAAAGTCGTGTTTAAAGTGTTTTGAAAAGAGGATGTCTAAGGTTTTATAAAGCTTTCGAAAGAGATGATTTCAATGTTTTTGAAAGGTTTAATGTAAATGGTTTCGAAAGGTATGTTTTGGCCCTTCGGCCTAAGGTTATAAAGTAAAGTAGTTTAATGGTTTCGAAAGGGGTACTTTCAAGGATTTCGAAAGTGGTACTTTCAATGGTTTCGAAAAGGGTTGTTTAAAGCTTTTAAACAAAGGTTCCAAAAGCGTTCATCAACAATGTTTTGTGTAAAGTATATATAACATGGCAAAATGATTTGAGTAAAGCATAGAATATATTTTCCTTGTTTAAGAATGAGTTAAAAGATTAAATCCATTTGAAAAGAATTGTTTTCAATGAAAATTTAATGGGGTAGTTGAGCCTAAGTAAATGACTCAGATATTAGAATATCAGATGAGACTAGTGTAGGGTCGTGCCCTATACTTTAGCTAGTAGCCCTTAGCTAATATAAGTCCAAAATTCCAGTGTGTAGGGCTTTGTCACAGGTAAGACTAAAATGATGTTACACATAGAAAGGAATATACATAGTAGAGATAGGTTACTAGTGAACCCGCAAAACCATTAGGATCAGTTGACCCTGGGAGAAGTAAGTTCGGGATAGTCCGTCCAGAAGAGTATCTAATAGAAGTTAGATTATTTGTTTATTTTGTCTAGTAGGCCCGAGTCAGCCAAAGGTTAGTAGTTAGCCAAACAAAACTATAGTGTTTGGACAGACAGTCCATTTATTACCTGATTTGTATGCATACATGATATTGCTATTATTGTTTTAACCAGTTTGATTGCAGGATTTTGATTTGCAAATGATATGTTTTAAAAAGGAATATTAGTGAGGGTAAACCCGTTCTGCTAAGCGGCGTGGTCTCACTTAATATCAGATAACCGAGATGTATAGTATTATTCACACCAGGCTTTATGTCTGACTCGAAGTTTATGTTTTTCCCCTTAAACTCTTGGGTGCTCAAAATTGATTTGAGTAAGTTGAGAGTTGAGGATTTACAAGATTTGGCGTTTTCAAGATGAGGAATTTCTGGATGAGGAATTTGTCGTTTTCAAAACTAGACATCAAAGCTACGTAAATAAATCAAAGCTTTCGAGAAATTTGGCATTTTCAAGATGAGGAATTTCTGGATAGCGACGATGGAGGTGGATACACCTTAGATCGGAGAAGATGCACAGCTAATCAGTGAGTGGTATTCATCCTATTTGTGTGTATATATATATATATATATATTAGTAAGGTATAGTAATTCATCCCTTATGATCTTAAAAAAATTATAAATGATGTAATCAATAGTTAATAATTGATTATTTTTATATATACACCTGATTAGGAGGTAGATGCCATGATTAGATGATTAATAAAGTGGATTTTTTTATAGTATAAATTGCAAAAGTTAATCAGTCTCTAATTAAGAAGTTTGAAATACAAAAGTGTTCCAAACTAGACATATTATACATCAAAATTGTAGTTCTTGACGATGCAAATCCAATTGTGGTGTTCGTTCATCGTTTATTTCCATGGATTAATCATAAAATGCATCGAAAGTTCGATAAACATGGACTGCCCTTTTTGATCCACTGGTGAAATAGTGACGATACGACCATCAAATGGCATGGATATCCAAAGGAGGTCAAGTAGGCGCTCACTGTAACGACTGCCCTACACCACTTGCACCCAATATAACTATATAGTGCACTGCTATCGTGCCCGACCGATGATAATTTTCAAGGGGTAAAAGAAATAAAACATCACGGATCCTGTTGTATATCTCACAGCGCATGGAATAAAATATAATAATCATTGAGATATAAAACAAGAGAGACAATAATAACCAAGTGAACCGAATATCAGAGTATAGATCCACATAGTTATACAACATAGTAATCAAGTTTATACAAAGCAGGAATAAGCTTAAATAACCATCTCATAACGATAAGAAGCAAACACTGTCAAGGCTCCATAATGTTGCACAGTGGAATAAGCATAGTAATCCATATATAATATGAGATAGCTCTATCTTGCTCGTCCTCTGTATGGCTACTACATCCCACCTAAACTTGTTATCTAGTCTCCTCATTTATGAATAACCAAGAGGTAATAAGAAGCAAAGTATAAAACCTCGAGTCAGACAATAGTCTAGTGTGAGTGATAAATGAAACTCAAAATACTCTACAAGTCGATATAGTAAGGAACAAGGGTATATGAACCATACCTGACATGTCCTTGCAACAAAAGAGTTAGCACATAACAAGTATAATATCTTACACTACTATATTATAAGAGCGTACTACAACATAAGTACAATGGCGAGTGTCCTGGTATCCCTATCCACAATGCATATCTCAAGTGACATCCCTAGAGTGATAGACTATGTGAGAAAACAAACAAACAAACATAGCATCCATCAAACAATCCTCACCGTCACTCAGTGTGCTCTAGATATATGATAACCCGTATGACCTTTACTCCGCTAGGGATTAATGGAAATTCCGATGATCAGTGTACTCTTATTTAGCCCGAAGCTGATATTAAGCCATTTCCGCTGTTCAGGGTATATGGAACCATTCAAATGATCTGGGGTAATCTTCCAAAGTACCCATGAATGCACTAATAATACGCCTACTTTCGAGTATATCAGAAAACACTTCGAGTATCAATAATCCCTTAGCACGCGTATCTGAGCCCTTTCCTTTACCCATCTAGTTTCCATTATCTTCAAGAAACCATTCCACACTCCTTCTTTTCCACAATAGAAACATTCAATATTCTATTCACGGGTTACCCTTCCTCGAACTCGTCCTTTGTGGGAAACCATTTCTCACAACTCCTTTCCACATTGAGCCATGTAACAATCCAAATTTTGATTAACATTATTTAGGATATTTAATTAGCAAAATTAAATAAAATAATGTAAAAGGATAAGAATATTTAGATTTCATAATTAATAAGGGTCGTGCCTTAATGAATGAGTTAATAAGAATGGTTTAAAACTTAGATAAGAAGGAGGGATATATGCTAAGGGCAAAATGAGAATAGACCTTAATTCCTAAACATAAACCCGTATTCTCTTATTTTCTCCCTCACTTCATTTATACAAATGAAATTAAAAGAGAAAGTCCAACCATTAACAAGAGCATTAAGAGGAAGAAAACCTAGGGAAACAAGATTAAAGCTTAGGGGAAACGAAATCAAACTCAAATCTCAAGTTCTTTCAACCAATCAAGGTGATAATAGTTATGCATCTCAAGTTTTATCTATTATTTTCAGTTTTAAGTATGATCCCTTGTATTATGCCATGTTTTAACTGTTGGAAGATTGTATGCTTGAATGATGAATTATGGGATTTATTATGGAATTATTTAATAGGTTTTAAGTGTGAAAACCTAGCTTTTAACACCCAATCATCTTGAAATTTTGATATGATGCTAAAAACATTATTTTAGAAGTCTTTTTTAATTTCATAATTTTCTATGCAAATATAAATTTATTATGAATTTTCTAAGTAGAGAAAATGGTTTATTTTGGGTTTTAATTATTAAAAATAATTAAATAATGTGTTTGGCCTCGAAATTCTTATATGCTAAAGAATATATAAAATATGAATTATAATGATTTTTAGGAATTTTTCCCATGCTTTATGATTTATTATGAATTTATTAGGCTAGAAAGGCTTAATAATTATACTAAAATATTAATATAAAATAATAGGTTTACAAATGTTTTGGGAATGAAAATTTTGGAGTTTGCCATATTTTTTAAAAGGTTTTGATAAAGAAAATTGTTTTCTAATAATATTTTGACAAACAATGGGAGTTGGTGAAATGAAATTACTTTTATTAGTAAGAAAATAGTATTCACATTAATTACGGCTTTGCCACGCCGAGGTTTACGATGTCACACTTCAGTAAGCGACGTTTATAGTCTTCAACGTCAATCATAGGTAATACTTAGGACATCAACTTCCGTTGATATGAAATGGATTGACCTTGGGTGCAGTATGAAGGAAAGTATCAAAGTTGACATCAATAACTTCGACGTGAGTAATGCCGATGGTTTCAATGATGATGTCGACTCCGTAAAGCAGTGATGCCGCTAGTTAACTATATTAAATCTCTTGTACTATGACGCTGCAAATCATCTATGTTGGTGCTAATCACGCTGAAGGTTTTTAATGTGACACCGACCCTATAAGGCAGTGATGCCGCTGTTTTTACTATATTAACTCCTTTAGGTGGAGACACCGACCCCATTACTTTCGAAGTTGATGTATAACGGCGATAATGAAGCCACATTTCTCTTTATGACATTGATTCCGCCAGTCATCAATGTCGCCATTCCCTTGTTTTTAATCTTTATACTATGCAAACTTATAAAACTCGATAATATGATAGGAGACATAGATTTATATCGACCCTATAGTCTTATGCTTTATTAAATCAAGTTCTTTACCATAGTTTTCGTCAATAAAAAGGGTGTAAAGATCCATGTCGACGATAATTATACCGCACTTTATCAATTTAGGAGTTTTATTGTTTTGGCTTAGTAACCAATAGTTTCGAGGAATGACTACCTCAAAGTGATATCGAATTTCATCAATATTATTTCATAAAAGCATATATCATGACATAAATATTTTGGATAAAATAAAGGACTATATTTTTCTTGTTTTAAAGTATGATTTCAAGGGTAAAATCATTTATAAACAATTATGTTTGCAAGGAAATAAAAAGGGTACTTAGCCCAAAATTTTACTAAAGAGATTCTTATCACCATTAGATAAATTATGATAGGATGAATAAACTCGGAGATTAGAAAACCAGATGGAACTGCTGTAGGGTAGCGCCCTATACTTCAGCTATTAGCCGCTAGCTGATATTAGTCCAAAATTCCAATGCATAAGGCTTTGTCACAGGTAAGACTAAAAGTAAATTTATGCACAGAAAGGAATACATAGAGATGAGGTCGGTTATTAGTGAGCCCGCAAAACCATTAGGATCAATGTGATCTTAAGAATAGTAAGTTTCGGATAGACCATCCAATTTCCTTCTAACAGTATGTTAGAGAATTTGATATAACTGGTAGGCCCAAGTCTGACTTAGGTTTGTAGTTACCCTGAGAAAACTATGATGTTGGGATACATAGTCCATTGATTTAGATATATTGGTCACGATTACCCATGTTGCATGCATGCATATTACTGTTTATTGTCTATTTTAACCATTGTGGTTATAGGAGTTTGATTTGCAAAAGATATATTTTTAAAAGATATTAGTGAGGGGAAAACTCATTCTGCTCGGCGGCATGGTCTCACTAGATATCCATAAATCGAGATTGCATATTATTATTCACACCAGGCTTTTTGTTTGACTTGAAGTTTATATTTCTCCTTAAAATCTTTGGTGCTCAAAATTTGATTTGAGTAAATCGGAACTGAGGGTTTACAGGTTGTTTAGAATGGATGAATAAAGCTTTCGGGGACGTGCAGGAGGCAGAACTAGCCATGTAGGAACTTATATATATATATAATCCGCTGTGTTGAAGTTTCAGTTTGTTGGAATGTATGTAAAGAAAGATGTTATAACTGTCTAGTAGTAAACTTTGATCAACCAACGGGGCATCTTCATATGTCTCTCTTGGAGTATTTTGTAATAATTATTTTTTATCTGAACCTGGGCAACGTTTGGGATTATGTAATGAATTTGACATATTATCTTTGAAATGAAATGTGAAAGGTTTGTTTTTGAAATTGTGTTAAGAAAATTTCATATTCTTGTGCTTCTGATGTTATTGATACAATTAACATAACCACATTTTGTCATCGAAAATTAACACCATGGATGGCTGCAGTTTCTATAGCTCTTAATTTCGGGCCTCAAAATGGGGGATGTTACAACGTGGTATCTGAGCATAGGTTTATGTAAAACTAAAAGAGTTTTGAAAACATAATCCAAATGAATTAGAGAATAAGATTGGGGTATGGGATGACGCTATAGTAACGTACTTGTATTTGCTATATAATAGTATATGCTTATATCTATTCTCCCTCTCTCTTAAACCATTCTTCCATATATTACTAAGATTCGATTGCAGATTTAAGGAAGTAAGATATGGAGGCAGGAAACGAAATAGTGAATCTTGGTGGAGGAAACACCACAGCCAATTGAAATGTCAGACCCAATACTTGAAAGAATCCAGGTCGACAAACAACTCATAATGTGGGTGCTGGAACACCATAGGTAGATATGGGAGCTATGTATAAGTTATTCTTCAACATGATGCAAGAAAGAGTTGCAGCTGGATTAGTTGGTAGAAATGCTGGAGGAGCAAATCCTGAAGTTTCGGTTGTTAACAATTATGTTGTTTTGAGTAGAGATTATGCCAGACTTGGAGGAGGGTCATTCATTGGAACTGAGGATGCTATCCAGGTAGAGAATTGGCTACTCCGTTGTGAAAGGATTTTCGCTGACTTAGGTCTAAACAATGACCAAAAGAGGAGAATGGCATCTAGGAAATTGTAAGGAGCTGCATTGTACTGGTGGAACAATGTGATTGTTGGAGGCTAAAGGAGAATTTGACTTGGGCAGAGTTCAAGAGGAGGTTCGAGGAGAGATTTATGTCTGAAATTGCCCAGTCAACCTTGTTAAGGAAGTTTGCTGAGTTAATGCAAGGGGACATGACTGTGTTGAAGTATGCACCAAGATTTGAGGAGTTATCCAGAAATGGGTATGCTAAAGTTGATACAGTGATAAAGAGAAATGAAAAGTTTACCTGAGGATTAAGACTAGAGCTTGCTAGGCAACCTTGACACATCTCAGGGATCCATGTGACGTGGTAGTAGAGATGGCACCGAGGAATGAAGAGATGCTTGCTTTCTTTGGTGGTAATAAGGCAATGGAGACTCGGAGTGGGCATAATCAAAAGGAATGTTCTTTCATAAAAAGGGAGCTCAGAAGGGTGGAGGTGCTATGAAAGGAAAGACCAAAGTTGTGTGCTATAAGTGTGACTAGAAAGGGAATTTTGCAAACGAATGTCGTTCCAGCGATGCAAAGAAGGTGACTGAGAGAAAGTATATCAAGTTATTTAACTGTGATCAGATTGGACATTACAAGAATCAATGCAAGGAACCAGTTAAAGTGGAGAAAGGAAAGGTGTTTGTTTTGGAACCAGCTACCTCGAGACCAACAGTTGAGGAAAAAGGAAAAGCTTTGATGGGAGGTAAGCTTTTGATTTATGGTATACCTGTTAGAGTACTATTCGATACCGGTGCATCGCATTCTTTTATTTCTCATTTTTTGGTCAATAAGCTTAATCTAGAGCCCTCATACCTAGTTACTTCCTTAAGGGTTGCGAATCTAATAGGAGGGTATGTAACTCTAGGGATAAGATGTGACCATTTAGAGTTTGAATTGTTAGGTCATATATTTTCCTATAGTTTGCATGTGTTTCACTTTGTGGGCTTTGAGATTATTTTGCATACAGACTGGTTAGGTAAATACGATGCTAGAATATTTTGCCAAGATAGGAAAATATCACCAAGGCACCCTAGTAGTAGCAATCAGATTATATACTCAGTAGAGGACTTGAATTTTGATGTTTATGCCTTGTTGGGTGTAATAGAGGAGGAAGACGAGTTGAATCGAGTTTTTGTCGTTAAAATGTTTGCTGATATCTTTGAGCCAGTGACAGGACTACCGTTGAAATGAGCTATTGAGTTTCGTATAGATCTTGTACCTGGAGCTGAACTTGTAAGTAGACCATCTAGCAGAATGACACCCACAGAGATAAAGGAGTTAAAGGTGCTGCTAGTGGGCTTAGAAGGAAAAAGTTTTTTTAGACCAAGCAGTTCGCCATAGGGTGCAGTCGCGGTATTCATAAAAAAACCAGATGGATCTTTAAGATTATGCATCGATTATAGAAAGTTGAATGAGAAGACGGTCAAGAACAGATATTCTTTGACGAGAATTGATGATTTGTTTGATCAATTGAGTGGAGCCAAAATATTCTCTCAATTGGATTTGGCGATAGGGTTCCATCAACTGAGGGTGGCAGAAGATAGTATTCCTTTGACAGTGTTTTGAACAGGATATGGTTTGTACGAGCGGTTAGTAATATCATTCAGACTAATTAATGCGCCTGCTTTCTTCATAGATTTGATGAACCAAATCTTTCGAAAGCATTTGGATAGATTCGTGTTAGCATTTATAGATGACATTTTGATATATTCTAGGAATGAGCGAGATCATGAGACTCACCTTAGAATAGTGCTTGAGACAATGAGGCAGCAACAACTGAAAGCGAAGTTTTCAAAGTGTCATTTTTAGGAGGAGGTGAAGTTCCTTGGTCATGTAGCCTTAGAAGAAGGGTTTTCAGTATATCCATCTAAGATAGAAGCTGTTAATAATTGGAAGAGACTCGAAATAGTGACTAGAAAAAAGAGTTTTCTTGGATTAGCTGGCTACTACCGGAGATTTATCAAGGATTTCTCCCCTATAGCAGCACCAATGACTAATTTGACAAGGAAGGACGTGAAATATGTTTGGACCAATAAATGTGAGGAGGCATTCCAAAAGTTGAAACAGTTATTAACCAATGCGCCCTTGTTAGTTGTCCCGGATGGAAATCAAGATTTGGTGTTGTATATCGATCCATGGGGAATAGGATTAGGAGCTGTGTTAATGCAAAGGGGTAAAGTGATTGCTTGCGCTTCTCGACAGCTCAGACCGCATGAAGTCAGATATCCAACTTATGACTTAGAGTTGGCTGCTGTAATTTTTGCTCTAAAAGTGAAAAGACATAATCTTTTGGGGGAACAATTCGAATTATATAAGGATCACAAGTCTTTAAGATATTTATTCTCTTAGAATCTAAATATGAGACAGAAGAGGTGGTTAGAGTTTATAGCCGCTTATAATTTTGGAGTGAGTATACGCCAGAGAAAGGGAACATAGTAGTAAATGCACTTAGTAGGAAACATCAGGATGCAGTATTAGCAATGATGTCGGAGTGGAAAGATTTGGAAGCATTGACTACTTGTAGTGTGAAGTTAAGATTGACTGCTAGTTCTAATCAGAGTACTGCAATGCTGTCTTACTTAGAACTCCGACCAGTACCGATCGAAAAGATTACTTCTAAGAGAAGGGACGATCCATTGCTAGTTGAACGAATTGGAAGATTGGAAAGTGGAATTGAGATTTATGATTTGAAGGGTTTCTACCTTGATTAAAATGGATGGTTTAGAAGGAAAGGACGATTGTGCATTCTAGATGTGGGAGACCTAAGGAAAGAAGTTCTTAGGGAGTGTCATCGATCTAAGTTCATTATTCATCCTGGAGGAACTAAGATGTATCAGGATATGAAAAGGAGTTTCTTCTAGGAAGGTATGTAACAGGATAGAGGCTTATAGGTAAAACAGTGTCTGAATTGCCAGCAAGTAAAAGCCGAGCATCAGAAGCCTAGTTGATTGCTTCAGCCTTTGGATATACCGGTGTGGAAGTGGGATTCCATATCTATGGATTTCATAAATGGGTTGCCAAGGTCGAATAGAGGAAATGAAAGTATTTGGTTCATAGTGGATAGATTGACTAAGGGTGCACATTTCATTCCAGTCAAATCGACAAGGATGACACCTGTTCTAGCCAAGTTGTTTATAAAGAACATTGCCAGACTACATAGAGTTCCTAGTATTATAGTTAGTGATAGAGATACCCTATTTACTGGTGAATTCTGGAAGAGTCTACAAGATGTTTCAGGTACCAAGCTCAAGATGAGTACTGCTTACCATCCACAGACCGATGGGCAACGGAAAAGTTAACAAAGTCTTGGAGGATTTATTAAGAGATTGTGTGCTTGATTTTGGAGGATCATGAGAAGACCATCTACACTTAGTCGAATTTTCGAATAATAATAGTTATCACACTAGTATAGGAATGACACCTTTTGAAGCTTTATACGGAAGGCCGTGTAAATCACACGTATGTTAGAGACCGAAGATATATTAGCTCTTGGTCCAGATTTAGTAAGAGAAGCCATGGAAAAGATTGAGTTAATCCGAGCTAGGACGAAGAAAGCTCAATCTAGGTAGAAAAGTTATGTAGATAAGTGACTGGAAGACTTAGAGTTCTCAGATGGAGATCGATTTTTCATCAAAGTATCGCCAACAAAGGGGGTAGTAAGATTTGGGGAGTCAGGGAAATTTGGCACATTGGTTCGTTGGATCATTTCCTATTACGGAAAGGATCGAAAAACTCACTTATAGGTAAGAGTTATCGAGCAGTTTGGCAGGAGTCCACAATGTCTTTTATATTTCTCATCTTAGGAAGTGTGTTCGAGATTCAGAAACTACTATCACTTTGACTACATTAGAGGACTTAGTAGTGGAACCGGACATGACCATTATTAGGCAACCGGTTCATATTATGGCTAAGGATGATAAAAAGCTAAGAAACATGACAATCAGATTAGTAAAAGTCCAACAAAATGACGACGAGAGAGACTATACTCGGGAGACAGAGGATATGATTAGAAACACTTATCCTGATTTGTTTTGATGATATGTTCTATATTTATAGTTATGATTGTTGTTATGTACCTTATCGTTATTTCAAGGACGAAATTCTTTAAGGAGGGTAGTCTATAACAACCCACATTTTGACTAACATTATTTAGAATATTTAATTAAAAAAATTAAATAAAATAATGTAAAAAGATAAGGGGATTTAGATTTGATAATTAATAAGGGTTGTGCCTTAATGAATGAGTTAATAAAAATGGTTTAAAACTTAGATAAGAAGGAGGGATATATGCTAAGAGCAAAATGGGAATAGACCTTAGTTCCTAAACATAAACCCTTATTCTCTTATTTCCTCCCTCACTTCATTCATACAAACGAAAGTAAAAGAGCAAGGTCGGCCATTAACGAGAGCTTTAGGAGGAAGAAAGCTAGGGAAATAAGATTAAAACTTAGGAGAAACTAAATTAAACTCAAATCTTAAGTTCTTTTAACCAATCAAGGTGAATAATAATTATGCATCTCAAGTTTTATCTACTATTTTAGGTTTTAAGTATGTACCCAATTTTTTGCTTGTAGTATGCATTATTTTAATTGTTTGGACGATTGTATGCTTGAATGATAGATTATAGGGTTTATTATGGAATTATTTATAGGTTTAAGTGTGAAAACCTAGTCTTTGATATCCAATCGACTTGAGATGTTGATATGATGTTAAAAACATTATTCTAGAAGTGAGTTTTTAATTTCATAATTTTCTAAGCAAGTATGAACTTATTATGAATTTTCTAAGTGGAGAAAATGATTTATTTCGCGTTTTAGTTATTAAAAATAATTAAATAACGTTTTTGGCCCCGAAATTTTTATATGTTAAAAAACTATAAAAAAAGAATTATTATGTTTTTTAGGAATTTTTCTCATGCTTTATGATTTATCATGAATTTATTTGGCTAGGCTTAATAATTGTATTAAAATATTAATATAAAATAATAGGTTTGCCAATGTTTTGGGAATGAAATTTCTGGACTTTGGAAGATTTTTGAAAAGGTTTTGATAAAGAAAACTATCATCCAATAAGATTTTGACAAACAATAGGAGTTATTGAAAAAGAATTACTTTTATTTGCAAGAATACAGTATTCACAATAATTACGGCTTTGCCATGCCGAGATTTACAATGTCGCACTTCATTATGTTGCGTTTATGGTCTTTGACATCAATCATGGGGGATAAATAGAACATCAACTTCAGTTGATATAAAATGGATCGGCCTTGGTTGAAGTATGAAAGAAAGTATCAAAGTCAACATCAATAACTTCGACGTGAGTAATGCCATGGTTTCAATGACAACTTCGACTCCGTAAGGCAGTGATGCAGCTAGTTAACTATAAATCTCTCGTACTATGATGCCGTAAATCAACTATGTCGGCACTAATGATGCCGAAGGTTTTCAATATCGACGCCGACCCTATAAGGCAATGATGCCCTATTTTTACGATGTTAACTCTTTTAGGCAGAGACGCCGACTTTGTTACTTACGAAGTTGATCTATAGTGGCGATAATGATGTTGCGTTTCTATTTAAGGCATTGATGCCACCAGTCATTGTTCGTCGATGGAATGTCTATCGAGTTAGAAAACCGTCGACAAATTTTGAAATAAAAATTTACCGCAAGCGCACGGCATACTATCATAGTACGTAGCGAGTACGGGTCGATCCACAGGGAAATGTTAGATTTTAAGTTCCTACTCAATCAAATAATACCAAAGTCAAGAGATTATTAAGCTAGAAAATGAGAAAACTAACAAATTAGCAAAAGAAAATAGATAAAAATATGAGAGTGTAGAGGCAATTTAGAGGTAATTTCCACTCTCTAGATCATAGAAATCAACACAACATGAAATTATGGTCTTTTTTGTCATTAGTTAGTTTAATTGATGTGCTTATCATAAGTATGGCCTATTTGTGCTATTAATTAGCTCAACATAAGCCATCAAACTATAACGCACCCCTTAAACCGCTTACTAACTCATATGAGAAATGACAACAAAGTTGAAAGCAAAATCTATTTTAAGTATGGCCTATTAACTATTAATTAGAAATATAGACCATCAAATTTTAATTTCAACATTCACTTCATTACCATCATCATATGTAGATGAAGAGGTAATTTGTGTTAGTGATTGTTTAAGTATAGCCTATTTGGTGTCAACAATATAGGCTATCAAATTCAAAGCAAAAACAACAAGTTAACTGTTATCCCGCCTTTTGGCAAGGCCGTGACACCAAGAACTCGATTAGAAACCAAGGACAGTTCATCTTGAAAACCGATTATACATAGGTCTGCTATGAATGTCGATGAATTTTGTCCGAGTCCAGATCGAGCTGCAATTGGTAAGACACGTCGAGCAAGGCCGTGAAAGTCAACGTTCCAAATATCAAGTCAATCCGAGGTCGTACGCTCAAGATATCATCGGCGCAAGTGAAGGACATAGCCTCAGGTTCGCATCCATATGGGTCGAATCCACTAAGATCGAATCCATATGGTTCGACTCCATTCAATTCGTATCCATCTTGCCTCGAAGCTTCGTAACCATCGGAGAGCACTCTGTTCGAATCCATAAGATTAGCCCCGCGATCGAATCCATCGAGTTTTCCCACTTCGTATCCCCCAGGAAGGTTACCTTCGAATCCATCAGGGGGAAGTACTTCAAGTTCACGGAACCGCCTCGCTTCGAATCCATCAAGGGGAAATACTTCGAGTCCATGGAACAAGCTATACTTCGAATCCATCCTATGCCTGGCTTCGAATCCATCCGGTTTAGACGACTGCGAGTCGATCAACTGATATAGGCCACGATCGATACGAACGCACCTTGCCTCGAATCCGTTCCCTCGAATCTGCCAAGACGAAGCAGCGGAAAACGTGGAGTCAACCCAGTCGATTCGGAGCAAAGAGCGGGTTGACCCTGGAAATGCACACCACGTCATCACTTGGGCATGCGATGCCATCGGTTCAACCTAATCGATTCGAAGGAGATCGATTCGAAGGGAGCATATCAACCAGAAACATGATCTCGAATCGATCATAACTCGAGTCCTACAAATCCAAATGCCATGAAATTTTCTCAGTAGCTTACTGGCAACCTAAGGAATGTTCATGCCAAATCTCATCTCAATCGGAGAAAATCTTGATCGATTCGAAGCAAGGGTCGAATCGATCCCGAAGTGGGCCCGGATTCCCAGAATTCGGGCATGTGGGCCCCCTCACGTACCAGAACTGGTCTCCCCGAATTTTAGGCGAAATATCAGCCTCCTACACCTATAAATAGAGCCCCTAGTCATTCAGAAAAGGGGTCGGATAATTCTAAGAGCTAAAGAGCGCCCAGACTCTGCCAGATTTACTCCAAATCACCACTGCTACCTTAGATTCAGACTTAGATCATAAAATCAGTTGTACTACATTATAAGCAATTGTAATCTTCAAGTACCGAGCAATAAAATCATCAAACTTCAAAGTGGACGTAGGCGAAACGCCGAACCACTCTAAATCTCTTGTCTTTGCACTTTACATTTCTGTTATCTGGAGTTTTTGTTAGATAATCCACAGTTTTAATTTTCATTCTTCACGTTTATCTCTTCAAAGACTTCCGAAGAGTGTTGTGCCCATTTTTGGTACAAACATTAACCACTTCATGCATTCTCATTAAAGCACAAAAAGAGAGCATAGATTATCAAATTATGTTGAATCTACATACTAGAGAGTTTCATTACCCCTAAATTGTAGGGATTATCCTCTCATATTTGTTATCATTTCAACAAATGTAGAAAGCAACATGAAACAAAAAGAAAGGAAAATGAAAGCAAAGTAAAGGAAGAGCTATTCTACTTGCATGAAGAATAAACTAACTACTAACATGAAAGGTAAAATAGCATGTAAATAAAAGAGAGTACTAATTAACATTGCATAAAAAAGGAAAGTTACATGAAAATAAAAATGGCTAAGTAGCCATGGAAAAGAGAAAGAGAGCTTTATTTTATTTGATCCTAAACTAAACTAAAGAGAAGAGGGCCTAAGAGAGACTAAGGGAAGAGAGAATAATTACATGAAGATAAGGGGTATTTATACATTTTTAAAACCCTAATTCATTTTTTGGGGAATGCCCAAACTACCCCTCTAGGAAGTGTGGCGTCCAAGTAACCATTATCATCCAATAATCATCCATTAAGTGTGCATGAAGATTTAATGGCCTTTTAACATGTGGATTAGCTCTAATTTGTACATTAAGATAGGTGGGTAGGTGGGGTCCTCCATGATCTTGGTTTTGAATTATTTCCATCTTCATTTGTTCTCTTCACTCTTGTGCATGCATATATCTTCATGAAACCACTTGTAAAATTCACTAAAATTCCTACAAAACAACATAGGAAATTCCAAGTAAATTTTCCCAAATTAATAAATGCACATAAATGATCATTTTGCCCCTACATGAAGATGAATATGTGACAATTTGAAAATAATTTGAATTTGGTTTAAACAAGTTAAAATACCCGATATGATCATTTATTTAATTTAAATAGATTAAATATGGTGGTAAAAATATGCACATTTACGTGCACATCAGTCATCAATGTCGCCATTCCCATGTTTTTAAGCTTTATAACTTTATATTATGCAAACCTATGAAACCCGATACTATGATAGGCGATGTAGATTTATATCGACCTTTGGTCTTATGCTTTATTAAATCAAGTTCTTTACCACAGTTTCGACAAAAAGAAGGGTGTAAAGACTCATGTTGGCGATAATCTTGCCGCACTTTTTCAATTTAAGGGTTTTATTGTTTTGGCTTAGTAGCCTATAGTTTGGAGGAGCGACTACCTCAAAGTGATATCGAATTCTTCAATATTATCTCATAAAAGCATATATCATGGCATAAATATTTTGAATAAAGTAAAGGGCTATATTTTTCTTGTTTTAAAGTATGAATTCAAAGGTAAAATCATTTATAAAGAATGTTTTCAAGGAAATAAAAAGGGTACTTAGCCTAGAATTTACTAAAGAGATTATTGTTCTTATCACCATTAGATACATTGTGATAGGATGAATTGACTTGGAGATTAGAAAACCAAACGGGTGGTATATGGTAGCGCCCTATTCTTCAGTTCTTAGCCCATAACTGATATTAGTTGAAAATTCTAGTGTGTAGGACTTTGTCATTGGTAAGACTAAAAGTAGGTTTATGCACAGAAAGGAATACATAGAGATGAGGTAGGTTATTAGTGAGCCTACAAAACCATTAGGATCAGAGTGACCCTAGGAATAGTAAGTTTTGGATAGGCTATTTTGTTTCCTTCTAACAGTATGTTGGAGAATTTGATATATCCGGTAGACCCGAGTTAGTCATAGGTTTGTAGTTACCTTGAGAAAACTATGATGCTGGGACAAATAGTCCATTAATTTAGATAGATAGGTCATGATTACCCATGTTGCATGCATGCTTATTACTGTTTATTGTCTATTTTAACTGTGATTGCAGGAGTTTGATTTGCAAAAGATATATTTTTAAAAGATATTAGTAAAGTGAAAAGCCGTTCCGCTCAGTGGTTTGGTCTCACTAGATATCCCTAAATCGAGATCGTATATTATTATTCACACCAGGCTTTTTGTCTGTCTTGAAGTTTATATTTCCCTTTAAACTCTTTGGTGCTCAAAATTTGATTTGAGTAGGTCGGGAGTAAGGGTTTACAGGTTGTTTAGAATGGATGAATAAAGCTATCGGGGACGTGCAAGAGGCAGAACTAGCCATGTAGGAACTTAGCTATATATATTATCCGATGTGTTGAAGTTTCATTTTGTTGGAATGTATGTAAAGAAAGATGTTATAACTGTCTAGTAGTAAACTTTGATCAACCAAGGGGGCATCTTCATATGTTGCTCTTAGAGTTTTTTGTAATAATTATATTTTTTCTGAACCTGGGCAATGTTTGGGATTATGTAATGAATATGAAATATTATCTTCGAAATGAAATGTGACAGGTTTGTTTTGACATTGTGTTAATGAAATATGAAATATAGCGCTTAGTTTCGAGCCTCAAAATGGGGGTTGTTACAAGCCGCTATTGTCGAAACCTTACTCCATTCCTTTACCAAGCCACGAAACCATGTGTCGTCAAGTTGATTTCTGCCAACCACAAAAATCACTCATTGTTGGAGCTTTCTACTGACCAGATTTTGATGCAATTTGAAACATAGGCTCCCCCAATATCCCAGAGCCCCTTATCCAAGTTTCTTCGAAATTTGACTATTTCTACTGACGATTTCTACTAACCAAAAACCATTCGTCGTTGGAGCTTTCTACCGACCAGATATTGATGTGACTTGAAACATAGGCTCATCCTATACTAGAGCCATTCTTCTAAGTTTCATCCAATTCTGACCATTTTTCCCTTCGATTTCTACCAACCAAAAAGCACTTGTCTTTGGAGCATTCTATAGATCAGATTTCGAGGTGACTTGAAACATAAGCTCCCCTTATGTTCCAGAGCCCATCCTCCAAGTTTCATCAATTTCCGATCATTTTTGCCTTCGATTCCTGCCGACCAAAAACCACTCTTCGTTCGAGATTTCTACCAACTGGATTTTGGTGCGACTTGAAACATAAGAACCTCTTATGCTTCAGAGCCCATCCTCTTCATCCAATTCCGATCAGCTTTCGATTCCTGCCGACCAAAAACCAATCATCGTCGGAGCTTTCTACTGGCCGGATTTTGATGCGACTTGAAACATAAGCTCCCCCTATGCTCCAGAGCCCATCCTCAAAGTTTCATTCAATTCTAATTACTTTTTCCTTCGATTCCTATCGACAATAAACCACTCATCCCAGAGATTTCTATTGACCGGATTTCGATTGCGACTTGAAACATAAGCTCCCTTGTGCTACAGAGGCCATCGTCCAAGTTTCATCCTATTCCGATCACTTTTGCCTTCGTTTTGCCCAATTCGAACACCTTTTTCCTAACTACCTAAAAGCATAGCAAACCACGTCAATGCACAACGTACAAACATGAAATACAACCATATACATCCATACATACATATAGACAATTTATCAAGACATGACCACCAAACAAATCCTATTCTAGATCTAACTTTTACACTAACATACCAATATAACTAAAAGGAGTTGCAAAACCATTTAAAAACATTTACATTTTGGCCATAAAAATATGTAAAAATTTGATTAAATTTAGAAAATGTTTTACTACAAAATCATGTTAAAAACATCAATTTTAGCTATATAAACATGCATAGGATAGTGAGAGGTCAAGAACCCAATACCCAAAATTACCACTTTTCTCCTTAGATCTAAAATAGGTGGTAAGGAAAACGAATTCAAATCAGTCAAAAATGATAAATCTCCAATTCCACCATGCTAATAACCCATCTAATGATGATTTAGGATAGAATTAGTAAGAAATGTAAGTTTTTTTGATGGAATTAGGATTATGGAGGTTTAGAACTATTTTGGGAAAGATGGAAATGATTTAGATCAGTCTCTACAGCCTCCCCTTAGCACAATTCATGAAATTCATTAATAGGCCAAAGTATGGTCTTAGTTAATTACCCATTAATGTAGACCAACATCAGCCAAAACTTAAAACAACCATAACTTCCAAATGGTAATTCCCTTTTACTATAATGACCACTCTACGGAATATGAAACCATCATCCTGAGATAATGGAAGTGGTTTTAGAACCTAACTCAAATCCTATCAAATGTTATAGTCCTATAAGTTTTTAGGGTCAAAATGGTCATATATAAATTCGATAAAAGTCACATGTGTTGAAAATGTCCCTAAGAGCTATTTTCGAAAATATCAGTCATATGACCTCGTATGAATTAAATACAAATATTTTAAGATCCTCTGATATGTAACATACAGATCGTTACACTCTTCCTTCTTTTGGAAATTTCACGCCCGAAATCCCTAAACAATTTAAAGAATAGTCAATCATAGTTACCCTACATGCCTAACAATCGTATGCAACCATCAAACATATCAAACAAGCAGCCATGCAACCAACAATATAGATAAACCTATCCTAGCATGCGAGATACTAAACTATCCTATATGATATCAAAACCAAAATAATACGATAAATAGTAGGTCTTACCATGCTTTGAGCTTCAGATATTCAACCATCATGCTCTCCCTAGTTTCCTACATGCAGCCGTCCTTAATTTCGCTCCATTGAACCTTTACTAACTCCATCGTCTTTCTCCTAGTTGTTTCGTACCGTGTCCGACAATACGCACTAGCCTACGAGGTCTCAGAAGCTACTGGTTCAAACATGATATTATTAAGTTGATCCAGTGCAATCGTCATGCGTGAGTCATCCACAAACTTCCACAAGTGCGAGACATGGAAGATGTTGTGCACGCCCGCTGTCTTTTACAGTCAGTCGACCCAATATGCTAGGTTCCTAATCCTCTCTACTATTACAAAAGGACCTACGAATCTTAGGGCCAACTTCTCTTTCTACCGAATCGAATAACATTCTTTAATGGTGAAATTTTCACAAACACCATACCGCCCATAAAGAACTCCAAATCTCTATGTCTCCTATCGGTGTAGCTCTTTGGTCTATTCAGAGCAACTTTTATCCGTTTCCGAATAATCTCAATCCTCTATGAGGTTTCTCTTACTACATCTGGTCTAAGTATTAGTTCCTCGCCCGCTTCCCACCAACATGAAGGAGCGTTACATGGTCGGCCATACAATGCTTCGTATGGTGCCGTACCGATACTAAACTAATAACTATTGTTGTATGCGAACTACACAAATGCCAAGGATCATCCCACAAGCCTTCAAAATCGAATATGCAAGCTCGCTGGAGATCCTCCAATATATGATTCACCCTCTCGGTCTACCCATCAGTTTGTGGGTGATAAGCTGTATTCAAATGTAGCTCGGTCTCGCCTCCTGTTAGCTATTCCAAAACCCATTAGTGAATAAAGGGCCTCGGTCACTCACAATGCTCTTTTGCACACCATGGCATCGTACAACCCATTTCACATATAACTCGGCCAATTTGGATGTCGTTCTGCTAGACTGAATGAGTATGAATCGAGCACTCTTCATTAACCTATCGACTATGACCCAAATACTATCGTATCCTAATCTGGTCTCGGCAGTCCATCTATAAAGTACATCGACACTTGCTCCTATTTCCACTCGGGAACTTCAAGTGGTTGTAGTTATCCACTTGGCTTCTACTGTTTTTCCTTCACCAATAGGTAGTTCATACACTTCGACATGAATGTCCTGGCATCCTTTTTCATCCCTTCGCAATAGTAGGACTGCTTCATATCATGGTACATCTTATTACCACCAGGATGTATACTCAACCTAGAATTATGACACTTTCGTAGCACCTCATTCCTTAAACCCATCGATAATAGGAATAAACAACCTTCCATCTTTACAAAGCCAACCAACTCGGTCGAGTTCGTACTGCTTCATCTCATTAGACTCTACCACTCATTTTATTTTCACCATGTTCTTAGGTAATCTAACATCTCGTCTCTGACTAGTACTGATCTGTTCAATTAAAGTAGGTCTGATCGTCAAACTCGTCAACCTCTTTGGCTCTAATTCACAATGAGGTCTGAAGTCATAGTCAGCAATATACTCTAACTACTTTCACTCTAGGAACATAGCTCCTAAACTAGCATGTCTTATACTCAATGAATCGGTGACTGCTTTTTCCTTACCGGGCATATAGGAAATGCTAAAGTTATAGGAGGCCAAGAATTCCAACCATCGCTGATGGAAAATGTTGATATCCTTCAGGGAGAAAATTTACTTTAAGGGTTTATGGTCCGTGAACAGCTCGAACCTTTCCGCTAATAGGTAATGCCTCAAAATATTCAAAGTAAACACTATCAATGCCAACTCCATATCATGAGTCGGATACTTCCTCTCGTGCGGTTTTAGCTATCAAATAGCGACAAATTTTCTCCTTTACATCAACACCGCACCTAGTCCAAAAACACATGCGTCTATGTGTACTATCAGCCCCTCATTCTCACTCGGAATGGTCAATACTGGTGCACTCATCAACCTCTCCTTCAGATTCACAAAAGCATGCGCATGTCACAAACAAAAGTCTATTCTTCTTGTCAAATTGGCAATGGTTCTACTACCTTTGAGAATTCCTTAATAAAACATCTATAATATCCCGCCAATCCTAGGAAGATTCTCACATCATTAGCCCTACATGGAGATGACGTGACCCAATAATCTCATTCCTCCTCCAAAAGTGATGCTTTGAAAACTTCACTTTCAACTTGTGCTTGCTCACCACATCGAGCATGATTCTCCAATGCATCTTGTGTTCCTCTTCTATCCTCGAATGGACTAGAATATCATCTATGAACACAAGTACGGACTTGTTCAACCGATCACTGAAGACATGGTTCTTGAGATCAAGAAAGTATGCCGGAGCATTGGGTAGCTCGAACGACATAACCAACCACTCGTAGAAACCAGACGGCATACGAAACGCAGTGTTCGACACACTCTCCTTTATAACTCTTAGTTGGTGAAACCCCATCGCTAGATCTAACCGACAGAACACCTTCGCACCATGGAGCTGATCCAACAAGTCATCAATACACAGTATTATATACTTACTCTTCCTCATCACCTTGTTCAGCTCACGGTAATCTGCACACAACATTAGAGAGTCATCCGCGTTGGCGGCGAATACTATAGGTGTATCCCACTCAGATATGCTCCTACAAAGGAACCCTCGCTTCAACAAGTCATTCAATTGTACCTCGAACTCCTACTCTCTAGGTGCCATGTGCTTTAAAGGCATAACTATCGGTCATCCTTCACTAAGTCTATGCAGAACTCAATCTCTCGGTGTGGTGGTAATTCGATCCCCTCCTCAAACACATTAAGATACTCTCTCGCGATAGGCATAGAAGATAACTCATCATAAAACCTCGAGCGAATATAGAAACCTAACCATAACCCCATCCTCTAGCAAGTAACCGATCACTGCCTTCCACCCCTTCGCAACCCTAATCGTCACCAGCAGCTTCTCGCAATCCACTACTATCACATACTTTCTCAACCAGTCCATCCCCAAGAAAATCCCAAACCAAACGAAATTTAAAACAAAGCAATCACAAACAAAAGAGCATCCATGACTCGATAAGACTAAATTACGAAAAACCATACACAAGCTAGTGGAGCCTCCAACGGCGTTCGTCACAATCAATGGTCGGTCAACTATATTGAATTTCAATCCTAATCTATCTGCTAGGTCACTAGATATGAAGGAATGTGAAGCCTTGGTATCAAACAAAATAAGTATAGAAACATCACAAATGGAAAGCATACCTTGATAACAATGCTCTTCCTGTTCTCCTTTCTCGAGGGAGCACTCGATGAAGTCGGAATAGCATCCAAAGCACATGCCTTCACAACCTATTTATGTTGTGCCAGTTCTGGACAATCCTTCTGCATATCTCCAAACTTGCTACAGTTTTAGCACTTCTTCTTTCCGTCAGCTTTGTAGTCTCTAATCAAATGGCCTTTGTCCCCATAACCATAATAGACAGGATCCCACTTAGTCTTCTTTTGAGCATTCTTTCCTTGAAACTGCTTTCTCTTACCATTCCATTTCTTCTTGCCTCCATGTCCTTTTTGTGGTTTAGGTCTTCGTTTACCACAATAGCTGATTTGGACTTGGGTTGTAAACTCTCTTGGCAAAGAGCTTTCTCGACAAATCTTTTAAATGGCTCATCGGTGTGACTCACCAACTTTTTCCCCAAACAGTCATCCAAACCTATAAGAAATTTCTCATTCTTCCTTAATAGGGTGTCGATGAAGAACACCTCGTACTTCAATAAAGCATCGAACTCAACTACATACTCGAAGACAGACATGTCTCCTAGCTTCAAATTAACAAATTTTCAGAATAACATCGACTTTTAATCAGTCGGAATGAACTCCTCAAATCGGTCTTTGAACTTGTCCCAAGTGAATTGGTCCTCGGGTGTGGCAATTCTAATAGCATTCTATCATTTCATGGCTCTCCCTTAAAGCTGTCCGAAAGCCATCCTCCTCTTCATAGCATCATCTAATTCAAGGTCCTTAAAGATCCTTTACCAGGTGTCCAAGCAATCCTACACTTACAAAGTTGATTCTGATCCCTGGATTGGTTTGCCACCAAGACATGCAAAATCCTTATTTAGCTTAGCGAAATCAACTTTGGGCACTTGCACTTGAGCACCAATTTCAAAAGCAACATTCAGAGCGGCCGCTTGGGCGTTCTGTAGTATTTCTCCATCATTGCGTTGAACATCGCATGCAAGTCAGGTTTACCAACCCCTAAACCCACTTCTTATTCAACTCCAGAGATGGAGTTCTTCACGGTATTTCTTGTATCTCGGCGTTCTTGATCTGCAACCAGAATGATCAATCTCTCATAAAGAAAATTACATATGTAGTACTCATGTGTACATCCGACTTATACACACACACACACTACTATATTGTTTCGAAAACCAAAATATATAACAAGTACGCACTCTCTCATATATACACTCTCGATCCAGTCTAGGTTTATATCTCCTTCCCTATCTCTACTGGATCATGTTATCAACTTAGGTTAATCATGTAACCTAAGCACTAATACCAAATGTGATGACCACCCTACACCACCGGCATCCAATACAACTATATAGTGCGCTGCTATCAAGCCCGACCGTTGTCGAACGATTGTTAAGGGTTAAAAGTAATAAAACATCCCATAAACTGTCATATATCTCACAGCACATGGAACAAAATATAAATTGAAGTTTAACTTAAGAGGAGTTGAATAAAATAGACGGTGAAGAATTTTTTTATTAATATGAATCAGAGTTATAAAAATAAAAATTTACTGAAGTAGAATTAATAAAATGAATGTCATTATAATAAATATTAATCAATTGAAAGTAAATCGATTGAATGTAAATACGTCAAATTGTAATCAATCAAATGTGAATGCAATGAATATTGGTTGATTGTAAAAATGGATTGAAACCAAATTAGTTGAATGTAAAATTAATAGCGAATGAATTAAATACAAATCTACTGAACGATTAAGGAAATGAATGTTAATCAATTCGAAAGAAATTCATGTGAATAAATTGAAAGCAAATAAATTGTATATAGATGAAATAAATGCTAATGAATTAAAAGTAAATCAATTTAATATCGATAGGAAATGAAAGTAAATAGACTGAATATTGACAGTAGGAAGTGTGAATTGGTATTGTTGTGAATTAGATTGGATGGATATTGTTTGTTGGATGTTTGTTTTGTTGCATTTGCTATATTCGTTTATGGTTATCGCATAATCCATTTATATATCGATTTTACTCTTTTTATATATGTTCTCATTTGGTTATTGAGCGTTTAGTAGGTATGGATGGCGTATGCTAGCTTTTGGGGATCGCTTGCGCGTATATTGTTTTCGCTCGCTTTAATATAAGATGATTTACTTGTAACGCTAATAATAAGGTACGTATCTCGGATAACATACCACGATTTTATATTTTTTCCTTCGGGATGCCTCATCATTTAGATGAGATGTATATTTGATATATATTGGATATATTTATGTTATATATTATATTGTAAAAAATTTCCGATCGAGCCACTCAAAGGAGACTCAGCCGAAAATTTCCGTAAATCCAGGAGTTAGAAAATTTTTGAAGTATTTTAAAAAAAAAATTTATAGCTTGTTTTTATATATTAGATATATTTTTTGTAAAACCGATATCAGAGTGGCGTAGTAGAAGCATAGTAATAGTTGCAAATAAGATGTTTATGTTTATAGGTTAATTATTTTGAGAAAATATACTGTATGTTAAATTCTGTACTTAACTCCTTTTCGGGGATGAAAAGTTTTGAGTGGAGAAGTATGTAACGATCTATATTTTTAACTATTTTTAATATAGGATTTGATATAATTATTGAATAAAATTGGTTAAAAATAAATTTAATGAATTATTAGTGTAGTTGTTGAATATGAATTTGGATAAAAATCTTGAAATGAACAATTTCAGAAATTTGGGAATTATTTATATTGAAATAAATTATATGTATCGATGGTGTTTATAATCATTAGCTAAAGTTGAATAATACATGCGAATTATTTAGATAGAAATAAAATAACTAAAATTGATTTGAAATTTAATATTGGAATTTATTTGAAATTTATTTGAAATAACTAAAGTTGATAACTAAAATTTATTTGAAATTTGAGGATTTATTAATATTGATTTATTGGGTAATTAAATTGTTTAAATTTAATAGTGGAATTATTTAAATACTGGAATTCTAGATTTAATAAGAATGAAAATGACATCGAAAATTGATTTAAATTTTATTTAAATATGAATGAAGACGGTTAACATTTAAAATTGGATTTAAATGTGAATAATTAAAAATTGAAATTTTATATTTTAAATTGACGAGTAAAAATAGCCATTTTGGCAACTGTCATGGAGGTCGATGAAACCGGTTTCATCGGATCCGTAATAGTGAATTGTTATAGGATTTCAAGTTTCGTAGCGATCAGACTTGTCGTTTGGCCGTATGAGCTTGGAAAGGGTAGAAATCAATTTAAGAAATTCGATAAAATAATTTGACTTTGAAAAGCTATCTTCCACATACGATCGAATTAGGCCTCGAAACTAGTTCCATTGCGTTCGGAATGAGGATAAAACATTATAAACGCCAGACGGCACGCTTCGATTGGAGTTCGGACGATTTCAGACCTAACTATATAAATATGGCATGCTTATCGAGACAGTTTTATACTAAAATATTCTAAACCCTAGTTTTAATTCATGGCCGCTTCCCGTGCTATTTTCAACGGCCAGAATTCATTTGTTTTTAACCCTTAATTCTTCTCGATCTACTCATCGATTTTCATCGACCCCAACGGAGAAATCGTAGAGCTCGCCATCCTCTTCACATCTATACGGTTGAGTTTCATCGTCGACGCATGGTATCGCCGAAATCTGGGCGAAAAAGTGGCACGTTTTAGAGGTTCTCGCACGTCAATGGTGGCAGTAGAGGTGGCGCCGTCGTCAACGATGGTGGAGCATGGAGGGGCGCCTCGAAGGGGGTGCACTGATCTGGTTCCGGCCGTCATTGTCTTGCGCGGTTGAAAGATTTTGGTCGCGTATTGGGTTTCGACTGTGTGTTCGTAATCGAGAAGAAAGGGTACGTTGTTGTTGTTGTTATTATTATATTAGTTAATATAAATTTTAATTAACATTAGGCTAATTATTGCATAACTTCTTCGAACGAGGTCCAATTCGGGTGAAACAAATTGCGTTGGGATCGTATTGAAGCCGTCTACGACATGGAACTGGTTTGGTTGGATTCTGAGACAGTTAGATTTTTAGGCTTTAATTGGATTTCAAATCATCGATAAATCAAAGGTGAGTGTTTATACGTTCACAATTGACTAAAATAATTTTTTTATGTAGTTAAATTTATATCGTGAAGTGATTGAAATTTATTGGTTGTTGTTTGATATGTTTAATTGACATTTAAATTGACATCTAAATTAATTGATAGAATTTGAATTGGCAGTTAAGTTGGATTAGAATTTAATTTCCCGTAAAATACCCGATATTCATAATTATGAAATTGTTGTGAATCTATTGACTGTTTGGATGATTGATTGTGATAGATACTATTGGTTGATATTTGGATGTTGATTTGTTTTGATATATCATGTTATCATCCCATATATTATTTATAGTATGTAAAACTGTAAATTGAATTATTTCGAATAAATTAAGAAATAGGTTGAAATGATATATACCCATGGCATTTATTTTTGGATTGAAATGTTATATATCCATCCTTGAATTAAATTGAAATAATTGATTCACTTGGCCATATGATAGAGAATTATATACGGACACCGAATTGGTTAAATTAAATGATTTTAAAATTTTTGTTTTGAAATTATTTAAATGATTTGATTTAAAGGAATAAAAATCGAATTTATGGAAATCAAATTATTTTCGAACTGGAGCTCGAAATGTTGAAATGTAAATTTGGTAAACGAAATTGTTTAAATAATCGAAGTTGAGATTTTAAGCGGTAATCGAAATATGAGGTGAATTTCAGAAATTGATTTGTTTTAAAAAATTGGACTTTCATTCGAACTTTGAATATTGCTTAGTAAAAGTGATATAAAACGATATTTCGAAATTGAGCTCGAAATTAAATTATATTTTAATACTTTCATTTTTAATTGGAATTTAAATTAGTTCGGAATTGGAATTTTAAGTTAATTTGGAATTGGAGTTGAAATTAATTTGGAATTGGAATTGAAATTAATTTGGAAATGGGCATTGAAATTAATTTGGAATCGAAGTAAAATTCGACTTGAAATCGGAATTGAATGGATTAAATCGAAATTAGAACTGATTTAAATTGGAAAATTTGGAAAGTGAACCAGTTTGACTTTGAAACTATTTTTAAATGAATTATTTAATATAAACGGTTTAAAATCTATATTCTTTAAATATTCAATTATTTTGATTTCCAAACTATTTTACTATATAAACCATTTTTATTACTCAAACTTTTTTCTATTAAACTATTTTAACTATTTAACTATTTTAAAACTATTTAAACTATTTTCTAAAATTCAAACCGGTCAAAGGGTGGAATGTTTATATTTAAATCTTGGATTTAAATTCGAACTAGGTTAAAGTAAATTGTAACCAAAATTTTAATTCGAATCAAGTTTTGAAGTGAAATCGATATATCGAATTGAATTAACATTTTGAAGTAAAAATGTGATTTTTGAAGTGAATATGATGATTTCGAAATGGATATGATTTTTGAAGTAAATATGATGATTTCGAAATGGATTTGATTTTGAAGCGAACATGATATTTTGATATCAAGTAAGAATGGTTTTCGAAATATAAAAGAATCAACCGGTGTGTAAAACGACGTTGGTTGTTAAAGAGTTCGGGGCCTCTTATTGGCATACTCTTTGTAAATATTGGAACCACTTTGACAACCGTGTACGCGGTGGATGATATCCAGAATCTAGTGGTTGAATTGGTGACGTTTACTGGAATGAAGTAAGAGAATGATGATGGATAGCCTTGACACTTGTGTCAAAATTAAGATGACTAAAACAGGAGCCTATGTCTGGACAATGAGGTTAGCTACCTCTATCGATGTTGATCACTTGTATTACTATTGTGATTTTTGACTTGATGGGTGCACCTTTTGTTTGGATTGATAGTCGTGGTCGGCCACGAATGGGTTACGACCAGCCAGAAAGGGTAAACTGGTAGAATCCTACCTTAGGCATTGCCTTACGTGCCTTGTCATATTTATCCCTATACGAGCCCATTACGTCTTTGGTTTAGAACTGTATAAATGTGTTAAGGTGGATCAATGTAAAGCCTTAATGCTATTTTGATATTTATTTTACAGATAGACATTATATATTATAGCATATACTATTATATATGAATAGTTTAACGGATCCTTAGGAGATGGAAAACCCGTAACATCTAAGTTATTGCACTCATATTTTGTGATATTGATTTGACTTACATAAGAGTATTTTAGTCCTGACTCGAGTGTTTTGTCTTTTCATTACGCTCGGGTCAGTCCTGAGTTTTTCAGCATATTGAAGATTATTCTCTGGAGGACGAAGATGAAGTTTTGGTATATTACTATTATTCCCTGCATCATGCTATTTTGCTGTATTGGTTATTTATTCCTGATGTATATATATAACTCTGATAAATGTGTATAAATTATAATCAAATGTATGATATAAACAGCTTTATGAACTGTTATTTGATTATTATATTTTATCGTTTCCGCTGTGATATTCTGTGTTTGTTTCCTTCTTCTTTCTTATTCTTCTTATTTAACCCCATTGATTATCTACGTTTCGGATTGTTTAAGTTGGACATGTGTGGATTATTGTCGATTTAAACCTTCCGAAATGTGGGTCGTCACAGAACTTGCTGTAGTTGTAGCACTTCTTCTTTTCATCAGCTTTGCAGTTTCTAATCAAATGGCCTTCGTCTCCACAACCATAATAGACAAGATGTCTTCTTTTGAGCATTCTTTCCTTGAAACTGCTTTCTCTTACCATTCCTTTTCTTCTTGCCTCCACATCTTTTTTGTGGTTTGGCTCTTCCTTTACCACTATAGCTGATCTGGACTTAGGGTGCGAACTCTCCTAGCGAAGATCTTTCTCGACAAGCCCACGTCCACTTTGGAGAAAATGCATTTTTAGTGACTTTGAATTCTGAGTACAACGGGGATCGGATTAGAATTCATGAATAAAATGGAGTACAAAGAAAGCAACAACGTAAAGATCCCTTAAATGAACCATGAAGTCCGTATTTATAGGGAGAGACGACCGGATATCTTTTTGAAAAATCGCCAACGGAATCTCCAGATGTAGACGTTGTCATACGAGCGATCGCTAGGCCCAAATCTTAAGGAATAGGGATCCGTCTCGGTCCCTCTTGATGGCCACGTGGCATGTCGCGATCCCTTTGGTGGGTCTCCCTTCGTGTTAGCTCCATGCCACCAAAGATGTTTGCATATTTGACTTCTGGATTTTGAGATATCGATCAATCTCCGTTGAGTTGAACTGCTAAGCTGATGCGACCCGATCCCTTGTATAGAGATAGGGATCATACCCAATCCCTCGCCTTGTTGTGACTATAACCCATACTTAGAATGTTATGTTAGGTTCATTCCTTAGTTTTGCTTGATTGCTGCTTCATATTATTGTTTATACTCGATTTCTTGACTTTGTGATCACCTCTTAGAACTATTTTCCTTGTCCATCATCGTGTCTAACTTGTCTAGTCGGTCTGAATATAGCCGGGCCAAAAGGCCAGATAACATTTTCCCCTTCAAATTACGTCCTATTTCATACATGACATGCTTTGAATCAAAATGAGTTAGTGCCGTTGGAAAGAAATCCATTCAATTTTCTGAATAGTCGTTATCCTTCCGTCTTATTGTTGCTTTAAGGAGTCGTATCTCTCTCCGTTTAATATGACGCTTGACCGATATCTGATATTACAAAATCTGGATTGCAATTTTCAATCTTTGTATACGGTCGGTTCCATTGAGCTTGTTGATCAAGTTAGTAGGCCTCGGTTATCAGCAATGACTTCAATCCTGTGAAATCCAAGTGAGAATTCAATTTCTGTCGATTAAAGAAATTGAATTTTTAGGATGCACACGTGCACATTCATGTACATATTCCTATAATTGGCTCCGGATCATGTTTACACATTTATGGGTCGTTGCCCATTCCATATAGTTCAAATTTTATTACATTACACATTTTTACCTCTTTTTTTCTTTTTGGTATGGGATCATACCCGAGCCCTTATGCTTGATGGACTTAGCTATTTTAGGCTATGAGGAAATGGGCTACGCTCGCATAAGCCACATTCGCATATAAGCTAAGAAATTAGCCCATTCCTTCTCACATGCCTTGTTTGCTTTCATAACTGAACTGATCCTTCCCCTTCTCTTACATCAGCCATTAAGGACTTCATCTATAAGTTCACTAATTTCACCAAACCCTTCACCAGTTCATCCAATCTCCTATGCATTCCCATCTCCGATCTTGCTTAAAGCCCTTATTGCTATCCCAAATCCAAACCGCCTCCAATCTCGTCAATTTACTTTTAGATCCAAGCCCAAACTCGAATCGCCTTTTCCATTCTTGAGTCTACGTTCATGTTTGATTATATCGGTAGCGGGAATAGCGCTGATTACATTTGTGGTTGTGGAGCGATCGGTTGTAGGCTTGTGTGAGGGGATCAGTTATGGCATGTTGGAGTTTAGAATTACACAACGCTGAATTGCCTAGGGATGGGATCAGTCATGATCCCTTATCCTATGGGGAGTTAGCCATTTTTTGGCATTGCGAACCTGAACTTAAACACTTGAACTTGAATGCATGTACATGAACTCCATTGAAATTTAGCATGCATACATGCTACTTTGAATGTACTTTACTTTGGGCATGAGCACTTGAAGTTAGATGCATACATGAACTCATACATACTTGCATATTTGAACTTGTATGTGCATATATATGACTTGGAACTTGATAAAGTATAAGATATAAATTGGAATACAAACTTGAATTACAAATTTCATACTCTAATTTGTTGATGATCGATCCTGGAGTCTATGTAAAATCCATAACCATCAATATGAGAGTCGGTTAAGACGGTCAGCGATGACGGTCACTTCGATCAAATTCCAAAGTCTCGTCACGGTTGTTGCTTTAATTTTGAATTGTTCATCACTATACTACACAACACTACACTGCACTACACTAGTTCACACTTTACACGGGGGGATAGGTTAATTTTTCTAATGATGATTACCTACCGAGTTTGATAGTTATGGATTCCAGACGCTCGGAGTGCTTAGCTGCAATGACTTCTAAACAGCCTGCTTCACCTGATGATTTCGGTGCAGAATCAAGCTCAGCAACAATATTTGCTAGAAATTCTCTTGGCCATCAAACAAAACATCCCAAAAGCTCCCATCAAGCGGCCAAAGTCCCTCTAAATCAAGAAGAAGAAATTGATCCAACTCCCAGCACTTTAGAAGATGCGGTATTTTTAATTGATCTTGTGGACTACGTGGCTTCGAAGGTCAACGAAGCTTCACTTCGAAGAATTTGCATCAAGCGCGGAGTTCCATTTGAAGACATGCATGTCCCATCTCATCACGAAGAGCCCACTTGCCCTCAGAGGGGTATACTGCTTGCAATAAGTTCATGTGCTGGGTGGGATGCATTCCACCCTTCAATCCATTTGTCTGGAAAATGTTACATTATTTGAGACTAGCTCTAGCTCAGCTGCATCCGAACAGCTATGCATTCCTATATGATACATATATGATATTCCTGGAAATCTTGCACCGTTCACTGACTCCAAAAGACATCAGGTTCATCTACAATCTCAAACGATGAAGGAGAGGCCTATCGTACACCTTCCTCGAGGTGGGGCCTAACTGTTAGGTCTTCACTGATGCTTGGAACAAACTTAGCGCTTTCAAGAATGAGTGGTTCTATGTGTGCCGCCCACCTGGTTTCGTGAGATGGTGGCTGGAAGGACGTAAGTGTCGCCTCAAATTTAAATTTGAGTGCTTTATTCAAGTCGTATCTCGAACTAAGCAGTTATTTTGAAAATTACAGGTAGTCATCCATGACCCAACGATAGTCGTTACTCGAAAGCAGTTTCAACACTCAAGGATACAGCTGTGGAAGATAGAGATATTAAGTTTCTCATAACCGATGAGCGCCTTTTCGCCTTTGGCCTACTTGATGAGGGTCGCATCATTGAGGGCTACCTAGGAACATTGAGGAGGGTACCGTCGAAGGAGGAGATTCCATTAGGCAAGGAGGTGACAATGCTGATCCTGCCGTGCCTCCAGTCGAGGAGGCTCGGGATGCCTCCCTAGAAGGCGAAGCAAGGGGTGATGATGATGAACCTGGTCACGATGACATGGGTTCAAGCCATGAACTTGTGGTCGGATCCTTACAAAGCACACAGCCTCCTGCACCTAAGGAGAGAAAAAGGAAGAAACTTGTCTATAAGCTTTGTAAAGGCCAAGTTTCCATGTAGCCCAAGCTATCTATAACTCCTCAAGTTGATTTGGAATAGTCTACTTCTCAGCCTACAGAAATTTTAGAAAACATATTTAAGGGATTGTCGGATATTCCGATTCCAAATCACACCGAGGCTTATAACTTTGCTGATATGAGCGTTGGATGGTCTGGTTCTCCTACCAGAATTAGTGATGATATTCCTCCCACCATTAGGGGAGAGGCTACTCCAGTCAACAAGGCTCTAACATCTGGTCCATTGGGGGGGGGACACCAGGACACTTACATCCATGTGCACTCCACAACACTGCATTGCACTTATCACGTGCCCTTTAATGCTGAACTTTAACTCATTTTCATTTTCCTTACAGGACCCATGGGCAAAAAGAAACATATGTTCCATTCTTTTTAAAATACAGCGTGCCAGATTCAAAGGCCTCGATCGGGCTTGTATCACCAGAGTAGAAGTCGTAAATATGACCCTAGTTACGATTCCAATCGAGATCAAGACTATCATGATATTGGTGATAGGAACTACTCTTCGTATTCTACTTCCAAGCATCAATCTGGATCTAGGTCTCATCCTCCAAAAGGTCCAGATAGGTGACCGGATCGGGGCGATGATATCCTTCCGGCCGACATTTCACGAGGACCGCCCTTTACTTCAGTCCCTACACAACCGATTGTGTCATCATATTCTGGACGATCTTTTAACCGCAGATGTCACTGTGGTTCCGAGGCTCCTTAGTGCAGGCCAGGCAAAGAGAGCACCGTTACTTAAGTTGTTACTGAAGACTAATATGTCGATAATTCCACATGCATAGCCCAGCTTAGGGAAGGATTCCCATATGTTTACTTTGACGGGTTTATGTTTGTGCTTAACCTAAAGAGGGTTCCTAAGAAGGTCTAGGAAATGACCGTTGACTGCATGGCCGATATTCATAAGCAGCACAACGAATGGATGAGAGCGGCAGAGAGGATCTCTAAAATCTCCAGATAGAGGCAGCAAGAAATTGAAAAACTGAACCGCCAAGAAGCTCAAAGCAAACAGATCATTTCCACTCTTGATGCTGAGTTAGATGCATTAAGGAAATCTCAAGTAGAGGCCGAGAAAAGAGATGATGAAGCTACCAAAGCACTCGAAGCGGGGAAATCTAGATACTTGATTAAGGTTGAGCAGTTGCACCATCGAAATCATAAGCTGGTTATCGAGAGAGACACAGCCCGAAGAAGTGCTACTGAATTAAAGACCAAGCTTGAGCATGAGATAAAAGAGAAAGACGAAGCACAGAAAATTAGCCAGGAGGCTTGTGATGAACTAGTTACGGTTAGACTTGAGAGGGAGGCAGCCGTTGAGAAGGCTAAAGACATTGATGCTCTTGTAAAGAGTGAAGTAGAGGCTGCAAAGAGACAAACCCGGGAGGAGGTTATGGATGAGCTGGATCAGCTGCTTATCTCTTTTAAAATTAATGTCTTGAAGTTCAGAAATTTAGAAAGCCTCCAGGGCGACTACCCCTACCATCTTATCCGTGCTTGGGAATAGATAGTTGAAGACGAGAAGAGAAATCTTGGTGATGAAGGGATTGATCTGATGCAGCTGGAAAAAGAAGTCTTGAAGGATGAAGAACCCAGAATCATGCATGAGGGCCTACTCCTGATCCAAGAAGAACCTACCACAGCTGCTCAATAAGAATAGGCAAGGGTTCCAGAGTCATACAGCATGACACTACGGCTAATCAGACTTCGGAGACCCAAGCTATCCCTAGCTCCAATGTTGACTCCTCTACTGACACTAGTTATAACCCAGAGGAACCGCTACTTTAGAAATTCACTGGCCTTTCTCCTATCCTAGAAGGAGCATCCGGTAGTACTCTAGCTCACATGTAAGTTCAAACCGAAGAGGCTATTTCATTGGCTTCCCTCATTTTTCAGAATGTCGATGAATCTTCGATTGACATCTCTAACTTCTCTCGTTGTATTTCTTTAGCTTCTGATCCGCTTACTATTGCTCAGCTCTCTCCTTAGGGCTCTCAACTAGGATCACAAATACCAGCGATGGAGTCCGTAACCATAACGACTTCAGCAACAATTCATAACATTTCGGATAAGGAAGTTCTGGACTTTAATGAGCACTTGATGGATGCTATGTTGAAGGAAAGAGTTGATTTGAATTAGGGGACTCAAGTTGGTGATGATGTTGTTATTACCAGGTTTCCCATTCTTTATCGGGTACCTCCATGCGTGAGATGGAGCAGAAACTTGAGGCAGATGTTCTTCTTGCAACAAAGATAAAAAAGAGAAGTTAGAAGTCATTCCTCCTCCCATATCTATAGTTTTGCTCGAGGAGACCATTTTTTCCCCTCGTTCACTTCTCTCCACTCGGGGGCATTGAGAGTTTCTCTACAGTGTACTCTTCAAGCATCCCAATTCCACTTCTCAGCCTAGAACTGCCCATAACACACCTACTGGATCAGCCCAGAGCACCCCACTCAAGGGTAAAGGGAGTGGTAGAAGAGGAGAGAAAAGAGGAGGAGAGAGTTCGAGCGAGATATCTCCTAGTTTCAAGAAGAAGAAACAGAAGTCATCAAAGAAGAAGTAACTCTAGGTTTGCACTTCTCTATGGCTCAGAACAACAGTAGTCTTTTTATAGTTTATTGGACATAAACTTGTACTTAGCTTCCAAGTTTAGTACGTAAATAAAAGTTCTTTTATTTCTGTTCAACTTTTTTGTAAATATTTTAAAATGTTCGAGCTATTACGTTTTCCATTCAATATACTCGTAATTTGTTGCTCGTCATTAAGTTGTAATGTCATTCGATCGCCCTTCGCTCTGGGCGTCGACTCGATAATTCCATCTCAAGGCCTCCTCTCAGGCGTGGCCCTAAGTCATATGAAATTCAAGGCATTAGCCACAGTGCTAGACTATCATGTTCAGCGATTAAGCAAATAATATTCCTGCCCCCAAGCCGGGTTGGCGGAGTTAGCTTGTGGACGTCGGATCCCATCCATGATAAGTTTATACTCCTCCTATCAGATTCAGGTTAGAGTTAGAGAATGAATGGTTGACACACTCATACGTATGTTTATACTCTTATCCACAACCTGGATATCAAAATTAGTCGATGGGTGATCTATCACGCCCATTTGATACATATACTTCGACCCTTCAGGTCGTAGACGAGAGTTAATGGATGAACGGTTGAGTCACGTTCACTTTTTTTAATTCGATTGTGGATCTAAGAACTTGGCTGGCGCCAAACTCTGGATACTTGTTAGTTTATATTGGGTGTATGCAGACGTAAGTTGGTCGCACATCACAACTATTATATCATGCAAAAACAGTTCACGGATATGGAAGAAATCTCAAATTTCTATTGCCACCTGAAAAGAAGCAACAAAATATGTCTTATTACATGGCTTTGAGCCGAAATGAAAAAGTAAATGCTTAATGAAATACAACTGAATGAAATTAAACTAAGTGAAATAGCGTCATAAATGCTGCTATTCCATGCTCTTGGAAGTGCAATGTCTTCGACGGTCGTTAGTTTGAAAGTTCCATCTCTAATCTTTTGGCCAATAACATATGGTCTGTCCCATTTCGGACCCATGTGGATAGTGAAAACTCGTTTCAAGACAAGATTACCAATTTCAAAGGTCCTAGTTCGGACATTAGTATTGTAGTATCGGGCAACTAGATGTTGATATGCAGCTACCCTCAAATCAGCTTCTTCACGCTTCTCATCGTCCATGTCTAGAGATTCCAAAAGGAGATCTCGGTAAGTTCTGTAGTCGTAGTAAGTCACTCGATGAGAAGAGACATCAAGTTCTATAGGAATCATGGCTTCGGAGCCGTATGCAATGGTAAATGGAGTATGGTCTGTCGCGGACTTGTGGGTGGTTCGGTATGCCCATAGTGCAAACGAGAGTTAATCAACCCACTTGCCTATGACCTTCTCTGAACACTTCTTCAGAATGGACTTTATGACTTTATTAACAGTTTCGACCTATCCATTAGCTTGAGGGTAAGCAACTTTCACAAATATTTTCTCAATGTGATGCCGGCGGCAAAAGTCTTTAAATTCAGAACTGTTGAATTCGGTGCTGTTATCAAATATGATTGTTTAGGGGAGATCAAAACGACATATGATGTTTCAAACAACAAAGTTGATTACTTTCTTCATTGTGATCATGACCAAAGGCTCAACCTCAGCCCATTTAGCGAAGTAATTGACTGCTATGATGGCGTACTTCGCACCACCTTTAGAAATCGAATAGGAGCCGACGATGTAAAAACCCTAAGTGGCAAACGACCATGGATCGACCATTTGAGTAATTTCTATCGATGGGGCTCCCGGAATTTTTGCAAACATCTAGCACTTGTTGCATTGCCTGGCATAATCAAACGCGCCCCGATTGACAGTTGGATAGTAATATCCATATCGGAGTATTTTCTTAGCCAGGGTTTCCCCTCTAGTGTGATCGCCGCATTCTCCTTTGTGGACTTCTCATAATACTCACTTGATTTTATCATGGGCGATGCACTGAAGTATGGGTACCAAGAAACCATTTCTAAACATAATTCCTTCTTGGATGATGTGGCATGAAGCTTTGCGGAGGATCTGTTGTTTTACATTCCTTTATTCGGGAAGGATTCCCCATCATAGATAGTCTTTGATAGGAGTCATCTGAGACTCCTTTTCCGGTTCCGTCTCTAAGACCCAATCAATCTCCATCTGATCAATGCTTGGAGCATTAAGTACTTCAACTAGGACCAAGCCCATTAGCTGTGCATCCCCAGAACTGGCCAGCTTGGCCAGTGAGTCGGCTTTCTCATTTTGTTCTATGGGGATGTGTGTAGAGGTGTAGTACTTGAAGTCGGTCAATAACTCTTGGACCTGGCCGAGATAAGGAGCACGTTGCCACCCCTTGACCTCATAATCTCCCCTGACTTGGTATACAACTAACTAGGAATCACAAAAGATTTATAAAGTTTTCACTCCTAGTTCTCTGGCAAGTTTGAGCCCAACAATCAAGTCTTCATACTCGGCTTCGTTATTTGTTGCAGGGAAATCGAGTTTCAGGGCATAGCAGATCAATCGTTCCTGGGGAGTCACTAACACAACTCCGATGCCAGAACACCAATAAAACACCGATCAATGGATGCTCCATCCATGTACCTCTTCCATCGAATGGTCGGTTCTGCGCTATTGCCTAGAGAGTCGTCTAACGCAGTGAATTCAAGTATGAAGTCCACCAATGCTTGTCACTAGATAGCTCTCCAAGGGAGATAAGTAATATCGAATTAGCTCAATTCGATGTTCCACTTAAGCAACCTTTCAGATGTCTTAGGTCGCCGTAGGACCTGTTGTAACGGTTGGTCAGTGTAGACGTTGATGAGATGAGCTTGGAAGTAAGGGCGGAGTTTTCGCGATGCAATCAACGGGCAGTACACAAGCTTTTCTAGCTTTGGGTAGTTTCTCTTGGCACCTGTCAATCGCTTGCTAACATAATATACTTTCTTCTGGATCCGATTTTCCTCGCGTAACAGTGCAACACTTATGGCATGTACCGACACCGCCATGTAGATGTATAAGTCTTCATGATATAGCGGCTTGGATAGAATAGGAGGTCTCTCTAAGTGATCCACCGGAGCTTTAAACGCATTAATGCAATCCTGCATCCATTCAAAGTTCCTCTTCCCTCTCCTAATCAAATCAAAGAAGGGAATACACTTGTCGGTGGTCCTAGATATGAATCTGTTTAAGGTACGACCTTCCTATCTGCTTAATCGTCTTTGACACTTGGATGTTTCGAATTACTTGAATCTTCTTAGGATTTGCCTCGATTCCGCGAGAGTTAATGATGAAACCCAGAAATTTTCCCTAACACAATACCGAAAGAGCATTTCAATGGATTGAGTTTCATTCCATATTTTCGGAGAACACTGAACATCTCCGCCAAGTTACCGATGTGGTTGTTTGATTGCCGTGATTTCACGAGCATATCATCCACATATGCTTCCATCGATCGCCTAAACTGGTCTTTGAACATCCGATTGACCAGTCTCTGGTAGGTATCTCCAACGTTCTTTAGTCTGAATGGAATCACAACATAGCAATACAGTCCCAGATTCATAATGAAACTGGTGTGCTCCTGGTCGAGGACGTGCATCAGGATTTGATTGTATCTGGAGTACGCGTCCATAAATGAAAGTAATTCATGTCCAGAAGTCGAGTCTACCAACCGGTCAATCCTTGGAAGTGAAAAGCTGTCCTTCGGGCACACCTTGTTCATATCTGAGTAGTCAAACATGTTCACCACTTCCCATATGCTTTTCTCACGAGGTCAGGGTTAGATACCCGTTTCAAGTAGAGAGCTTCACGGATAAACCCATTGCTCTTGAGCTTATCCACCTCCTCTTTAAGTGTGGAAGATCTCTTCAAATCCTTGCCGCGTTGTTTTTGTTTCACCGGGACATGCCTCGGGTCAATACTCAATGCATGGCTCACAATGGTCAGCGAGATCCCACACATGTCAGAATGGGTCTAAGCAAACACATTAAGATTCGCTCAGAGAAAACCAGTTAACTCCTTCATCATCACTGGACTGAGCTGTGATTCGATCTTCGGGACCCATATGGGGTCGTCGTGACTGACCGTGAATTCGATTGTTAGCTCAGCGGGTGCATGCTTGGATTCTTTGGGCTCTTCTTCTTTGTCTCTCGAATCTATATCTTTATGGAACCGACTGTGGTGCCCGAGCCAAGGCCGGGATGCTGGTTGCTAAGCCTCATTGGTTTTTATGCAGAGAGACTTCTCCATGCCTTTTTCCTTCTCCTTTCACTGAGAATCTCTCAATTTGGCCATATAAAGGCCACGTCCAGTCGCCCGGTCTCTATGAACAACTCCTACACCATTGTCTGTTGGGAATTTTAGTGTCAAGCACCAAGGGGCAAGAGCTGCCATGAATTCAACAAGGGTTAGTCAGCCCAATAAGGCATTGTATGGAGAGTCCACATCCAACACAACAAATAGCAGCATCTGCACTCTGCTACGGCTACCATCCCTTAACTCCACTGGTAGCTCGACATAGCCTACCACTTTAGTAGCAACACCGTTAAAGCCGTGAATGCGAGCTTTGCATGGTTTCAGGTCCTTGGTTTCCATTCTCACTTGTCGTAAGCTCTCTTGAAAATAATGTTTACAGAACTACCACAATCAATCAAAATCTTCGTCACTAAGGCGGGGCCGATTATGGCCGAGATCACCATCGGGTCGATTGTGGGGGCCTCTACCAAACCCGCATGTTTACTTTGGAATACTACGTTGTCCGTCTTAGTATGTTGCCGTTTGGCCGGAGTGCCATCCTCCATGTTTGAACAACATTCAAAATCAACATGCATGATCGCATTCTCATAACGCTCCATTTCACACCAGCTTCTGTTGGCTGGATGCGGTCCTCTAACAATGGTATTGATAACTAGTCTTCCTCTGGTCTGCCTAGGTTCCTCAACACTAGGCAAAGCTTGTCCTCGAGTGAGGTCGGATATCCCCTGCCCACCGTCCTGCGGTGCTTTAGAAAACTATTGCAATTTTCTCTCACGAATTAACTTCTAAATGATATCATGCAAGTGATGACACTCGTCTGTATTATGACCATAAGTTTCATGGAACCTACAGTACTTCCCTGTTTTCTTCTGCTTCTCCATCGAATCTCTCGGAGGCGGTTTTCGGTACTACATGGTATTATAGGTCGATAGATAGGTATTCCCTAACGATGTGTTCAAAGGCGTATATGTGTTGTACGTAGGGATCTTTGGCTTCCATCTTCGAGAATCTCATCTTCGATCGCGGTTTCTATCATCGCCTTTCTTCTACTCATTTGGTTTATTCTAAACATTAATCTGAACTTTCTTAGAATTATCACCAGACTGTTTTGCTGCTACATTATTTTGTACTCCCTCAGCAATTGAGCCTGCAACATCCCTCTTTCTAGTTTGCTTTTCCTCCTTTCTCAGAAACTGGGCTGCCTTTGGAAGAAAATGGTCTAATGTGGAAGGAGGCTTTCGTGCTAACCAATCACCAAATTCAAAATTGAGGTCGACTCCCCTAGTCAGTGGTATGAGTATTGCATCATCATTTAGATTACTGACTTCTGTAACAGACGTATTCAACTATTGTAGGTAACCTTTAAGTGACTCCCCCGGTGCCTGAACCAAGTTGGAGAGAGACATAACATCTTTGGGGCAAGGCGCATGCATGCGGAACTACTTTAAAACTTTATTTCTAACGCATCAAATGAAGAAATAGACCATGATGATAGCTTAGTGAACCACATGGTCGCAACTCCCTCTAGGAAAATAGGAAAACATCTACACTTGACTGCATCAAGGGCTTAGGCAGAGTCCATAAGTCATTCGTACCTCATAAGATGCTGCCTAGGGTCGGTTTTTCCCATGTAAGTAGGCATCAAAGGCATATTAAACTTCCATGGATACTCTGCATGTAGAATGTTATCGGTGAACGGAGTATGGCTCCTGGATAGTCCCCAATCATCATTGGTTAAGCCTTAACTTTCTTTCACAAGTTTCCTCACCATGGCTGTTAAGTCCAGTGTTTGAAAATTTGGTACCAAGTGGTGGTCGTGTTCCACCTCATGTGAATGTCCCGGTCCATGTCTACGGGTAGTACCATGTTGCCTTAGCTCCACTTGCTCCCGATCAATCTCTAGAGCAGTAGTCCTACCATCATCTCTCAGCGGTGGTTCAACTATATTCACTTGAGCTCCAACACCCTGATCGATTGCAACACTTAAGGAGAGGACCCCTCCACCTGATTGGTGGTTCCCTCCATGGGATAGGGATCGAAGCCAATCCCTCTATAGGGATCGGGGCCGATTGGTGTCGGTCACTGGTAGTGGGCCGCTTGGTTCTATCCCGATATTCCAGTGTCGTATGCGTCAGGTTTGCGGTGTGTTCTCTGGCGATAATCGTTAGGTGAAGAGGAATTCTCCGAAGCTGAGTATTGAGTAGGCTCCCTCCTTGTCTTGCCATGCTGATCCTTCAAATGGTTCATCAGACCAATATTGGCCTAGATCTATTGATTAAGTTGCTGATGGATATCGATCAGTTCCTTCATCAAGTTCTGGAAATCAGCTTTGGTGATAAATTCACCCAGATTCTAGATTCTGTAGCTACTGGTTGAACATTTTCATCAACTTGCTGAACACTAGCTTCTTCGTTTCCTTCAACAACACGAGAAGTAGACTTAGTTCCTCTGACCATGGTTATTAGTTTCCTTTAGATCTCCTTCAAATCTAAGTTGAAACAGAAACTTGTTGGCAGAAATATGATCTATCTTGCGGATACGGGAATCCACCGGTAGATGATGTGATACAATCAGACTAAGAATTGATTTTCTCAGTGAAAGCACCAAAATGTTTGCATCAAAATTGGTCACAATCACCCTATAGAGTTTTTTAGAGAAATAAATAAAGAAATCCAAATGAAAATAAAGGAAACCAACAATTAAATAACAGAAAATAAGAAAAAACAAGAACACAACGATTTATAGTGGTTCGATGTTGAAAGTCTACGTCCACTTTGGAGAAAATGCTTTTTTAATGACTTTGAATTCTGAGTGAATAGGGATCAGATCAGAATTTGTGAAAATAATGGAGTACAAAGAAAAAAACAGCGTAAAGATCTCTCAAATGAACCATGAAGCCCGATTTTATAAAGGTGAAAGATGAATATCTTCCTAAGCAAAATCTCCAGATGTAGATGAGATCACACGAGCGATCGCTAGGCCCAAATCCCAAGGAATATGGATCGGCCCCGGTCCCTCTTAACAACCACATGACATGTTGTGATCACTTTGGTGGGTCCCCCTTCGTGTTAGCTCGATTCCACCAAAAATGTTTGCATATTTGACTTTTGGATTTTGAGATATCGATCGATCTTCATTGAGTTGAACTGCTAAGCTAATGCGACTCGGTCCCTTGTATAAAGGTAGGGATCATACACGACCCCTTGCCTAGTTGAGACTATAATCCATACTTAGAATGTTCTGTAGGGTTCATCCCTTGGTTTCGCTTGATTGCTGCTTCATATTTTTGTCTTTGCTCGATCTCTTGACTCTGTGATCATCTCTCTAAACTAATTTCCTTGTCCATCATCGTGTCTAACTTGTCCAGTCAGTCTAAATATAGCCAGGCCAAAAGGTCGAATAACAACTATATAGTGCACTGCTATCATGCCCGGCCGATGTTAGACAATTGTCAAGGGTTAAAAGAAATAAAACATCACATAACCTACTGTATATCTCACAACACATGGAATACAATATAATAATCATCATAGATATAAAACATGAGTGACAATAATAACTAAGTGAACTGGATATCAGAGTTATACAACATAGTAATAGATTTTATACAAAGCAGGAGTAAGCTCAAATAACTGTATCACATTGTCAAGGCTCCATGGTGTTGCATGATAAAATAGGCATAGCAATCGATATATAATATGACGTAGCTCTATCCAACTTGTCCTCTATACAGCTATTGCATCTCACCTAAAACAGTTATCTAGTCTACTCGCTTAAGAGTATCGAAGAAAATAAGAAGCAAAGCATAAAACTTTGAGTAAGACAATAGTTTGGCGTGAGCGACAAATAAATCTCAAAATACAATACAAGTCGATATAGTAAGGAACAAGGGTATACGAAACATACCTAACATGTCTCTGTAACCAAAGAGTTAGCACATAACAAGTATAATATGCCACCCTACTACATCATAAGAGCATACTGCAACCTAAGTACAATGGTGGGTGTCTAGGTACACCTATACACAATACTGATCTCAAGTGACATCCCTAGAGTGATAGATTATGGGAGAAAACAAACAAAAAACATAGCATCCATCAAGAAATCCTCACCATCAATCGATGTGCGCTACATATACGATAACTCGTATGACCTTTTCCCTTCCAGGGATTAATGGATCTCGGTTTTCAGTGTAATCATAGCTCGAAGATGATATCAGACCCTTCCTCCAGTCTAAGATATACAGATCCATTCAAATGATCCGAGGTAGCCTTTTAAAGTACCTATATTTTCATTCATAATACCCCTGCTTTTGAGTACATCTGAAAAAACTACGAGTATCAACGATCCCATAGCATGAGTATTTGAGACCTTTCCTTACCCCCATCTTGTTTTCATTATCTTTAAGGAACCATTCCACGTTCCTTCTTTTCCATGATAGAACCATTTAATATTCTATCCACGGATTATCCTTCTTAGAACCCGCCCTATATGGACAACCATTTCTCACGACTCCTTTCCACATCGAGCCGCCGTAATAAGAACCTAACTCCATTCCTTTTCCAAGCCATGAAGCAATATGCTGCCGGGTTGACTTCTTCCGACCACAAAAACCACTCATCACCGAAGCTTTCTATCGACCAGATTTTGATGCGAATTAAAACATAGGATCCCCAAGTTTCATCCAATTCTGACGATTTCTACCTTCGATTTCTCCCGACCAAAAACCACTCATTTCCAGGGCTTTATACCAACCATATTTTGATGTGACTAGAAACATAGACTCCCCCATACTCCAGAGCCCCTCCTCTAAGTTTCATCCAATTCCGACCATTTTTGCTTTCGATTTCTGTCAACCAAAAAGAACTAGTCAACGGAGCTTTCTGCCGACCAAATTTTGATGCAACTTGACATATAAGCTCCCTCATGCTCAATATCCTATACTTCAAGTTTCATCCAAATCTGACCACTTTTGCCTTTAATTCCTGCCGACCAAAAACCACTCATCGTCGGAGCTATCTACCAACCGAATTTCGATACGACTTGAAACATAAGCTCTCCTTATGCTCCAAAGCCCATCCTTCAAATTTCATCCAATTTTGACCACTTTTGCCTTCGATTCCTGCCGACCAAAAACCATTCGTCGCTGGAGCTTTCTATCGACCGGATTTCAATGTGACTTGAAACATAAGCTCCCTTTATGCTACAAAGCTCATCCTTCAAGTTTCATCTAATTCTAACCACTTTTGCCTTCGATACTTTTCAACCAAAAACCACTCATCGCTAGTGCTTTCTACTGGTTGGATTTCAATTGATACTTGAAACATAATCTCCCCTTATGCTCCAGAGCCCATACACTATTTTTCATCCAATTTCGACCACTTTTTCCTTTAATTCCGACCGATCAAAAACCACTCGTTGCTGGAGCTTTCCACAGATCAAATTTATTTGCGGTTTGAAATATAAGCTCCCCTTATGCTCCAGAACCCATCCTCTAAGTTTCATCCAATTTTGACCACCTCTTTCCTAACTACCTAGATGCACTAGCAAACCACATCAATGCACAACATACTAACATGAAATATAGACCATATACATCCATACACATTCAATTTGTCAAGACAGGGCAACTAAGCAAATCCTATTCTATGTCTAACTTTTACACTAGCATAACAATATTATTTAAGGGAAATAATTTCTTGAGGGAACACTAACATACCAGTATGATTAAAAGGGATTACAAAACTATTTAAAAACCTTTTCAAAACCTTTAGATTTTGTCCATAAACATATATAAAAAATGTGATTAAAGTTAGAAACCATTTTAGGATAAAAATCATGTTTAAAACATCAACTTTAGCTATATAAACATGCATAGGATAGTGAGAGGTCAAGAACCTAATACCCGAAATTACCACTTTTCTCTTTAGATCTTAAATGAATGGCAAGGAACATGAATTCAAATCAGCCAAAAATAATAATGTTCAATTCCTCTATGCTAATTACCCATATAATGATGATTTAGGCTATGATTAGTAAGAAAAATGTAAGTTTTTTGATGGAATTAGGATTAATGGAGGTTTAGAATTGTTTTGAGGAATATAGAAATGATTTAGATCAGTCCCTATAGCCTCCCCTTAGCACAATTCTCGAAATTCATTAGTGGGCCTAAGTATGTGCTTAATTAATTACCCACTAATGCAAGCCAACAACAACCAAACTTAAAACAACCATAACTTTCAAATGAAAAGTTCGTTTTACTATCATGACCAATATACGGAATGGAAAACAATCATTTTGAAGCAATGTAGTGGTTTTAGACCCTAACTCGGCTCCTATCAAATTTTATAGTCCTTATAAGGTTTTTAGTCAAAATGGTCAAATAAAAATTCGATAAAGATCATGTGTGTGGAAAATGTTCCTAAGAGTCATTTCTTAAAATATTAGAGTCAGACTATCTCATATGAATTAAATAGAAATATTTTATGTTCCACCGAAATAAAATATTTTATGATCCTCCAATACGTAAAATACTGGTCGTTACACTTACGGTGGCCTTCGATCAACTTAGGTTAGAGCACAAAATCATGAATTTGCTGGTAAAGAAAGGATAGTGATGGTGCAATCTTGAGCAATGGAGATGATTGGAGTATGTGGGATCAACTAGGCTCGATGCATATGGGTGGCTGGTGGCGTTAAATCTTAGCCTTCATGCTCGTAGCGGCGACGACGATGGAAAATAGGTGGTAGTTGGGGTTTCAATGGTTGTAGTCACGATGTTAGGGAAATATGTAGATGCAGAATAAAAAAAATACAATAGTTAGATTATTTATTAAATTATGAAAATGCCACTTAACTTTAAATGTTTATAGCTCTCGCATACAACCTCCGTTTCACGTGTGGTTCATGGCATTAGAATCATGGTGATATAAGGAATGTTTTGGTATATTGTCTGCTATGTTTTGAGATATTTCAAAAAAGTTCCTTATTGTGTTAGGTTCGTTATACAGTTTTACGCTTACGGGGTGGGCCTTAATCTAGTAGGTTCATAAAAGGTCGACCGATGAGGAGTTTTGGGATTGATCCTAATAGTGTCGTAGACCATTAGAAAAATGACTAGTATGGACTTGACTTCAACATACGATAGTTTGAGGAATTGAGTCCTCAACATACGATAGTACGAGGAGTCGAGTCCTCAATATGCGATAGTTTGAGGAGCCGAGTCCTCAATATATGATAGTTCGGGGAGCCAAGTCTACAATATGTGATAATCCAAGGAGTTAAGTCCTCAATTTTCAATTGGCGTCACGACACATTTAATGGAGCCGAGTCCTTTATATGCGACTTGACGATACCAGGTTAAGATTTTGGGGTCGATCATAGGAATGAGATTAGGCATGAGTTAAATTTTAGTGAGACTTAGCATATGATGTCGCTACAGTATTACATTATGTTTAATTGACTTGTTGGGTGCAAGTGACATAGGTTAATATATATTTTTTGACCATAAGTGATGTTTTACTAGCTTATTAGTACTATACACTTATATGATGCATTTTAATCACCAAACATACGTCTGACCCCTTCTATCATTCTCTTCTTTTTAGATGTACTCTGATAGGTCAATAGAGAGGACTGGTTATGACTTAAAGATGTGATGGTATGATGGAGACATATATTTATTTATTAGTTATCTATTATTTTATATTATTTATTCCCAGACATTATACTGTTTCTGTTACCAATTTAAGGAGATGTTGTAGTTGGAATTTATTTTATATTACATCGTTTTATTTGTTTGGGATTGTATTATTAATTATTATATCTTATTCCTTATGCTATGAGTCTAAAAGTGTAGAATATTGTTGATAATTCTGTGATGTGTTATATATTTTATATCAAAACAATCCATCATTAGTGACATCTGCGATGCCAGTGTCATTTTTAGACGTGGATCTGGCAGTTGTAGATAACTAGTTGTTACAGCTCACTATATCGGTATAGTATGTGTCGAAGGTGTAATGCAGTTGTCGCATTTGGTATTGGAGCCTATACCTAGCCGGAATTGTGTGTTTTAATGCTTCATATATCAATCGGTGTGCTGCTAATGTGGGTTACAAGCATAATGTCTGGGTGATGTGTGATGATGAACCAACGAGGACGTTGGGCTCCTTAAGGAGGGTAGTTTGTAATATCCCTTTTGGAAAGTTAAAAAGATCTTTTAGCATAGTGGTTACTGCATGGTGTTGCTTTACGGGGTGGCATGAGTTTGAATCTCACAGTCATCACAGATAGGCCTCCACAATTCAGTACTCGATAGCTCTATATTTTGGTATGCGATAGCTCTTTACCACTTAGTACTCGATAGCTTTATATTTTGGCATGCGATAGCTTTACTTCATGACACTCAATAGCTTTTCCTACCTTGGCATTCATTAGCTTCTTTCTTCATCATTCTTTAGCTTTGCTCCTTCATACTCAATAGCTTCTATGTGGTAGCCTTTATTCCATTAACATTTGATAGCCTCATATACTCTGTCTTGGTACTCGATAACATTAAAGTTCTTATACAATAGTCCTTTGCACCTTGAACCTTGATATCTTGAGTGTATTTATTATATGATGGCTCTTTTGTGCTTTTAACACTCGAAGCTCATTCCATTTTGATAATCAATAGTTTTATTGGTTCCTTAGCCGTCGATAGCTTCACTCTTGTTCAAACTTTGAAGATTTTTAGTGTAATATGGATTAAAATAAAATAATTAATTTTATAACGATTAACAATAAAGTCAAAGGTGGCTATTTTTATGTAACTTATAATTCCTCTCATTTTAAATTGAAAATGTATACAAATATACTTGTAAAAATATAAATTTCTATTAGAATGAGTGTATACTACGAATATGAAATTTTATAAATTTATTTTGGTTGAAATATATATTAATTAAAGGATTTAATTTCATTTGTTTTGTAAGGAATGGAAAAATAAAAACAAAGTCCAATACATTTTTGTATAATAGTTCTAATACGCAAATACAATAGTTGAAATAAAATTTTACTTACTATTAACAAACAAGTTTGGTTAAAATGCAAAGATTAATAGAAAGATGCATGGTATTCAATGATACAAAACTAAAAAACTGACGGTTAATATCAAAGGCCGATAAGCTCGAGAAGAATGTCGCAAAACTCATGGATATATTTGTTTAACAATTCCTAAGTGTAGATTTTTTTATTTTGAAGACGGTGATGGAGCTTGGTGTGTAGGTGATGAGTGAGTATGTTTTTCTTGTGTCTGTATATTGTGTATGTTTGTTTATGTTTGGATATTGATGACGACGATGAAATAAGTATGTTTACGTTGGATGTGTTGGTATTTATTGGATATTTGTTGAATATATTGGTATTTGTTGGATATTATTAGTTCGAATGAAGTATATTTGTTTGATATTAGTATTTTTATGTTAAATATGGTATGTTATTGGATATCCTGTTGAATATTGTATATTTGTGTTGTATATTTTTGATATATTAGTTTGTACAAGAATGTGTGATTTAGAGTGGGAAAAGCAGCGGAAATGCTGCAAAATGTTTCGGGCATGGTGTAGGCTAGGTGTCGGTATAGCGTCGCTAAATCCGATTTTGACAGTTTATGATGGCACTGGTATGGCATCAACAAATCCAATTTTGACATTTTATGACGGCATCGATATGAGATCCATAAAATATTTCTTTTGTTGTAGGCATATCATCGAAATGGGATCGGTAAAAGGACGTCGGCAATTTGACATCGAAATGATGTTGGTAGCATGGTGTTGGTAATAAGACGTTGGCATCACGAGGGTAAGGAGTCATACGAATGTCGTCGGTAAGGCATCGAGATTTTTTTGACTATCGAGCCATTTACCAAAGCTATGTATGTCATCGATGCGACGTCGGTAAACCTATTATCTTTTGTAATGTTGAAAGGAATTTAAATTTAATTCAATTGCTTGTGTATTAAACTTGAATTACTCTACGATGGAATTGGATACAATGTAGACAAAGGGGGTATATATATTACAAATTCTTGAAAAAATGGCTTTATATTTGTTATATAGAGGTGATTTTATCTTAAATTTTAGTACAAATTTATAATGAGGGTAAAGTAATTTATGGTGTATGAATAAAATTTATCAACTTAGAATTTTGAAATGAAATCATCATAAGTAAAATAGTCAATATTATGTTATACAGCTAGGATTAGTAGCCATTTTTATTGAACACCATTTTGTAGCCTTATGATATCAAACATGTTTTTATTTAAATATGTTTTTTCTTTCTCCTGTCACATGAACCAAATATTTAAATATAAACTTGTGTCTGATATTAGAGGGCTACAAATGATGCTAAATAAAAGAGGCTATTGATCCTATTGTAAGATGTTAAAAACAAATATAATGATATACACGATAAATTCATGCAAATGTGTGTAAAAAGGTAAGATTTCTTTTAGAGAATCTCAAGGAAATTGTCACGTACCGGATTTTTCGACTTTCGAAAATTCGACATCGATACTCACTTTACCGACCGTCGAGCAATCGAGTGCCGGAAACTCCAATAGTGAGGGTTTTAGAAAGAAGAAATAGAAGAAAAAGAGAAGAAGAAGAAAGAAAGAAAGAAGAACAACAGAACCACAACAGAAACAGAAGCAGAACATCAAATCAGAATCTCACATATCGCAGCGGAACAATATATAATAAATAAACACTAGTCTTTTTAAACAAAGAGCTATATCAGTTTATACATACATCAATCATCAGAGTCAATATACAACAATGGACAGTTATATAACTTGTCCTCATACAGAATACACAGCGGAATAAATACTATCAGATACCAATACTACGTCTCGCCATCCAGCTTATCTCCAAAGCTCCAGAATATCCTGATAACCTAACTCTAGGCTGCCCGTGTGGAAAATGGTGGGCACCCAGAGTTTAGAAGGGAAACAATAAACTCCGAGTCAGTCATGGTGACTGGTGTGAGATCGTAAAACAGTTATTTTTCTTTAAAATAAACAACAGAAGAATTTTAAAGTAAATTTCGCAATGCCTTTGGAAAATGAAACTACCATAAGACCTCCCGCCACACACACAATGCAAACGCAGACTTGGAGGAGATTTCTTCTTATGATAGTCAAAGATGCTTACTACGCGAAAATCAAATTCTTTTTTATATTTTTATTAGTGCATAGTGTAGAAAACATTTCGAAAGTAGAATATAAATCTTAGCCAGCATAGGTACCATTATAGTATGCTTGCTATAGCTGCCATATTAGATGGCAGGTTCTACAACTAATACCGTACAAAGCTCGTATTGTTTCTTTGGATTTCCAACAAATGGTCAGGCTAAGGAACTTCCTTTTCCACGATGGGTACGTCCCTGGAATAGACGACCCGAGAACCTAACCGGATCTCTGCCAACACAAGGCCGGGTTACCTCTGCAAAAATAGGTAACTACTGACACGCGTATGCCATCCCCCGATCGTCACCGATCTTCCCGAGGATCCCCGATTCGCAACAAACCACATAGAAAAATAATGCAGTAACCACAGAGGTTAAGTATCTGGGCTCCATACCATGATACCACCTTTATCCAGAAGGAATGACATACACTAAGGGGCGCTACTCCCTAGAACCTTGCCACATCCTTCCTGTTTCGACCATTTCCGGGGTGTGAGGCTCGATGAAGTCTCGTCCACAAAGCTACGCTTTCTACAAAAAGCCCTGCTTCGGGTCAAACAAAATGATCAACCTATGATCACAAAGATATAAGATCAAACAAATGATCATATCACAAATGATCAAACACTGATCACTTCACAGCAACACTCAGTATGCCACGTTACCAAATTGGGATATATCGCTGATAAATTTCAACTACATAACCTCTGAGCTCGTACGTCTCAGAGAAGGGTGTTAAGCTAAGAGAATAAATTCTCCGCCACCAACAGAAATGTATTTGAAAGAAATCAGCTTTATATCTCAAATTGTAACGTCAGACACACAATCCATATAAGTCTGTTCCGGGATCGAACAGAACCGAAGGCACTTCTCACGAAGCCCTTGCATATCCGGATAATTTTCAATCACGTCAGGACTTCCCGTCACTAAGGGTGATAAAACCTCTAAATCGGAGATCAGCCGATGTAGAGTAACTCGACGGTAATCCTTCCGTTTTCAAAAATATATGGTCTTCAACACCGGTCTTCGAATGCAATTCATAACGACGTATCACATATTCGGAATGGGTTATACGACCCCATGGTCCTTTCCCGGCTAACCCGAATAGTGAGCGCTTATTCAAAAATAAGTGTGGCATTCAAATTCATCCAATTCACAACAAATACCTACTCAAGGTAATTATTGATAGTCGGTTATTTAACTATCAATAAAGATGCGCAACATCATCAGATTCCAAATAATTTTCCAAATTATTCTTATCTTCCAAAATATCTTTCACTAGATATATAATTTCCACACTTCAAAAATAAATCAATATTTATTTTTAAACGAATTCCCATTTCTTTTATAAATTCCGTATCGAATTTATACTTTCGAATATCTACTGATATTCGATTTACAATCGTTTTCAAATATTCATTTTCGATTTATCTTTAAGAAGATAAAATCTCAAAATGTTTCATTTCATATTGGAAAAGCATTTCCCTACTTATTTAATAATAAGTATTTCACAAATCATTTATTTTCAACACTTGGAAAATATTCGATATACTTAAATCAATATTAAGTATATATTCATTCTTTAAGGAAATCATAAATTTTAACATCTATTTGAGTCAAAACGAATGTTGCGTAAAACATCGTTACGACGACTCAAAATCACTAGTATAGGGATTCGAAATTAAAATAGATATATAAATCCCAATACTACATAAAAAATATTTCCTTTCGGAAATCATTTACTATAACAACAGTGTTATAGTCTACCATTTCCTTATTTTTCTCGAAAACGTCTATTTCAACAATAAATGTTGAAATCTATGTATTCGATACTTAACACGTTTTAAAACATCTTTTAAAACAGTTACTTCATTTTTATAATATCGCTTTCCCAAAACCATATCCATTCTACTTCAAAAATATATTCACTGTCCAAAATCGTGAATATACTTCACTTAACCAATTTCAATCTTTTCTACACATTTATTTCAAGGATAATTCGCTATCCAAAATCGCGAATATATCTTCTTTAACAACCTTCTATATTCAATTTATCAAAATTGAGTGATTCTAGATTTATAAAACAACATTTATAGATTGCTTTTATACTTCATAACAATTTCAACTTCAAAAATCATTTTATTAGCAATTTCTATTTATATTCCATCTAAGGGCAAAAATCTAATTTATAAGTAAATTTTCTTATAAATATTTTATTCCACAATTTCCTTCACATTTTATATTGACTTTCCAAATTCGTTTCAATTTTCCAATTAAATTTATAGTTGGACTTCCAACTTATTTCCTTTTAAATAAATTCCTCTTGAAGAAAATAAATTTCAATTTGTTTCTTTCAATCTATTTAAAAATCCAAATTCTTAAATTAATTTCTTCAAATTATAATTACTATTTTACGAAATCCATTTATTTAACATTTTTACTTGATTCTGGAATTAATTCAATGAGATTTTAAAAATTAACTTTTTATACTTTAAAAATTCCTTTCTTCAAAATTTCTTCAATTTCTAAAATTAATTCACTTAGAAATTTCTATTTTGATTTCAAAAATTCAACTTCGTTTATCTTTGGAATCCAATGATACCAAACATCTATTCAGCTAAATTTTAGCTTTCAAACAATTTCCAGACATCAATTCAATAGCATCAATAATCATTCACAGATTATTACATCACAGTAGAAAATAAATTCAATCAATGTGAGGGGTCCAGTTGGATCCCTCCAACCTGTTTCCCTGCATCCAAAGATGTTAGCACAATACCAATTCCGCTCCAGTACGGAATTATCGCGGTATATAGGTTTTTATAAATCCGCTTACTAACGGCGCAATAGGGTCTCATCCGCTATACGAGGCGGGAAATCAACAATCCAATATATACATATGCCAATATGTATATATTGCTATATATATATATATATAGATATATCCTACTATATCTAATAGCACATCCAATATAGCAATCAAATCAATCAATAAATAACTGAAAATTCCACTTCATTTTTGAGTGAGAAAAATCTCACCTTAGCTTTTATTTGCAATCCAATATTCCATTCCGGTTTTGTTTTCTCGATTTTTAACCTGGTATAAACAATTTATACATTTCGTAAATATTCGAATAAATCGAATAATAAATTCTCATTCTTGATTGTTTAATTAATTAATAGTTTCAATTAAACCAATTTTTATCTTTACTTTTCAAAAATGGTTTTTCAATAACTAAATAACTTAGATAAGTTAATTTAAACAAAATTAGTCTCCTGAGTATTTTATTTTAGAATATACTAGTAGATTAAAATATATATATTTTTTCTCTGTTTTACCTATACATTAACTTATTATAAAGGTGTCTATAAACAGCTTACTGCAAATTAATTTCTAACTGCATATATATATATTTCATTTCATAGAACAACAGCAGTTTATCTTCTCGTATACATATTAAATCGAATAGAATTTAGACTTTCAAAATCTTGTCAGAATATATATACGTTTTCTAAAAAAACATAAATGGAAATTTTATTACTGTAACTCTTCTAAACTGTTTATATAGATATGTAAACTATTTTTCTATTTTGCTGTATATATATATTTTTTTATAAATGTTTATTGAATTAAATCAAAAATAAAAATCAATATACCTCACTGACGAGATTATCACGGCATCGATCATCTCAGGTCAATGCGATGAAGCCCTAGTCGTGATCACAACAGCTCGAATTCCCATCAGCTATCGCCTCCGAGCCCTACGCGCGCACGCCCCTTCTCGATGCTGACGCGCCGCCATCGCCATCTCGCTGCCGCGTTCGCCTCCAATTAGTCAAGTCGTCGCTGCTACTAAAATCGATCGCCACACCGAAACCCTTAACTCGCGACACCCCCAATTTCACTTCGTTCGACTTCGACGCTAATCCCTCCGCTCGCACACCCCAGCAAGCCCACGCTTTCCCACAGCGCTGTCGCCCATCGAACTCGCGAACACGAGAAACCCCAAATCCATGTCTTCATCGCACCGCCCCCTGCCTTGTCGTCGCGGCCACCCACGCTCGAATCACTAGCCACCGCGAATCTGCACTCGCGCGATTTCGAGCTCGTTTCGCCATTTTTTATTTATTTGATTTCTCGTTATAATAGGCTGAGAGGCGGGTTGGGATTGATTTGAGAAGGAGGGGGGTTCCCATTTGTATATTTCTTTAACGTGGCCATTAAATTTTATCTCGTATGATTTTGGACTGAGGAGGGAGAGTTCGGCAATTCTTTTAACAAGGAATGAAGGTATGGGTTGCACGATCTATTTCGTGGTCTTCAGCGTGATCTAAGGCGTGAGTTAAGGGAGATAACGTGGCTGATATCTGACAATTTTAAATTTCAATTTAAATTCGAATTCGAATAAATTTCGATGCGTTTACACGTCGTATTCTCACGTATCAATTCCAAATGCCACGAAATTTGAAATCCGGTAATAATACAATATTACGGACCCAATGGAACTGGTTTCGTCGAATTCCGAGACTGCGCCTCAGATGACTATTTTTAAATATCGGTTAAACGATATAAATTTCAAAACTGATCAAATCAATTCGAAATTGGATTCTGAAGCTTCTGTTATCTTCAGAATCATCAATACGAATTTTAAAAGCTTTTTGAAATATTTTTCTTCAGCTTTAAATTGAAGATTTAAATTTTTATTCAACTCTCAATCGATTAAATTTTATAGTTTAATCGCAAATTTTCAAAGTTATATCGGGGATTCAAATTAAATTACCGTTCAAATATCTAAAATTAATTAAATATTCTCAATTTAATATGTTCAAAATTCAGGGTCGTTACAGACTTCCCTCCTTAAAAGAATTTCGTCCCGAAATTACAAGTTAGAAAGAAAGGTCCTTAACTCGTCTACTATCTTTCACAATCCAATAGTTTTATCAATTTATCACAACAAATCTTTCTACTAAAGATTCGTTATTAATTCAACTAAATTTTCAACTTCAATTACAGGTTTCAAACAACATTGTTTTACTTCAAAATTCAAATTTAAATTCAAATTTAAACTTTCAAAATTTCTCAAAAATTTTCTAACACCGAAATTTTCGAAAAATTTCGCCAGCGTCTCCTTTGCGCGGCTAATACGGTACGACTACAAAACGTCCCTACGGACTCTCAGATTTCAAAAAGAAAAAGAAAAAGCCAAGCGGCTAGACAAGAAATCATCAAAAACTCATATTATAATTCAAATACGTACCTTTTTGTCGAGCAATTCAAATTCTCTTCAAAATTAAAATCCCAATTCCATTATAACACCTGTATATCTACTAGCCATTATATCTAGTTACAACATTCAAACCATTTTTTTTTCACATTCAATTATAGAATGTCCAATATAAACTACTTCTTATACATTTCTAATTCACTATTGAAGTTATATATTCAATTTTTTTTTTACATTTCGAATTTCATTTGAATTCCATTCACAATCCCAATCTAATTTGGATTCGGTTCAACTTCTGAATATTGAATTTTATCAGCTTTCTTTAATTCATTTATTCACGTTTGTTTTCAACATTCAGTTCTAATTCCAGTTTTATCTTCATTCAATTATCAACTTAGAATAATTTCAATATCATATTTTACTTAAGAATTTCGCTCTTCATTTCTTAGGTTCAATATAAATATTCTATATACACATGATATTTATTTTCAATTTACCACTTCGGTTAAATTTACTTATCTTTAAACTGGATTTCCAATTTCCATACGAATTTTAATTCATCCTTCATTTACAATTATTCAATTCAATTCATTTGCTTAAAAATTTGAAATGAGTTTCAACATTTAATTTCACTTTCATTAAATTGATTCGCTCCTATTTACATTCATTTAACTTCATTCTTTAAGTTAAATTTATTCTATCAAAATTTAAATTGTATAAGTTATATCTTTATATAGCATTCCAGAGTCTTACCATCATTTCAAAGCCGTTTTGAAAACAATTCAAATCATTCTTTGAATTTCTAAAACAAATTCCAAATTTTTCAAACAACTTCTATTTAAAACAATTTGGCAGCAATTTCTCTTTTGGAAACCCGAAAATGAATTCTAATGATGTGGCCATCATCATCAGGATTATTTTCCAGCGACCGAAAAGAGTTTAGAGCTTTCATCCCTTTAAAACACTTTTCAAACCTTTGAAATTCATTTTCCACTCCAAAAAGAATTTAAACTTTTCAAATCTCCAAAATTTTCAAATCATTTTCAAACATTTCCAAAAACTTCTCTGGAATCCCGTTTTAAATTACAAATCACATTTATAATTTACATTCTTAAATTTCATTTGTATATGGATTTATTTCTTAACTTTGGAGTTATGATTTGAATTTCTTATTCAATTTCAATGATAATAGTTTAATATTATTACTTCCTAACATCCATGCAACCACATACTATAGTACTTTATAGAAAACCATTTCTTTTCTATACAAAAATAGTTTTGGGCAAAATTATTTCATTTACCCTATTTAAAACAATACTGTGCCGAATTGTTCTATTCAAGTGTTTAGAGATCCCTATCGATAGAGTTGTACGGACAATACCGACCAGAATCCATATACCACTCAACAAACCAATCATCACAATATAAAATAATTTTATATTCACTAACAAATACGCACTCGTATCTATTATTACACTCAACTCATTCTAGAGTACTACTGACTCTATCTCTAATGAGTAACACCCAACAGAGCAGGGTTGTCGCTTAACCATATGCTCTGATACCACGCTGTCATGTACCGGATTTTTCGACTTTCGAAAATTCAACATCGATACTCACTTTACCGACCGTCGAGCAATCGAGTGCCGGAAACTCCAATAGTGAGGGTTTTAGAAAGAAGAAATAGAAGAAAAAGAGAAGAAGAAGAAAGAAAGAAAGAAGAACAACAGAACCACAACAGAAACATAAGCAGAACATCAAATCAGAATCTCACATATCGCAGCGGAACAATATATAATAAATAAACACTAGTCTTTTTAAACAAAGAGCTATATCAGTTTATACATACATCAATCATCAGAGTCAATATACAACAATGGACAGTTATATAACTTGTCCTCATACAGAATACACAGCGGAATAAATACTATCAGATACCAATACTACGTCTCGCCATCCAGCTTATCTCCAAAGCTCCAGAATATCCTGATAACCTAACTCTAGGCTGCCCGTGTGGAAGATGGTGGGCACCCAGAGTTTAGAAGGGAAACAATAAACTCCGAGTCAGTCATGGTGACTAGTGTGAGATCGTAAAACAGTTATTTTTCTTTAAAATAAACAACAGAAGAATTTTAAAGTAAATTTCGCAATGCCTTTGGAAAATGAAACTACCATAAGACCTCCCGCCACACACACAATGCAAACGCAGACTTGGAGGAGATTTCTTCTTATGATAGTCAAAGATGCTTACTACGCGAAAATCAAATTCTTTTTGATATTTTTATTAGTGCATAGTGTAGAAAACATTTCGAAAGTAGAATATAAATCTTAGCCAACATAGGTACCATTATAGTATGCTTGCTATAGCTGCCATATTAGATGGCAGGTTCTACAACTAATACCGTACAAAGCTCGTATTGTTTCTTTGGATTTCCAACAAATGGTCAGGCTAAGGAACTTCCTTTTCCACGATGGGTACGTCCCTGGAATAGACGACCCGAGAACCTAACCGGATCTCTGCCAACACAAGGCTGGGTTACCTCTGCAAAAATAGGTAACTACTGACACGCGTATGCCATCCCCCGATCGTCACCGATCTTCCCGAGGATCCCCGATTCGCAACAAACCACATAGAAAAATAATGCAGTAACCACAGAGGTTAAGTATCTGGGCTCCATACCATGATACCACCTTTATCCAGAAGGAATGACATACACTAAGGGGCGCTACTCCCTAGAACCTTGCCGCATCCTTCCTGTTTCGACCATTTCCGGGGTGTGAGGCTCGATGAAGTCTCGTCCACAAAGCTACGCTTTCTACAAAAAGCCCTGCTTCGGGTCAAACAAAATGATCAACCTATGATCACAAAGATATAAGATCAAACAAATGATCATATCACAAATGATCAAACACTGATCACTTCACAGCAACACTCAGTATGCCACGTTACCAAATTGGGATATATCGCTGATAAATTTCAACTACATAACCTCTGAGCTCGTACGTCTCAGAGAAGGGTGTTAAGCTAAGAGAATAAATTCTCCGCCACCAACAGAAATGTATTTGAAAGAAATCAGCTTTATATCTCAAATTGTAACGTCAGACACACAATCCATATAAGTCTGTTCCGGGATCGAACAGAACCGAAGGCACTTCTCACGAAGCCCTTGCATATCCGGATAATTTTCAATCACGTCAGGACTTCCCGTCACTAAGGGTGATAAAACCTCTAAATCGGAGATCAGCCGATGTAGAGTAACTCGACGGTAATCCTTCCGTTTTCAAAAATATCTGGTCTTCAACATCGGTCTTCGAATGCAATTCATAACGACGTATCACATATTCAGAATGGGTTATACGACCCCATGGTCCTTTCCCGGCTAACCCGAATAGTGAGCGCTTATTCAAAAATAAGTGTGGCATTCAAATTCATCCAATTCACAACAAATACCTACTCAAGGTAATTATTGATAGTCGGTTATTTAACTATCAATAAAGATGCGCAACATCATCAGATTCCAAATAATTTTCCAAATTATTCTTATCTTCCAAAATATCTTTCACTAGATATATAATTTCCACACTTCAAAAATAAATCAATATTTATTTTTAAACGAATTCCCATTTCTTTTATAAATTCCGTATCGAATTTATACTTTCGAATATCTACTGATATTCGATTTACAATCGTTTTCAAATATTCATTTTCGATTTATCTTTAAGAAGATAAAATCTCAAAACGTTTCATTTCATATTGGAAAAGCATTTCCCTACTTATTTAATAATAAGTATTTCACAAATCATTTATTTTCAACACTTGGAAAATATTCGATATACTTAAATCAATATTAAGTATATATTCATTCTTTAAGGAAATCATAAATTTTAACATCTATTTGAGTCAAAACGAATGTTGCGTAAAACATCGTTACGACGACTCAAAATCACTAGTATAGGGATTCGAAATTAAAATAGATATATAAATCCCAATACTACATAAAAAATATTTCCTTTCGGAAATCATTTACTATAACAACAGTGTTATAGTCTACCATTTCCTTATTTTTCTCGAAAACGTCTATTTCAACAATAAATGTTGAAATCTATGTATTCGATATTTAACACGTTTTAAAACATCTTTTAAAACAGTTACTTCATTTTTATAATATCGCTTTCCCAAAACCATATCCATTCTACTTCAAAAATATATTCACTGTCCAAAATCGTGAATATACTTCACTTAACCAATTTCAATCTTTTCTACACATTTATTTCAAGGATAATTCGCTATCCAAAATCGCGAATATATCTTCTTTAACAACCTTCTATATTCAATTTATCAAAATTGAGTGATTCTAGATTTATAAAACAACATTTATAGATTGCTTTTATACTTCATAACAATTTCAACTTCAAAAATCATTTTATTAGCAATTTCTATTTATATTCCATCTAAGGGCAAAAATCTAATTTATAAGTAAATTTTCTTATAAATATTTTATTCCACAATTTCCTTCACATTTTATATTGACTTTCCAAATTCGTTTCAATTTTCCAATTAAATTTATAGTTGGACTTCCAACTTATTTCCTTTTAAATAAATTCCTCTTGAAGAAAATAAATTTCAATTTGTTTCTTTCAATCTATTTAAAAATCCAAATTCTTAAATTAATTTCTTCAAATTATAATTACTATTTTACGAAATCCATTTATTTAACATTTTCACTTGATTCTGGAATTAATTCAATGAGATTTTAAAAATTAACTTTTTATACTTTAAAAATTCCTTTCTTCAAAATTTCTTCAATTTCTAAAATTAATTCACTTAGAAATTTCTATTTTGATTTCAAAAATTCAACTTCGTTTATCTTTGGAATCCAATGATACCAAACATCTATTCAGCTAAATTTTAGCTTTCAAACAATTTCCAGACATCAATTCAATAGCATCAATAATCATTCACAGATTATTACATCACAGTAGAAAATAAATTCAATCAATGTGAGGGGTCCAGTTGGATCCCTCCAACCTGTTTCCCTGCATCCAAAGATGTTAGCACAATACCAATTCCGCTCCAGTACGGAATTATCGCGGTATATAGGTTTTTATAAATCCGCTTACTAACGGCGCAATAGGGTCTCATCCGCTATACGAGGCGGGAAATCAACAATCCAATATATACATATGCCAATATGTATATATTGCTATATATATATATATAGATATATCCTACTATATCTAATAGCACATCCAATATAGCAATCAAATCAATCAATAAATAACTGAAAATTCCACTTCATTTTTGAGTGAGAAAAATCTCACCTTAGCTTTTATTTGCAATCCAATTTTCCATTCCGGTTTTGTTTTCTCGATTTTTAACCTGGTATAAACAATTTATACATTTCGTAAATATTCGAATAAATCGAATAATAAATTCTCATTCTTGATTGTTTAATTAATTAATAGTTTCAATTAAACCAATTTTTATCTTTACTTTTCAAAAATGGTTTTTCAATAACTAAATAACTTAGATAAGTTAATTTAAACAAAATTAGTCTCCTGAGTATTTTATTTTTAGAATATACTAGTAGATTAAAAAATATATATTTTTTCTCTGTTTTACCTATACATTAACTTATTATAAAGGTGTCTATAAACAGCTTACTGCAAATTAATTTCTAACTGCATATATATATATTTCATTTCATAGAACAACAACAGTTTATCTTCTCGTATACATATTAAATCGAATAGAATTTAGACTTTCAAAATCTTGTCAGAATATATATACGTTTTCTAAAAAAACATAAATGGAAATTTTATTACTGTAACTCTTCTAAACTGTTTATATAGATATGTAAACTATTTTTCTATTTTGCTGTATATATATATTTTTTTATAAATGTTTATTGAATTAAATCAAAAATAAAAATCAATATACCTCACTGACGAGATTATCACGGCATCGATCATCTCAGGTCAATGCGATGAAGCCCTAGTCGTGATCACAGCAGCTCGAATTCCCATCAGCTATCGCCTCCGAGCCCTGCGCGCGCACGCCCCTTCTCGATGCTGACGCGCCGCCATCGCCATCTCGCTGCCGCGTTCGCCTCCAATTAGTCAAGTCGTCGCTGCTACTAAAATCGATCGCCACACCGAAACCCTTAACTCGCGACACCCCCAATTTCACTTCGTTCGACTTCGACGCTAATCCCTCCGCTCGCACACCCCAGCAAGCCCACGCTTTCCCACAGCGCTGTCGCCCATCGAACTCGCGAACACGAGAAACCCCAAATCCATGTCTTCATCGCACCGCCCCCTGCCTTGTCGTCGCGGCCACCCACGCTCGAATCACTAGCCACCGCGAATCTGCACTCGCGCGATTTCGAGCTCGTTTCGCCATTTTTTATTTATTTGATTTCTCGTTATAATAGGCTGAGAGGCGGGTTGGGATTGATTTGAGAAGGAGGGGGGGTTCCCATTTGTATATTTCTTTAACGTGGCCATTAAATTTTATCTCGTATGATTTTGGACTGAGGAGGGAGAGTTCGGCAATTCTTTTAACAAGGAATGAAGGTATGGGTTGCACGATCTATTTCGTGGTCTTCAGCGTGATCTAAGGCGTGAGTTAAGGGAGATAACGTGGCTGATATCTGACAATTTTAAATTTCAATTTAAATTCGAATTCGAATAAATTTCGATGCGTTTACACGTCGTATTCTCACGTATCAATTCCAAATGCCACGAAATTTGAAATCCGGTAATAATACAATATTACGGACCCAATGGAACTGGTTTCGTCGAATTCCGAGACTGCGCCTCGGACGACTATTTTTAAATATCGGTTAAACGATATAAATTTCAAAACTGATCAAATCAATTCGAAATTGGATTCTGAAGCTTCTGTTATCTTCAGAATCATCAATACGAATTTTAAAAGCTTTTTGAAATATTTTTCTTCAGCTTTAAATTGAAGATTTAAATTTTTATTCAACTCTCAATCGATTAAATTTTATAGTTTAATCGCAAATTTTCAAAGTTATATCGGGGATTCAAATTAAATTACCGTTCAAATATCTAAAATTAATTAAATATTCTCAATTTAATTTGTTCAAAATTCAGGGTCGTTACAGAAATGCCACAAGAAAGAAATTAAGAATGATCACAAGTTAGTCTTGAATGAAATTCATTATAGTAAAAAAAGCATCTTGAAAAATTTACATAATCGTGGATTTGAAAATCGACCAATATATCCATATTCACAGGGTTATTGGTGTGATTTCAGAAGCTAAAGTGTATAAAAGGAAATATCCATGTAACAACAAGGTAGCGCCATTCTTTCATCAAGAGCTGGCATGTTTGTTTTTCATCTTTATTGTTTTTATTTTTGTTATTTATTATTATTATCACAAAATGTTGCTTCAACCAAAAAAATTCATAATATTGATAACGACTAATCGACTTCTTGTATTTTCAGAAATTAAAGACCGTTAATAAGATGAAAGCAACATGTGATTCAAAATTTTCTTATTTTGCAGTTTTGAAATTGTGGCTGATTATTAGTTTTATAAATAAACATGAGAGGAATTGAGTTGAACTATGTGATCCGATTTAGTATATAACAACAATATAATGGCTTAATTTCCAAATAAAACATCAATTTCAGTGTCAGGGCTACACGTCATCATTTACTTTGTTGCCACCTTTTGGATTCCTTCACCTTACTTCACCTTTCCAAAGGAGGTGGTAAGTAAACATTACATTACTTAGGGTTTTGTTATAATATGCCTTAAGGGCATATGTTAAGAAGCATTTAATAAGTGGTTGGATTATGGAAAATTGATAAAACAATTTAATAAGCTGAAAAATAAACTTGCATTCCAAATATATCCCCGACAGTGCTAATATTTATTGAGCTAAGTAATAAACATCTATATTTAACTTACTCTCAAAGAATTTGTCAATAAATCATCTTGTACTTACTATCAAAACAAGTTATAAGCTTTCATTTGCATTCTTTCTTAGTTTAACTTAAACTTTCTTATCACCACATGATACACATAAGTTAATATTTGAGCGATCTGCACGCAGAAGTTAATATTTAAGCAATCAGTAAACAATAGGCTAAAAAAATAAGAAAAAATTACTTAACATATTATTTGAACCTACTTCATAAACATAAACAAGTTATACATTACAGTTTCATGCTAGTTAATCAAAATCATATACAATAATTTCAACATTGATAGTAAACATGGACAATTTAAACCTTGCACCATTCATTGATAATAATTACTTCACATTTGCTCCACCGATTGCATTTGCTCTAACATCCACGTCTATCATTTATATAAGCAATTAAAAGTAAGAAAGGGATTGAATTATGTGAAATAAAAATAAAATGGTCAAAAAATAGTTTATATACCTTTCGAATGAAATATTGGATTTAATCCAATATCCTTTGATGTCATCTTGTTCTTCTTTTTCACATGATTGCTTGGTGAGTCAATGTTTTCTTTTTTTGGACATGTGAAAATGTTATAACCACTGCATTTACAAAGGGAACATGTCTTTCTTTTCTTGGAAAATTCTGCACCCCCTCTCATTCTCTTTTGTCTACGACGACCTTTTGTTTTTGAAATTGGAGGACAATGGACAACGTTTCCTTCACTTATTAAACTGTTATCATTCATGCAAATATAAGATGCTATACTATTACCATAGAATGCACTACATTCATTTTCTATGTGAGACATCACGATGCCACCGAGAAGGTAAGTAATATATAGGAATTTCAAAGCAATCCTTATGGGAAAGCACACTCAACGTATGTCAACGAAGTATTCCCCAAAGCTCAAATTGCTTGCAGCTGCATTTGGCTATCTTACCATCTAATATACATTATGCTTTCGACTACAAGATTCCTTAAAGTGTTTCATGATGAAAACATTTTCCAGATTCGAATAGTTGAGATATTGGCCCGCTTTTCCAAGTTCATCTTAATACTTTTTAAATGCAAATGATGTCAAAATAATTCAAGCTAGCTCTTCTAATGGTGACATCATTCTTAAGGTAGAAATTTTACATTTATCCAACATTGTATCATGTGCTTCTGTTTGCTCAATGGTCTCTATGGCAAGATTATCCTAAAACAATGGTTTATCCATGAGTACATGTAACAAAGAAAACCCAAAAAGCATTAACAATTACTATCAACATACTTTCCTCACAAATTGGCTTAAGTACATGAATCAATAAATCGTTTAACAGAGGCACTAATGCTCTCTAAACGACCGGTTTTTGTCATTCCACCAAAGAAATAACCTCGAAAGTAAGCTAGTATGCAAAATTGTTTAATTTTGTACAATCCATTTACATGTTTGTTGTCTTGTAGGTCATACATTGAAATAGCTTTTGGCCGTTCATGCTCAAAATTTTCAATTGTGTCCATCCAATATAATTTTTAAAAAGCATCGCACCATTCATAATATTCATTACCAAGTATCGCCGTGAACCAACCACTAAATTTAGCAGTTATATGCCAAATGCAAAAGCTGTATTTTGTTGTTGGTAATTCTTTTGCTATTGCTTCCATTAGCCATGGATCATAATTTGTTAGAATTGTTTGTGGTGGCTTCTTCATTAAGTCCATGAAGCTCTACAAAGAAATATATGAAAACGATTAAAATGTTTCCTAATAATTATCATGATACATAGTAGTTTTACCTAGTAAACTATTTAATGAATACTTCATAATATCTTGATACTAAGTGGTGAATTCTTATCCGTAAAGAATTGTTTCTATGAATGAACAGTTTCAATCCAATCTCTTCACAAAACTATTGGTCCCATTCCAACGATCAATTTATATACAATGAAACAAAACATATATACAAGAGAAAAAAGGGAAGAATACCTTCATCAGCCATCTAAAAGCACTGGTAGTTTCATTCTGAAGCAATGGACAACAAAATAATATAGTTTTCCCATGATTATTTACTCCTACAAATATGCAAAAAGGCATAGCATATGAATTTACCTTATACGCAGCGTTAAAAACTACTACATCTCCATAATTATGGTACCATTCAAAACAAGTTGCTAGGCACCGGAAAATATGTTCTAGCTGACTTTGTTCATCAATTGTATAAGCATATTGAAATTTTGAATTTTCTTCTTTCATAAGCTTACAGTATGTTAAAAATTCCATAGCGTTATTTTTAGAATGTAACCGTTTGATCTTATAAAATAGGTTGCGTATATCTCGATCTAGAAATGGAAGACATCCATGCTTTACATATTTTCAAGCTCCATAACACGTATAACTTATTGAACTGGAAGACCAGATTCTTTTAGTAAGAGAATGCATGCCTTGTCGCTTTTTGTTATGTTTCTAATAGTTGGAAGAAAATGATTTCTAATGAAGTTAAAATGGCATGGTTATGCTCATGAATAAACTTAGTGACATGCCATTCTTTAGGAAAAATATCAAACGATTTGCATAAAGTTATACACATATGGGCTTTTCAACCACATCTTGCCGAAGCTCTATCACAATGGTCATTATTTTAATGGACCATCAAATTTCACTTGGGGAAATCTTTCACGATGACAAAAAATCACATCTTTTCACTTAGAAAACATTGACCAATAAATGGTTCAAAATTAAGTTATAAATGAAACTCATCATCCTCATCAATCATCCTAACTTGTCTGACATAGTTTTCCTTGTCATTTATGATGGAATCAAAAAATTTGTTTACAGCACAAGACTAAACAATATCAGTTATCTCCTTATTTGGTAATTTGGTCAAATCAAAATTTTGAAATTTTCTTTGATTGCTGCTAATCTCGCATTGATGTGTATTCATATTTTTGCCTCATGCTACATTACAAGAAATATTATCATAAACAGTACAAGAAATACAAAAGATTTGAATGTATTTGAATCATAATAAAACTTAATTCTAAGGTATACATCTTAACTTGGGATCCCTTTTGACATATGAATTTATCTGATATTGACATTATTACAAATATGTACTATACCCTATAATTGATATGCTAGAACAATACTTAAAAATGTACTAGATATAACGAAGAATGGCTGAGAAAGATGCAATATGCAGGTGAATTCTCAAACCATAAAGAAGAGAGCATCATCTATAATTTTCAATACAAAATGTTATATATATATATATATATATATAAAGTTATATAAATGACTTTTATATGTAGGTACGTACCTTATGTTATGAGAGTACAAGCTATCTTTATATCATTCTTTATCTTTGATTTTTGTGGGAGCAATGGTGTTGAAAAAGCCGTTACCTTTCACTGCTAATGGAATGAGACTTATAATGAAGTGAAGTTTAACAGACAAGGATATATTTGGAATATATGTTTTACCGCATCACATTAAATTTTTTTATCAATTTTCCATAATCCTACCACCTATTAAATGATTTTTAACATATGTCCTCAGGTTACTTGATAACAAAACCCCATTACTTATATGAGAGAAATTTTCTGGACTTAATTTTTTTAATAAAAACCACAACTTGAAATTCGTAAGGTCGTTTATGTTGTTAAATAGATTTTAAAAAACCATTTATTCTAAACCTGTTTGTGAATATCTAATCCATATTAAAAAAGGGAGAAAATCCATTTTTTTAATCTACATGCTTAAATTGACTGCTGAAGTGTAAGCCAGGACAGGCCAAAAATAATTAAATATGGTTTGCTTCTTTTAATTCTGGAATTATGTCTAAAAAAATGCACAGGGAACGTGCATTATTAAAAGACAACCAATTTATAAAATAAATTTAACATACAAAACAGATAAAAAATTTATTTTGTTTTCCGTGTTTTAAAAAATAACGAAAATACGAAAACAATACATTCCCTCTGCCATCCCTCTATCCCTTCCATCGCCCTCCACGTCAGCTTACAATTTAAAAAAATTTCCTCTACTTTTCTCACTTTTTGTAATGCAAGTTGAAAATATAAAACGCAAAACTCAAAATGAAATAAAATAGACCCTTAAGCTACAGTTGGCCTGCCTTTTTTTATTTTGGGTTTTTTCATACAAAAATGCGTATGATGCATGTATATTTTGATAGAATACTAATTTAGAAAATGAAGTTAAAATATAAAATAGAAAATAAATTATTCTTTTTCATGTTTTGGAAAATGTAACGACTACGGATTTTCGCGTTCGAAAATCGACATCCATACTTTACATCGTACTCGAATGCCGTAGATTCGACCGTTCAAATCCGAGTCGCCGGAGCTTATAACACAATTAAGTAAACAACACAGCGGAAGAAAAGAATAATACATTGATATACAATATCTGATACAACAGAGTGATACAATGAATATCAATATACATCAGAGATATGATACAAGAAATAGCAGCGGAAAGAAAACGATGACATCAGCAGCGGATAGAATGTCTCCAATAGAATGCTCCAAGATAAGCAACTTCAGTCCATGAACTCCAAGAACTGAACTAGCTCCAGATAATCTACTAAACCTGAATATCTGAGAAAACCCAACTCTAGACTGCCCGTGTGGAAAATTGTGGGCACCCAGAGTTTAGGAAGGGAACAATAAACTCCGGATCAGTCATGGGACTGGTGTGAGCAACAAAAACAGTTTATCTTTAAACAAACACAAAAGAAGTTTAACATTGAAATCCGCAATGCTTTTCGAAAATGAAACTACCATAAGGCCTCCCGCCACACACACAATGCAATCACAGAATTGGAGGAGATTTCTCCTTATGATAGTCAAACATGCTTACTACGCAAACAAAACTCTTTTGATATTATTACTAGTGCATAGTGTAGACAAACATTTCGAAAATATAATATAAATCTTAGCCAGCATACAACATTTCATCGTATGCCTACTATAGCTACTATGTTCAATAGCAGGTTACCGCCACATTCCATAGCAGGTAATACAACTAAAACCGTACAGGGTTCGTATTGTTTCTTTGGATTTCCAACAAATGATCAGGCTAAGGAACTTCCTTACCGAAATAGAAACGCCTCTGGAAAGACGCCCCGGATCCTAACCGGATCTCTGCAAACAAAAGGCCGACGCTACCTCACGCTCTAACCGAGCTGTAACTAGGTAACTAACACACGAGTCATGTCATCCCCCGGTCGTCACCGACCTTTATCCGAGACGTCTCGATCATAAAGCAACAACCACAAAGTTTTGTACTGGAAATTGTTTTATAAATCTTTGATCAGAGATTTTCTAAGTTTTGTAGGCTATGGTAAGATTTATCTTGTGTACTAAAGATGATGGTATTAAATTGACATGTACAACTTATCTTCATTTCGGCTGATGGTTTCTATAATTTGGTGGCTAAAGATATTGGCATTTATTGCCATGGTACTTTATGTCTTCTTTGTTAATCTATACTTGAGATATTTGCTGTCATATTCTTCTCAATTCAGTTTGTATTTGTTTCTTTTGCTTTGTCTTCTGACTTTATTTTGGTTGTACAAATATACTTACCCAAATTTGATTTTGTACATAGATATTTATACTAGCATCTTCTTTTGCAAGTGTTCAAACATGAACACATATTAATGTTTGTATTCTATTTGTTTTTATAATATAAGTGAATACATTTCTATTTTTATCATGTTGTTGGATTTTATTTAACCAATGTGTTATTTGATATCATTACATAGTTTATTAACACGAGATTAAGATATATATCTTAACTTTATATTCTAACATCTTATATATTTTCATTTCTTAAACCATTTACTTACATTTTAAATTCAAATCAAATACATATTATATTATTTCAAATTTAGTCAGATCTGTTCAAATACAGATATATATATTCTCATATATACACATGTATACAATATGTTAATTTTAAATGATTTATACAAAATATATTTGGATTCGGGGAAACTCGCATCACTTAATCAATTTATTTCACAGTTTTATTCAAAAATTAATTTAAATTATCAATTTAAATTCATATAAAATTCGGGGTCGTTACAGACTTCCCCCCTTAAAAGAATTTCGTCCTCGAAATTACCAAAGAGACACAAAGATAGATGAAAAATATTTCATCAAATCAACTGAACATCTATTCTGCATTTGGCTTACCAAATCAGAATATCAATAACAAATACAAGAACGAATCTGTTTTAACACTTCATAAGATACTCGGGTTATCCAGATCTACGAAATATACAGTGACATCGGTTAGTTCGAAAGGATAACTAACCATTCGTAGGATATATCGGAACCCAAAGAATAGATAGATATATTGATACAATTTCAAAACTTTTAGTTCAGAACTAAAATATACCTATCAACCATAGCAAACAAAGCAAACAATACATCCAAACAAACAATTTTGGTCCATCCGGAGTTTACGTCCCATATCAAATGTATCGAATTTCTTCTTCCTGGATCTACCAGAAAATATCAATGAATTGAGAAAAGATGTCGAACAAAAGTGATTGATAGAGAAAAGATTGTTTCCTTGTTGTTACAGGATATTGACCATTTATAGTCGTATTCTCCTGTCCCCTATCTCATCCTCTTCTTGCACTCATACTCACTATCAGTGAATAGCAAGAAAATTTACTGAGGCATTCGAACGGATATTTGAGGAATACTCATTCTAGAGTTTACTTCACTCTATCTCTAATGAGCTACTTAACGTGTTATACTCCTGAGCTAAAGTTCAACCTTAGCTCTGATACCACATGTAACGACTACGGATTTTCGCGTTCGAAAATCGACATCCATACTTTACATCGTACTCGAATGCCGTAGATTCGACCGTTCAAATCCGAGTCGCCGGAGCTTATAACACAATTAAGTAAACAACACAGCGGAAGAAAAGAATAATACATTGATATACAATATCTGATACAACAGAGTGATACAATGAATATCAATATACATCAGAGATATGATACAAGAAATAGCAGCGGAAAGAAAACGATGACATCAGCAGCGGATAGAATGTCTCCAATAGAATGCTCCAAGATAAGCAACTTCAGTCCATGAACTCCAAGAACTGAACTAGCTCCAGATAATCTACTAAACCTGAATATCTGAGAAAACCCAACTCTAGACTGCCCGTGTGGAAAATTGTGGGCACCCAGAGTTTAGGAAGGGAACAATAAACTCCGGATCAGTCATGGGACTGGTGTGAGCAACAAAAACAGTTTATCTTTAAACAAACACAAAAGAAGTTTAACATTGAAATCCGCAATGCTTTTCGAAAATGAAACTACCATAAGGCCTCCCGCCACACACACAATGCAATCGCAGAATTGGAGGAGATTTCTCCTTATGATAGTCAAACATGCTTACTACGCAAACAAAACTCTTTTGATATTATTACTAGTGCATAGTGTAGACAAACATTTCGAAAATATAATATAAATCTTAGCCAGCATACAACATTTCATCGTATGCCTACTATAGCTACTATGTTCAATAGCAGGTTACCGCCACATTCCATAGCAGGTAATACAACTAAAACCGTACAGGGTTCGTATTGTTTCTTTGGATTTCCAACAAATGATCAGGCTAAGGAACTTCCTTACCGAAATAGAAACGCCTCTGGAAAGACGCCCCGGATCCTAACCGGATCTCTGCAAACAAAAGGCCGACGCTACCTCACGCTCTAACCGAGCTGTAACTAGGTAACTAACACACGAGTCATGTCATCCCCCGATCGTCACCGACCTTTATCCGAGACGTCTCGATCATAAAGCAACAACCACAAAGTATAATAACTGTGCAGCATCCACATAGGTAAAATATCTGGGCTCCATACCATGATATCACCTTTTATCCAGAAGGAAATGACATACCCTAGGGGCGCTACCCCTACAAACCTTTGTCGCAACATTCCTGTTTCGACCATTACCGGGTTGTGAGGCTCGACGAAGTCTCGTCCACAAAGCCACGCTTTTTCACAAAGCCACGCTTTTTCACAAAGCAACGCTTTTCCACAAAGCCACGCTTTTTCACAAAGCCACGCTTTTTCACAAAGCAACGCATCATCAGCACTTCGTATGCCACATTGCCAAATTGGGAATGTATCACTAGTAACCATCAACTACATAACCTCTGAGCTCGTACGTCTCAGAGAAGGGTGTTAAGCTAAGAGAATAAATTCTCCGCCACCAACAGAAATGTATTTGATAGAAACCAGCTTTACATCTCAAAGTGTAACGTCAGACACACATCCATACAAGTCTGTTCCGGGTTCGAACAGAACCGAAGGCACTTCCAAAGAAGCCCTTGCAAATCCGGGTATTCACAATCTCGATCGGACTTCCCATCACTTAGGGAATCTCTATACCGGAGCCATGATGTAGAGAAAATCGATAGGTCATCATATCGCTCTCGCAAATACCCGGTCTTCACCACCGGTCTTCAAATGCTATCCATATCGTCGTATCACTATTCGGAATGGGTTATATGACACAAAGGTCCTTTCCCGGCTAAACCGAATAACGAGCGCAATTAAAAATCATATGGATACTGGGGTCTCAGTTAAATCACAGATTAAAGCCCAAAACTTTTCATTCGAATGGTTAAAACAAATTACCATTTCCAATCTTTTAAATAAAAAGATTCATTTCAAAAACCCTCAATGGTTTAAACAATTTCCACACTTTTAATCTTTTAACAAAAAGATTCAATTCACAAAGTTTACCCCGTTCACAAAGATTCATTCATGGATTTCAAAACAATTTCCATTTCAATCTGATTAACTCGTTAAATCTTTAAATCAAGATTTAACTTATAGCTTTCAAAACTCGTTTCCAAAGATTCATTCATAGTCTTCCAAAACAATTCCATTTCAAGTTGAATTAACTCATCCGGTCTTTGAATTAAAGACTCATTTCATAGTTTTCAAAACATTTCAATTCCATTTCAAACTTGAAACCGTTCAACACAATTTGGAAATTCATTACTTATGTGAAAGCTTTTACTATTTGAAAACAAATAGTTTCGTTTCAGAAAAATCCACTTATATTTACACGAGTTAAAACCCTTGAATTAAATTCAAATTCCAAATCAATATCTTTAAAATGGTTTAACCCATATATAACTCGTACAACATCTTTAATCCCTAGTTTCAAATCATAGAATTCAATTTCAAACTTGAATTCAAATTTAAATCAAATTATTTAAATTTCAAAACTCGATTAAGTTATTCGAAATAACTTTGAAATTCCATTTCAAAAGCTTTTCATATTAAACCCCAATTTCCAATTTCAAAATCAAGTGAAATTAAAATTTCAATTTCAAAAACATCAAATTTACATAATCTGTGACTTAACCGATTTCCACGTGAAATCCATATTTGTGTGTGTATGGTGTAGTCCAGGGGTTTTACACACAATAGTGCACAACATCAATCATCACAGATAGATCGATAAGCGGTATAACCCATAACGCTTATCTTCATTCACAGATTCATAGATAAAATAAATTTATCAATCACAAAGATTCACTATTACAATTCGATGTGGGTTTCGGATAACCAACTGGAATCCGACTCCCTGTCGCATCGAAATTCAAGTGCCGTTTTACGGGCCAAGGGTTTCATATTCACATAGTAATATATCACAAAAACAGAAATCACAGATATATATATATATCGCAGATAAGTGAATTACAGATCACAACATAAATCAGGATGTATCACAAAGCATCATATATCAGGGATATCAAACAATCGAATCATCCAATAGAATCCAAATATCCATATGTAAGGTCAATTTATTTATCTGATTAAAATAAATCAGATTAGTCACGAATCCTGGTTAATCAACCTCGGTAATTCTACAAATCATTTTGATTAATTATTCTTTAACAATAATTTAATTAACCTCTAATTATTAATTAATTAGCCTTAATTAATTAATCACATGAATAAATTATCCTTTAATAAATTGTTCTTTAATCACTTGATAAATCAACTTTAATCATAAATTATCCATCCTTAATTACTTTCATCAAGTAATTATTCTTAAGTGATGTATTACCCTTTAAATAAATTATTCATTAATTATTTGATTGATCAAACTTAAAATTTTAACTAAACATTTTCCTTTTTCCTTCAAAACTGAACAATGTTCATTTTCTTAAAGATTTAAATCATGTACATATATTTTTCCTCAAAATCTGCAGTGCTCCAACAACCGAGCCCACACGAAATCCCCCCCGAGTCAAATTAACATCTGCTTCGAGTCATCTCACTCCCTCTCGCGTACCCTCTTCTTCCCTTCTTTTATTTCTGGTAAGTAAAAATTTTAAAACTTCAGGCAACCATACTTCGCGCTCGAACCCACCCTCAAACCCGAAGCATCCAACTCCAAAACTCGAGCACGACTCGAGACCGATACCCACCTCAACACTGACACCATCTCCTCCTGCCGTACACGTGCACGGCGGCACCTCTGACCTCCGGCGAACCTCAATGTCGCAAGCAAGTCCCAAATCACACGAATAATCGAAAATCAAACTCCTATTGCCTCAAAGAATTTCGAATCGAAAATTGGTCTACTGCTCGAAAAACTGCAAAACGATCCCTCAACAAAAACGTTTCGCCACCGCCGCACACACCACTGGAGGCGCTCGAACTTTGGTCAAACTTCGACAACCCATCGAGCAACCCTCCACCAAAATTATACGACACTCACAGACAAGTGAAAAAATTTGAAGTAAAACCCTAAATTTGATTCGACTTAAATTCCCTTGCATTCGAAATTTTTTTTCAATATTTTTCCTGTGTTACTAAATCAACAATCTAGCTTCACCAAAAATTTCAACATCAATAATTGATTAAATCACTAGAAATTTGTAAAGGTGCAGTTTTGGTTCAAATACAAATTTCTCTTGAAATACTGAGCTAAAAATCTTCATTCTGGTTTTAAAAATCATAAATTTCAGTAGGAATCCAAGTTATCAATTTGAATTAGCTTCCTGTAACAATTGGATTTATCAATGTATTGCTTGATTAACTGTAATCAAAGCTTTCAGTAAAAAATATTCCACTAACCTGTTTAAAACAATTTTGTTTATCTTAGTTTGTGATTAAGCAACTCGTTTTGTTTTAAACTGTAAGGCTGTAAATGGTATGATGAAAAAGTTTTCAAATTTTGAACAACTATTTAACTCTGCAACTCAAACAGAGGAGAACAAGTAGATAAAATTTTCACTAAACAATTCATCTATATACAGAAACATACATATAAACAAAGCTTACTTATTTCAGATTTGAACCATAAAATCCAGATTCATATACTTAAGTAATGATGTTACTCACAGACATTTCAAAGCAGAGAAGGTGAAGTTTACTCACTGATCTAAAGAAGAAAATACTGGGTCAAGTTGCTCACCTTGGTTTCAAAAGAAAAGAAGAACAGAGATTTATGTTTGAAGTAGGCTTGAAAGTTTGCAAGTTGAAGTCTCTACTTTAATCTCTGATTTGTATGGGTTGTATTTTAAATGGAATCTTGTTTAAGTTTGAATGATTTTCAACTTCAGATTTTTGCTCAGTTTCGAAGGTGAATGAACTGGAATGGAAATAATGAAGGAAATATACATAGATGGGTTTTGTACTGGAAATTGTTTTATAAATCTTTGATCAGAGATTTTCTAAGTTTTGTAGGCTATGGTAAGATTTATCTTGTGTACTAAAGATGATGGTATTAAATTGACATGTACAACTTATCTTCATTTCGGCTGATGGTTTCTATAATTTGGTGGCTAAAGATATTGGCATTTATTGCCATGGTACTTTATGTCTTCTTTGTTAATCTATACTTGAGATATTTGCTGTCATATTCTTCTCAATTCAGTTTGTATTTGTTTCTTTTGCTTTGTCTTTTGACTTTATTTTGGCTGTACAAATATACTTACCCAAATTTGATTTTGTACATAGATATTTATACTAGCATCTTCTTTTGCAAGTGTTCAAACATGAACACATATTAATGTTTGTATTCTATTTGTTTTTATAATATAAGTGAATACATTTCTATTTTTATCATGTTGTTGGATTTTATTTAACCAATGTGTTATTTGATATCATTACATAGTTTATTAACACGAGATTAAGATATATATCTTAACTTTATATTCTAACATCTTATATATTTTCATTTCTTAAACCATTTACTTACATTTTAAATTCAAATCAAATACATATTATATTATTTCAAATTTAGTCAGATCTGTTCAAATACAGATATATATTCTCATATATACACATGTATACAATATGTTAATTTTAAATGATTTATACAAAATATATTTGGATTCGGGGAAACTCGCATCACTTAATCAATTTATTTCACAGTTTTATTCAAAAATTAATTTAAATTATCAATTTAAATTCATATAAAATTCGGGGTCGTTACAGACTTCCCCCCTTAAAAGAATTTCGTCCTCGAAATTACCAAAGAGACACAAAGATAGATGAAAAATATTTCATCAAATCAACTGAACATCTATTCTGCATTTGGCTTACCAAATCAGAATATCAATAACAAATACAAGAACGAATCTGTTTTAACACTTCATAAGATACTCGGGTTATCCAGATCTACGAAATATACAGTGACATCGGTTAGTTCGAAAGGATAACTAACCATTCGTAGGATATATCGGAACCCAAAGAATAGATAGATATATTGATACAATTTCAAAACTTTTAGTTCAGAACTAAAATATACCTATCAACCATAGCAAACAAAGCAAACAATACATCCAAACAAACAATTTTGGTCCATCCGGAGTTTACGTCCCATATCAAATATATCGAATTTCTTCTTCCTGGATCTACCAGAAAATATCAATGAATTGAGAAAAGATGTCGAACAAAAGTGATTGATAGAGAAAAGATTGTTTCCTTGTTGTTACAGGATATTGACCATTTATAGTCGTATTCTCCTGTCCCCTATCTCATCCTCTTCTTGCACTCATACTCACTATCAGTGAATAGCAAGAAAATTTACTAAGGCATTCGAACGGATATCTGAGGAATACTCATTCTAGAGTTTACTTCACTCTATCTCTAATGAGCTACTTAACGTGTTATACTCCTGAGCTAAAGTTCAACCTTAGCTCTGATACCACATGTAACGACTACGGATTTTCGCGTTCGAAAATCGACATCCATACTTTACATCGTACTCGAATGCCGTAGATTCGACCGTTCAAATCCGAGTCGCCGGAGCTTATAACACAATTAAGTAAACAACACAGCGGAAGAAAAGAATAATACATTGATATACAATATCTGATACAACAGAGTGATACAATGAATATCAATATACATCAGAGATATGATACAAGAAATAGCAGCGGAAAGAAAACGATGACATCAGCAGCGGATAGAATGTCTCCAATAGAATGCTCCAAGATAAGCAACTTCAGTCCATGAACTCCAAGAACTGAACTAGCTCCAGATAATCTACTAAACCTGAATATCTGAGAAAACCCAACTCTAGACTGCCCGTGTGGAAAATTGTGGGCACCCAGAGTTTAGGAAGGGAACAATAAACTCCGGATCAGTCATGGGACTGGTGTGAGCAACAAAAACAGTTTATCTTTAAACAAACACAAAAGAAGTTTAACATTGAAATCCGCAATGCTTTTCGAAAATGAAACTACCATAAGGCCTCCCGCCACACACACAATGCAATCGCAGAATTGGAGGAGATTTCTCCTTATGATAGTCAAACATGCTTACTACGCAAACAAAACTCTTTTGATATTATTACTAGTGCATAGTGTAGACAAACATTTCGAAAATATAATATAAATCTTAGCCAGCATACAACATTTCATCGTATGCCTACTATAGCTACTATGTTCAATAGCAGGTTACCGCCACATTCCATAGCAGGTAATACAACTAAAACCGTACAGGGTTCGTATTGTTTCTTTGGATTTCCAACAAATGATCAGGCTAAGGAACTTCCTTACCGAAATAGAAACGCCTCTGGAAAGACGCCCCGGATCCTAACCGGATCTCTGCAAACAAAAGGCCGACGCTACCTCACGCTCTAACCGAGCTGTAACTAGGTAACTAACACACGAGTCATGTCATCCCCCGGTCGTCACCGACCTTTATCCGAGACGTCTCGATCATAAAGCAACAACCACAAAGTATAATAACTGTGCAGCATCCACATAGGTAAAATATCTGGGCTCCATACCATGATATCACCTTTTATCCAGAAGGAAATGACATACCCTAGGGGCGCTACCCCTACAAACCTTTGTCGCAACATTCCTGTTTCGACCATTACCGGGTTGTGAGGCTCGACGAAGTCTCGTCCACAAAGCCACGCTTTTTCACAAAGCCACGCTTTTTCACAAAGCAACGCTTTTCCACAAAGCCACGCTTTTTCACAAAGCCACGCTTTTTCACAAAGCAACGCATCATCAGCACTTCGTATGCCACATTACCAAATTGGGAATGTATCACTAGTAACCATCAACTACATAACCTCTGAGCTCGTACGTCTCAGAGAAGGGTGTTAAGCTAAGAGAATAAATTCTCCGCCACCAACAGAAATGTATTTGATAGAAACCAGCTTTACATCTCAAAGTGTAACGTCAGACACACATCCATACAAGTCTGTTCCGGGTTCGAACAGAACCGAAGGCACTTCCAAAGAAGCCCTTGCAAATCCGGGTATTCACAACTCGATCGGACTTCCCATCACTTAGGGAATCTCTATACCGGAGCCATGATGTAGAGAAAATCGATAGGTCATCATATCGCTCTCGCAAATACCCGGTCTTCACCACCGGTCTTCAAATGCTATCCATATCGTCGTATCACTATTCGGAATGGGTTATATGACACAAAGGTCCTTTCCCGGCTAAACCGAATAACGAGCGCAATTAAAAATCATATGGATACTGGGGTCTCAGTTAAATCACAGATTAAAGCCCAAAACTTTTCATTCGAATGGTTAAAACAAATTACCATTTCCAATCTTTTAAATAAAAAGATTCATTTCAAAAACCCTCAATGGTTTAAACAATTTCCACACTTTTAATCTTTTAACAAAAAGATTCAATTCACAAAGTTTACCCCGTTCACAAAGATTCATTCATGGATTTCAAAACAATTTCCATTTCAATCTGATTAACTCGTTAAATCTTTAAATCAAGATTTAACTTATAGCTTTCAAAACTCGTTTCCAAAGATTCATTCATAGTCTTCCAAAACAATTCCATTTCAAGTTGAATTAACTCATCCGGTCTTTGAATTAAAGACTCATTTCATAGTTTTCAAAACATTTCAATTCCATTTCAGACTTGAAACCGTTCAACACAATTTGGAAATTCATTACTTATGTGAAAGCTTTTACTATTTGAAAACAAATAGTTTCGTTTCAGAAAAATCCACTTATATTTACACGAGTTAAAACCCTTGAATTAAATTCAAATTCCAAATCAATATCTTTAAAATGGTTTAACCCATATATAACTCGTACAACATCTTTAATCCCTAGTTTCAAATCATAGAATTCAATTTCAAACTTGAATTCAAATTTAAATCAAATTATTTAAATTTCAAAACTCGATTAAGTTATTCGAAATAACTTTGAAATTCCATTTCAAAAGCTTTTCATATTAAACCCCAATTTCCAATTTCAAAATCAAGTGAAATTAAAATTTCAATTTCAAAATCATCAAATTTACATAATCTGTGACTTAACCGATTTCCACGTGAAATCCATATTTGTGTGTGTATGGTGTAGTCCAGGGGTTTTACACACAATAGTGCACAACATCAATCATCACAGATAGATCGATAAGCGGTATAACCCATAACGCTTATCTTCATTCACAGATTCATAGATAAAATAAATTTATCAATCACAAAGATTCACTATTACAATTCGATGTGGGTTTCGGATAACCAACTGGAATCCGACTCCCTGTCGCATCGAAATTCAAGTGCCGTTTTACGGGCCAAGGGTTTCATATTCACATAGTAATATATCACAGAAACAGAAATCACAGATATATATATATATCGCAGATAAGTGAATTACAGATCACAACATAAATCAGGATGTATCACAAAGCATCATATATCAGGGATATCAAACAATCGAATCATCCAATAGAATCCAAATATCCATATGTAAGGTCAATTTATTTATCTGATTAAAATAAATCAGATTAGTCACGAATCCTGGTTAATCAACCTCGGTAATTCTACAAATCATTTTGATTAATTATTCTTTAACAATAATTTAATTAACCTCTAATTATTAATTAATTAGCCTTAATTAATTAATCACATGAATAAATTATCCTTTAATAAATTGTTCTTTAATCACTTGATAAATCAACTTTAATCATAAATTATCCATACTTAATTACTTTCATCAAGTAATTATTCTTAAGTGATGTATTACCCTTTAAATAAATTATTCATTAATTATTTGATTGATCAAACTTAAAATTTTAACTAAACATTTTCCTTTTTCCTTCAGAACTGAACAATGTTCATTTTCTTAAAGATTTAAATCATGTACATATATTTTTCCTCAAAATCTGCAGTGCTCCAACAACCGAGCCCACACGAAATCCCCCCCGAGTCAAATTAACATCTGCTTCGAGTCATCTCACTCCCTCTCGCGTACCCTCTTCTTCCCTTCTTTTATTTCTGGTAAGTAAAAATTTTAAAACTTCAGGCAACCATACTTCGCGCTCGAACCCACCCTCAAACCCGAAGCATCCAACTCCAAAACTCGAGCACGACTCGAGACCGATACCCACCTCAACACTGACACCATCTCCTCCTGCCGTACACGTGCACGGCGGCACCTCTGACCTCCGGCGAACCTCAATGTCGCAAGCAAGTCCCAAATCACACGAATAATCGAAAATCAAACTCCTATTGCCTCAAAGAATTTCGAATCGAAAATTGGTCTACTGCTCGAAAAACTGCAAAACGATCCCTCAACAAAAACGTTTCGCCACCGCCGCACACACCACTGGAGGCGCTCGAACTTTGGTCAAACTTCGACAACCCATCGAGCAACCCTCCACCAAAATTATACGACACTCACAGACAAGTGAAAAAATTTGAAGTAAAACCCTAAATTTGATTCGACTTAAATTCCCTTGCATTCGAAATTTTTTTTCAATATTTTTCCTGTGTTACTAAATCAACAATCTAGCTTCACCAAAAATTTCAACATCAATAATTGATTAAATCACTAGAAATTTGTAAAGGTGCAGTTTTGGTTCAAATACAAATTTCTCTTGAAATACTGAGCTAAAAATCTTCATTCTGGTTTTAAAAATCATAAATTTCAGTAGGAATCCAAGTTATCAATTTGAATTAGCTTCCTGTAACAATTGGATTTATCAATGTATTGCTTGATTAACTGTAATCAAAGCTTTCAGTAAAAAATATTCCACTAACCTGTTTAAAACAATTTTGTTTATCTTAGTTTGTGATTAAGCAACTCGTTTTGTTTTAAACTGTAAGGCTGTAAATGGTATGATGAAAAAGTTTTCAAATTTTGAACAACTATTTAACTCTGCAACTCAAACAGAGGAGAACAAGTAGATAAAATTTTCACTAAACAATTCATCTATATACAGAAACATACATATAAACAAAGCTTACTTATTTCAGATTTGAACCATAAAATCCAGATTCATATACTTAAGTAATGATGTTACTCACAGACATTTCAAAGCAGAGAAGGTGAAGTTTACTCACTGATCTAAAGAAGAAAATACTGGGTCAAGTTGCTCACCTTGGTTTCAAAAGAAAAGAAGAACAGAGATTTATGTTTGAAGTAGGCTTGAAAGTTTGCAAGTTGAAGTCTCTACTTTAATCTCTGATTTGTATGGGTTGTATTTTAAATGGAATCTTGTTTAAGTTTGAATGATTTTCAACTTCAGATTTTTGCTCAGTTTCGAAGGTGAATGAACTGGAATGGAAATAATGAAGGAAATATACATAGATGGGTTTTGTACTGGAAATTGTTTTATAAATCTTTGATCAGAGATTTTCTAAGTTTTGTAGGCTATGGTAAGATTTATCTTGTGTACTAAAGATGATGGTATTAAATTGACATGTACAACTTATCTTCATTTCGGCTGATGGTTTCTATAATTTGGTGGCTAAAGATATTGGCATTTATTGCCATGGTACTTTATGTCTTCTTTGTTAATCTATACTTGAGATATTTGCTGTCATATTCTTCTCAATTCAGTTTGTATTTGTTTCTTTTGCTTTGTCTTCTGACTTTATTTTGGCTGTACAAATATACTTACCCAAATTTGATTTTGTACATAGATATTTATACTAGCATCTTCTTTTGCAAGTGTTCAAACATGAACACATATTAATGTTTGTATTCTATTTGTTTTTATAATATAAGTGAATACATTTCTATTTTTATCATGTTGTTGGATTTTATTTAACCAATGTGTTATTTGATATCATTACATAGTTTATTAACACGAGATTAAGATATATATCTTAACTTTATATTCTAACATCTTATATATTTTCATTTCTTAAACCATTTACTTACATTTTAAATTCAAATCAAATACATATTATATTATTTCAAATTTAGTCAGATCTGTTCAAATACAGATATATATATTCTCATATATACACATGTATACAATATGTTAATTTTAAATGATTTATACAAAATATATTTGGATTCGGGGAAACTCGCATCACTTAATCAATTTATTTCACAGTTTTATTCAAAAATTAATTTAAATTATCAATTTAAATTCATATAAAATTCGGGGTCGTTACAGACTTCCCCCCTTAAAAGAATTTCATCCTCGAAATTACCAAAGAGACACAAAGATAGATGAAAAATATTTCATCAAATCAACTGAACATCTATTCTGCATTTGGCTTACCAAATCAGAATATCAATAACAAATACAAGAACGAATCTGTTTTAACACTTCATAAGATACTCGGGTTATCCAGATCTACGAAATATACAGTGACATCGGTTAGTTCGAAAGGATAACTAACCATTCGTAGGATATATCGGAACCCAAAGAATAGATAGATATATTGATACAATTTCAAAACTTTTAGTTCAGAACTAAAATATACCTATCAACCATAGCAAACAAAGCAAACAATACATCCAAACAAACAATTTTGGTCCATCCGGAGTTTACGTCCCATATCAAATATATCGAATTTCTTCTTCCTGGATCTACCAGAAAATATCAATGAATTGAGAAAAGATGTCGAACAAAAGTGATTGATAGAGAAAAGATTGTTTCCTTGTTGTTACAGGATATTGACCATTTATAGTCGTATTCTCCTGTCCCCTATCTCATCCTCTTCTTGCACTCATACTCACTATCAGTGAATAGCAAGAAAATTTACTAAGGCATTCGAACGGATATCTGAGGAATACTCATTCTAGAGTTTACTTCACTCTATCTCTAATGAGCTACTTAACGTGTTATACTCCTGAGCTAAAGTTCAACCTTAGCTCTGATACCACATGTAACGACTACGGATTTTCGCGTTCGAAAATCGACATCCATACTTTACATCGTACTCGAATGCCGTAGATTCGACCGTTCAAATCCGAGTCGCCGGAGCTTATAACACAATTAAGTAAACAACACAGCGAAAGAAAAGAATAATACATTGATATACAATATCTGATACAACAGAGTGATACAATGAATATCAATATACATCAGAGATATGATACAAGAAATAGCAGCGGAAAGAAAACGATGACATCAGCAGCGGATAGAATGTCTCCAATAGAATGCTCCAAGATAAGCAACTTCAGTCCATGAACTCCAAGAACTGAACTAGCTCCAGATAATCTACTAAACCTGAATATCTGAGAAAACCCAACTCTAGACTGCCCGTGTGGAAAATTGTGGGCACCCAAAGTTTAGGAAGGGAACAATAAACTCCGGATCAGTCATGGGACTGGTGTGAGCAACAAAAACAGTTTATCTTTAAACAAACACAAAAGAAGTTTAACATTGAAATCCGCAATGCTTTTCGAAAATGAAACTACCATAAGGCCTCCCGCCACACACACAATGCAATCGCAGAATTGGAGGAGATTTCTCCTTATGATAGTCAAACATGCTTACTACGCAAACAAAACTCTTTTGATATTATTACTAGTGCATAGTGTAGACAAACATTTCGAAAATATAATATAAATCTTAGCCAGCATACAACATTTCATCGTATGCCTACTATAGCTACTATGTTCAATAGCAGGTTACCGCCACATTCCATAGCAGGTAATACAACTAAAACCGTACAGGGTTCGTATTGTTTCTTTGGATTTCCAACAAATGATCAGGCTAAGGAACTTCCTTACCGAAATAGAAACGCCTCTGGAAAGACGCCCCGGATCCTAACCGGATCTCTGCAAACAAAAGGCCGACGCTACCTCACGCTCTAACCGAGCTGTAACTAGGTAACTAACACACGAGTCATGTCATCCCCCGGTCGTCACCGACCTTTATCCGAGACGTCTCGATCATAAAGCAACAACCACAAAGTATAATAACTGTGCAGCATCCACATAGGTAAAATATCTGGGCTCCATACCATGATATCACCTTTTATCCAGAAGGAAATGACATACCCTAGGGGCGCTACCCCTACAAACCTTTGTCGCAACATTCCTGTTTCGACCATTACCGGGTTGTGAGGCTCGACGAAGTCTCGTCCACAAAGCCACGCTTTTTCACAAAGCCACGCTTTTTCACAAAGCAACGCTTTTCCACAAAGCCACGCTTTTTCACAAAGCCACGCTTTTTCACAAAGCAACGCATCATCAGCACTTCGTATGCCACATTACCAAATTGGGAATGTATCACTAGTAACCATCAACTACATAACCTCTGAGCTCGTACGTCTCAGAGAAGGGTGTTAAGCTAAGAGAATAAATTCTCCGCCACCAACAGAAATGTATTTGATAGAAACCAGCTTTACATCTCAAAGTGTAACGTCAGACACACATCCATACAAGTCTGTTCCGGGTTCGAACAGAACCGAAGGCACTTCCAAAGAAGCCCTTGCAAATCCGGGTATTCACAATCTCGATCGGACTTCCCATCACTTAGGGAATCTCTATACCGGAGCCATGATGTAGAGAAAATCGATAGGTCATCATATCGCTCTCGCAAATACCCGGTCTTCACCACCGGTCTTCAAATGCTATCCATATCGTCGTATCACTATTCGGAATGGGTTATATGACACAAAGGTCCTTTCCCGGCTAAACCGAATAACGAGCGCAATTAAAAATCATATGGATACTGGGGTCTCAGTTAAATCACAGATTAAAGCCCAAAACTTTTCATTCGAATGGTTAAAACAAATTACCATTTCCAATCTTTTAAATAAAAAGATTCATTTCAAAAACCCTCAATGGTTTAAACAATTTCCACACTTTTAATCTTTTAACAAAAAGATTCAATTCACAAAGTTTACCCCGTTCACAAAGATTCATTCATGGATTTCAAAACAATTTCCATTTCAATCTGATTAACTCGTTAAATCTTTAAATCAAGATTTAACTTATAGCTTTCAAAACTCGTTTCCAAAGATTCATTCATAGTCTTCCAAAACAATTCCATTTCAAGTTGAATTAACTCATCCGGTCTTTGAATTAAAGACTCATTTCATAGTTTTCAAAACATTTCAATTCCATTTCAAACTTGAAACCGTTCAACACAATTTGGAAATTCATTACTTATGTGAAAGCTTTTACTATTTGAAAACAAATAGTTTCGTTTCAGAAAAATCCACTTATATTTACACGAGTTAAAACCCTTGAATTAAATTCAAATTCCAAATCAATATCTTTAAAATGGTTTAACCCATATATAACTCGTACAACATCTTTAATCCCTAGTTTCAAATCATAGAATTCAATTTCAAACTTGAATTCAAATTTAAATCAAATTATTTAAATTTCAAAACTCGATTAAGTTATTCGAAATAACTTTGAAATTCCATTTCAAAAGCTTTTCATATTAAACCCCAATTTCCAATTTCAAAATCAAGTGAAATTAAAATTTCAATTTCAAAAACATCAAATTTACATAATCTGTGACTTAACCGATTTCCACGTGAAATCCATATTTGTGTGTGTATGGTGTAGTCCAGGGGTTTTACACACAATAGTGCACAACATCAATCATCACAGATAGATCGATAAGCGGTATAACCCATAACGCTTATCTTCATTCACAGATTCATAGATAAAATAAATTTATCAATCACAAAGATTCACTATTACAATTCGATGTGGGTTTCGGATAACCAACTGGAATCCGACTCCCTGTCGCATCGAAATTCAAGTGCCGTTTTACGGGCCAAGGGTTTCATATTCACATAGTAATATATCACAGAAACAGAAATCACAAATATATATATATATCGCAGATAAGTGAATTACAGATCACAACATAAATCAGGATGTATCACAAAGCATCATATATCAGGGATATCAAACAATCGAATCATCCAATAGAATCCAAATATCCATATGTAAGGTCAATTTATTTATCTGATTAAAATAAATCAGATTAGTCACGAATCCTGGTTAATCAACCTCGGTAATTCTACAAATCATTTTGATTAATTATTCTTTAACAATAATTTAATTAACCTCTAATTATTAATTAATTAGCCTTAATTAATTAATCACATGAATAAATTATCCTTTAATAAATTGTTCTTTAATCACTTGATAAATCAACTTTAATCATAAATTATCCATCCTTAATTACTTTCATCAAGTAATTATTCTTAAGTGATGTATTACCCTTTAAATAAATTATTCATTAATTATTTGATTGATCAAACTTAAAATTTTAACTAAACATTTTCCTTTTTCCTTCAGAACTGAACAATGTTCATTTTCTTAAAGATTTAAATCATGTACATATATTTTTCCTCAAAATCTGCAGTGCTCCAACAACCGAGCCCACACGAAATCCCCCCCGAGTCAAATTAACATCTGCTTCGAGTCATCTCACTCCCTCTCGCGTACCCTCTTCTTCCCTTCTTTTATTTCTGGTAAGTAAAAATTTTAAAACTTCAGGCAACCATACTTCGCGCTCGAACCCACCCTCAAACCCGAAGCATCCAACTCCAAAACTCGAGCACGACTCGAGACCGATACCCACCTCAACACTAACACCATCTCCTCCTGCCGTACACGTGCACGGCGGCACCTCTGACCTCCGGCGAACCTCAATGTCGCAAGCAAGTCCCAAATCACACGAATAATCGAAAATCAAACTCCTATTGCCTCAAAGAATTTCGAATCGAAAATTGGTCTACTGCTCGAAAAACTGCAAAACGATCCCTCAACAAAAACGTTTCGCCACCGCCGCACACACCATTGGAGGCGCTCGAACTTTGGTCAAACTTCGACAACCCATCGAGCAACCCTCCACCAAAATTATACGACACTCGATCGCTCATTGGGGTCGAACTCGACACTCACAGACAAGTGCAAAAATTTGAAGTAAAACCCTAAATTTGATTCGACTTAAATTCCCTTGCATTCGAAATTTTGTTTCAATATTTTTCCTGTGTTACTAAATCAACAATCTAGCTTCACCAAAAATTTCAACATCAATAATTGATTAAATCACTAGAAATTTGTAAAGGTGCAGTTTTGGTTCAAATACAAATTTCTCTTGAAATACTGAGCTAAAAATCTTCATTCTGGTTTTAAAAATCATAAATTTCAGTAGGAATCCAAGTTATCAATTTGAATTAGCTTCCTGTAACAATTGGATTTATCAATGTATTGCTTGATTAACTGTAATCAAAGCTTTCAGTAAAAAATATTCCACTAACCTGTTTAAAACAATTTTGTTTATCTTAGTTTGTGATTAAGCAACTCGTTTTGTTTTAAACTGTAAGGCTGTAAATGGTATGATGAAAAAGTTTTCAAATTTTGAACAACTATTTAACTCTGCAACTCAAACAGAGGAGAACAAGTAGATAAAATTTTCACTAAACAATTCATCTATATACAGAAACATACATATAAACAAAGCTTACTTATTTCAGATTTGAACCATAAAATCCAGATTCATATACTTAAGTAATGATGTTACTCACAGACATTTCAAAGCAGAGAAGGTGAAGTTTACTCACTGATCTAAAGAAGAAAATACTGGGTCAAGTTGCTCACCTTGGTTTCAAAAGAAAAGAAGAACAGAGCTTTATGTTTGAAGTAGGCTTGAAAGTTTGCAAGTTGAAGTCTCTACTTTAATCTCTGATTTGTATGGGTTGTATTTTAAATGGAATCTTGTTTAAGTTTGAATGATTTTCAACTTCAGATTTTTGCTCAGTTTCGAAGGTGAATGAACTGGAATGGAAATAATGAAGGAAATATACATAGATGGGTTTTGTACTGGAAATTGTTTTATAAATCTTTGATCAGAGATTTTCTAAGTTTTGTAGGCTATGGTAAGATTTATCTTGTGTACTAAAGATGATGGTATTAAATTGACATGTACAACTTATCTTCATTTCGGCTGATGGTTTCTATAATTTGGTGGCTAAAGATATTGGCATTTATTGCCATGGTACTTTATGTCTTCTTTGTTAATCTATACTTGAGATATTTGCTGTCATATTCTTCTCAATTCAGTTTGTATTTGTTTCTTTTGCTTTGTCTTCTGACTTTATTTTGGCTGTACAAATATACTTACCCAAATTTGATTTTGTACATAGATATTTATACTAGCATCTTCTTTTGCAAGTGTTCAAACATGAACACATATTAATGTTTGTATTCTATTTGTTTTTATAATATAAGTGAATACATTTCTATTTTTATCATGTTGTTGGATTTTATTTAACCAATGTGTTATTTGATATCATTACATAGTTTATTAACACGAGATTAAGATATATATCTTAACTTTATATTCTAACATCTTATATATTTTCATTTCTTAAACCATTTACTTACATTTTAAATTCAAATCAAATACATATTATATTATTTCAAATTTAGTCAGATCTGTTCAAATACAGATATATATATTCTCATATATACACATGTATACAATATGTTAATTTTAAATGATTTATACAAAATATATTTGGATTCGGGGAAACTCGCATCACTTAATCAATTTATTTCACAGTTTTATTCAAAAATTAATTTAAATTATCAATTTAAATTCATATAAAATTCGGGGTCGTTACAGAAAATAACAGAAGAACAAGAAATAATCTATACTTCCATAGTCCCTCCACCCCCTCTGTCGTTTACTCCATCTTCCTTCCATCACTTCCATTGTCATTCACTCTTCTCATATTTTGTAATTAATGTTAAAAAAACGCAAAACATAAAACTCAAAAAGAACCAAATGGACCCTTAGCTTTTGGTCTGTGATGAAGCATCATATTGTTAAAGCTATTTGAAACTATGTAAGTTGGAATTATTGTATGATTCAAAATTCATTATATCATTATTAAATCTATAATATATTTTAATCCTATTGTGTAAATTTGATAACTACAAATTCCTATTAAAAATTGGTCGGTTGGTTGATCGATGTTTTGGATGAGACAAATTACAAGTGAAGCTTTTCTAGGTTGTTAGTAAAAAAAATAAGCATACTCGTTTTCTTTTACATATGCCACACTTTTTTTGAAACAGCTAAAATGGGGCTAAGGCCCAAAAGTTTACAGCATATTTTCCCTCTAGTATATATGTTGTCTGATTGAAGTTATCAAAATATTTAGTTTTGGATCCATTTTTTCCTCTAAATATTTTGGTGGCCGCATATTTTCCCTCTAATATTTTGGTGCCGCATTCTTTAAATTCTTTCCCTCTCAATATTTTGTGTTCCCTCTTCTCTCCCTTTCAAAACTAAATCAGCAAAACCCTTTAATCTCACTCTCAAAACCAAATCGGCAGAACAAAATCGACCACGTTCCCTCTTCCCTCTTCTCTCACTCTCAATAAATTGATGGTCACGTTCCCTCTTCATTCTAATATAGGTTTTCAAGATCGAAAACCACCGCTTGGAATCAGAAGTGCGAATGATACTCCTTCTCTGATGCTCGCACACTTCGATTAGCCGTGATTGCTACGTGGTTGCTTTCTTTGTCAAGTTGATTGCTATCGATTTGGTATGTTTAGCAATTTTGCCCCTTTTCAATTTTATGCTCGAACTAGATTAAATTTTCCGATGATGATATGGGTTAACTTATAGGGTTTGAATCCCTATATTTTCATTTTGAAATTCCTGAATCTATTTAGAATATAATTTGGACATTGATTTTACTGACTTCGGCCTTGATTTTTTTGATTTTTAATTTTGAACAGATTCATTTTTTACTTTATTTCCTGTGATTTCGATTTCGAAATTCCTTATTTCTTTGCTGAAATACTTGTGTTCATGAACCTGTTCTGTGTGCATTTTCTTTTTAGGCCCTTGCTCTTGATTACTGCATTTGCATATATATATATATATATATATATATATATATATATTCTACCTATTTATGTATCCATCATGATGTTTGCATATGTATATGTTGCCTACTTATCTACATCATGATGTTTGCTTGAGCTTGCACCTGGTTCTGGTTGCAATTTACTTTGTGACTTTGTGGAGCTTGCACCTTGTTGCCTGATCTTGGTTGATGATTCTTGCTTATGCTAATTTGTAACTGGTGTTTGATATAGCATGAATTGATTTCTTCCTTTTGATGCCTTGACTTGCCTTGCCTTTTGATGCCTTGCCTGATTTTGGTGATTTCTTCCTTTTGATATAGCATGAATTGATTTCTTCCTTTTGATGCCTTGCCTGATTTTGGTGATTTCTTCCTTTTGATGCTAATTTGTAACTGCCTATTTATCTACATCATGTCATGTATGTACCATTATACATGCTTCATGTGTGCATCTTTAAAGGTACATCTCTGTACATATATACATGTATATACATATGTGTATATATTTATATTACTTCTGCTCTAAAGGTTGCTGTTTGGTTTGCTTGTCCCTTGAGGCTTGCAAATTTCTGATTGAAAAGGAATTTGCACTTATTGTTTTGCTTGTCCCCGGAAGCTTGCTATTTGGTTTAAAACTCAAGTTGTTGCGCCATTTTGGATACTTCTATGTGTGCAATGTTTTGTTGCGCCATTTTGAAAGAGAGTTGAACATTGTTGTTGTGTTTTATAGACTGTTTGTTGCACCTTATGTATGTAGTTGTATGTTCGTATGAAGTTTGAAGTGGCCACGTGCACATGTATTGTAACAACCCGAAAATTAAGCTATAATAATTAATCAACGAATTATTTAAATGATAAAATAACTTTGTGAAATTATCAGAATTGAGCCACGGAAGTTGCACCATTATGTACGTGGTAATTTTCTAGTCAATTTCCATATATAAATAATCGGAATCCGAGCTAGAACGAAGAAGATACGAATGAAACAAGAAGTTAGAAAAGAAGAAAAATAAAAATAAATAAATATATAGGGCTAGGTAGACACCTAGGTCGACCTACCCACTGCCTAGGTCGACCGTCATGTTGACCTAGCAATGGGGGCGGTCGACACCTAGGTCGACCCGCCTTGTTGAATGAACAAAGAATTTAATTCTTCGTTCCTGTAAGCTTCGAACACGTCATTTTGGGTTATTTCCTCTCATCCGGTGCGTCCGTGCTTCTATTCGACGGCTCCTATCCAGCCTATGACGTGGTTGCACCAAATTCAATCTCCAAATCCAACGGTCTAAGATCCACAAGAACCACTATAAATAAGATCCTAGGCCTAGCTATTTTTCTCATTCTAGATTTTCTCCATTTGGGTTCACCTTCTCAGGCAGGACCCTAAAAAGAATAATTTTCCGAGGAGAAGATCATTTTAAATTAAAATACTTAATACCCTCAAGTGAATCCGGGAAGACCAAGGGAAGAGCTAAGGACCACAAGTGAGTGATTAGTAATTATTTTAGATTTTTAAGTAATTTAAAATAATAGGGTTTCCAATAGTTGTAGTTTTTCTACGATTTTGGAATAACCTTTTTACCATATTATTTTCAGTTTTAGATTTATTTTTCAGTCTATTTCCTTTTAGCTATTATTTTCTGTTATTTGTAGTTAATTACTGTTAATTATAGCTTTTCCATTTATTTACAGTTATTTGCAATATTTAAAATTTACTGTTATTTACGTATTATTTACATCTTTTCTACGTTTTGGAATTTCTTCTGTAATTTTCAGTTTCTTTCTATTTTTCCTTTTTACGCAAATGGAATAGAATAGAATAAAACGCGAATATGAACTAAATAATAAGAACACTGAAATTACAGAAAATAAGATGTAAAATATGAAGACTGTAATAAATTGGACTTGGACTGAATTTAAGCCTAATTATGATGTATAATTATGTTTAAGAAGAGTAAAAAGAGAAAGTGGCTTATTTTTATACTTAGACCTCGGGTTAAGTTAATAAGCAATATTATAACATAGGTTATGATTAGAAATAGAACAGAAAAAGGCTTATTTTGAGACCTAGAATAAATTAATAAGTAAAGATAACAAGGATAACAGTAGAGGCTTATTTAAATAATTTATACTAAGTTAATAAGCAAAAGTAGGACCTATACCAATAGCATTCCCTATTTTCTATGGACACAGGTGTCTCACAATAGCCTGAAGTGAGATGAGGGTCTGCTTGTGCTGTTTAGGATAGATAAAAGGTCAATAATTAAAAGTCAAAACCATGAGGATTTGGACAAGGGGCGCAACTAGATTTTGTTTGACAGAGACCAGTACCAACAACATTCCCTATTTTCTATGGATACAAGTGTCTCACTATAGCCTGAAGTGAGATGAGGGCACGCTTATGCTGTCTAGGGTAAATAAAAGGTCAAAAGAGGGAGCAACAGATAGTGTGAACCCAACGGTGGTCGAGCGTGCGGCCTTGGTGCAGGGGATATAATTCGCTCTTGAGTTCCAAGTGCTTAGTAGGTGCCTTTCATAGGCACTGGTGTCTAGCTCACATTAGACACATTGGTAGAAGGCTGATCAAAGGGTAGAATTAGGACTTCAGCCTAATTAAAGTAGGATTGGGATTTCAGCCTAATCAAATCAGTTATCTAAGACAAGTGCAAACAATCGAAGTTATCCAATCGAATTAATCTAATAGTTAAATCGTATTTATTTCCTGCTTTACCTTTACTCATATTTCTTTATTTCCTTTTATACTAGAACTGTTGCAAAGTCTATTATCTTTACCTTGCTTAAGAATACTAGTAATTGCTATCATTCACCAGACTTTTAGTCTGACCCACTCCTCTATTTTTCCCTTTTTCCCCCGAAGGCCAGCAAGGGAAAGGACGGTAGATTATGGACACTTAGAGACTTTAGTGGCGGAGATTTCTCATGTATTCCTTTTCTTCATTTTCAGTTTTTAGCTTATTTGATGTACTGTCACTTTTTGAGGGATAGTTTTGTACTCTGATTTTTATGAGACCGAGGTTATGATTTTCATAAGACATGTATTGGTATTTTGAGACATCTTATGTATATGGTTTTATAACTCTATCTTATGAAGTTTGATCTTTGGTAAATTATTGTTTCAATTGTTTCTGCTGTTTTATCTATTTTGTCTTGTGAATCTTAGTCTCTGTAAGTTTTAGCTATATCTACAACGCACCACATCTTTTAGTGTGTCCTTCTGGGTATACTAAGGGGTGTGGGGTGTTTCATTTGGTATCAGAGCCTAAGGTTATACGATTCCTAGAAATTTGTTTTAAAAGTAAAGTATTTTTTAAAACAACTTGTTTTAAAAGTATTTTTTAGAAAGGAACTCTTAGAAATAGTTTTCAAGTATAAAGGAGTTTTTATAAAAATCCCCTCAAAAGTCCAGTTCAATCTCCCTTCGACTCTTTCCTAAATTCTCTTTTCTTTGCATAGAATGGTGGATGCCCCTAATCTTCCAGTGGGTATTCCAGTCCCGGGTTGGTTTCGTAGGTATCTACAAGCCACGACTCCAGAGGTGCACGGGCAAGCGCCCAATCCAGCACCAGCGGGTGGGAATCCCATCAACCCACCTGCAACAGTCAATTTCTCTAAATTTTGTAAGGATTTTGCGAATTTGGGAGGAATGACTTTTTCTAGTACGGAGACTTTTGTGGAGGCACGGGCTTGGTTAAGGAACACAGAAAGGATATTCGGGCTATTGGGATTTGAGGATTAGCAGCGGGTTCAGCTAACATCTTGGCAGTTGAAAGAGGAGGCTTCTTATTGGTGGGAGGTTATTGAGTTAGAAGGAAGAGACGTCAATTGGAATGGGTTCCGGGAGCGATTTGATAGGAAATGTTTATCTCAAGCAGAAGAAAGTGTCCAGTTGGAGCGGTTTATTAGCTTGAAGCAAGGAAGATTGTCTGCGAAGGAGTATATCAACCAATTTAATGAGTTGTCACGGTTTGGAATGGAGTTGGTGAATACACCACACAAGAAGGCTATGAAGTTCGCGAAGGGATTAAATCAGCCCCTTCAAGGGTTGTTGTTGACTCACATACCGATGGGAGCTACCTACGAGTCACTGGTGGAGATGGCGCTTATGTCTGATGCAGCTAAGGAGGGGGAGTCTAAAGAAGTTGTTAAGTCGGAAGGTCCTAAGAATAAATGGTGGAAAAACAATAAAGAGAAGAAGAAAGGAGAAGGCCCTCAGAAGAAAATCAAGAAAGGAGTGAAGTGCCATAGTTGTGGGATTGTTGGACATATCTCTAAGGACTGCAGGAAGGAGAAGATGAAGGGAAAGTGCTATAATTATATGAAAACCAGTCACATGAGTAGGAATTGTCCCCAGAAGATGGGGCAGGGAGTGAGTGCACCGGCAACGCAGATTCAGGCATTAGATGCAGCACCGTCCAGCAGCGTTCCAGAGAGAGGTAGGAAAGTCACCATGGAAGGTTTGATTTCTATTTCTGATTTTCCCATTCGGACTCTTTTCGATTCTGGAGCATCACACTCTTTCATCTCTAGTTCTTTGGTAGATTGTTTGCACTTAGACATCTCTTTAGTAGTAGACCCCATTATTATTTCAAACCCCATAGGAGGAACGACACACCTTTTTATGGTTTGTAGGGGATTGAAATTTTTTATCCTTGACGTAGAATTTGATTGTGACGCCTATGTATTGGGATTCTCGGGGTATGGGATGATTTTGGGGACGAATTGGCTATCCACATATGGAGCTATATTAGACTGCGAGAGGAGAGTCGTTAGACTAGAGACATGCAGCGGTAGGACTCTCGAGGTTTCTTGCGACCTGCAAGGGTTAGTTATGTTGAGCTTCCTTTATTCCCTCGAATCATCATAAGTAGAGTTAGATTCAGTTCCTGTCGTCAGAGATTTTCCAGACGTCTTTGAGGAGGTTAGAGGACTACCCCCTAAGAGAGAGATTGACTTCAGGATTTATTTGATTGATAATGCTAAGCCAGTAGCATTACCCATGAGGCACATGGCACCTAGGGAGAGGAAGGAATTGAGCAAGCAACTTCGTGAGCTTTTGGAGAAAGGTTTCCTAAGAAGGAGCATATCGGAGTGGGGAGTGCCAGTCGTCTTCACTGCTAAGGCGGATGGTTCCCTTCAACTTTGCATAGACTATAGAGAATTAAATAAGCTCACGAAGAAGAACTGTTATCCACTTCCTAGGATAGATGATCTTTTTGACCAGTTAGTTGGCTCTTCGGTATTCTCTCAGCTTGATTTAGCCACTGGATTTCATCAGCTTAGGATCGCTGATGATAGCATTAATAAGACCGCATTTTGGACACCCGATGGATTCTTTGAGTGGTTAATCATGCCTTTTGGGCTAACCAACGCTCCAGCCTATTTTGTAGATTTGATGAGCCGTGTTTTTAGAGATGTCCTAAATAAGTTCATGGTGGTATTCGTGGATGACATTTTAGTGTTTTCCAAGAGTATGGAGGAGCATGATGTTCATTTAGAGGAGGTTTTTCACACACTTCGTAATCACAGTTAAGGGCAAAGTTTCGAAATGTCACTTTTGGCGAGAGGAGGTACGTTTCTTGGGGCATGTAGTCTCAAGAGAGGGTTTGGCTGTTGACCCCGCTAAGGTGATGGCAGTGCAAGATTGGAAGGCCCCCAAGAACGTTACCGAAGTTAGAAGCTTCCTAGGATTGGCTGGCTATTATAGGAAGTTCATTAGAGATTTTGCCAAGATTTTAGCACCACTTACTCGCCTCACTAAGAAGAACAAAGCATTCATGTGGGATGTGGATTGTGTGGATTCCTTCACAAAGCTTAAGAGAGATCTTACTAGTGCACCAGTGTTAGTTTTACCCGATGGAGAAAAGCTTTTTATAGTATACACTGATGCATGTGGGTCTGCTCTAGGAGTAGTGTTGATGCAAGAAGGGAGGGTATTATGTTATGGAAGTAGCAATTGAGGACGCATGAGAAGAACTACCCTTCCTATGATTTGGAGTTGGCTGCTATAGTTTTTGCGCTCAAGTCTTGGAGGCATTACTTGCTTGGAGAGAGGTTCGAGCTTTTCACCGACCATAAGTCATTGATGTACCTATTCTCATAGAAGGATTCAAACTTGAGGCAGCATCGATGGATGGAGTTTTTGGCATCGTACGACTTTGGGATAACTTATACCCCTAACAAGGGAAATGTGGATGCGGATGCATTGAGTAGAAAGAAAGCAACCCTTAGTCCTTTGTTTGTAGAGTGGAGGAGCCTAGAATTTATTTCCACTTTTGATTTTAAGCCCTCTACGGACATTACCCCTAGATTGTTAGCAGCGCTTGAGGTGAGGCCAACCCTTATAGATCATATTGGCTCGAGGCAGCGAGAGGATCCGGAGCTTATGGATATTATGGATAGGATTAACCGAGGAGATGTCTCTAGACATCTTCAACGTTATTCCATTGATGGAAAAGGGTGGCTTAGGAGAGATGGAATGCTTTGTGTTCCCCGCATTAGTGATTTGTTGATGGCGGTTCTACAGGAAACACACCATTCTCGTATGACTATTCATCCAGGTGGTGATAAGATGTATAGGGACATGAAGAGGATGTTTTATTGGAGTGGCCTGAAGAAGGATGTAGCGGAGTTTGTAGCTTAGTGTCTTGTGTGCCAAAGGGTTAAGATGGAGCAGCAGAAGCCCGATGGACTACTTCAGCCATTGGATATACCCAAATGGAAGTGGGACAGTGTTTCGATGGACTTCATAGATGGTTTACCCCGATCTAGGAAGGGGAATACTTGCATTTGGGTGATTGTAGATCATTTGACTAAGAGTGCCCACTTCATTTCGGTTAAGAGTAAGAGGACGACATCTTATTTGGCACTCTTATATGTTTGCGAGGTAGTCCGACTTCATGGAGTTCCCTCTAGCATAGTGAGCGATAGAGACCCTATTTTTACTAGCGAGTTTGGGAGAAGCTTGCAAGAGGCTTTAGGGATGCAGCTTAGATTGAGTACGGCCTATCAGCCATAGACGGATGGCCAAACGAAGAGAATTAATAGAGTGCTTGAGGATTTGTTGCGGATGTGCATTCTAGACTTTGGAGGAACTTGGGAGGAGCATCTTCCTTTGGTCGAGTTCACATATAATAACAGTTTCCAAGCTAGCATTAGGATGGCACCATTTGAAGCTATATATGGGAGAGCTTGCAAATCACCCTCATGTTGGGTAGAGTCTACGGAGAATTTGCTACTTGGTCCCGACATGGTTAGGGAAACCTCGGAGAAGGTGGATTTGATTCGAAGGAGGATGAAGACAGCCCAAGATAGGCAGAAATCTTATGCGGACAAGCGGAGGAGAGACATTGAGTTTGAGGTTGGAGACTTAGTTTTTATTAAGGTATCCCCGCTAAGGAAGGTTGTAAGGTTTGGATCGAGTAGGAAGTTAGCCCCCAGATTTGTGGGGCCATTCCCTATCATAGAGAGAGTAGGGAAGATGGCGTATCGAATGAAGCTCCCACAGAGGCTCGCAGGAATGCACGGTGTTTTCCGTGTTTCACACTTGAGAAAGTGCTTACATGACTCGGCGGAGGTTGTGGAGCCTAGTCAGTTGGAGGAAGTGGAAGTAGAAAAGGAAGCATCGGTTCGTCATATTCCTACGAAGATCATTGGACGAGACACCAAGAGACTTAGGAATAAAGAAGTTCCATTAGTAAAGGTGAAGTGGGGAGATGACGTTGCAGACGCTACATGGGAGGCTGAAGAGAAGATTTGTACTTCCTATCCTCATCTTTTCGATAGTAAATTTTAGAATTTCCTATTTCCATCTTTAGTTTTGAATAGGTTCTTTCGTTTATTATCCTTTGGGAGAGTAGAACTTAGGATTTAACCTATGGATGGTAGGATTTAATGTAAACATGTTATTAGAACATGTTATGTATGATGGATGCTAGTGGTTGCAAGTGTTTGCTAGTGGATGCTAATGGACGCATATACTTACATTAGGCACTATTATCTCTTAGGGATCGATCTAACTAGGACACTAAAGCATATGCATATGGATGTGTGTGCATTTGCATTTTTATTTTATTTTCCATGGTTGCTATAAATGGATGATTATCACATGATTGTTTCATTTGGATAATAATTGTTGCATGCATATAGAACTATCAGTTTTTATTAGGGAATTTGCATTCATTTGGATACATGACACGTACATGATTGCATAAAAAGGGGTCGACTGAATCAGTGGACCGCCTAATCTTTTGCATTAGTTAGGGACACTGACACTACACTAATTGCATAAGTATCATAAATCGCATTAGAAAGACTTAAGGACAATGAATGTAATGGATGATGGTTGAGTAGTTGGTTGTAGAACTTGGATGAAAACATTTATTTCATTCATCTATCCTTAAATATTTCGAGGACGAAATCCCTTAAGGAGGGGAGAAGGTAACAACCCGAAAATTAAGCTATAATAATTAATTAACGAATTAATTAAATGATAAAGTAACTTTGTGAAATTATCAGAATTGAGCCATGGGAGTTGCACCATTATGTCCGTGGTAATTTTCTAGTCAATTTTCATATATAGAACGTTAGAATCCGAGCTAGAACGAAGAAGACATGAATTAAACAAGAAACTAGAAAAGACGAAATAAAAAATAAAAATAAATATATCGAGCTAGGTCGACACCTAGGTCGACCTACCCACTGCCTAGGTCGATCGGCATGTCGACCTAGCAAGGGGGGCGGTCTACACCTAGGTCAACCTGCCTTGTTGAAAAAACGAAGAATTTAATTCTTCGTTCCTGTAAACTTCGAACACGTCATTTTGGGTTATTTCCTCTCATCCAGTGCGTCCGTGCTTCCATCCGATGGCTCCTATCCAGTCTATGACGTGGTTGCACCAAATTCAATCTCCAAATCCAACGGTCTGAGATCCACAAGCGCCACTATAAATAAGACCCTAGGCCTAGCTATTTTTCTCATTCTAGATTTTCTCCATTTGGGTTCACCTTCTCAGGCAGGACCCTAAAAGGAATAATTTTCCAAGGAGAAGATCGTTTTAAATTAAAATATTTAATATGCTCAAGTGGATTCGAGAAGACCAAGGGAAGAGCTAAGGACCACGAGTGAGTGATTAATAATTATTTTAGATTTTTAAGTAATTTAAATAATAGGGTTTCCAATAGTTGTAGTTTTTCCACAATTTTGGAATAACCTTTTTACTAGTTTATTTTCATTTTTAGATTTATTTTTTAGTCTATTTCCTTTTAGCTATTCTTTTCAGTTATTTGTAGTTAATTACTGTTAATTATAGCTTTTCCATTTATTTACATTTATTTAGAGTATTTATAATTTACTGTTATTTACGTTTTATTTACATCTTTTCTACGTTTGGGATTTTCTTCTGTAATTGTCAGTTTCTTTCTATTTTTCCATTTTACGCGAATGGAATAGAATAGATTAAAACGCGAATATGGACCAAATAATAAGAACATTGAAATTACAGAAAATAAGATGTAAAATGTGAAGACTGTAATAAATTGGACTTGGACTGAATTTAAGCCTAATTATGATGTATAATTATGATTAAGAAGAGTAAAAAGAGAAAGTGGCTTATTTTTATACTTAGACCTCGGGTTAAGTTAATAAGCAATATTATAACATAGGTTATAATTAGAAACAGAATAGAAAAAGGCTTATTTTGAGACTTTGAATAAATTAATAAGCAAAGATAGAAAGGATACCAATAGAGGCTTATTTAAACAATTTATACTAAGTAAATAAGCAAAAGTAGGACCTGTACCAACATCATTCCCAATTTTCTATGGACACAGGTGTCTCACAATAGCCTGAAGTGAGATGAGGGCACGTTTATGCTGTTTAGGGTAGATAAAAGGTCAATAATTAAAAGTCCAAATCATGTGGATTTGGACAAGGGGCGCAACTAGATTTTGTTTGACAGGGACCAGTACCGACAACATTCCCTATTTTCTATGGACACAGGCGTCTCACTATAGCCTGAAGTGAGATGAGGGCACGCTTATGCTGTCTAGGGTAAATAAAAGGTCAAAAGAGGGAGCAACAAATAGTGTGAACCCAACAATGGTCGAGCATGCGGCTTCGCTGTAGGGGATATAATTTGCTATTGAGTTCCAAGTGCTTAGTAGGTGCCTTTCGTAGGCACTGGTGTCTAGCTCACAGTTGACACATTGGTAGAAGACCGATCAAAGGGTAGAATAAGGACTTTAGCCTAATTAAAGTAGGATTGGAAATTCAGCCTAATCAAAGCAGTTATCTAAGACAAGTGGAAACAATCGAAGTTATCCAATCAAATTAATCTTATAGTTAAATTGTATTTATTTCCAGCTTTACCTTTCCTCCTATTTCTTTATTTCCTTTTATACTAGAACTGTTGCAAAGTCTATTATCTTTACCTTGCTTAAGAATACTAGTAATTACTATCGTTCACCAGATTTTTAGTCTGACCCACTCCTCTATTTTCCCTTTTTCCCCCAAAGGCGAGCAAGGGCAAGGACGGTAGATTACGGACACTTAGAGACTTTAGTGGCGGAGATTTTCTCATGTATTCCTTTTCTATTTTCAGTTTTTAGATTATTCTCATGTATTCCTACGTTACTTTTATGTTTTCTATTTGACATTTTAACATAGAAAAACTTGTTAATTCATCTGCATTAGCTAACCAATCCACTTTGGCTTTCTATTTCATGTTGATTAATTGTGCATGCAAAGATTTCATTAATTTGTCTTGTAGTTAGAGAAAATTATTTACTTGAAACTTGTAACGACCCGTAAAATTTCAACCGTTTTAATAACGTAATTAGTTGAAATTTTGCGAATTTTAAACGATAAAATTTTGAAATAAAAACTTAATATTTGGGATACGTCTAGTTAAACATAGTAACTGGTAAATTTTCGTCCGAAAATATGAAAATTTATTTCGCGCGTAAATTCACTTCAATTTAATCAGTTAAAAAGAAATGAAAATAAAATGTTTCCGAAACCTAAATATTTTTACATAGAAAAATTCTAAACCATCTTCTGAGCAAGATGTCAGTTTGTCATTTTTCCAAATTTGGACATCTTTGGCTCCGTCGTTCTTATTTTCTGCAAAATAACAGTATTCTGGTACCGATATCGATTTTTATCGGATGATCGTACCACTGATTTCTATATACCGTTTTGATCGTCTCGTCGTGCCGATCTCTACGGTATATTCGATTGTCAAATTCGGAGTTCCGTTGTACGTTGCACTTTGCGTAACGCCTACCGTACCGGTAACCAAATTGAGTCTCTATAATATTCTGTGCGTATTCATTCATCAGACGTTTGAAAATGAATGGCCATATACCATTCGTATTCCTTGAATTCATGCCAATCCCTTGCTATTCTCTAGGAAAATTTATTCTTTGAATTCTGTTGTAGCTTTTATGGCTTTGGAACCCAAGTGTCTTCGTACTCTTTTCTTTTTCTAATCTCTCACCATTTTCTACCTGCTCACGTTCGCTGCCACCTGACTTTGCTTCCTCGTCCACTGCCGAAATCACGGACTCATCAAGCAACCTCCATACTTTCCCCTCCCTGACACCAAGCAAACCGAAGTCAGCAAACTCCATTTTTTCTTCTTGCCGAAACACACCAGATCTCCACCTTCCCTCCTAGCCAAACCCTACCACTGCTCATCGCAAACCCGCGCGCCTTCAAAGCACTCACGTCCCCTGTCCCTCTCCTCCTCAGCAACTCCACGTGCTCGGCCACCTTTCCTTTGCAACCGTCAAACACCCCAAAGCAACCCGGCTCCATCGCCACCTAGGCCTCACTCTTTCTTCCTTGCCTCTGTGTAGGCCGCCGCCTTGGCCACCAAGGCGAAGTCTCGCCAAGACTAGCATCGACCAATGGCCACCCCTTTAGCATCTCGTGACTTTTTATGTTCGGTATGTGTATAGGTGTATTTATCATATTATTTAGGTACATATATATTTATACGTAAGATTGCACCTAGGTTGTAAATTCCATGTTTGATATGTAACATCCGTTAGTTATATAGCTTGTATATTTATATTAACTTTATAAGTTTACTTTTGAAATAATATGTGTAGGGATGTACCTACATATTTATATATTAGTCTAGAGATATATAGCTATATGTATTATAACTTTTCGTTTTACTGTTATAATTTTTCTTTTTGGATCATGGATTTTAGAGGTTAAGTTAATGTACTAGTTATAGAACTATATATATTAGTTACAACATTTTCTATATAAAAGTTATATAAAAAGGTAGGCTGCATTCAGATTTTTGTTTTTATCTCAAGTGAAACATTTCATTTTCAAACACTAAACGGTTACTGATGTCAAAAAAAAAGGGATGCTAGAAAATGTCATTTGTATTCCCAATGTGTACAGAGAATTTAAACTACTAAGTTTTTCAATAACCTGGTAAGTAAAAAGTCCTAACTAAGTTATTCCAATCGCTCAATGCATAGAATACACATTTAATAAGATTTGTACTGTATAAATAGGGACATAGAATAGAATAAAATAACAATTTCAGTTTGCATTCAAAGATTTACATAATATGTTTATAACATGGGTTTTGAAACAGTTTTATGCATATATTATAAAGTATGTAAGTTATAAATGTGAATAACGATATAATTTACATTTCGTTTTAACTTATATCGAACTGATTCTAATGGTTCATCGTTTCTCATTATCAGCCTTGTCGGCGTATTCGTGCCAATTTTTCTTTACTTTGAAATTCGTGCTTGGATTTGCGATTCATCCCATTCTCGCTCATCTCTAACCTCGAAAGGTGAGCACTCACTCACGATTAACGTTCTTTTATTTATTAGATTTGATTTCAATTGAAACGACAATTGAAATATGTTGCTGCTCGTTAATTACACTGTTATATATGCTATTATCTGTATCAGTTCACCTGTGACATCTGACACCATTATCTGTTAATTATTTATGCAATGATAATACAGTTTGGCTGAAATTGATTGATTGTTGATGTTTATATTGGACGTTAAATGGTTAATGTTAAAAAGATAAACAGTATGAAATTGAACTTGATATAGGATAGTTAAATGTTAAAATTTGATTAACTGACATTTGTATAATATGACCCCTTTAACTGTTGAATTTATTGACACGTAGGATTTGTTTAATTACATTTTGAACCACTGAATGTATGTTGTTAAATTGATGATGTATGAAATTGTAATAGATGACAAGTGAAAAACCGTAATGTAATAATCTTTAATCTACATGAAATGATAGTGTAGATTCTAGGAATAATTATATTAATTCGTACAAATAACAATGCGAATTAATACGGTTATTTCGGGATTATTTGAATTGATTATTGGATTGTTATTGATTATTGTTATTGCTTGTTTATTTACTTTGACACCATCCCTGTTATCACACTGCAAGTTCCCTTTGATATGTTTTGATTTTGAATTGAATTGGAATCGGGTTGAAATGATAAATACCCAAATTGAACTTTGACCTAGGATAGAAAATTAAATAAACCCGATTGGTCAATAATTTGATTTGAAAATAAACGAAGATTTTATTTGAATAAAGAATATGGTTTTGAAATGAAGTTGAAATTTGAATTTGATGAAGGGAAAATGGTAATATTTAATAATCTGAAACAAAAGATTAACGATATAATCAATGAAAGAATGTTGTTTAATTTGAGAAATTATTGAATTAAGTTTGAAATTATTGAACTTTGAAATGATTTAATAATTTAGTTTGAAATTATAATTAAGTTTGAAATTATTAAACTTTGAAAATTATTTAATAATTAAGTTCTGAATTATTTAATAATTAAATAAGATTGGATTATTTAATGATTAAATTGAATTGAACTCTTTAATAAGTAAAATTTGAACTTTTGAATAAGTGAATTTTACTTCGTAATAACTGAAATTGAGTTTTCTTGATTAAGTAAGTTTTGGGAAATTATTTAAGAAAGTAAATAAGTGAAATGGAATTTATTTAACAAGAAATGAAAATGTGATATTTTTGGAATTAATGTAAGACTTGTAATTGAAAGAATTGATTTGACGAATTTGATTTAATTCAAAATTGTAAGTTTTGTTTTAATGAAGTTGAATTTGAATAATGGATTTAATGAATTGGAAATTTAATGGAAATTGTTTTGAATGGTAAGTTTACTTAATGAATATTGAATGAAATCGATAAATGAATTTAAATTGATTTAAATGTCAAATTAAATTTATTTAAATGATTTGGAATGAAACGTATATACGAACTTGAATCAATATTTGAATGGTTTTAAATAGATATTGAAATTGAATTATAAGATTTTGAAATGGTAAATTGAAGTTTTGAAACGTAAATTTTGGAAATTGGTTTGTGAAAGACAAATGAAATGTTGATTTACGAATTCTATTTGAAATTGAAATTGATTTGGTTTTTGAAATATATAAACGACCAATCGGTGTAATAATTACGAAAGTTATTAAAGAGACCGGGATCGGTAATGGATATACTCTCTATCTGAACCGAAACCACTTTAATAACTATACGCGGAGTGTTGATCCAGAACGAAGTGGATGGTTTTGGTGAACACGTTGACTGAAGAAAGAGAACGATTTTGGATGACCCTTGACATGACTAAAACAGGAGCCGCGCCGGGCCATTGAGGATCGCCATCTCTAGCGGACACACTTCTTCGATACCATATCTATTACTTTTGTGATTCGATTTGGGTGCACCCCTCGATTTGGGAGTGTTGTTTCGCGGTGTTGGGGTAGTAGCTGCTATGCCCAACATCAGTCCGGATCAGGCAACTACTAGTATCCTAGTTGGTATCGCCTCATGTACCTTGTCATACTGATTATCCTATTCGCGACCACTACGATTTTGATTTGTACCTTTAGTATATGGATTGCCCTCTGGTGACTTCCGGTTTTGGGGAAACTACGGTCTTGTATATGCTTTTGGGAATAAACAGGTTAAGAGGTGTATGGGCCCTGCTTAACCCTACTTTGATATCTTTATATTACTGATAGACATTATCTACTTATCGTACACTACTACATAGTAGATAGTTTAACGGATCCTTAAAGGATGGTTATTCCAAACATCCTTTGAGTTACTTGTATTTCAATTGCTATTTCACTTGAGTTGGATTTATTAATATAAGAATGTTAATCCTGACTCGAGTGTCTTGTGTTTTTGCTTTACGCTCGGGTCAGACTGAGTGGTTCAGCTTTCGAGACTCACCTTTGGAGTTGGAGCTTTGCTTGAAGATCCAGCCATCTATTCTGCTTTCAGTATTCGATGATTCCAGTGATGTATTCTGATTTGTATCTGTTGTATCGTACTACTCTTCTGTTGTAAACTCTGATGTATTTTATATATTCATATAGTAGCTTCATGAACTACTATCTCTTTATTTCCGCTGCACTTATTACTCTGTGTCTGTGATCTGTCATTATTTATTTACTGTATATGTTCAGTTTTTCCAAATTTAAATTAACAACGCGGTATTTTGAGCAATTCAACTCCGGCATGAGTGTCTACCTATACACTTATAATGGACGCGAATGGTCCAAAATTCTGGGTCGTTACAGTTGGTATCAGAGCTTTGGTAGCTCTAGGCAAAACTTAACATATAGGGTAAATGTATTTACAGAATCACTCTCATTCGAGTTTCAATCTCTTCCCTTGACTCAATCTCTTTGAATTTTGGGACGTTCCCCTCGGTTCCGAAATTCATTCGTGTCCTTCGCTATTCGTCTTCTTTCAATTCTGGAGCACCCCATAACTCCATTCTAAATGTTATCTATAATAGATCGGCGGTCTCGCCAATCTTCGAATGATTCGTAAAGGAGTAAAACTCCTTTATAATAGGCATCGATTTACCGGAGAATTCTGTATCCTCGGTTTGCGATGTTATCTATCTTCTGCTATACCTAAATTCTATCTCTTGAGATCGAATGTCGATTTACCTCGGAATTCTACATCGATCTTATTCTTGAAGTTACGGACGACTCGGTTAAGGTTGCCCGTGAATTAAAAAAAAAAAAAAAAAACTCATCCATCTCCCGATTGTGGTAATCGAACTATCTTATCTTCTGTTTCAAACTTATTTTCGAATCAAAATTCTCTTTGATTTTAGTCCATAAAATTTGAATCTCTATCTTTGCTTTGAAATCTATTCTTGTATCGTCGAGCAAAGAAATGTATTTGTAAACTAATATTTAAAATGTTTTAAATATATTGTGTTGTTTGAGTTGTTGATGTTGATTTGGGTTTTCGATCGATTCGTCTGATCAACGCTATCGATAGGATTTTCAAAACACTTGAACAGAACAAACTGACACCATATTATTTTCAAATTGGAAAATGAAATAAATTGTTTGTTTATATTGTGAAAATATAAGTAAAAATTTTCTGGAATTTAATAGGTAAATTAAATTGTTGTTTGAAATGATAATATTTGATTATCATTTATTCTTCTAAATAAATTTATAAATACGGTTATAAATTGATTGGAATTTGAAATGAATTTAATTCAGAAATTTGAGAATTTAGTTTCCGGTGATTTCGAACTTTGGTTTTAAAATTTTAAAGTATATATTATTGAAAGTATTTTCGAATAAAAATCGTTTCAAAGGATTTTAAAATGTTGAAATCAGTGCTCTTCTCTTTGTCGCTGGAAAATAATTTCGGTGATGGCGGCCGCATCATCGACATTCATTTTCGAGTTTCGAAGTGGAGATACTATTCTGTAGCTTTGCTACGGTTTTGTTTTGAAAATATTTTGATTTGAATTTCTTCAGTATAATTTGATTCACATATATATATGTATCTTATTTTAAACTTAATTTGATTTGATACAAATATATTATATATATCTCTAAATTGTTTAAAGTTAATCGGAAATCTAATTCTTAAATTTTGTTAAAAGATGATTTTAATTATAAATAAAACCAAAATTTGGAATTAATATTTAAACTTGAATAATTGAATTGGGAAAATTTTATTTGTATATTGTTCAACTGCATTCTAATACAACTTACCTAAATCATTCAGAAGTTGAATATGTGATTGGATAATATATAAGATAAATTGAATTTATAAATAAAATTTGAGTGGTTATAATAAATGTTATACACTTAAATTTTAATTATAAAATGTTAATAAAGATAAATAGAATAATAAGATAATTGAAAAATAAATTTTAAGGTTAATTAATAAATTTAAATTTGATCAACATATGAAAATACCTTGAATTTTAAAGAAATTAATAGATGTAAATTGATTCAAATCAAAACTTTTATGGTTTAAATAAATTTATATGGGTTAAATATATGTGAGTAGATATATTAAGTAGAATAAATTTAACAGTAATTTGGAATAAAGAAGAATTTAAAATTGTTGAAGAAAATATGATTATAATAAAAGACTAGTCAAAATTTATGGTTTTAGAAATTGTAAATTTATGAAAATGGGATAATAAGATAATGAATTTAGAAATAGTTGAGATTGATTTTAGTGAAATCAAATGGATATTAAATCAATTATTGAATATCAATTAATTTAAAAAATTTGAATTTATATGGTTTAAATTAATTGTTATTTTGTATTTCAAATCTGTTTTTCTTTCTGGTTGTTTCTATTCTCCTACCTCGTTCCTTTTCGGGGACGAAAAGTTTTGAGTGGGGGAGAGTGTAACGACCCGTAAAATTTCAACCGTTTTAATAACGTAATTAGTTGAAATTTTGCGAATTTTAAACGATAAAATTTTGAAATAAAAACTTAATATTTGGGATACGTCTAGTTAAACATAGTAACTGGTAAATTTTCGTCCGAAAATATGAAAATTTATTTCGCGCGTAAATTCACTTCAATTTAATCAGTTAAAAAGAAATGAAAATAAAATGTTTCCGAAACCTAAATATTTTTACATAGAAAAATTCTAAACCATCTTCTGAGCAAGATGTCAGTTTGTCATTTTTCCAAATTTGGACATCTTTGGCTCCGTCGTTCTTATTTTCTGCAAAATAACAGTATTCTGGTACCGATATCGATTTTTATCGGATGATCGTACCACTGATTTCTATATACCGTTTTGATCGTCTCGTCGTGCCGATCTCTACGGTATATTCGATTGTCAAATTCGGAGTTCCGTTGTACGTTGCACTTTGCGTAACGCCTACCGTACCGGTAACCAAATTGAGTCTCTATAATATTCTGTGCGTATTCATTCATCAGACGTTTGAAAATGAATGGCCATATACCATTCGTATTCCTTGAATTCATGCCAATCCCTTGCTATTCTCTAGGAAAATTTATTCTTTGAATTCTGTTGTAGCTTTTATGGCTTTGGAACCCAAGTGTCTTCGTACTCTTTTCTTTTTCTAATCTCTCACCATTTTCTACCTGCTCACGTTCGCTGCCACCTGACTTTGCTTCCTCGTCCACTGCCGAAATCACGGACTCATCAAGCAACCTCCATACTTTCCCCTCCCTGACACCAAGCAAACCGAAGTCAGCAAACTCCATTTTTTCTTCTTGCCGAAACACACCAGATCTCCACCTTCCCTCCTAGCCAAACCCTACCACTGCTCATCGCAAACCCGCGCGCCTTCAAAGCACTCACGTCCCCTGTCCCTCTCCTCCTCAGCAACTCCACGTGCTCGGCCACCTTTCCTTTGCAACCGTCAAACACCCCAAAGCAACCCGGCTCCATCGCCACCTAGGCCTCACTCTTTCTTCCTTGCCTCTGTGTAGGCCGCCGCCTTGGCCACCAAGGCGAAGTCTCGCCAAGACTAGCATCGACCAATGGCCACCCCTTTAGCATCTCGTGACTTTTTATGTTCGGTATGTGTATAGGTGTATTTATCATATTATTTAGGTACATATATATTTATACGTAAGATTGCACCTAGGTTGTAAATTCCATGTTTGATATGTAACATCCGTTAGTTATATAGCTTGTATATTTATATTAACTTTATAAGTTTACTTTTGAAATAATATGTGTAGGGATGTACCTACATATTTATATATTAGTCTAGAGATATATAGCTATATGTATTATAACTTTTCGTTTTACTGTTATAATTTTTCTTTTTGGATCATGGATTTTAGAGGTTAAGTTAATGTACTAGTTATAGAACTATATATATTAGTTACAACATTTTCTATATAAAAGTTATATAAAAAGGTAGGCTGCATTCAGATTTTTGTTTTTATCTCAAGTGAAACATTTCATTTTCAAACACTAAACGGTTACTGATGTCAAAAAAAAAGGGATGCTAGAAAATGTCATTTGTATTCCCAATGTGTACAGAGAATTTAAACTACTAAGTTTTTCAATAACCTGGTAAGTAAAAAGTCCTAACTAAGTTATTCCAATCGCTCAATGCATAGAATACACATTTAATAAGATTTGTACTGTATAAATAGGGACATAGAATAGAATAAAATAACAATTTCAGTTTGCATTCAAAGATTTACATAATATGTTTATAACATGGGTTTTGAAACAGTTTTATGCATATATTATAAAGTATGTAAGTTATAAATGTGAATAACGATATAATTTACATTTCGTTTTAACTTATATCGAACTGATTCTAATGGTTCATCGTTTCTCATTATCAGCCTTGTCGGCGTATTCGTGCCAATTTTTCTTTACTTTGAAATTCGTGCTTGGATTTGCGATTCATCCCATTCTCGCCCATCTCTAACCTCGAAAGGTGAGCACTCACTCACGATTAACGTTCTTTTATTTATTAGATTTGATTTCAATTGAAACGACAATTGAAATATGTTGCTGCTCGTTAATTACACTGTTATATATGCTATTATCTGTATCAGTTCACCTGTGACATCTGACACCATTATCTGTTAATTATTTATGCAATGATAATACAGTTTGGCTGAAATTGATTGATTGTTGATGTTTATATTGGACGTTAAATGGTTAATGTTAAAAAGATAAACAGTATGAAATTGAACTTGATATAGGATAGTTAAATGTTAAAATTTGATTAACTGACATTTGTATAATATGACCCCTTTAACTGTTGAATTTATTGACACGTAGGATTTGTTTAATTACATTTTGAACCACTGAATGTATGTTGTTAAATTGATGATGTATGAAATTGTAATAGATGACAAGTGAAAAACCGTAATGTAATAATCTTTAATCTACATGAAATGATAGTGTAGATTCTAGGAATAATTATATTAATTCGTACAAATAACAATGCGAATTAATACGGTTATTTCGGGATTATTTGAATTGATTATTGGATTGTTATTGATTATTGTTATTGCTTGTTTATTTACTTTGACACCATCCCTGTTATCACACTGCAAGTTCCCTTTGATATGTTTTGATTTTGAATTGAATTGGAATCGGGTTGAAATGATAAATACCCAAATTGAACTTTGACCTAGGATAGAAAATTAAATAAACCCGATTGGTCAATAATTTGATTTGAAAATAAACGAAGATTTTATTTGAATAAAGAATATGGTTTTGAAATGAAGTTGAAATTTGAATTTGATGAAGGGAAAATGGTAATATTTAATAATCTGAAACAAAAGATTAACGATATAATCAATGAAAGAATGTTGTTTAATTTGAGAAATTATTGAATTAAGTTTGAAATTATTGAACTTTGAAATGATTTAATAATTTAGTTTGAAATTATAATTAAGTTTGAAATTATTAAACTTTGAAAATTATTTAATAATTAAGTTCTGAATTATTTAATAATTAAATAAGATTGGATTATTTAATGATTAAATTGAATTGAACTCTTTAATAAGTAAAATTTGAACTTTTGAATAAGTGAATTTTACTTCGTAATAACTGAAATTGAGTTTTCTTGATTAAGTAAGTTTTGGGAAATTATTTAAGAAAGTAAATAAGTGAAATGGAATTTATTTAACAAGAAATGAAAATGTGATATTTTTGGAATTAATGTAAGACTTGTAATTGAAAGAATTGATTTGACGAATTTGATTTAATTCAAAATTGTAAGTTTTGTTTTAATGAAGTTGAATTTGAATAATGGATTTAATGAATTGGAAATTTAATGGAAATTGTTTTGAATGGTAAGTTTACTTAATGAATATTGAATGAAATCGATAAATGAATTTAAATTGATTTAAATGTCAAATTAAATTTATTTAAATGATTTGGAATGAAACGTATATACGAACTTGAATCAATATTTGAATGGTTTTAAATAGATATTGAAATTGAATTATAAGATTTTGAAATGGTAAATTGAAGTTTTGAAACGTAAATTTTGGAAATTGGTTTGTGAAAGACAAATGAAATGTTGATTTACGAATTCTATTTGAAATTGAAATTGATTTGGTTTTTGAAATATATAAACGACCAATCGGTGTAATAATTACGAAAGTTATTAAAGAGACCGGGATCGGTAATGGATATACTCTCTATCTGAACCGAAACCACTTTAATAACTATACGCGGAGTGTTGATCCAGAACGAAGTGGATGGTTTTGGTGAACACGTTGACTGAAGAAAGAGAACGATTTTGGATGACCCTTGACATGACTAAAACAGGAGCCGCGCCGGGCCATTGAGGATCGCCATCTCTAGCGGACACACTTCTTCGATACCATATCTATTACTTTTGTGATTCGATTTGGGTGCACCCCTCGATTTGGGAGTGTTGTTTCGCGGTGTTGGGGTAGTAGCTGCTATGCCCAACATCAGTCCGGATCAGGCAACTACTAGTATCCTAGTTGGTATCGCCTCATGTACCTTGTCATACTGATTATCCTATTCGCGACCACTACGATTTTGATTTGTACCTTTAGTATATGGATTGCCCTCTGGTGACTTCCGGTTTTGGGGAAACTACGGTCTTGTATATGCTTTTGGGAATAAACAGGTTAAGAGGTGTATGGGCCCTGCTTAACCCTACTTTGATATCTTTATATTACTGATAGACATTATCTACTTATCGTACACTACTACATAGTAGATAGTTTAACGGATCCTTAAAGGATGGTTATTCCAAACATCCTTTGAGTTACTTGTATTTCAATTGCTATTTCACTTGAGTTGGATTTATTAATATAAGAATGTTAATCCTGACTCGAGTGTCTTGTGTTTTTGCTTTACGCTCGGGTCAGACTGAGTGGTTCAGCTTTCGAGACTCACCTTTGGAGTTGGAGCTTTGCTTGAAGATCCAGCCATCTATTCTGCTTTCAGTATTCGATGATTCCAGTGATGTATTCTGATTTGTATCTGTTGTATCGTACTACTCTTCTGTTGTAAACTCTGATGTATTTTATATATTCATATAGTAGCTTCATGAACTACTATCTCTTTATTTCCGCTGCACTTATTACTCTGTGTCTGTGATCTGTCATTATTTATTTACTGTATATGTTCAGTTTTGCCAAATTTAAATTAACAACGCGGTATTTTGAGCAATTCAACTCCGGCATGAGTGTCTACCTATACACTTATAATGGACGCGAATGGTCCAAAATTCTGGGTCGTTACAAAACTTGTTTGATGTAACTACCCGTAAATTTGATCACTTTAAATATAAATATTAGATATATTTTTAAATAATTAAATAATGGATTTTATAACTCAAATAGAACTCTTTTAAGTAATAACTAATGTTGGTAAAGTTGATTTAAAATTTGTTTATAAAAATAGTTAATTCGGAGAAAAATCGAAAATGTGACCAAAAAATGTTTTTTGGATTTTCAATTTTTCATCGTATAAAAGTTGTTGGAACATATTGTATATACTAAAGTTTATACACACACACCTACATGCATATATACATATACATATATAACATATGCTTTGGTTAAAGAAGTGATTAGAGTTAAATAAGTTTAAATTTGAACTTAATTTATTAAAGTGAAATTTGACTTTTCTTTCTAAATTTTAAAAAGAGAATGGTACAAAATGAGAACACATCAAGTTCACGTCAAAGGAAGTGAAGTGATGGCGATGAGAGAGGGATGATAGGTGGCATGTGCAAGGAAAAAAGTGGAGGTGATGTGGCATCATGTTATGGAGGGCATTGTACATTTTTATTATTAAGGGTATTTAAGTTATTTCTCTTATTCATTTTATATAAAAAAACTTTTCTTTTTCAATTCCTTCTTTACTTCACTTTTTCTCATTTTTCTAATTCTCACTTCTTCTTTTTCATGCTTTGCTCCTCTTCATCCATGTCTTCTCTAAAGTTTTCAAAAATAAAAATCTCCTTATTTTCACCGTTTACACCTTAAACCAATCCTCTCTACTTCTCTTACTTTCAAAACAAGACCAAAAGAACCTCCCCTCCTCAAACATGGCAGAGCCCTCCAACGCCTAGGCCGAGCCAATCTCTACTTCCCGGAGTTCTAAAAAGCAAGTTTTTGAAAAGGAAAACTATGTCCGTGTGTTGGTGCAAAGTTGTAGTAGTGATTTGTATTCGTGTTGATTTTAGTCAGCAAATCTCACCTTTGAAAACCAAGATTTAAACTTTATTATTTGTGCTAATAATATTCGTTATTTGCTTGTGTTTATAAGTTTTTGGATATGATGTTATTTGGTTTGGTTCCCGCTTGAAGCAGATGACATATGTGATGATTTGTTGATGAATTGAAATGTAGTTGAAGTGCTTAAGTAATTATTTACAAGTGATGATCTTTCCTTGTTTTATGGATGTTATTTGCATTTATATATGTATGCGCTTATGTATAGGGATGATTGTATGTTGATTGGAAAGTTAACACTTGAATTGGTTTATGTTTCGACATCGAGATCCCATGTTCTTTTAAAACAGTTTACTTCCTTGTTTTCCATAAATGTTTCTAAAAGGTTTTTCGAACTTACTTTTGTTTTCAAAACCTTTATACAAATTTATTTAAGTAATTTAAATATAAAAGAAATGGATTTAAAAGGCTACTTTGATTTATAAAATAAGTTCAAAAGTTATGGTCCATATAGCGATAGTCGCTATGGGGTTTACTCACACCAGACCTATGTCTGACCCGGAGTTTTTCTTACTTTTCTTAAAACTCTTTGGTACTCAAATTTGTACGAGTAGCCAAATATTCCAGGTTCTTACAGATGCATTTTGGAGGAGCATAGAGCAGGATGCTTCGACGTTATCTAGTTATCTATTTTATTTTCATTGTGTGTGTATGTTATGTATCAGCATTATGAGGGCAAACAGTTATAATTGTCCCTGGCTGAAGTTAGTACCTATTGTGACTCTGATGTTTCATTTTGGAAGTGACCATATATACTATCTTATGTTCTATTATATATGATTTCCTTACGTTGTGAGATTTTGTGTTTCTTTCATCTAGTTATTTCTTTTCTTTTTACCCTACCAGCTTGTCTTTCGAACAGTTAGATGATCGACACATGAATACCGTGGATGTATTAAGTGTCATCTTAAGAGTAAAAAAGGCAGATCGTTACACGTGGTATCAGAGCTTAGGTTGAGCGAACATCTAGGCCTTGGTTGAGTCAACTCATTAGAGATAGCTTTAGTAATATCCTAGGATGAGTTTATTCTATGAGGCTGCGTGCTTGTAATTTTTATTCATATATATATATATTTGTGTGTTCTAATTATTTCGATCAGCTTTGATATTATTGATTTAGTACCCTTTTTCCTTAAAATTATCTCGTCTAAATATTATAATGTTATCTTACTATATCCAGGTAGTAAGAATGAGAAACAGAGCAAGACGAGGTAGAGGAGCTATAGCACCATGACCACCAATGGTCGAGCTCCGAATGTTGGAGGAGTTGGAGTAGTTGAAGAGGCAGCACTGGTGCAGCCCCGTGTGAACTTTGCAGCTCTGTGTAAAGACTATACTAATCTTGGAGGAAAGCCGTTTAAGGGTACAGAATCCATCATCGAAGTCCAAGCTTAGCTCCATTCTTGCAAGAAGAATTTCAAGGGGCTGGACATTTCAGATGAGCAGAAGCATTTCTTAGCATCTTGGCAGTTACATGATGGGGCTGCGACATGGTGGGAATCAGTTGCAGCGAATGTTCCCAAGGATGATTTTTCTCAGGCTAATTTTATGGAGATGTTTGAAGACCAGTTCATGCCCGCTGCAGGGAAGACCCGTCTATATAGGAGTTTCTTGGATCTTAAGTAAGGAGATTTGTCAGTATTAGAATATGAAACCAAATTTAATGAGTTATCATGATTTGGTCCGGGATTGGTTAATACTCCTTTTAAGAAGAATAAGATGTTTGTGAGTGGGATGAGGGAAGGATTTCAGGAGAAGATGACAGCCCACTTGAATGGATCTTTTGTAGACTTAGTGGATATGGCTTTGAGTATGAAGTTTTGGAGAAAAAGAAGCCGTCAGCAGCACCAAGCAACAACAACAAACCGAATAAGAGGAAGTTTAACCCGTAATGGAAGAAATAGTGGGGAGGAAAGTCAAGAGGAGATCAAGGAAACAAGTTCAAGGATGTTAAGTGTTATCACTATAAGCAGAAAGGGCTATCTGGCAAGATTTTGTAAGAATTCTGAAGCACCGAAGCAGCACACAGGACCTATCTTTCCAATGGTTCAGAAGACACATTGTTACAACTATCAGCAACCAAGGCATTTAGTGAAGGATTGCCCGGTAATGAAGAAGGGTCAGCAAGTCAAGGTTTATGCCATTAAGGATAAACCATTCATCTTAAGGGATGTGAAGGGGAAAGGATTCCTTGAAGGTAAGTTAATTGTTAATGGCATTTTTGTTCCTATTGTTTGATACCGGGGCTTTCCATAGCTTTACTTCTCTAGAATTGGTAAAAAGATTGCAACTTTCCCTAAGAATTGTAGAAATCCAATTACTTACCATACCCACTATTCTTCATGCAACCTGTTTGTTCTAGATTTTAAGGGGTTTGATGTTCTACTTAGCATGGATTAGCTGTTAGAGAATGGAGCTGTCTTAGATTATGTTGGGAGAACGTTATCTTTGAAACCCAAATTGAGGAAATTTGTTAAAGTGTCATGTGATGAACCAGAAAAATGTATGAGTTTCTTGTATGCCCTTGATTCGCCCCAACAAGAGTTAAGGTCAATATTAATTGTTAAAGTTTTCCCTGATGTTTTTGAAGAAGTTAACAGTCTACCTCCACATTGGGAGATTGAGTATCGTATAGACTTAATTCCCAATTGGAAACTTGTTATTCACCTTAGTCCTAAGATGACTCCAAAGGAGAAATTGGAATTAAGAAATCAGACAAATGATTTGTTAAGTAAGGGACTAATTAGACTAAGTCATTAAAGTTAGGGAGCAGTTGTAGTTTTGTGGTAAAGTCTGATGGTTCTTTAAGAATTTGTGTCGATTACCGTGAGTTAAACAAGTAGACAATTCAGAATAAGTATCCCTTACCCTATATAGACGACATGTTCGACCAACTTTATGGTGATCGAGTATTCTCTAAAATGGATCTTGCTATAGGATTTCACCAGTTAAGAATAGCGGAAGATAATATACCCTTGACAACATTTAGAGGACCAGATTGTTCCTTTGAGTGGTTGGTTGTGCCTTTTGGGCTAACAAATGTGCCCGCTTTGTAGACCTTATGAATTAAGTTTTTGGAGACATGCTTAATAAATTTGTTTTGGTCTTTATAGATGATATTCTTATTTACACTAAGACCGAGGAAGAACAAAAACTTCATTTGGAAGCGGTGTTGGAAACGTTAAGGAAACAAATTTTGAAAGCTAAATTTTCTAAGTGTCATTTTTGGCAATCGAAAGTATGGTTCCTCGAACATGTTGTGTCGGGGGATGGTAGTTCGGTTGATCTAGAAAAGGTAGCGATTGTTCGAGATTGGAAGGCAACGCAGACTCTGACGGATGTTCGAAGCTTCTTAGGCTTAGCAAGATATTATAAGATATTAATCCAAGACTTCTTTAAGATCGCCTCGCACCTAACCGAGTTGGCGAAGAAAGATGTTAAGTTTATTTGGACTTTGAAGTGTGAAGAAGCATTCATTGATTTAAAAGAAAGGCTAACCAGTGCTCCAATTCAAACTATTCCACATGGAGGTGAAGGGCTGACTATGTATACAGATGCTTGTGGCGTAGCTTTTGGTGCAGTTTTGATGCAGCACGGGAGAGTTATTGCTTATACTTGTAGGTAGCTGAAGCCTCATAAGTGGAATTATGCAACATACGATCTGGAGTTATTTGATGTTGTGTTTGTATTAAAGATGTGGAGGCATTATTTGTTAGGTGAAAAGTTCGAGCTCTTCACAGATCACAAGTCCTTGAAATATCTTTAAGTAGAAATATTTGAATATGAGGCAGCAGCGGTGGTTGGAATTTCTGATGGCATATGACTTATATATTTTATATACGTTGGGAAAAGACAATGTGGTAGCGGATGCTCTGAGTAGGAATGCAGTTTTTGCTCGTTTGGAAGTTACTCCGACTCTCCTTTATAGGATTGCAAGCAAGCAAAAGGAAGATAGTCGCTTAATGGAGATCATCAAGGATATAGAGGGAGGTCATTGTTTGAGCTTTTAGATGGACCATCGGGGTATATTATAGATAAATGGTAGGATATGTGTTCCAAATGTCGATGGCCTTAGGTAAGAAGTTTCAAAAGAATGTCGTCGTTCCAAGTTAAGTCTCCATCCTAGTGTTTCAAAGATGCATAGGACATGAAGCTAGTATTCAAATAAAAGAAAATATAGAGGGATATTTCTATCCCTGTCTGCCGATATGCGAATTGCCAGCAAATCAAAGGTGATCTTCAAAGGACTACTGGATCACTACAGCCATTGGAGATTCGAAATTGGAAATAGGAGCAAATGACAATGGATTTTATTGATGGTTTACCCAGATCAAGGAAAGATAATGTAGTTGTTTGGGTCATTGTTGATCGGCTAACCAAGAGCGCCCAATTTATTCCAGTAAAGCCGACTAGGACGACATCAACTTTGGCATAGGTTTATATGAGAGAGATCGTCCGATTGCATGGAGTTTCAATTAACATTGTAAGTGATCGGGATCCAATATTTACTATTCATTTTTGGAAAGTATTGCAAGTAGATTGGGAACAAAGCTAAGTTTGAGCATAAGCATATCATCCTCAAACGGATGGGACAATGGAAAGAGATAACTGAATCTTGGAAGATCATTTGACAGCATGTATCTTGGACATTGGAGGATCATCTTCACTTGGTGGAATTTTCTTATAACAACAGTTATCAAGCAAGCATTAGCAAGGCGCCCTATAAAGCTCTTTATGGACGGCCAGTGAGTCACCATCGTGTTAGGTGGAATCCGAGGATCGGTTAGTGCTTGGACCTGATAAGTTTCGGAAGGCAATGGAGAAGGTTGCTGTGATTAAAAGGAAGATGAAGGAAGCTTAGGATCGATAGAAAAGCTATGTCGATCAAAGGCGTAGGGATTTAGAATTTTTAGTCGAAGACTTTGTGTTTGTGAAGATTTCCTCGATTAGAGGAGTTGTTCGATTTGGAAGAGCAGGAAAGTTGGTGCCAAGGTATGTTGGACCTTTTCAAATTCTTGAGTGGATTAGGCCGCTTTCCTATAGAGTTGAGTTGCCAGAAAGATTGTCGGTAGTCCATAATGTTTTTTACGTATCACATTTGAGCAAGTATACGCATGATCCATCTCTTATTGTTGAGTCATCTATTCAAGAAGATTTTAAGGTGGAACCAAACTTGACCATGATAAGACATCCAGTTTGCATTGTTGATCAAGATGTGAAACAATTGTGTAATTAGGCCATGATATTGGTTAAAGTTCAGTGGAGTGAATATTCCAGAGACTGCACTTGGAAGACCGAAGATAGCATGAGGTAAGCTTATCCCGAACTAATGATAGAATAGTAGTTGCTTGTTGTTTGGATTGTATACTCATCGTTTGTGATGTAGGTTCTTAGTATGTATCTTTTGTATGTGTTTCGTCATATATAATATATGCCTTTTTTGAGTTATCTTTTTGTTTGTTAATTTCGGGACGGAATTCTTTTGAGGGGGAGAAGATAATGACCTATAAATTTGATCACTTTAAATATGAATATTAGATATATTTTAAAATAATTAATTAATGGATTTTGTAACTCCAATAGACCTCTTTTAAGTAGTAACTAATGATGGTTAAGTTTATTTACAATTTGATTTACAAAAATAGTTAGTTTAGAGAAAAATTGAAAATATGACCAAAAATCATTTTTCGGATTTTCGAATTTTCATCATCTAAAAGTTGTTAAAACATGTTGTATACACTAGAGTACACACACACATACACATACACTCATATACATATACATATACATATACATATATATATACATATATATATATATATATATACTAGTAGGTATCCCGTGCGATGCACGGGTGCATGTTTGATCGGTCTTATATTTGTGAATAATTTAAGTATTGGTAAAATATATTAATTCAGTTGTATAATAAAGTTATCTAATTCATTATGGATATACTATCAACCAAATATAAAAACAGTAATGGTTATTTCAATGTATTTCTGCTGAAATGAGCCACAAATTCTTTACAACTTTTGGAAAATGACGTAAATGCATTGAATGTACAATTATTAAATACGTAAAGGTGACAATTTTAGATGGAGAAAATCGAATTACTTAACTTGGTAATGAAATAATTTATTTCTAATTAACTTACAAATCCTTACTCTATAATTAATATTGATAAAGGAAATGGTTTATATGTTTTTTCCTTAACAGTGTTTGTATTAAATATAAATTATTGTTAAATGATAATGTCCAATGTACTCTATTTTTTATGATTATACAACAAAGTATAATAATAAAAAATACAAAACATTGTATGAAGTTTTGTTACTGAATGATATATTGAATTGTGTTTAAATAATACATTTATTTACATAGAAACGAATTGGAAAAAAAATCAGAAATGCCAAAAAGCTTGTAATTTCCTAAGACAATCCACTCAAAGTTATGAACTTAGAAAATATCATATTAAGTAGGAACCAATTTTATACTATTCTAAAGAAAAAGCTATTTTGTGCCGTAATTTTTAAATATAAAGAAAATTAATAACCAAATGTGAAATAGGTACAAAATTATGCGGGTATTTGATACAGATAATTAATCAAATTACTTAAATATCCTTTTGTGGCCGAATCAAGAGTGCAATTACTTTTGAAATTTATGCAATTAAGATTGGTTAAAAAATCATTGCAAAACAAAAGTCCTCGCTCCCTGTTTCTTGTATCTACTTTTTTTCCTAACTCATCTGCATTTTGCTGCTTTGCATAAGGCCTTCCAATATTTTCTGTATATTTCGTATCCCAAACTACACTGGTGTCTAGGCTCTAGCATTTGATTATTGCATACTTCGCAGCCGCAACAACTTTGTAGCTCTAGCCTACCATTCATAATTTTTGCATTGCTCCTAATACTTCTATTTCTCCTATTTTCCATTTTGTAGGTTCATATTTCTTTTTCTAAAGCTAATTAATCTAACCATTTCCACATGGATCCAAATGAAGAGCTTAAGCTGCTGCAGCAATAGAAGGCTAGACACAACATTATCAACAACTATAAATATAGGAAAAAAATTTATGCACGAAATGCCTAAAGAAATACGAAGCTCAATAGTTATGTCCATTGTTTTTATAAAATAATAGTATTTAATATGTTGTGCTCCTTTTGATATGCAGACTATTCAAATCCCAACAGTAATTAGTACTTAATGAATTTGAACACCTTGTAGAAGTTACATAAAAACTACAATCAACAATAACAAAATTAAATATAAAATGAAATATAGGAAGCATTATTTCGATTTTATACTTCAATAATGGCTGAACATATAACACAATTAAGCTTCACCGTTAATTTGTTTATGAAAGCTAATGTAACTTTAATACTGAGATACACTTTGACTTTTAGTTTGTAAAAATTGCAAGTTACAATAGTAGGTCAAACTTTCCAGATCCAATATAGGAAGGTTATATTCAATGCCATGAACTTTCATCTCTCATTCCAAGCAAACAACCCAATATATGATATATGTATGTAAGTATACATATATATTCAGATTAAAAAAGGTAAGAGTAATCTGAATGGAAGTGAATTAAGAAGAAACACAACTGATTTCATTAAGTTTATTTTGTGAAATATCTAAGCACTATTTCCATCAGCACAAACAGTAAAACTTAAAGTATGTCGAAAGGCATGGAGATGAACTTGTACTAAATGAATGGCCAAGATCATATAGAACAGACAAAAGGTGGATAAAGGGTTTGAGCTCGGTAAATAGGAAACTGATACGCATATATACAACCAATTAACGCTTCACTGATTATGCATCATAAATAGAATGTATAAATTATCATTATTGGCTCTAGATGAAATAGATATCATGCACGGTCTAAAATAAGAAATACCATGCAGAGCAATATTACCGCTACTGCATAAACAAAAGTTGCTGCTACTGTTACATCTCCTGATTGAATACTGGAAAAAGAAAGGGAAAAAAGTAAATATTAGATGTTTAATTTCTACAAACAGGCACTAAAAATGAAAGTTTAAACATAAACTGGACCACATACTAATACTTTTCGCGTAAGTAACAAATACATAGGGAAAAGTAATAATTATCAACTACCATTAAATGGAAATATCTATTTACCATAAACAGTGAAATTTCCAGCAGAAGGTGTGAACACATTACCACAATTATCGCCATCAAACTGTGTGTATATAGTAGGCAAAATAAATTCGCTGAAATTCATCAATTTGCGCAATGGCGAAAATAGGATAATGGGTGCGTGCAAATGTAGAGAATAAGATGGTTGATAAATACATAATGGGTAACTGATTAAAACATGGGGTTGGAGATAATTTTAAATTTTCGTGGGTAAACTGATGTTATCGTGGGGAGAAGTGAGTGGTTTAAGAAGTTAACGATGTTACATTTTCTGCTTATCTGTTCAACTCTCAGCCATCTGATGTCTTTTCTTTCTTTATATCTTAGCCGTTCTTTGTCTTTTGTTTGTCAACCCAGGGATTTTATTATATATATATATATAACATATGCTTTGGTTAAAGAAGCGATAAGAGTTAAATGAGTTTAAATTTGAATTTAATTTATTAAAATGAAATTTAACTTTTCTTTTAAATTTTAAAATGAGAATGGTACAAAATGACAACACATCAAGTTCACGTCAAAGGAAGTGAAGTGACAGTGTTGAGAAGGGTCGATAGGTGGCGTGTGCAAGGGGGAAGGTGGATGTGATGTGGCATCAAGTTATGGAGGGCATCGTATGTTTTTATTATTAATGGAATTCAAGTAATTTCTCTTATCCATTTTATATAAAAACAACTTTACATTTTCAATTCCTTCTTTACTTCACTTTTTCTCATTTTTCTAATTCTCACTTCTTTTCCATGCTTTACTCCACTTCATCCATGTCTTCTCTAAAGTTTTCAAAATAAAAATCTTCTCTTTTTCACTTTTTAAACCTTAAACCAAGCTAAAAACACCTCCCTTCTTCTCTACTTCTCTTACTTTTCAAAACAAGACCAAAAAAACTCACCTCCTCAAGCATGGCCAAGCCCTCCACCACATAAGACGAGCTCCTCTCCACTTCTCGAAGTTCTAAAAAGCAAGTTTTCGAAAAAGAAAACTAAGTCTGTGTGTTGGTGCAAAGTTGTATGAGCTTCGATTTGTATTCGTGTTGATTTTAGTGAGTAAATCGCGCCTTTAAAAACCAAGATTTAAACTTTGTTATTTGTGCTAATAATATGAGTTAGTTTCTTGTATTTATAAGTGTTTGGAAATGATGTTGTTTGGTTTTTGGTTCTCGCTTGAAGCGGATGACATATGTGATGATTTGTTGATGACTTGAAATGTAGTTGAAGTGCTAAGTAATTGTATACAAGTGATGATCTTTCCTTGTTTTATGGATGTTATTTGCATTTTTATATGTATTTTCTTATGTATATGGATGATTGTATGTTGATGGAAAGTTAACACTTGAATTAGTTTATGTTTCAACATCGAGATCCCGTGTTCTTTTAAAACAAAGTTTACTTCCTTGTTTTCCATAAATGTTTCTAAAAGGTTTTCTGAACTTACTTTTGTATTCAAAACCTTTATACAAATTTATTTAAGTAATTTAAATATAGAAGAAAAGGATTTAAAAGGCTATTTTCATTTATAAAATAAGTTCAAGTTATGGTCCATATAGCGATAGTCGCTATGGATGCAGTTCGTAAATCAACAATTTTTGTATGAATTAAAAGGACTTTCTAATTTAGATATTTTTGAAAAGTCTTTTAAATTATATTATAAGTATTAAAAAATAATCCTAAATATTGTCAAAAGTTATTATTTAATTATTATTTAATAAAAGGTTTGAATTATTATTTAATTATTTAAATAAAAGGGTTTAAATTATTATTTAATTATTTAAATAAAAAGGTTAAAATTATTATTTAGTTATTTAAATAAAAGATATAAAATTATTATTTAAATAATTTAAAAAAAAAAATTAAATCTCTTTATTTCCGAGGATAGGGTTTTGTTTAAAAGCAACTATTCTTAATTAAGATGTTTTAAAAGTAAGGGATATTTTTTTGTGTGTCATTTAGTAGCCAAACAAATATGATAAGTAGTGCTAAAATGTTAGCACATTTTATTGAAAGTAAGTCATCTTTTATTTAACACTATAAGGCGATGAGTAGACTTTCCTCTATCTATGAGATATAGTACCAGATTTTCTAGGCAAGGGATAGAGAAGTCGAAATGTTGGAAACATGATAAGTATGAGAGGTTAATTTCGATAAATAGGCTATGATAAATTAAGCATATGGAAGATACTTCATTATATACTTGACACTAAATTCCGAGGTATGGAAACTCATCTCCATCCCGAGAAGTAAAAATGAACGTCGAGGCAATGATAGTTTTCTAACTGTCTAACTTTATTGTTCTTCAAGGGATAATACTGTTTGAAATTGGAAAGTGGGGATAAGTATAAGATATCTTATTTTTCATATGCAAATCTATACTTACACTGTTTCCTGGAGATTTGACCAGGCAACTGAGTACTCGGCGTACAGGACGACTCGGTGTCAACTAGTGATCGGCATCTCATAGTACTCGGCGTAGTGTTCAGCATCTCATAGTACTCGGCATCCAGTGGTACCCGTCATCAAGGAGTACTCGGCGTAGTACTCGGCATCCAGTGGTACTCGGCGTTAGAAGACGTTCGGCGTATATAACTACTCTACATGGCAGCATCGTTCGGCCAAAGGATCGTTCGGCTAAGAAGCATCGTTCGGCCAAAGCATCGTTCGGCTAAGAAGCATCGTTCGGCCAAAGGATCGTTCGGCTAAGAAGCATCGTTCGGCCAAAGGATCGTTCGGCTAAGAAGCATCGTTCGGCCAAAGGATCGTTCGGCTAAGAAGCATCGTTCGGCCAAAGGATCGTTCGGCTTCGACTGACAACTGTTCTGCACTTCCCACCCATCAAACGTACCGTTCGGCATTGAGAAGGTGGTTCGGCGTCAACGTGTTCAGTCTACTTGGTTCGGCATACAGCGACCACTACACTTGGGCTAGAGTGTTCGGCCACCAAGCCCACCTGGGAAGTCCAGCCCATATTTGTCTATAAATAGAAGGGCAGGGTCACAGTGAAAAGGGACCTTTTTTGGGAGAACAATGGGGAGACTCTGCCATTTTTTATACTCTCCTCTTTTTAGCTAAAACTTGTATTCAAGTCATTAATACATGGATTGTATCTGTATTCAACTACTTATGAAAGAAATAAAGATCAAAACTCAAAGTGGATGTAGGCAGTTACGCTGAACCACTATAAATCCGGTGTTCTTACTTTCTGCATTTAAATTAGCATATTCTTCCTTGTTTAATTTAACTTCATCACTTACATCTCTACACAATCTTTTTCAACGAGGTTAGTGACCAATTTTGGTGCTAACACTTTGGTGCTTTCATTGAGAGTTGAATTCTCAGACCTCAAGGATCTGCTTTGAAGCTACTGGATTGAATAAATCCCCCAAAGAAGATCTGACTCACTGATAGGACATCCGTTGATTCTACTCAGAGTTCATACCGATAACTCTACAATGGCAGGACCACGTACCAGGTCAGCTTCTCATAATGCGGATGCCCGCGAGACGGCTAGCATGCAACAAGACTGAAGCTGCTGACAGCTCTACTTCCTCTGATGAACCTCCCAGGCGCAAACGCCGCAAGACTGAAGCTGCTGTTCAAACAGCTGGAGACCGTGACCAATCAAGAGCTGGAAACTTCAGAACAGGAGTACAAATGGAGGCTGGAGGCCCAGACCATCAGAACGCTCCAGAAAAGGAGTATGCCGAACGCTCCAGAAAAGGCGTAGGCCGAACGCCCCAGAAAAGGCATATGCCGAACGCTCCAGAAAAGGCATATGCCGAACGCTCTAGAAAAGGCGTAGGCCGAACGCTCTTCCAGGCCGACCATACCTCTACACCGAACGCCCTAATGCCGAACGGTATTGTATGCCGAACGACTCGGTTGTGCCGAACAGTGTGGATGCCGAACAGCTTTGGCCGAACCACTTCTGGACGATTCACTTTGGACAAACAGCCTTGGCCGAACAGCTTTGGCCGAACCACTTCAGGCCGACCCACTTTGGCCGAACAGCTTTGGCCGAACCACTCCAGGCCGACCCACTTTGGCCGAACAGCTTTGGCCGAACCACTCCAGGCCGATCCACTCTGGCTGAACAGCCTTGGCCGAACAACTTTGGCCGAACCATTCCAGGCTGACCATACCTCTAGGCCGAACGTTCTTCCAGGCCGATCCATACCTCTATGCCGAACACCTCTGTAATGCCGAACGGTATTGTATGCCGAACGCTCATCAATGCCGAACGGTATTGTATGCCGAGCACCTCTGGAATTAAGTTACACCGGTCACCTATACAACCCCTATTTCTAAAAAAATATTTTCGGGTACGACCCAAATTTCCAAAAAAGAGCCTAAAAAAAAAATTTAGTAAAGGAACATTCTATCCACTTCCCTGACATCCCATGATCGACCAGGGCATAGAGGATCTAGCGGCAGCTTATGAACGGCATCAAGGGAACAGACAAGCAACCGCTATTCAAACGGTACTCCCAAAGGTTGGAGAACATAGATGATATGACTCTAGCAAATGCCAAGATGACTCCGAGCACCATTCTTCGCTGACCCAGCACTTCGAATTTAATGACCCCAAGCAAACCAATGCTCTAAACAATTTATTCCAAATACTAACAAGGGTATCATACTGATCGCGTTTGAGGAAAGCCGACCTCCAGATATATTTTGGCAGCTAGTTAGCTAAAGAGCCTCCTACAACTATGGATCGTTTCTTCTACAAAATGAATCAGAACTAAAGTGAGGAGGAGTGGAGCAGACTAAGAAAAATAACAATGAAGGCCCGTTGGCTAAGGATGTAGATCCCAGTAGCCGAAACAAGACTTCAGAATTCAGCTCATATGCTCTTTGAAAGATTCAATTGACAACCTCTACTTGAAGACTCACGACTCGGAGTGGTACTGGAAACCAACCTCGAGAGAGTACACCAAAGTCTAAAGAAAATCAGGGGAATGTTGTATATTCCCAGATGCTCACTAATCCTAACACGAGCGATTACAAACACCTCCGAGGTGTGATCGAAAAGATGACGTGGAAAGGAAAGCTTCAATAGTATGTACAAGTCTAGCAGAATGGCGGGCATCGAATATCTGATGCCTATTAATAAAGGGCTATGATTATCAATTGGACGGTTGACGGCCAACATCCCTTTGAAAGGAGCCAGGGGCGGAGTCGAATAGCGAGCACACGATGCTGCTTCACATATCAATGAGATTTACCATAATCTTCTTTGAATTATTTCCATTTCCATCTCTATTTCAATTGTTCTATGAACTACGACTAGCTTGAACTAAACTACTTTCAAAACGATGCAGGTGTCCAGGTACTCAGATTTGGTTGCCAACCAATCTACGCAGACCATGATCGGACGTGTGGAGTTACATCTGGACGAGAATAATTCTATTGCTCATCATCAACCATATGCCTTTGATTTGGGGCTATGGATTAAATACAATGTACAACATCACGATGAACGGAGAGCTGAATTCCATCCTGCAAGTGGAATTTATTCAAGTAGAGAGCGGCTGCGATACGACCAACCACTCGCTAAGTGAAACTCGAGCTCGGGGGCAATCCATCACATCAAGGCTAAAAATGGGTTGATACACGACGATCCTTCGCACAACTCCGTACTCCCAGAGTGCGAGACAGAGTATAAACATCTACTTAACTCCGTACTCCCAGAGTGTGAGACGGAGTATAAACATCTACTTAACTCCATACTCCCAGAGTGTGAGACGGAGTATAAACCTTAATCAACTCCGTACTCCCAGAGTGCGAGACGGAGTATAAACATTAATCAACTCCGTACTCCCAGAGTGTGAGACGGAGTTTAAACATTCGCTTAACTCCGTACTCCCAGAGTGCGAGGCGGAGTATAAATATTAATCAACTTCGTATTTCCAGAGTGCGAGACGGAGTATAAACATACATCAACTCCATACTCATCCCCAAAACTGGGGGCAGAACCAAAGCAAAGCATGCTAGTTGAACATTTGTCTAAAAGAAGATTGCAACGAAACGATTAAGAGACGACTGTCAAGCAATCAACTGAACGGAAATATTCAGCATGAAAGACCGCGGTTTTTCAAAGCACGTCATGTTTACACAAGACGTCCTTTGGGGGGCAAATGTTATCCCGCCTTTTGGCAAGGCCGTGACACCAAGAACTTGATTAGAAACCAGTGACAGTTCGTCTTGGAGATCGGTTACACAAAGGCTCACAATGGATATCGATGGATTTTGTCCGAGTCTGGATCGAGCCACGATTAACAAGACATAACAATCAAAGCCAGTGAAGCCAATGTTCCAAGTTTCAAGATGATCCGAGTTCGTATGCTCAACTTATGATCGATTCGAGCAACCGACCATCCATCCATCAACCTCCACATTTTGACTTGGAGACCTAAACTGCTTGGAATGAATATGCCCGATCATCCACTCCAATCGGGTCATAGAACAAAGTTCGACAAAATACAGATACCCCTTATGAAGCTCAGTGACGCCGGGATCCGTCTAAAGTGGACGTGATTTGATCATCTACACATCAAATCCTACCCTGAACACGAAAGGTTGTTCGAAAGCCCAACTTGAAGTAGCTATGGTAGACTGCGTACTCACTAACCATCGCTGTCAAAATATGGACACGACTGCACCTTGGAACATATGCAACTTACTTTGTCTACTCAACAATCTATTATCCTTATTTTCTAGAAGGAGATACAGAGCAAATTGTAAGAGATTTGGCTATCTAACCCAACATGGATGTGATTCAACCATCTGTCATATACCTCCTTCCTTGACTTGATTGGAAGAGTTATAATCACCAAGCGGACGAGAATCGATCGTCCATTTTTCTAATTTCGTCCCTCATCCTAGGGGGAAGAATCCCATTCCGTGAGCAAACGTGTTTCGATTGTTCATTCGACGACATTAGCCTCGATACAGTAGATGAATACAAATTAAAAAATGGAAATACGACTGCTCTCAACTAAAACCTCCAAGTCCCCAGAGTGCGGACTGGAGTACTCTAAGTCCCCAGAGCGCGGACTAGAGTATAAACAATTTAAAACCTCCAAGTCCCCAGAGTGCGGACTGGAGTACTCTAAGTCCCCAGAGCGCGGACTAGAGTATAAACGACTAAAACCTCCAAGTCCCCAGAGTGCGGACTGGAGTACTCTAAGTCCCCAGAGCGCGGACTAGAGTATAAACGACTAAAACCTCCAAGTCCCCAGAGTGCGGACTGGAGTACTCTAAGTCCCTAGAGCGCGGACTAGAGTATAAACGATTTAAACCTCCAAGTCCCCAGAGTGCGGACTGGAGTACTCTAAGTCCCCAGAGCGCGGACTAGAGTATAAATGATTTAAACCTCCAAGTCCCCAGAGTACGGACTGGAGTACTCTAAGTCCCCAGAGCGCGGACTAGAGTATAAATGATTTAAACCTCCAAGTCCCCAGAGTGCGGACTGGAGTACTCTAAGTCCCCAGAGCGCGGACTAGAGTATAAATGACATAAACCTCCAAGTCCCCAGAGTGCGGACTGGAGTACTCTAAGTCCCCAGAGCGTGGACTAGAGTATAAACGACTTAAACCTCCAAGTCCCCAGAGTGCGGACTGGAGTACTCTGAGTCCCCAGAGCGCGGACTAGAGTATAAACGACTTAAACCTCCAAGTCCCCAGAGTGCGGACTGGAGTACTCTAAGTCCCCAGAGCGTGGAATAGAGTATAAATGACTTAAACCTCTAAGTCCCCAAGAGCGTGGAATAGAGTATAAATGACTTAAACCTCTAAGTCCCCAGAGCGCGGACTAGAGTATAAACGACTTAAACCTCCAAGTCCCCAGAGTGCGGACTGGAGTACTCTAAGTCCCCAGAGCGTGGAATAGAGTATAAATGACTTAAACCTCTAAGTCCCCAAGAGCGTGGAATAGAGTATAAATAACTTAAACCTCTAAGTCCCCAGAGCGCGGACAAGAGTATAAATGACATAAACCTCCAAGTCCCCAGAGTGCGGACTGGAGTACTCTAAGTCCCCAGAGCGTGGACTAGAGTATAAACAACTTAAACCTCCAAGTCCCCAGAGTGCGGACTGGAGTACTCTAAGTCCCCAGAGCACGGACTAGAGTATAAATGACTTAAACCTCCAAGTCCCCAGAGTGCGGACTGGAGTACTCTAACTCCCCAGAGTGCGGACTCGAATATAAGCGAATTGGATCTCCAAGTTCCCTGAATATGAACTATGACACAGATGACTTGAATTTGTCAAATCCCTAACATACGGGCTAGAAAGTTTTCTAAGTGCTCGAAGCACAGAATGGAAGTTCAACGACTCCCAAAGAGTTTCCGAGTTATATGAAGATGGACTGAGAAGTCTATGTTACTCACAACTGCTTGGATTAAAGTCACAATCACAAAGAAAACTGAACAATAAGAGTCTTTTTGTAAGACAGAAAAAGAACTAAACCTTATTCAGAAATGAGTTTCTATTACAACCCCTCCAAAGTTCGGAGTCGACATTCTATTTACAAGGACTAGGAAATAGATGAAAATAATTACATGACTTAAACTAACTCTCATTGAACGAGGATAGTAATCACTTCTTGTGCTTCTTCAACTTCTTTCCAGATGGCTCCTCTCCAGAGCATTTACCCTTGGTACTCTTCTTTGATAGAGGGGTAGCAACTGAAGGAGTACGGGGGCCTTCCATGGGCTTGGATCCGCCAGGAAGGATGACCTTCAACGGCTTGTTCAAAGGATCGTCCAAGTCCACAACTCGGGGCTCTACTATGACCTTGACCGTCTCCCCCTTCTCTATCTCGAGCCGCTCCTCCATGCTCAATTCAGATGTGTGCTCAGAGGCGCCTGTAATTTCTACTTTATAACCCCCGTCGGTAGGAGAGAAGGTCTCAGACTTGTCTTCATCAAGCGCTCCGATCACCTGAGCGTCTGGACCAGGAGCCTCCCCTGCGTGAGTGGCTTCACTTGTTCTCTCCCCCACTTCCTTGGCGACATCGCTCCTCGGAGTGGGCTCGGGGTCAGAACGGCCTGCACAAAATCATGGAAAACAAGCATTAGAATGCAATAGTCCTACATAAAGAATAACAACTTTCGAAATCTTAAAGAGAATCTTAAAGAGAAGGATTATCTACCAGGTCTAGGCAGACTCTCAGCCATCCAGGGGGTCTCACCCTTTGGAATGGGAGACAGAATGCGGACTAAAGTACTCTAAGCCCCTGAGCGCGGACTAGAGTATAAATGACTCAAAAACCTCTACGTCCCCAAAGTGCGGACTACAGTACTCTCAGTCCCCAGAGCATGGACTAGATTATAGACAACTTTAGAAAAATCCCTAAATCCCAGAAGCGGACCAGATTACTCTAAGTTCCCAGAGTGCGAACTAGAGTATAAACGAGTTGACGAAAATCTCTGCGTCTCGAACTGTGGACTAAAGCATAAACCGTTCGACAAATCTCTAAGTCCCCGGAGCATGGACCGAAGCATGAACACAAATTGGGCGCAAGTCAACCGGGGGGAGAATAACACTAAGTCACCAGAGTGCAGAGTGGTGTATGATCATCGATAAATAGACGAGTGGATTCCGACCATTTTCTATTCCGTAAACTTCGGCCTAGAATCGACAGGAGGATTATTAACACGCTGAGGATGGAGTTCGACCATCCAACTAGTGACCTGGCCAAATCAATGCTGGGGGCAGGGGTACAAAACACTAAAAAGCCGAATACGACAGCTTACTATAGCTCTAGCATGGCGTTCTTTATAACTTGAGGCAGCGACTACAGGGAGGCCTCAATACAGAACCAATCGAAACGGAATCCAAAGCTACGAGCAACCTACTATATCATACCTCAGACCAAGGGTCAATGCCGATCCGCGCCAAGCACATACGAATGTGACTCGGATGTTTGTTTTTTGAAAAACTATGACCCCCAGAGTATGGAAAGGAGGGTAAACCACGAATACTTGGTCAAAAATTCTCCAGCACCCTCGTTCGATTCGTTAGGAGGAGTATGAAACTGGATGAGCATAACCCGACTGCATTTGTAGTCAACTTTACCCCGAGATCTGATTACAGAGCATGAACCAAAGTGGACGTGGATGACCATCCACTGTCCAAATTACGCCCTGAAACTTACGTGGCATCGAAGTATTCCTCTTGGAATGAAAAACCACGATAAAATCCAAGATAGGCGAGACCTAGTCTCCCATCGACTGACATGATCCCACGATTCAACGGGAAAGAGAGTAAAGCTAAAGTGGGCGTGGTTAGCCTTCCTACTTATCAGTATATGCCCCAGACCTGGGGGCACGAGCAAGAAGCAAGATGAATGTGAATCGACTTTTCACCAATCACCTCTATGTCTTTGGAGTTTAGGTGAAAACATATACATAGCTAGGACGAGACTCAACCGTCCATGTAGTACATTTATCAACCCGAGACTGGGAGAAGACGCATGGTCATCCAAAGATTGGCTACGATAGCTCAGTATTAAAACTTGTGTATAGTGCTTACAGCTACTCAAGGCAACGACCGAAAGGATGCCCAGAGATAGAATCATTAAATCAATGCCAAAGCTTGTGGGTAACTGACTGTCACTCCAACCCGAAGGACGAGTGAAGGATCATGAATGCATCGAATAGAAAATGCGTTACTCGAATATACAGGCAAATTCAAACTCATGGCAAGATCCAGCTATGCAGTTGCGCGCAACTCGAGGCTGGCCCCTACTCGACGTTTCCTTCAACGCGCTTTTAAGCCTGATCTTTGGCCATTTGCTCATAATCTATTAAAGCATTCAGAGCCCTTCGCTATTAGGCTCAATAACTCATGACAAGACTCTAGGATTCGACTAGAGTAACCATCAACTTTGGCCGTCCCAACCATATTTCACATTGAATGTTATGATAGTTACATCTTTACTCAAAGAATCTGGGATGGCACCTGCTAATCTGACGGTCGACATTACAACCAGCCATGGCGACCCTTTCCGGGCGCTGAATATCGGATCACAGCTCAGTGCAGTGATGATAAAAGAATTAGTTGAATTTTTCTGAATAAATGATGATATCTTCCCTTGGACCCATTCTGACATGCATATGTGATTTCATTAACTATCGCGAGCCATGCATTGGATATCAACCCGAAGCTACAAAAGCTAGCACAATCTCTATTGATTTCTTCATGAAAGCTCCACTCTTACTTTTAGGCTCACCCCATCAACGCCTATGCCCACCAGCCATTGCGACAGGGCATACGATGGCCTGAGACGTCTGAAAGACTATTTAAATAGAATATCGAACTAAGCTAATTTGATATCACTTATTTCCCACGAAGGGCTATCCAAGGACGGAAATTAGCAGACCTCACACCCAAATTCACTACCTCAGATGACTATTCAAAGAGTAGCAGAGAACCAACCATAAGATGGAAAATGTACGCGGATGGAGCACCCAATGATCAGTGTTATGGAATAGGAATCATGATAATGACTCCTGAGGAACGATCAATCTACTACGTCCTAAAACTCGATTTACCTATAACAAACAACGATGCTTAGTATGAAGCCTTGACTGCCAGCCTCAAATCTGCTAGAGGATTTGAAGTGAAAACTTTACATATCTTTTGTGGTTCTTGATTGGTAGTATACAAATTTAAGGAAGTTGATCTTGCTAGGGGGCATTGTCTTGCTCCTTATCTCGGCCAAGTCCAAGAGCTACTAACCGACTTCACGTATTACATCATTACACACGAACTCAGTGAACAAAATGAAAAGGTGTCATGGTTGACTCCTATCAAAGACTATCTACAATAAAGAATTCTTATTGAATGGAGGAATGGAAAACGACAGATCCTCCTCAAAGCTTCACGCCAAATCATCTAAGAATCAGTCGTGTGTCAAAAGGAGTTTATCCATCCCCACGCTTCGGCATATCGCCCATGATGATATCTTGAGCAAAGTCTATGAAGAAGAACGCGGTAATAACATCAGGGGGAAAACCATGATAAAGAAGATACTCTGCTACAGGTATTACTGGCCAACTATCAACCCAGAAGCGGTTGATCATGCTAGACAATGTGACGAGTGCAAGATGTTTGCAAAAAATCCGGGAACCCCGCCGACGGAAATTAGTCAAATGGCTAGTTCATAGCCGTTTGCCACTTGGGGGCACTGAAATCATCTTCTTATCGATCCTCAAGATGGTGCGAAATACACCACCATAGTAGTTGATTACGTCACCAAATGGGCAGATGAAGAACTCTAACCATGACCAAGATGAAGAAAATAATCAACTTCTTTATCCGTAACGTCATCTGTCCTTATGACCTTCCATGATCCATTATAACTGCAAATGGACAGGTTGAAGCTGTGAACCAAATCATAGAGTCAGTACTAAAGAGAGGTTTGGAAAACTCCTCAAGTGGCTGATTGCAACCCTTATTTCACAGAAAATACAAACAAGGAATCACGATTGAATTGCAATTAAACTAGATGGAGTTGGTGACGACTTATGAGCATATAAAACGCATCCGAGAGCCAATGGCAAGAACATGTACCCGAACGTGCATGTGTACATCCTTAAAAGTTCGACTTCTTGAAATCAACAGAAATTGAATTCTCACTAAGGGTTATTAAGAAAAGACTAGATCAGATAGCCGAAGCTTATTAGCTCTGCAGAATCAGTCATGTATGGCCACTAATGAACCACAACCCTGGATTTATAATATTGGGAATCGACCAAGCATCACGATGACCTTAGAAGGACACAACACCTTGGGAGGATAATGATTATTCAAGAAACATGGTGGATTTCTTTCTAAAGACAAGGAATACTCGCTGATTCAAAGCGTGTTGTGTTGCTTCACACGACACACTTTGGGGGGCAAGTGTTTCCTGGAGATTTGACCAGGCAACTGAGTACTCGGCGTACAGGACGACTCGGTGTCAACTAGTGATCGGCATCTCATAGTACTCGGCATAGTGTTCAGCATCTCATAGTACTCGGCATCCAGTGGTACCCGTCATCAAGGAGTACTCGGCGTAGTACTCGGCATCCAGTGGTACTCGGCGTTAGAAGACGTTCGGCGTATATAACTACTCTACATGGCAGCATCGTTCGGCCAAAGGATCGTTCGGCTAAGAAGCATCGTTCGGCCAAAGCATCGTTCGGCTAAGAAGCATCGTTCGGCCAAAGGATCGTTCGGCTAAGAAGCATCGTTCGGCCAAAGGATCGTTCGGCTAAGAAGCATCGTTCGGCCAAAGGATCGTTCGGCTAAGAAGCATCGTTCGGCCAAAGGATCGTTCGGCTTCGACTGACAACTGTTCTGCACTTCCCACCCATCAAACGTACCGTTCGGCATTGAGAAGGTGGTTCGGCGTCAACGTGTTCAGTCTACTTGGTTCGGCATACAGCGACCACTACACTTGGGCTAGAGTGTTCGGCCACCAAGCCCACCTGGGAAGTCCAGCCCATATTTGTCTATAAATAGAAGGGCAGGGTCACAGTGAAAAGGGACCTTTTTTGGGAGAACAATGGGGAGACTCTGCCATTTTTTATACTCTCCTCTTTTTAGCTAAAACTTGTATTCAAGTCATTAATACATGGATTGTATCTGTATTCAACTACTTATGAAAGAAATAAAGATCAAAACTCAAAGTGGATGTAGGCAGTTACGCTGAACCACTATAAATCCGGTGTTCTTACTTTCTGCATTTAAATTAGCATATTCTTCCTTGTTTAATTTAACTTCATCACTTACATCTCTACACAATCTTTTTCAACGAGGTTAGTGACCAATTTTGGTGCTAACATACACCTAGATAATGGATTTTTCCACTATCCATAATTTAGCCTGTTTTAAAATTATCAAATGCTGGTTTAAAGAGACCGGGATCAGATAAGCATGAGTTATCGAAAACCACTTTGAACCAGCGTAAGCGTTCAAATTGAAAACATCTTGAAGATGATGGAATCAAAGATGAAGATCTTTGAAGTGTAAGGGCTACTTACTACTAATTCTGAGGGTGATTCCAAAATGAATGTTGTAAGAGTAGTGCTTTCAATTTGTTCATATCCTTAACAAATTGTATGGACGAATGCTGATATTACCTTGTTGCCTAGAGGGCAGTATTAGCATTTCTAGTGGGATTTGCTAAAAAGGAAAAACGTAGCCTCAAGCCCCATAACTAGAAATGACTAAAATAGGGGATATGCAGCAGAGCTTTGTAGGTCGCACCCATTAGGGTATGGTCATCACCCAATCTTGATCAATATTTTCAGATTATGTATGCTAGTGACCCAAGTACGGTTGTTGATCACAAACGGGGTGGTGACATATTTGATACTATCCAGTAAGGTTTAGGCTGGTCTCATGTTAGTAGAGGGTCCATGTGAGTTCCTCAAAACATTTTTCTAGAGATTTACTATGACAAGTGATACCCCAATAGCCTTGTCATTGTATGGAACCCATTTTCCAATACATGCCTTTACGGACATAGTTGTATACATATTATGCTAGAATGTAATTAATTTAACCATTTGGGCTAAGATTCAATATTTATTTAAAACCCTATACATTATTAATATAACTGGATTTTCTATTGAAATGTTTGGTTATCATAAGGTAAAAACCCGTCCCTGTTTAGTCTTACGAGATACCTTTATTTTTAAAAGGTTTTATAAGTGTACCAATTCAGTTGTTAGGAGTTTACTCATACCAAACCCATGTTTGACCTGGAGTTTTTCTTTCTTTCCTTAAAACTCTTGGGTACTCAAATTTGTAAGAGTAGCCAAGTAGTCCAGCTTTTTACAGATGCATTTTGGAGGAGCATAGAGTAGGAGGCTTCGACATTATCTAGTTATCTATTTTATTTCTGCTATGTGTATATATTATGTATCAGCATTGTGGGGACAGGTAGGTATAGTTGTTCCTGGATGAAGTTAGTACCTATTGTGACTTTAATGTTTCATTTTGGAAGTAACCATATGTGATATCCTGGAATTTCAAGCAAATAAATATGTGATAATTTCTTTTATATATTATTTAAAATGGGCAAATTTATTATTTTCAAACAAATTAAATATGTGTTTATTTAAAAATATATATACAAATATGAGTTGATTTTAAATTGAAATTGAATTTGAGGTTTGAAATTCAAAAGATAAATATCTTAAGATAAATTGGATATAAAATTTATTGTATATGATTTTATTAAGTATATATTTTATTTTATTTTTATTATTTTCTTTAAAAGATTATTTATAAATTAAGATAATGTAATCATTAAAATAGAAAATTTAATATAAAAGTTTTATAAACCATTTAAAATTAATTAACACATGCATAAGTACACATGTAAGCTAAATATATATAATCTAACAAATGTAAGTGGATTAATATATGTAGGTGACAAATGTTAGGGAATGATACAAGTGTCTTTTTATTTTCTTTAAAATTAAATAAACCACAAATTAACTCTATATAAACATTCATCTTCTATCTTCATTTCTTTTTACTTATTTCCAATTTCGAAACCAGGAAACTCAAAAATCTGTAAATATACAAACCAGCAAACAGATCTAAAAACTTGAACAAATCCAATACAAAAACCAAATTTCAAAGTAATATTAAACTGGTAATCTCAATCTTGGAAGCTAAGCATGATAGTTCAAACCCAGACTGAAGTAACCAGAGCAAGGGAAGAAATCAAACTGTCTCAAATCATCTAGTATCTTCCAGTTTAAAAGCAATCAGAGCATCATCACCTTTAGCTCTCAAAAGCAGGTTCAGGATCTCTGTTTGCATAATTTAAGGTGAGTAAACTAAGCTTTAAAACTGTTAAATGTAATGCATATGAATGATAATTGAAGGATTGATGTGTTAGTTGCTTTGCATGTATGAAAGTATGTTTGCAGGCTAATAATTATGAAGTTGTTAAGTATGCATGTCTGTATATATCCTCTGTTCTGTATTTTCTTTACAGAGTTTGAACAAAAGAAAGAAAATATATATATATATATTCAAAATCCCCTCATTAAATCTCTGGTAGACTGTGAGATTCAAACAAGTTGTGTTTGTTTAAAACATGAATTAAGTTTAAAACTATATTAACTAAATTTAGTTAGAATATTATCTGGAAAATCAAAAGGATAGGGAAAATGTTAAAAACATATAAATTTCAAAGATCTTGATTTTCTGATTTATGTATATATTCTGAATCGGTTTGTAAAACTAGGATTTTTAAATAAAAATTCTCGATTTTTAAGTGAGTAAATTCTGAGAATTTGAAGATTGATTAGATTATGGGTTTTGGGGTTTTTCTTGTGATCGGAGCAAGGAAGTGAATCATGATCATGACCGGAGGTAGTGTGAAGGGTGACGATCGTGGGAAAAATAAGGGTAGAATTTTAAGTTGGTCGTGGTGGAAGTACGGCGATGATTTAGGGTTTAGTGATGGGTTTGGTTCGTCTTTGTTGACGAGGTGATTGTGGCATCGATGGAGCATCGGGACTGTCCGCATGGAGGGGAAATCAAAGACCGGAGGTCGAGGCAACTTTGGTGAAGTCGGCGTGGGTTCAAAGGGACGAGTTCGTCAGGGATAGGTGGATTTCCGATGGGGTTTGTTCCAGATTTTTGGAACGATGGGTTCGATTTTACCTCGCTCTCGTATTCGTCGAACTGGGTGGTCGTAACGTTCGTGAGGGTCGTCGTTGACATGTTGAGAGCGGCGAGGTTGGTTGGAGGTGATGGGTTCATCGGTGCATGTGCACGCGTGCACACGATTGTTTGAGTATTTTTGATAATCGGGGAAGAAAGGGTTTTCTCGGAGTAGGCTCGAAGTTTTCCAGGGTTCGTCTCGAAGCAGGGAGATGTTAGGTTTTGAACGTGAGTGTCTCAGTGTTTGCTCGGAAAAATTGGTATTTTCCTCGGGTTGGTCTCGAGTGGGTACTCGGGAAAGTAGGGGTATGACTTGAGTTTGATTCAAGTCATACGCGAGTGTTTAACTGGGACGATAGTTTAAAATTTAAAACATAATAAAGTTTAATCAAGTTTTTAAACTATTTCCTCTATATAATAAATGTTTTAAAGGTTTGGTTAAAGAAAAGTGGTAAAATTTATTTAACTTAAATTAATTAAGTTAATTTTATGTTTATTTAAACTTAAATTTAAATGGTGTAATTAAGTAATTACTTAAGTAGGTAAAATGTTTCAATTCATTTGTAAATAATAAACTATGAAACAAGTTTTCAAGATATATAGATTATAATGCAAATGTTTTTGAAATTAAAATGTTTTGGATAATTTTATAATAGGATAATTATTTGATTTAGGTTGTTCAAAGAATCTTAATGATTCAATTTTGTTTAAGATGAATGTGTTTAATTATTAATTCCGAAGGTTAAATTATTAAGATTTCAATGACAATTAAGTGATTTATTAAGTAAATGATTTACCCTTAACTAAAGGATGATAAATTAATTAAGGTTAATTAATGTAAATAATTAAGGATAATTAATAAGTGATTAAAGGTTAATTAATTCAAATGGTTTAGTTAAGATTAATTAAGCAGGATTTAAAAGTAATTAATTTACTTCGTATTAATTAAATTAATTAGAAATGAACTAATTAATCTTACTTATGGATGAGTAAATTGTATTGAAGGATTGGAGTAATACCTAGTCTGATAATTTGTGATATATTGTGATATGATATGTTTGGTTTGAACTGTGATAATGTGAGTTATCTATCGATGATTAAATTACTGTGTGAATGTGACACCCTGTATTTAAATTAGTAAATTCACTTAAACAACTTGGATTTAGGATGATATTGGATTCGAAGAGACCGGAGTCGGGTATCAGAAATATCCGAAACCACTTCGAATTGGTAATCTATAATTCTTTATAGAGTGATTTATAAATCAAATAGGTTGGAATGAGACTATTGAAACTAAGTAACGGTACTTAGATATTGATTTGTGCAGTAAGTGTTTGGCTATAACAAGATAAGAACTCGTAGTGGGGTACGAGTTACCATGGTTTCAAAGAAGTTTTATAGCTTAGTAATTCAAGATATATGGTTTACTCACGCTGGTTTCCAGCCTGGCTCGGGTGTTACTTTATGGTAATGTTCGGGTCAGACCGAGTATTACAGATTTCAGGTAAGGACGTTCTGGAGCTCAGGAGGCGAGCTGGATGGCAGGAACGTATGGAGTGTGATATATTGTTAATTATTAGGACGAGTTATTTTAACTGTCCAGTGATTGTGAAATGTTGTAACTCTGATGTATTAAAATGTAATTGACTGATACAGTTTTCTTTGTATAACTGATATTATTATTTGACATTGTATTTTGATCCGCTGCGAATGTGAGAATCTGTGTCTTGTTCTGTTTCTTTCTTCTAACTCTTTTCTTTTTTCTTCTAACTATCTGGAAATTTTGGGTTCGAAATTTCCGGGTCGTTACACCATATGTACTATATTATGTTCTATTATATATGATTTCATTGCGTTGTGAGATTATGTGTTTCTTTCTTCTCATGTTTTCTTTTCTTTTTACTCCAACGACTTGTCTTTTGGACACCTAGATGATCGACACATGAATACCATGGATGTATGATGTGTCATCTTAGGAGTAAAAAAGGAAGATCGTTATATCTAATCTATCAAAGTCAATATTATTTTGCGCATTCTCACATTCCTCTCTTATTTGTTTTATACCATTTTTATTACTGCTTCTATTCCAAATTTTTAGATTTTCCTTTGCATTTTGTAGCATTTTACTAAATTTGAATTGATCAGTTCCTTGAATAGAAATTGAAAGACTTTGTTTTACCACTTCATTGTAATATTTTCTAATGTCCATCCATTTACAAATCTAAATGGATATTTTTTCTCTGAGTTTTGATTTTGAGATTGAGAAAAAAAACATTTAATTGGGGTATGATCACTTGACGCTTGGGGCAATGTGATACATTTGAAATTAGGAAAACTCTTCAATAAAATTTGATTTATTAAAATTCCGTCTAATTTACAATGTATATTTCTATATTCTTCTAATTTCCATGTGAATTTATTTCTTAGAATCGAGGACTAACCCAGTTTTAGGATAAATTTATTTATGATTTTTAATTTTTTTAAAAGATAGTGGAATTCCTCTTCTTTTTTCATATGTATGAAAAATAGTATTTAAATCTCCTAATAAAAACCAAGGTTTATTCATATTTTTATTGATTTGTTCAATGTGATTCCAAAGCAATAATCTGTCACTTTCACTATTAGAAGGATATATGAATGTAATTTCTAATTGAAAGCCACCTTTATTTATAAATTTACAATGAATATATTGTAAATTTTAAATAATACTGTTTTAAGTCCCAAATATTACGATCCCATAGTATCATAATTCTGCTATTTTCCCCTATAGAATTATTGTTTATAATATTTCATTTCAAAGTTCTATTTTGAAATTCTTCTATTTTATCATTTTCTAATTTGTGTTCTAACAAACCTATAATACTAGGCTTATTAGTGAGTAACAAGTCAGCTAAATCTTGCTTTCTTTCAGAAGAGTTAAGTCCCTGTAACAACCCGCCATTCATTCCACAAAATGACACATCATTAATAAGAAAGAAAGGGATAGAAAAGAGAAAAGATAGAGAAGAAAGAACTAAACAATATCAGAATCTCACAGCGGAATGAATAAATTATATTAATCACATAAGTTATTATATAGCATACAACAATTATCAGAGTTACACAGCTTATACATCACATACTAGACAGTTATAAACATATGTCTAGTTATTACAACTCAAATACAACACAGAGATACATATACACTAGCACAGCGGAACCATAACATATCTATACGCTGAAGCCTCCTGCTCCATACTCCTCAAGAATTCGTCAAAGCTAACCTGAATCCCTTGGCTACTCGTAAAAATTTGAGTACCAAAGAGTTTAAGAAAAACAGAAAATAAACTCCGGGTCAGACATGGGTCTGGTGTGAGTAACAGGTTAAAGTTGCTTAACTTTGAAAAAACTTTGAAAAAACTTTGAAAAAAAAGGTATCTCGTAAGACTTCCCTCACATAAATATGGAAAAGTTTTTACCTTACGATAACCAAAACATTTGATAGGAAATCCAGTTATATTATAATAGTGTTTAGGGTTTTCAATATAAAATACAAAAATAGCTGGAATGCTTACATCTCACGTTCCAACATAGTTGGGCACAATCAACACGTACGTCACTTATTGGAGATTGGATTCCATACAATGGCAGGGCTACCGGGGTACCGCCCATCACAGTACGGGGCCTAGATCACCGTACCGAGGATCCCTCTCGATCCCCTGCAACACAAGGCCGGAACCATCCCTTACTGGATAGTCCCGAACAAGACAACCCCGCAGATGGCCGTCGCCAACTGCCCACTAAGCCGAATAAAAAGAAACCTCTAGACAGGGGAAAATCTTGTCCTACTTGAGCGCGACCCACTTAATCTTGCTGCACCTCCCCTGTTTTAGCCATTCCCGGTTGATGAGGCTTGAGGCTACGATTACCTTTATAGAACACATCTATCTTAGAATGCTCATCGGCCACCTGATGATGTTCTGAAAGCATTCAATCCATACAAGTTCGTTCCAGGTTCGAACGAAACCGAAGGCATTATCTCGTTACACTCATTTTGGAATCACCCTCAGAGTTAAAGACAATAACCCTTGCACTTTAAATCTCCATCTCGATCTTCACTTTGAGATGTCACGACTTATCGTTTAACTTGGATCGATGTGGTTTTCGCATATCCAAATTTGGAAACCCGATCCCGGTCTCACCGAAATCCAAATGTATCTTTTAAGGCCAAGTTGTTTTAAAGTTAAAACAATTCAATTCTATTATCTATATTCACACAAATAGATAAATCACATATTTACAGATAGATAATCTATATCATCACAATTCAACCAAAGCATCTCGAATCACAGATGCACAAATCTCATATCAGAGATATCAAACAATCCAAGGCATCCAATCTTATTCAATCATTTATAAGCAAAGATTAATCAATCACATTATCTTTAATTAATTTAAAATAAATTAAATTAATTACTTCCATCACTATAAATCTTTCTTACTTAACCATTAATTAATTACAAACCAATTAATTAATTATACTTCAATTATTCATCTTAATTAATCAACCTTGATTAATTATTCTTTAATTACATTAAGTAATTAACCTTTTAATTAATTACACAAATTAACTATACTTAACCATTTACAGTAATTAACCTTTAATTACTACATTAATTAACTATAATTAATTACATTAATCCTTAATTAATTACATTAATTAATTTCTATAATCACTTCATTGATTAATTATTCTTAATTAATCTTATTAATTAACCTTAATTACTATCATTAATTACATTAATTAATGATCCTCTAATTACTTCTTAATTATTTACTCTATTTAAATTAATTACATTTAATAATTAATCTTTAATTAATTATTCATTAATCACCCTATATTAGTGTCATCCAGTAATTATCTACCCTTAATTACTTACTTACATTAATTAATTACACTAAATAATTAATCCTTAATTACTTCTATTCTCCAATTAATCTCAACCAGTAATTATTCACTAAGTAATTAGACTTTTTTTTTTGGCAAAGCCAGTAATTAGACTTTATTAATTTCATTAAGTAATTATACTTATCAAAACATCAAGTGATTATCTTAAATTAATTAAACTAATTAATTAATTAACTTAAACTAATCACATTTATTTAATTAATTACATTTAGTAATTAATTCCTTTAATTTACTTTCATTAAGTTATTATACTTAACCAATTCCATAAATGATTATCCTTAATTAATCAATATAATTAATAAATAAAATTAATTAAATTAATTAATTATATATTAATCCCAAATTAATGATCTTCATTAACTATTAACAATTCTTAATTACTTCTCTTAAGTAATTAAACTTAGATTAATCATTATTAATTACAAATTAATTTATCTTTAATAACCAATTAATAAATCTCTAATTATTTAATTAATTAAGTGCATAGCTGTAACTTAATTAATCTTTAATTATTTCATTAATTAATTTCTAACCATTAATTTATAATCTAATCTTATCTAATTAATGATCCTTGATTTCAAATTAATTAACTTTTAAATAAATCAACTTACAACCCTTAATTACTTATTTATTAATCCATAATTATTAATTAATTAAAGTAATTAATCCTTCTTTAATTAAATTATTAATTTAATTTATCCTAAATCATTAAACCCTAATTAATCTTCAAAATAAAGTATTAGCCTTTATAACTACTTTAATTATTATTAACAAAAGGCTTGGAAACATTTTACTTTTAAATCTTCCTTTTTATTCATTTCAAATTAAAGATTTAAATTTGAATTACAAATTTAACTTTAACCAAATTTAAATCAAATTTACAAAACCTTTTTAAATCCAAATGTTAAAGAAACACTTAACATTTATAAAAGAAATTTATAAGACTTTTAAACCAATCCATTTAAATTCAAATCATTTTAAAATATATTTTAAACATTTAAAGTTGTTTAAACATTTTAAACTCTTATTTTATAAAAACTTATCTATTTCAAAACTGGGATTCAAGTTTAAATTTGAATCCATACCTAAAAATTTGATTTTAAACTTTGTCTAAAATCCCGTTTTCAAATTTTAAAGTCATTTTAAAATTTAAAAACCCGTCAGGTTTTAAAACCTAAAACATCACAAATGACCCGAGACCAACCTTAACATCTTCGAGTCAAACTCCTAATTACTTTGAGCAACACACGCAAGAAACTCAAGTCCCTTCCACTGCTTCAACCCAAACTTCACCAGGTTCAAGAAAATGCACCGTGCATATGCACCATCAACGCAGCCAACTCCGATCATCTACGACGATCTCCTCACATCGACTATCACCCTCTAACACTATTCCCATCATCAGAACTTCGATTCCAACTCGAAATCGAATTCAAGTAACCTGACACAAAACCAGGAACAAGACCCAAAAACCTGTACACTCACAAGCTCACTCCTCCGACCACCGGAGCGCCTGAAATTTCGGCTACGCCTTCGCCAACATCCCAACTTCCAAACCCCAAAACCTGGTGGAACTCAATCCACCAGAGATGCTGAGAAGATCACAAACTTCCGATCATGCCAAAACTAGGGCTACAGACTTCACTGATCATCCACCGCCGCCACACTACTCTGATCACCATTCTGACATTTTTGCCGACCTCTCCGATCATTCCTCTTCCTCTAGTGATGACCGCATCCACCCCGATCACTTAGATCACCAGAAACTACCAGAAACCCAATTTCTGATCAAAACTGCTCACACATCCCATAACTAAAAATTGTGATTTCAGTTTTAAAAATCAAGTTTTTGGTTAATGGTTCAGATTTGATGCCTGAAACAATAAATTAAAGTGTTTGAATTTTCACTTATCTTAAGCTTACACTGTTGTTTTTGGTTTCTAGTAAGATTTCAAATTTATTTAACTTCAATAAAATTTTAAAACCTACTCTATAATTAAACAAACAATTTTGTTTTAAATCCTAAATCCTAACATAAACTAGAATCGAGAGAAAATGAATTCTGTTTGAAATCTTAGCTTTGGAACTAAGAACAGTTAAGTCACAGATACAACAGCCATGTATACACCCATACATTCATTCATATACACAGAAATACACTTATATATATACACACCCGCATATTTATTTCCAGATATTAACATGCAACCATATTTATACTTAAGCTTTTTATAAAAAGTGTTACTCATAGTAAAAAGATGATGAACAGAGCCTCTCCTTTTTGAAACAGCTTTTCAACTTGAGTGTTGAAAAATTAATGCTTTTCTAATCTTAAAAACTTGAATGTTGAAAATGCTTCTTGATTCTTGAAAACTTGTTGAAGATGACTCAGATTTGGAATAGAGAGGGACTGCTTGATTAAATCTCAGGTTGAAGAAAAATGCAGGCTTTGCTTTTCATCTTGCAAATGGGTTTCAGGTTTTGATTTTTATTTTGACAAATGTTTACAGGTTTGTGATTTGAATTACTTCTAGTTTGAGAAGTTCTTTTGATTTTCAAATTTGTTTTGAGAATTTGGTTTGAGTTTTCTTCTTTTTTGAAAAGAGAAATAGAAAAAAGAATAAAGAGAAGAAAACACGTTTATATAGGCTGAAAATATGGTTTTAATAAAAATAAAAGAAAAATTAAATCTAAAAATGCCACTTGTTAAAACACTTAACATTTGTCATATAGAGTTGTTAATCAATTAACACTTGTTATTAATGTGTCTTAATTTTATTACACTTGTCCTTTAAGTAATTAATACTTATTTAATTTAAACGTAAATAAAAAGCTTTTACTTAATTTATAAATCCTTATTTAAATACATATATGAATTACTTTAAAGAAAATATTATAAAGCCAATCATATATATAAACAAAAGCTTAAACAAACATTTTTAAAACCAAATATTTCAAAATATCTATCCTTTGAATTCCAAAATTAAATCCAAATTCAAATTCAAATCAAAGAAAAATCAATTTAAAATCAACTTATATATATATACATATATAAGTACACATTCAATTTGATAATAACAATTCTATTTCTTTAAAATCTATTAATATTTATATATAAAACAATACATTATTAATATTGTTTGAAAATATCAATTTGGTCAAATTTAAATAATTTATAAAAGATATTATCATATTATCAAGCAATATTTAAAAAGAAATAAAACAAACCTTTTTCTAATCTTATTTAAATTTAAACTTAAGCTTAAAAATATATTTTAAACAATTAAACATTTACCTTAAGTATTTTAAAACTATATAGTTAACTATTTAAATAATCTTTGAAAAGCTTTTATATTAAATTTAATCATAAATTCCAAATTACCAAAATATACACGAATTTGAAAATATGATTTTATTTGTTTATTAGATGCAAACCAAAACTTTTCTATTTACAATATACACAAATATTTATATACATTATAAATAGAAAACATTTTAATAGCTTTAAAAGATAAAATTTACCAATTAAATATTTATAAAAGAAGTTTATTAAACCAATTTAAATGTTTATTAACAAAGATTATCAAATCAATTTAATTATTAATACAGATTATTAAATTGATATTGCCAAAAATTCCAGGATATCACATTCCTCCCCCCTTAAAATAATTTCGTCCCCGAAATTTAAAACAAAGATAATTTAATAACCCATTAAAGATTTTAATTTTAAACCACAAACATATATTATCAATCATATGCTAACAACCATAGCAAACAATTCACTCAATCAAACAAGTCTAACTATCCAGACAAAATCAGGCTAGATCTTCCTAACAATATCTAGAGTTTTCCAGGTATAAACACGGGAATACTCGCTCTACTGAAACCAAACAATCTACACTACTAAGCTACAAAGCTCCTACTCATCTAGATCCACAAAACTGAATAGGATATCAGACCACAGACAAGTCTGACTCAACTACCAAATCTTCCTGAACTGCTGGTTCCACAACCAGTGATGGATCACATACGTACTCCCTCAGAGATATGTAAAATACATTGAATTCCAGTCTTTCAAACTGACAATTCAACTCTGTAGACCAAAGCACTTTCTTACAAGGACACGGAAAGATCCCATGTATCTCGGTGCTAACTTCCCAATCTTACCAAATTTGATAGCTCCTTCAATCGGAGAAAACTTATCCAAAATCAAATCTCCGACTTTGAAATCCAAATTCCTCTGTTTCTTATCCACAAACATCAGAAGACTGAACTTACTTCTCCTAACCGGAAAAGACAAAACATGAGTACTTGCCAAAATTGCTTCCGCTGCACAACTCTGATCTGAAGAAGATGAGAAAATCCATCGATGAATACGAGCACAAACTAGACATCACATCCCAGAAATATGGTTCAACAAATCCATAAAAATAAAACTCAGAAGTTCCACCAAAACCTGAGTTGCTTCACCAAACTCTCTCTCTAGGAACCATCCTTCTACTAGCTGAACCACTTGTATCACTCCTGGAATCCTAGTCGATACGAAAACTCAATCTCCAGATGCTAAGGAAAACCTCTGACTTTCCTTAAGACATCCGGAAAAATCTCCAATAACTCAAGAGAACACTCAACTATCGCAAGTCACTTTTGCGATCAACCCAGCCTAATTCCAAAGAAAACTGTTCTCTCTTAACCAATCAGAACAACTCATGCTTGACTAACCAATCCATCGAAGAAATGGATCCACTCTACTGCTTCTGAACTCCAACTCTAGGAGAATGCTAAGCCAAAAGATCTTCCTGCTAGCGCATAGAACATTTCGGGCTGCACTGCTAACAAAGATGCTAAAGACTTCCTTATCCATAAGCTCCTTGAACTTCAAAACCAAACACAACACCCTGCTGAACTCAGCCTCATCACCGATGCCGACACACTTCCTGAAGTTGCCAAGATACCATCACTTGCTTCTGCTCAACCGACAGATCCAAACTCTACTCATCCAAACTTGAACTTCATAGATGGACTCTGAACCTTAAAAAAAACTTCCTTCAGAGATTGTTGAAATCCTTACACTACTGCAAAACTCACTCGAGGCAGTATTAGGTCTACAGCCTCGGTAGATACACTTCCAACCTCAACACTCAGACTTCTACCTTTGGTAGTAGTCGTGTTACACACACCACTACCTCAACTACCTTTAGAACTCTTATTGGAAAACCCGAACAGGTAACCCAACAAATAGGTAGATATATATGTATATATATATCAAAATTACAAATATGCTCTCTCAAGAAAGAAATCACTCCAGAGCCTAGATATTATCTCAACCTATGCTCTGATACCACTGTAACAACCCACCATTCATTCCACAGAATGATGCATCATTAATAAGAAAGAAAGGAATAGAAAAGAGAAAAGATAGAGAAGAAAGAACTAAACAACATCAGAATCTCATAGCGGAACGAATAAATTATATTAATCACATAAGCTATTACATAGCATACAACAATTATCAGAGTTACACAGCTTATACGTCACATACTAGACAGTTATAAACATCTGTCTAGTTATTACAACTCAAATACAACATAGAGATACAGATACACTAGCACAACAGAACCATAGCATATCTATACGCTGAAGCCTCCTGCTCTATACTCCTCCAGAATTCGTCAAAGCTAACCTGAATCCCTTGGCTACTCATAAAAATTTGAGTACCCAAGAGTATAAATAAAAACAGAAAATAAACTCCGGGTCAGACATGGGTCTGGTGTTAGTAACAGGTTAAAGTTGCTTAACTTTGAAAAACCTTTGAAAACAAAAGGTATCTCATAAGACTTCCCGCACATAAATACGGAAAAGTTTTTACCTTACGATAACCAAAACATTTGATAGGAAATCCAGTTATATTATAATAGTGTTTAGGGTTTTCAATATAAAATATAGAAATAGCTGGAATGCTTAAATCTCACGTTCCAACATAGTTGGGCACAATCAACACGTACGTCACTTATTGGAGATTGGATTCCATACAATGGCAGGGCTACCGGGGTACCGCCCATCACAGTACGGGGCCTAGATCACCGTACCGAGGATCCCTCTCGATCCCCTTCAACATAAGGCCGGAACCATCCCTTACTGGATAGTCCCGAACAAGACAACCCCGCAGATGGCCGTCGCCAACTGCCCACTAAGCCGAATAAAAAGGAACCTCTAGACAGGGGAAAATCTTGTCCTACTTGAGCGCGACCCACTTAACCTTGCTGCACCTCCCCTATTTTAGCCATTCCCGGTTGATGAGGCTTGAGGCTACGATTACCTTTATAGAACACATCTATCTTAGAATGCTCATCGTCCACCTGATGATGTTATGAAAGCATTCAATCCATACAAGTTCGTTCCGGGTTAAACGAAACCGAAGGCATTATCTCGTTACACTCATTTTTGAATCACCCTCAGAGTTAACGACAATAACCCTTGCACTTTAAATCTCCATCTCGATCTTCACTTTGAGATGTCACGACCTATCGTTTAACTTGGATCGATGTGGTTTTCGCATATCACAATTTGGAAACCCGATCCCGGTCTCACCGAAATCCAAATGTATCTTTTAAGGCCAAGTTGTTTTAAAGTTAAAACAATTCAATTCTATTATCTATATTCACACAAATAGATAAATCACATATTTACAGATAGATAATCTATATCATCACAATTCAACCAAAGCATCTCGAATCACAGATGCACAAATCTCATATCAGAGATATCAAACAATCCAAGGCATCCAATCTTATTCAATCATTTATAAGCAAAGATTAATCAATCACATTATCTCTAATTAATTTAAAATAAATTAAATTAATTACTTCCATCACTATAAATCTTGCTTACTTAACCATTAATTAATTACAAACCAATTAATTAATTATACTTCAATTATTCATCTTAATTAATCAACCTTGATTAATTATTCTTTAATTACATTAAGTAATTAACCTTTTAATTAATTACACAAATTAACTATACTTAACCATTTACAGTAATTAACCTTTAATTACTACATTAATTAACTATAATTAATTACATTAATCCTTAATTAATTACATTAATTAATTTCTATAATCACTTCATTGATTAATTATTCTTAATTAATCTTATTAATTAACCTTAATTACTATCATTAATTACATTAATTAATGATCCTCTAATTACTTCTTAATTAATTACTATATTTAAATTAATTACATTTAATAATTAATCTTTAATTAATTATTCATTAATCACCCTATATTAGTGTCATCCAGTAATTATCTACCCTTAATTACTTACTTACATTAATTAATTACACCATAATTAATCCTTAATTACTTCTATTCTCCAATTAATCTCAACCAGTAATTATTCACTAATTACTTCACAAAGTAATTATACTTTATTAATTTCATTAAGTAATTATACTTATCAAAACATCAAGTGGTTATCTTAAATTAATTAAACTAATTAATTAATTAACTTAAACTAATCAAATTTATTTAATTAATTACATTTAGTAATTAATTCCTTTAATTTACTTTCATTAAGTAATTATACTTAACCAATTCCATAAATGATTATCCTTAATTAATTAATCTAATTAATAAATAAAATTAATTACATTAAATAATTATATATTAATCCCAAATTAATGATCCTCATTAACTATTAACAATTCTTAATTACTTCTCTTAAGTAATTAAACTTAGATTAATCATTATTAATTACAAATTAATTTATCTTTAATAACCAATTAATAAATCTCTAATTATTTAATTAATTAAGTGCTTAGCTGTAACTTAATTAATCTTTAATTATTTCATTAATTAATTTCTAACCATTAATTTATAATCTAATCTTATCTAATTAATGATCCTTGATTTCAAATTAATTAACTTTTAAATAAATCAACTTACAACCCTTATTTACTTATTTATTAATCCATAATTATTAATTAATTAAAGTAATTAATCCTTCTTTAATTAAATTATTAATTTAATTTATCCTAAATAATTAAACCAAAATTAATCTTTAAAATAAAGTATTAGCCTTTATAACTACTTTAATTATTGTTAACAAAAGGCTTGGAAACATTTTACTATTAAATCTTCCTTTTTATTCATTTCAAATTAAAGATTTAAATTTGAATTACAAATTTAACTTTAACCAAATTTAATTCAAATTTATAAAACCTTTTTAAATCTAAATGTTAAAGAAACACTTAACATTTATAAAAGAAATTTATAAGAGTTTTAAACCAATCCATTTAAATTCAAATCATTTTAAAATATACTTTAAACATTTAAAGTTTTTTAACCATTTTAAACCTTTTTTTTATAAAAACTTATTTATTTCAAAACTGGGATTCAAGTTAAAATTTGAATCCATACCAAAAAATTTGATTTTAAACTTTGTTTAAAATCATGTTTTCAAATTTTAAAGTCATTTTAAAATTTAAAAACACTGTCAGGTTTTAAAACCTGAAACATCACAAATGACCCGAGACCAAACTTAACATCTTTGAGTCAAACTCCTAATTACTTCGAGCAACACACGCAAGAAACTCGAGAAACTCAAGTCCCTTCCCCTGCTTCAACCAAACTTCACCAGGTTCAAGAAAATGCACCGTGCATATGCACCATCAACGCAGCCAACTCCGATCATTTACGACGATCTCCTCACATCGACTATCACCCTCTAACCCTATTCCGATCATCAAAACTTCGATTCCAACTCGAAATCGAATTCGAGTAACCAGACACAAAACCAGGAACAAGACCCAAAAACCTGGAACACTCACATGCTCACTCCTCCGACCACCGGAGCGCCTGAAATTCCGGCTACGCCTTCGCCAACATCCCAACTTCCAAACCCCAAAACCTGGTGGAACTCGATCCACCAGAGATGCTGAGAAGATCACAAACTTCCGATCATGCCAAAACTAGGGCTACAGACTTCACTGATCATCCACCGCCGCCACACTACTCTAATCACCATTCTGACATTTTTGCCGACCTCTCCGATCTTTCCTCTTCCTCCAGTGATGACCGCGTCCACCCCGATCACTTAGATCACCAGAAACTACCAGAAACCCAATTTCTGATCAAACTCAAACTGCTCACACATCCTATAACTAAAAATTGTGATTTCAGTTTTAAAAATCAAGTTTTTGGTTAATGGTTCAGATTTGATGCTTGAAACAATAAATTAAAGTGTTTGAATTTTCACTTATCTTAAGCTTACACTGTTGTTTTTGGTTTCCAGTAAGATTTCAAATTTATTTATCTTAAATAAAATTTTAAAACCTACTCTATAATTAAACAAACAATTTTGTTTTAAATCCTAAATCCTAACATAAACTAGAATCGAGAGAAAATGAATTCTGTTTGAAATCTTAGCTTTGGAACTAAGAACAGTTAAGTCATAGATACAACAGCCATGTATACACCCATACATTCATACATATACACAGAATACACTTATATATATACACACCCGAATATTTATTTCCAAATATTAACATGCAACCATATTTATACTTAAGCTTTTTAGAAAAAGTGTTACTCACAGTAAAAAGATGATGAACAGAGCCTCTCCTTTTTGAAACAGCTTTTCAACTTGAGTGTTGAAAAATAAATGCTTTTCTTATCTTAAAAACTTGAATGTTGAAAATGCTTCTTGACTCTTGAAAACTTGTTGAAGATGACTCAGATTTGGAACAGAGACGGACTGCTTGATTAAATCTCAAGTTGAAGAAAAATGCAGGCTTTGGTTTTCATCTTGCAAATGGGTTTCAGGGTTTGATTTTTATTTTGAAAAATATTTACAGGTTTGTGATTTGAATTACTTCTGGTTTGAGAAGTTCTTTTGATTTTCAGATTTGTTTTGAGAACTTGGTTTGAGTTTTCTTGTTTTTGAAAAGAGAAATAGAAAAAAGAATGAAGAGAAGAAAACATGTTTATATAGGCTGAAAATATGGTTTTAATAAAAATAAAAGAAAAATTAAATCTAAAAATGCCACTTGTTAAAACACTTAACATTTGTCATATAGAGTTGTTAATCAATTAATACTTGTTATTAATGTGTCTTAATTTTATTACACTTGTCCTTTAAGTAATTAATACTTATTTAATTTAAATGTAAATAAAAAGATTTTACTTAATTTATAAATCCTTATTTAAATACATATATGAATTACTTTAAAGAAAATATTATAAAGCCAATCATATATATAAACAAAAGCTTAAACAAACATTTTTAAAACCAAATATTTCAAAATATCTATCCTTTGAATTCCAAAATTAAATCCAAATTCAAATTCAAATCAAAGAAAAATCAATTTAAAATCAACTTATATATATACATATATAAGTACACATTCAATTTGATAATAACAATTCTATTTCTTTACAATCTATTAATATTTATATATAAAACAATACATTATTAATATTGTTTGAAAATATTGATTTGGTCAAATTTAAATAATTTATAAAAGATATTATCATATTATCAAGCAATATTTAAAAAGAAATAAAACAAACCTTTTTCTAATCTTATTTAAATTTAAACTTAAGCTTAAAAATATATTTTAAACAATTAAACATTTACCTTAAGTATTTTAAAACTATATAGTTAACTATTTAAATAATCTTTGAAAAGCTTTATATTAAATTTAATCATAAATTCCAAATTACCAAAATATACAAGAATTTGAAAATATGATTTTATTTGTTTATTAGATGCAAACCAAAACTTTTCTATTTATAATATACACAAATATTTATATACATTATAAATAGAAAACATTTTAATAGCTTTAAAAGATAAAATTTACCAATTAAATATTTATAAAAGAAGTTTATTAAACCAATTTAAATGTTTATTAACAAAGATTATCAAATCAATTTAATTATTAATAATGATTATTAAATTGATATTGCCAAAAATTCCAGGATATCACAGTCCCCTTACATTCCATGCAATTATTGACATTATTATAATTCAAAAAATAAAATGACAAAAAGAAAATAATAAGGGGTACTAAAAGGATACTGTTTGAAGTTAAAGTAAGCCTTTGTAACTGCTAATATTAATGCATTTAGTAGCCTTCATCCCCTTCTTTTTGCATGATTTGGAGTTATGCACTTTGTGTTGCTCTTCTCATAATAGGGTTATGCTGATGTATTTTGTTTTGAAGTCACTTTGCTCATTGTTCACTGAATTGCTGCTTGAATTGATGTCTTTTAAATTCTTTGTCTTGCATTTCTTTCTTATGTTCTTGTTTGAAGGAGAGGTAGATGCTAAAAAGAGTTTAGCTGCATTTTACAATAGCATTGGTGAAATGCTTTCTATGGATATTGCTATTCTGGAACTTTGGAACCCAATTTGTTAGTTTCTATAGTTTTTATATTCTCTGTTTCAGAGCATATTTCCATTCCCATGTCTTCCATACTTGCTTCTTTTCTTGAGCGATCCCCAGAGAGTTATGTTCTGAAACTTGTATATCTGCATTGGGTTATGGATTTACTGCTTGCATTACTATTGTATTTTCCTTTTCATTTTGTTCAGAAGAATTTTGATTAAGATTTTGATGAGTAAATTTTCCATTTTGCTGCTTGTCATTAACCTGAAGGTTGGTGTAATTTTCTTGACTTTGAACGATCTCCATTTGCTCAGTGGCACCACTGCTTTGAATATCATTTCATGTACCTCCAAAGCCATGTCTTTTCCAGCTTGTATATTTTCAAAGTATTGAACTTTCCCTGAAATTACATTGTTGTTGTTTTATCCGGATTTCTACTTAGAGAAGATTTTCCTTTAAGATTTGCACTATCAAAATTTTCTTTAACCTGATTTGAATTTTCCGAAACAACGCTATCACTTTCTTTGTTTGCCATTTCCCTTGAATTAGTTTTTTCTCCATACCTTCCTTTTCGAACAAGTTTCTAAAGAATTTCCAAAACAAACACAGTTAACACATCTTGGGGGGATCCATTCATATTTTATTTTTTGAATTAGATTTTCACCATCATGCATTGTGATATATGCTTCTTCAGGCAATTCGGTGCTAGCATTTATTTCAACAAGTATTCTTGCATAATCGAGTCATAATTCTTTTTTTGTTTGCTCATCAAGTTTTAATAGGACCCCAACAACACTAGTTATAGCACCGAATGCTTTTTTGTCCCATAGTTTTAGATTCAGTTCTGGCAATGATCCAAATTGGAAGGGTTGAGGGTAAATCTCTGTCAACAACTAATTTTTTGCTTCATCTTTTCAGTTATAAGCTTTCCATTAATAAATATGGTCCCTCGTTTACTATTTTCTCACAATCAGTAGCATTTGTAAATCTGATTATAAAAACCCATTATTTCTTATGTATATCTCAAAATTGTCTAATGGGTTCCACGTTCTAAAAACGAACGCCTTGAAATGATGATAATAAGGGTGATTTACGAAAATATAAGCAATTACTTAGCTAGCCCACTTGTTTTCGATTCTTTTACTAACTACTTCTTTCACTACCACCACTTTTTTTTACTGCTAACAGTGATACGGGTAACAAATTCCAAATCAAAATCAAAATTCATACCTCCATTTTTCAGCATTTCTGCCCAGAATGACGATTTTTTAGTTTGGATGTTTACCTTGACGGGATTGAGATTTGGATTAGGTATTGCTCAATTCACCTTGTTTATTGAGTTTCTTGATTTTAGGAACTGTTTCTTAATCCCTTATTTTGGTTTCTTGCAGAATTCTAGATGAAAACATAATTGCATGGATGAATGTTGGTTTTTGACAAGTTGGAAACCCACATTGCAAATATCTAGAGGTTTATCTTTATGATTTGGAGAAGAAAGAAGATTAGAGATTGTCGAAGAGTCGAAAATGGCGACTGAAGACCCCCTTTTTCTAGAAAGATATTTCCAATGCTATCCAACATCTAACGTTTCAAAATAGGAATCATCACAAAAGAATTGTTATCTTTATACCGATTGTACGCAAGTCTTAGCATAAAATTTGCCTGTGCAACGGAATCAGGTCAATTATATTTCAAGTAAATATTTATAAAGACTACATTCCATAACTTTTTTTTCAAAAGTACAAGGTGAAAGAAACCTTATTACAGTTAAATTTATAGGAAATAACAGAAGAAAATAAGTGTTGAATATAGATAATGTTGGTCATCTACCCATAAGTTATGACATCAAATATGTAATATTGTATTTGACCTTATGTAACAAATTAGTTCAAAAGCTACCACGTATTAATTTTGGGTTTCTGCATTCCAATTGTTTGCGTCAAAAGTTGGACGAACACCCAATCAGATTATAAGTAGAGATTAAATAAATAAATTAAATGAAAAAAGAAGTAAACAACACACAAGAATTTATAGTGGTTCGACGGTACTCTGAGCGACGTCTATTTAAACTTTGTTAATCATTTCTGAGAGTTTTACAAACTATGATTTTACAACTCGGTGCTCACAAGTCGGTGAGAATCCAACAGAGTAACAGTGCAAAATAAAGTAATTCAAAAAGTAAAAAGAAGATCTCAAAATTGTGCCCCTCTCCCTCTATTTATAGGCGAAGATCAACGAATATGGCTCTGAAATCTTCTCCCAACATTCTCCACATCCAGAAGGAGGTTCCGTTAAGGGATTGGGACTAGATCAGCAGTTGCCATCTCAACTCGGTACCTAGTTGAGCTCGACAAGTTGGTACCGACTTGTTTTGACTTGCCAATTTCTTCTTCTTCCGATCTCCAGCTTCTTGAGGTGAAGGAGCTGAGTCGACTTCATGACTTGGTACCGAGTTGAGTGGCACAACTTGGTACCGAGTTGACACTTTGGCTTGAGTTTTGTGAACTTGCCCTTCATCACTTGGCTCATCTGGAAAGCGACTACTTGTCTTAAAATGGCAAGCAAGGTTCTGCACTGTTTCTTTAGACTTTGAATAGAATTATGATTCCCAGACTATAACTCAGGATTTCTGGTTCATCTCACAACCATTCAATGGTTCTGACTCATCTAGATATGGCTTGGTTAAAAAAAAGGATAACACTAATATAAGTGGACAGGTTGAATTGTGAATAAAATATATTTTTATAATATTGATACACTTGATTTGTGCATCAAATGAAAAATCAAGCGGAAAATGGTCAAAACTGTTTCGAAAACTTATACAATGTTTAAAACATTTTCTCTTGAAATTCAATTGAAAACCATATTCAGAAACCCAAAGTCAAACCAATATCAACTTTGAAAATTTTCTACTCCTTGAACCACTCAAATCTAGCTCCTTTGACCGATCAAGAGAATAGACCGTTCAAATTAGAATACTCAAGTTAAATCGTTCAAATTAAAGTGTTCGATTAAATGGAGCGCTCAAAAGGTGAAAGAAGTTTCCTAAAAAATGTTTAGCATGATTTAAGAAAATAATTCAATCAGATTTGACTATTTATAGACATTTACTTGATGAAAAAAAGACTTCCCTCGGATCATAATTTCTCTCCACAAGCTTGAATCAATTATTAATTTCCTTATAAATATTCCATCTCCAGTATAAAAATTATTTCCTCTATAGATTATTGTATACATATAAAAAATAAAGAAGATGAAGTTGTTGATCTATAGTGAAGAATGTAATACGACCAAGGGATCGTTCGCAGTATTATTATACCCTGTTTTCATTCTTGATGCATCCGACGCCTCATGAATGGGAACGGGGTAACTTGTTCGTTCAAATGAATGAGAAAAATTGGTTCGTTCATTGATTTAATTATGTTAATTAATAAAATTTATATTTTTATAAATTTCTACAATTAATAACTTGTGTAAATAAAGTCCATTTAGGATGTCATTTTTTACGTTGCAATCGTATCAAAGTGCTCTACATTATGTGGTTGGTTTGATCTGAATCAGAACAATTTCTAATTTTTCAATTTATTTATTTTTGCAAATTATTGATGTATATTATTTATTAAAAAATAATAATTAATAAATTATAAATCAGTTAAATTGAAAACCACAACTTAAATACCCCACTCAAATACCTGGTCGTAGCGCCAACACATTCTTCGTTCACTCAGCTTCTCCATTCAGATGTCGCGCTCAAATGCCCCCGTCGATTATTTTCGTTTCCGTTCGTTGCAATTGTTGACCGTTGAACCATGTAAAATAAGTGATAGTGCAGGCTCAAAATTAGCACAGGGAAAAATCCACTACTGTATCACTGTTAGGTATGGTAGTGCAGGCTCATACACCGATTACATAAAACTGAAGTTTAAATATTATTGTTAATTAATGTATTGACACCAGTTAATTCTAGACCACATATTATACATATATAATTAGGGACAAAGTTTATCCTGTGAAGAACCTTTTCCAAGATTGCCATGGTAGAAATCCACCTGAGAAAATATCACTTACCTTAATCAACAAAATTAAGAAAGCTTGTTTAAAATGGGCAGTAGAAGGTAATATATACCGCAGTTGGGGCAACGGATGTAGTAATCTTTTTTAAGTAGTAGTCCTGACCCTCTGCAAATTTCACAAGTCTTCTGCATCATCTGAAATACACTACATTATGTTAAAATTCAGTTGTATATATCATGCATGGAATCAGAAACAAGACATAAATAACATTAAAACAAACGATAATGCAATGAACTCACTATTCGCTTGCCAAACTCGATCCCTGCAACAATGAAAGGTATTACCCCAGCTGTTTCAGTACATAAAAAACAAGTTAACCATAACAGAAAATTTGATGAAAACATGTGTGGGTGTGTGTGTGTATGTGTATGTATGTATGTATGTATATGTTTGTGTGTGTGTGATATCTAATGATGAAAAGGTAATACACAACCTAGAGAGCCAACTATGATTTCCCAAGATAAATCATTTTGCAGTGTTTCCGCCGAATTAGCAGCTAAAATAATGTCAGAAGCAGCAACAGCAGATACTTCTAACTCTTTAATGGATGAAATACAATTTTGTGAAGTCTTCATTTTCCTTTTGCACATTAACATTGACCTCCTTCCTTCTGAAGAAGTGGCCTTATTATGATTAGAGAGATGATGAGCCATCCACCATTGCCTACAGCAGCTGCTTGGAACAGATTCCATTTTATTACATGTAAATTAATTAACTACATATATAGATTAATTGCACAAATTTATGTTCACACACTTTTGTATATATGTGGAGAAAAAGTGTAGAGAATTGCACTTCTTCCACTCCACATATTTACAGATTCCTTATCCAGTAAACAATATACTCTTTGCTACTCCACACAAGTATAATAAAACATTACCTAATTATATGAGCCTTTCCTTTATTTATTTACTTTTTAAGTTTTAATTTTTTACAGTAATTGTGTTCGGCTACGAACTAGGCAATTTTACATTTGTAAACACTCTTTAGTTAACCTCTCACGTTTCTTCAAAATAAAAATGTTACAGTCAAACCACTGTGCAAGTAACATAGCTTCTAGATGATAACTGTAATGCAAAACCACCAGCTATTTCTATCAAACTCTTTTGCTCACAGTTTTGTAGAAGACGATTATTTAATCAATCAATTTACTGACATGTCATCTCTTTTGTTTGATTTTTAGTTTCATTTTAAAACATGACATTTTAATACTATTTTATGTCTGGTTTTCGTGTTGAGAAGCTCAGCTGTGATCTATCAATAGGTACATATAGTAGAAGAATAATAAATTGCAATTTGAAGCTTACCATGAGAGCTAATACAGACATCGTATCATATTATACTTTATTTATTCATGTGTAGCTTTGTGGGTGCTCAATTCATCAAATTTAGTTTATGAATTTCAAGATAGATATATAATAATTTTCTTGAGATAGATCGAGAATATATACCATTTTTAACCTCATAAAAAATTGAAAATTTCACCATCTTTGTTTTTTTTTCCTTATATTCTGTCAAGATTTTGATCTTCGGTCTTAGTCTTGAGTCACAACGATAGGACTGGAACAAGTATAAAGCGTGGCATTCAAGTGGAGAACTGAATTTTTCCTAGCTTAGTATAAATATAATTGGACAAGAATAATATTACTCGAGAACTTGAAAAATGATCAAACTTTAAGGTATGTGGTTATTCATATGCAAGTTTGTTCATTCCAATTTATCATTTGTTAGTGATAGTCCTATCTTTGCTTACATATTATAAATCTAGCTCCAATCCATTCAGTGGTCTCTTACCACTTGCTGAACAGTAACCATGCAAGGTAGTACCCCATGATGGCTCATCCAAATACTATGGCAGTTTCAGTTGCTAACACACTACACATGGCATCCACCTCGAAAATAGTAACCAAAAACAAATAATTTAAAAGTTTATTTATCAAGTATCTTTAAACTCTGTTTATCAAATCAGATTATTGTTTGGTGTAGTCTTTTTTTCTAAATATGGCTTTTTTAATTGAACTTGTATAACTTTAATTTACATAATAAAAAGAAATCCCAGTCTTTTAAGTAGTACTTGGTCTAAATGTAGCATGTTTATTCTACTATCCCAAGAAAAACCAAAACGTTTGTTCATAAAAAAATAAATATGGATTAATGTTTAGCTTCATGATCAAAGATAATATGACTTTGGTCACATAAATATTTTGTAGTATATGTGAAGTCTAAGCAAGGTTTTACCTTTATTAGGGGCATTGTCATAATGTAGAAGAGAAATCAGTCACATCTCCACCATTAATAGTTAGAACACACAACTTCAACCGTGGTCCCATGAAATACATCAATATCCCTACACATCTTTGGTGTTCGTCATTTCAACCGTCTTCAAAGTTACATAAATAGCCTTTCAATTATTCATATATTATCTCTACATCATGTGATTGCATGTCCACATCTTGCATGACATACACTTCTAAGTGTAATGAAGAGTAAAAAAATGCTTAAAAGAATCGGATTTTTTGTTATAGTTTACCTGGATAAAGTTCAGCAGTAACAATACCGAGTCAATATTTGAAGCATGATGGTGAAGTAAATATAACTTTGCAACTAATGTAGCAATCAGTACGGTATAGGATATTCGTTGTAACAAATTGCACATACATATCCAAATCCATGATTTGAAGTGAAAAGTCCAGCTGACTAGAAAAACCATTACTTATGTCGCAGAGGTTAAATGAAGAAAAAAATTACCTCTTCTCTTATTGTCCAACTGAGAAAAATAATCAAGTGAAAGGAGTTTAATGAGTTGGGCTTTAGAAAAATCTTCAACTTCATCCATAATGGTCGATTCCTATGGAAATTCAATTTAAAAGTATTTAAACAAATTCGATGATGCACTTTCTATGTTGGAATGTTCCACTAGTGACGCAGCCTATAGGATCACAAAACTCACGAATTGATGAATTCGCGGGAAATGAATCGATGAAACAAAATGAATCAATGAATTGTCGATACCCAAGTGCCCAAACCCGTTGATCTCTTGAGATACCGGATTCTAGCTAACTTCAACACGTTGATCGCGCACGATACCATGTTAGAAGATCTATGATTCTTCGACGTTGATCTCGTGCATGAGATTCCATGAATCGGCTTCAAGTTCGTTGATTCGAGCGCACTCGAATATCCGAAGATGGAGAAAGGAGATAACACTCAACTTCCAATTTTAATGGTGGCACAAAGCACAAACCAAATTTTATTCAAAAATCAACTCCTTTTACAAATGACAACACACCCCTATTTATAGGAAAAGTACAACTCTACACACGTTACAACACTTCACATAACTTAAGAAAAAATTACATCACAAATAGTACAAACGACTTACAAAACAAACGACATAAGAAAGTAACGACCTAAACAATGCACTAGTTACAACATACGACTTAACAAAACCAGGCGGCGACCTAAGGAAATCTTCAGCGAAAGTAATCAATGACCTAAAAAGCTTCGCGACTTAAAGTCTTCGGCATCAGAACTTCAGCGACCTAGCTGGAGCGACTGATTCATGTCGTCAGCGAACTAAGCTTCGCGACTTAACTTCAGCGACCTACTGGAAGGTCGTTTGCGACCTAAGCAACATAGATCTATTGGAAGGTCGTTCGCGACATATGCAACAGTTTGTTCGCGACTTAGGCATTCTGAAGCTCGCGATTTAGGCTGGAAGCAACCTAAAGAGGAGCGGCTTCGTTCGCGATCTACTGGAGGTGACTCAGTGCGATATCGTTCGCGACATAAGATGGCTCGAGCGGAATAGGTCATTCGCGACCTACTGGACATAAGGAGGAGGAGCGATCTACTGTATTTGCCGCCGTGACCTAAGGAGTGTTGCTCGCGACTTAAGGCGGAGCGATTTAGGGTTTCACGAACTCCAACTCTGGTATGCGCTGCATCAACTAGAAACGTCGATAATTTCTTTAATTTTGTCTCTGGATAAGTTGATGTTTTGAGGACTTCTAGATCCCGAAATAAATGTTTGCCATTTTCTTAATGAAAACTGAAAGTCATATTTTGTCACTTGCTGCGATGATATTTTGAGGACTTGCAGAGAAGGAAATAAACGTTTGTCATTTTATTATGCAAACTAAAAGTTGTATTTGGACTGAAGGTACCATGTTTAGACATGTTCAAAATTGAAAGTGGCATAGAACTGTTGAAACAAAATATATATGAATAGAAAACTGATCGTATAAATTGTGATGTCTAAAGTTCCTACCACATGGATACATATAAAATACGACTCATATACCTAATTCTGGCATATCTTCCAAAACATATAATATATAACGATGGAATCCTATTGTGTAAATTATATGATATGTTACTACTATAGTTCTCACCGAAGTGGTTCGGTGTACTATGACTTTGAAAGTCACCACTATTGTTGAAGTCATATCAATAGTGACATGCTTGTAACACCGGTGATCAATGAAGAAGACAGGAAGATAGGTTAACTTCGAAGGAAATAGAGTGTCGAATCAATAGATCGGTAGCGAAGAGATGAGATGCTATACTTTGATAATAACAGGGAAGCGAAGAGGACCAATATAACTCACTTCGTAAACTATTAGAGAACGTCGAAGTGACCATAACATGTTTTCTCGATGCAAAGCCCAATCCGCATCACACCACACAAGCTCCTCGATGGCGTTATACACATGGCAATGCCCCACCCCGCTAATAATCACTCCGCGCTCCATCCATGTACAAGCAGCACTGCATTTTGCTAGCTCTTCGAAGACATTGTGTAAGCGGTGTTGATAAGGAGCACTATCAACATCCACGAAGACCTTCGTCTTACAGATAGGCAACATCATATATTACAATGCTTCGAAGATGTCCTTCTATACCAACGTCAATTGACGCCAGCATCGAATACATCAAGGATGAGACAATGCCGCCTCTTATATATGATTTCTAACCACGAAGACCAACGTTAAGTTAGCACAGTCAAAGTTAAGCCCCATTAAGGTCAATCCCGTGAAAAGCACACAAATGGAGAGGCTAATGCTATGCAGCGATGGTATCGAAGCCTTACGAAGACCCAAGATGTGAAGAGAGTGCCACTCATCTCTATAAATACAACCCTAAGGGTGCCATTTGGTGACTGGAATTTTCTCTCCTTTCATTTCTTACATTGTAAACCCTAAATCAATTTGAGGATTTTAGTGCATATTATAATTTTAGAACATTGTACACATAAGATTTTGAATATTGAACACGGACATAGTATAGCATACTTGATTGTGACTTATAACTTGTGATTTGAATAATTATTCGACTTCGAACTTGTACTTACCTTGCATACACGACTTCGAACTTGTACTTGCCTTGCATATACAACTTCTACTATGACAACAACATCAAGAATGATTACCAAAACTCTTATTGCATCGTTAACTTCGACAAACCTCTAGAAGGCTTCTTCTTGATTAAACTCAATTTCCCAAGCACTTTCGAGGGTTAGAAAATTTATTTGCTAACATTTTTACTCTAGAAGGAGGGCTCGAACCTCCGACTTCGTTGAAACCCTAATTGGAACCATTTCAAACTGCATTAAACTTTCCTAGCCCGCATATTAGAGCATAAAGAACATTCCTATCCAAACATATACCAATCTGAAGATAACCAACCTTAATCCCAAACACCATGCCGCTAAATCGTGTTAAGAAGCCTAACCGGGTGTATTCTGAAGCTGGAATAATTAGGCCCACTTATCAAGTCACTGATGACCCACAATTTCATGAAGAACAATTATTGAGACTGAAGGCCTTGCAGATCATAATTAATGTAACGAAGCAGACAACCCATTATGATCCGGATAATTAGAGCATAAATCTCTTTCATTGGGCCTTACTCCAATTTTTGGCTTGGAAAGAGATACCCCAAGGAAGGATAATTTGTTCCTAAAGATAAGGAGAGATATCCAATCTCAAGCCAAGGGGACTATATTCGGGAAAGAGATAACAAATGATTTCGATATTTTCGCTCAGAAATAGCATAGAGTCGTGAATCATTCGTTAGCCTTTAATGGAGTTCAAAGGACATTGAAAAGAAAGCCGGGTATGGAGGATGAGATGCCAAGCAGCAAAAGAACAAAGCAACTATCAAGAAAGCTAGCATTCAAATCCCGGCTTCCAAAAGATTGCACTTTCACCACTTCTCTTGAAAACATTTAGGTCTTGACCAAGGATAAACTTGATTATTGGCCTTCGCCAAAGAGAAGTTTCAAGTTTGAAAGAAACCTTGGAAGCTCGTATTGCCATTATATATTACCTTACAAATGGGCATGATACCAATCAGTGTAGAAGCCTAGAAGGAATGATTATCAATTTTCTAAGGTAAGGCAAACTCAATGACTTTGTAAAAAGATGCAACTTTGTAAAAAGATATTATACAAGTTCTATAAGAAATGAAGTTCTTCAAATAAATAATTCTACATGGTTGATGAGTGAAATTCTCCTAGTATAACAGAAAGCCAAAATTACTACCTATGGTGGTAGCAAGGGGCTAAAGCCTTTGTCTCCAGCTATCATGAGCCTAGACAAAGCACCTCCTAGAGGGAGGACGGAGTAAGCCTTTGGTCCTGTCCGAAAGGGCCTGGCCAAAGCACCAAATAAGCCTTCGACCCCACCTACGTATGGCCTGGTCGGAGCATAAGCCATTAACCCCATCATCAAAGGCCTAGTTAAGGTGCCTCTGTAAAGGCCCAAATTTCCAAACCCTTTGAGTCGAAAATAAACCACACATTTCCAACCCGAATTGAACGAAAAGATGGATGTTTAAAGGTAAGAAAGAAATATAGACAGAACAGAATCTCACTCAAATGGAATAACACATACTATTAAACAATAATCTTTACAGCAGAAAATTTTAAAATACATATATCAGAGTCTAACCTAGATTCATCTTGGATATTTGTAAATACTTGTCCTTACAAATGCTGAAAAACATCAAACAAATGCAGTATATGCAGCGGATAATAGAATACATCTACATTGATGAAGTTCTCCAACTCTCCTCTAGAAACTCCAAACATCTTCAACTAATCCTGAAAATACTCGGATCTGACCCGAGTATTGAAAATACCCAGATCAGGCTTGATAAAACAGTGTGAGAAACTCAATTCTTAAATGACAGTGTCAAATATCAAACTCGGTGATAAATCCTTTTGAAAAGAAAGAGTATCTTATAAGACCACGTCGCACATAAACACGGACGGATTTTAACCTTATGATAACTAAAACATTTTATCAAATCATTTGATATTATTTTTAATGACATTTTGAAAAATATTTGCAAGTAAACTTATTATTCTTAGCCGAAATTGTTACAATGATTAAATTCCGGCATACTGGCTACAATATAGGTTCTACAATCAAAATCGCAAAGGCCTTATTGGAGAATGGATTTCCATACAAATGACCAGGTTAAGGACTACCTTCCGGCAGTACATTTCTAGAGGAATGTATCGAGAGCCACACATAGATCCTCTACCAACACAAGACCGACCTACCTCAAACTAGGTACACTACAACAAAAATACCCTATTACAACGCCCTTTCTACAACGGGCACAGGCTGCCCGTTGCAATAGATGCCCTATACAATGCCCTTTTTACAACAGGCAATGACTGCTCATTGTAATAGAATGCTATTACAACGGTCCTTTCATGCCCGTTGTAATAGATGCCAATTTTACAACGGTCACAAAATGCCCGTTGTAAGAGGTGCCAATTTTACAATGCTCAAAACACCCGTTGTAATAGGTGCCAATTTTACAACGGGTTAAAAATGCCCGTTGTAATAGATGCCAATTTTAAATAATTATTATATAATAATGACTATTAAAAAATTAATAATTAATAACAATCAATAATTATGACAAATAGTTAAGAATTAGAACTGGTATTTTAGAATTGATAATTTATAAATGAAAACTTAAATAGGAAATTATTTATAATTTACAACCAATGACTATTGATAAATAATTCATAATAACTAAATATTATCTTTAATCAATCATTATTTTTTATATTTAATAATTTATTATAATTAATTGTTAATAATTAGTAAATTATTATTAATATTTATTAATTACACTTAATATTTAATTATTATAATTAATATTCAATTATTTAGTAATTATATTTAATATTCAGTATTTAATATTCAATATTAGATAATTAAATTAGTAATTTTCTAAACTAAATTCATAAACAAATTTGAAATTTTCATAAAATTCAAGAATAAAAAAGTAAAAATTTTAAGATAACTTAAAATTTTAGAAAGTTTCCAAAATCTTAGAATATTTAATATTTTAAATAATTTAAAATTTGGAAATTTTGTAAAATAAACTTAAAAACATTTATAAAATTTATAAACAAAAATTTGAAATTTTCAAAAAATTATAAAATAAAGAGATTAAAATTTTACAAAATATTTAAAATTTCAAAATATTAAAATAATTCAAAATTCGAGAAATATAAATTTTACGTTGTAAAATTTTTAGTTTCAAATGCATTAGGTGTTAGATATATACAAGTTTTTTCTTGGTTCTGAACAACGAAATTTTGGCTCCATTTCCAAATTATTCCCTCCAATCTAAATTTTTGGCTCCATCTTCAAATTTTTACCCTTTCCCTCATTTTATATTAACTTCATGTGTTAGTCTTCACATCAAAACCCCCAATTTCTCAAATCTGCATCCAGATCCAAATTAAAACCCTTCCGGCGCTGACCCATCATCCACCACCTCCTGCAATTCGTCCTCCAAGCCGCTGCCTACCGCTAACATGACCTAGTCGCCACCTGCCAAATCACCAAGCAAGTTCCATCGATAATACAAACAGCGTGGATTATCTCCTCATTTCTATACAAGGTGATGGAGTGATTATTGGCGTGCTTTGGCTGGCGATGGAGCCAGTGAGAATGACATTGATGAACTGGTTGAAGCGATGAAGGGCTGAAGTAATGAGTGAAATCAATCTTGCTTGCAATATAATGAGTATAACTTATTTGATTCATGTATAAGTGATGTTTGGTATCATAGCTTGCTGTTATGATCTTGGTTGTGCCTGTAAGTTTAGACAAATATGGAAGGTTTGCTTGAAATGAACAAATTGGTAAGTTGGTGAATTTACTATTATTTGGATTTTAATCGATGTATCATTGAATCTATTCATTCTGCTATGGTTATTATTAACTTTAAGAAGTGATTTGATGTAAAGTATGACAACGGTATTTTTAAATTCATTTTTGTCTACATGCATACACTGTAATGCTTTCAACGTAGCCAAACTATTCCACTGCAACCTGTAAAAGGAAACTGGTTCGTAATTGGCAGCAAATATCATGAGAGATGTCGGTGATTGGGAATAACCGTTGTATTGCAAATGCTTTCGATGCTTCTTGACACTTGGTACCAATCGCCAATTATTACATCAAAACATAAATTCACAAAATAAGTACTATTTAATGGGAAAACGTTATATGACGGTGGTCTCCAAGTTGAAACTGGGACTTAACCTATCTAGCTATCAGTTACACTTTTGGTTTAGTGGTTGTGGTGATTAGGAGGAAGTGGTTCACTGAGTTAGTTGGGAGTTGTAGCAGGGGATACACAGTTGAATGTTAGGAGATGGTTTGTTGCAGTGGGAAGGATGTGTGACTATGCAGGCAAGGTGGAACGGTAAGGCAATGGGTATGTGTTTGTAGTTTTGAAGCAGCATTGGCAGAAATGCAGGAATTGCTGATGTAGTTGCTGGAGGATTATGTTGAGTTGGAAACTATGAATGGTGATGGTGAGGGATTGTTGGAACATAGAGTTATGGGTATGGGGAAGTGGATGTTTAGAGTGTTTGTATAGAAGTGGCACAGAGGATGGAAGACTGAAGTTTTGATGTGGTGGTGATGGAAGTTTGTTGACTAATATCTGGTGGCCAGTGAAGGAAGTTTGTGGTAGTTGCAGTTGTATGGTGGTCTGTTTGATGTGGTCAGAGTGAGTTAGATGGTTGTTTGGTGGAAATGTTGGATTGTATGGATGAAGTGGCTTGCAGTGCAGTGGCAGATGGTCAGGTGTAAGAAGCAGTTGGTTTAGGAGTAATGGCAGGTGTATGTGAGTTAGTGATGGTTGGAGGATGTTTGCAGTGATGTGCCAGTGGTAAATGTGCACAACAGTTTATAGAGGAGGTGAAGGTAGGAGGTGGTGTGATGGTTGTGAAGTGAGGAAGTAAAATTAAGTTGCACTAATGTGCAGGTAGGCAGAGGAGGGGAGACTGCAGTGATGGTGGAATGCAGTGATAGTGCTTGTTGATGGTTATAGAAGTGGAAGTTGGTGGTAATGTGGAGATGTGAGGGAATGATGGTAATATGCAGTGGTACAGTGGTTCTGTGAATGGTTTGAAGGGGTTCTGGCAGTAAAGTTGCAGTTAAATATGAAGTGCTGGCAGTGGAGAAGGTTTGATGTTGGTGGCTGTGAAGTTTGATGAAGATCAAGGAAGATGGTTGGGGTGAATATTGTATGTTGAGATGGTGAAGTTTTCAGGCTGAGGATTGAAGTAATGTGATGAGTTGTTGTGATGTTGTTATGGGGTGGTAGTTGAGTGGGTGGAAATGTTTGCTTGATGTTGTTGAACTAGAGGAAGATAGTAGTGTTCTGGTATGTCTGTGGTGAAGTGACAGTGTAGAGGCAGGTAACAGGAAGCCTGTTACATGGCATGGTAGTTGAGTGGGTGGAACCAGAAGCCTTTTTATTTAGGCCAAATTCAGAGATGCAGACTATCAAAGAGGCCGTTGGATCAACCGTTGCGTGGCATAAAGACTTCATCTCTGTGGTATAGTATGATTGTACTTAGAACATGATATTTGTAGCGGACTGTTATGTGTTAATGCTTTATGTATTTGGCATGTAAACTTATCTAACTTTTTGGAGTGTTAGAATTCTATGACTCTAGCTTTTAGTCTTTTCGTATGTGATTTTAATTATTTTACGACAATATTTAGTATTAGTATGGATGTATTGCATGGATGCTGCTGTAATTTTTTTTTAAATTTGCATTTATTTTGCAACGGGCAATGTGCATTGTTATATGAGCTTCTTACAACGGTCAGCACAAGTTGTTAAATATGGTTTTTACAACGGTCAATGCATGTTGTGAAACAGGCTATGCGTATGGTTAGTCTATTGCAACGGGTTATGGACGTTGTATTATAGTCTATTACAACGGTATAAACCGTTGTAAAAAGGTATACTGCAATGGTTTTTAAAACATGCTTTGCCCGTTGTAAAATGTGGTGGATCTATTACAACGAGGCCTATTACAACGGGCACATGCCCGTTGCGAAAACCATATTACAACGGGCATTACCCGTTGTAAAAAGACTGTTTTGTTGTAGTGGTAGTACCGAATACATCATCCCCTGGTCATTACCGACCTATCCGAGCGTGCTCTAGCATACACCACATTAATTTAAACTCGAACGTTATAGTGGGTAGAAATATATCTAGAATGGGATATCATACCCCTAATATTTGCGAATCACATAGCCTTGCTACATCTACCATATTTCAGTCATTTCTGGGTGTGAGGCATGAGGTAACGATTACCTTTCACATAGCACATCGTATTTCCTCTTTGAATGCCACATTGCCATTCCATAATCACAAAACTGATTTCTACAAACGTATCACCTCTGAGTTCATACGTCTCAGAGAAGGGTGTTAAGCTAAGAGAAGTTGCCTTCTCCACCACCAAGTAGATGATATGTTTATAAAGATCAATCAATGTGATTTTAAAATGCAATGTTAGATATTCGTCCATACAAGTTGTCCAGGAACCGGACAAACCGTAGGTACTCCTCCAACCATATCCTATTTGGGAATCACCCCTAGGATCAGTAGTGATTAGTCCTTGCAAATCGAAGTTTTCATAACAGAGCACTACTGCCACCATAAGTGTATGATATGGTAGAGTGCTAGTGGCAAGTAGCCCAACATCATGAAGATCTTCGTCTTCAATGATCTTTATCTTCAGCATGTTTTACTTCGAAAACGTAAGTTGGTTCGAAGTGGTTTTCGGATAGGAATCACCCAAATCGGACCTCGGTTTCTTCGAAATCCAACCATCGATAAAAAATGTGAATATGTGTATTTACGCCTCTTTTCATTTTAACCTTTTTACCGGTTAATCAAAACCCTTTTAATTTTGGAAATCTTCAAGTTATATACGTAGGAAATTTAATTTCTAATCAAATAAAATTACATATTTCGGAAACATGTCTTAACTGGGTCAAAAACAATGTTATTTAAGACATCGTTTACTCTAAAACCAAAACCTGTTATACTGAGTAAAAGATTAGACTAATCATACCCAGATTAATTTCCGTATTCAATTCGTATTATTCGAGGAATAACGGTGAAATCACCTTTTAAATTCACGCGGATAGTATGAATTCCCTCCTCGGAACTTAATACAGAGTTTGGCCAGAGTATTCCTTATATTATTGAAAATCTAGTTTAATAACTCCGTTGAAAATTTCTTAATTTTGGAAAAACTTAAATGAGATCTTTTTTAGAGCATCCAGGCTTTCCCTTCGATCTGTATCACCCCTCGCCTAGAAAGAGAAAACAGAGGCCAGGTAAGTTCAGGGCACTAGTTGCTTCATTCCTAATCTTAGTTACACACCTTTTTTTATCTTCCCAGATCTAACAGGTAGGACAAATGTACTAGTCGTTTCCGCATACTCAGTTTGTTATTCAAGGAAATGATTTCAATTATATTGTTTTAAGTGTTATAAACAATTTCTCTTAACCATTTATTTAAACTCTTATTAATACTTCCAAACATCTTTAAAATACTAAGTTTTTTAATTAAAGACATTTATAAAATATTCGGGAAATAATAGTGAAGTTTAAATCTATATTTTTGAAGTTTATTAAAACTGCTATAGAAAAGTGCTGTGGATAGTGTTTTAAAAGCTTATTAGATTTAAAATAACTTTTCTATCATTGGCAATTCCATATTTATAACTCAAATCTCTTTTAAAACATTTTAACATATTTATCAAATTTATTTCTAACTTTTGTACATTTATAAAAATATTTATTTTAAAGAATTTTACACTTTGGTCACTTAGCCGCAAAAGCTCGATTTTCCTGAAAACTTGATTTGGACATATTTTAAAATCTACAAGATGAAATCTTAGTTTTTCTTTTCTATTTTAAAACTATGGTTAAAAGGATCAGGAAAGTTATTATTTCAAAGATGTTCGACTTAATTTGCACCATATACATTGATTTAAAGTTACGGATCGAAAATTACGAACTACCGCTGCACGACAGACTCGATTTTGACCATTTTGGTGAATTGTTCCGGAACTTGTCTGAAACACTTCAAATTGTTTTAAAGCCATATTAAAACTATTTTAACTCATTTAAAAAAATTCTATCATTAAATCGTATTTTTAGCTCTTTATCTCATATTTGAATATTATATTATTATAATATTCACTTTAAACCTTTTCAAAATCATTAAGTTATTTACTTTTCCAAATTTACAACTTAAGAATATTTTTAATGTTATTAACTTCAAAAGCCAAAACGTTTACTTCCATTTTTCAAAATACTTCCAACTTTTAGCTTTAACTTTTTATTTTCAAATCAATTTCTAACTTTTCCAAAACGAATTCTTTTCTATAGTTGATTCGAAAAGAGGCTTAACTAAGCCTAGTATATCGTATATAATTCTAAACAAATGTGGTCAAATCATGACAAGTAAAGTAGCTACAAATAACTTTATTTAAAGTGTTGATAAAATCAACATTAACAAATCATCTATTAATCCAATACTCATCCATATAACCAAACCTATTCTAACATCCATATTTTCAACCAATAGTGTCAAATCAACATATTATCATTGGATATAAGCATGGGTATCATAACAACAATTAAAATAGCATTTCAGTATATAAAGAGTTTACTCACTTTTGTTTTGGTTTTCAATCGGAGAATCGACTGTAGCTCCGCTACTCTAGATTTTTAGCTCACGAATCCTTGCACGCTCATCCCTAAATGGCTCGGCTTGGACTTGGGGAGGGAGGAAGGCTCACAACTAGGGTATGGGGTGGAAGTGCTCATGGCTAAAGGGATAGGGGTGTGAGGTTGTGGTTTACAAAGGGAGGGGATGGGAGTTTTGAAGCGATTTTGAGGTGTTTTAACAAATTTATACTTTAATTTATTTTAAACTATTTTTGGCCATTATTTTTCTATGCTTGGGAGGCATGAAAATAGAGAGGAGAAGCTTGGAAATGAAGAAGAAGAAGTGTGAATGAAAGTGAAGAAGGAGATAGGTATTTAAAGAAAAGTTTTGGAATAAAATATTATAACTTGAAATGACTAAAATGCTCTACCTTATCCATTTAGAAAACCATATTTTTCAACCCTTAACACCACCTCATCACATCATCACTTTATGTCCTAATCACTTAAGGGTTAAGAAAAGTAAAGTAAAGATTCGGTTATATTTGATGTGAATTTTTTTTGTACTTTCTTACTTACTTTTGTTAATGAGTTTCTAAAATTTTCAAATCTTGTTTAGGAAAAGTAACATTGTATAATCATTTTTTTAATACTTACCATATTATAAAATGTGTAAATGTCTATGTAAATAAAGGCACAACAACGTTGCGACAACTTATATTGAACCAAATGATGATTTTCGACAAAATGTTTTACGGTCACATTTAGACGTTTTTGTTAAACTATTTATTTATGTAAACAAAACTTGAAAATTGATTTGTTATCATCTTTAAATAATTAAAACAAGTTCATTTGAGTTATAAAACTATATTTAATAATATTAAAATCCAATTATAAAAATACGACGTTGATTTGCCAAAATGCGACGAAGTTTGTCAATCATTATAAAACTAGTCTATATATTTATAAAAAAATTATAAATCAAATTATTATCATTATATAACAATTTTAAAAAGAAATATTTATCATTAAAACAAAAATTGAACGTATATCCAATTTTATCGAAAACCGACTCTTGTCACGTTTCGACAAAAATCCAAACTTCTTGATTTTGTAATCAAATTCTAAAAGTAGTTTATCATTCTTATTTATTACATAAAACATGATTATTTAAGTTTGCAAATTCTATATCTAAATATTTAAGGTAAATTAAATATTCCATTTTTCGAAGCGGTAAAATTACGGGTCGTTACATTCTCCCCTCCTTAAAAGAATTTCGTCCTCGAAATTAAACCTCAAACAAAAATTTACCCAAAGTATTATTTTTGAACTCAATTCCTTTGGATATACATAGATCATCTGTATGAAATATCTTATTCGATTCCTATTCGAATACGCTACTTTTCTTCCAAACTAGTATTGATCCCCCGATCTTCTAGTGCACACTCTGATCATGCTTCTTGATTAGAATCCTTAGCTTTCCTTACATATCTCTCAACTATGATAGAAAACTTAAGTACCCAACCACAAACCCTCATCAATATTCGTCATCAAGAATCGAGTGATAAATCCTTTTATGGATCGGTGTAAACACCTCAAAGTTCCATACTCGAATCATAGAATAAATTTGTGTGACGAAATTGTAACATCCCCCACTTGGAAGCTCAAAACTAACGGCTACGAATGCTGTAGGCATCCATAGTTATTAATCATCGGCGACCAAATATGGTAATGTTAGATACATTTATATAACAGAAACACTTGGATATGTAAAAATTTTAAAATCATCAAATAACTTTCTCATTCCATTTCAAAACATTTCAAGTTCATTACATAATCCCAACACGGGAACCACGCTTAGATAAAATATTATAGTTACAACATACGCCAAGAGTGACATATGAAGATCCCCGCTTGGATGATTATAGTATATAGCTAGGCAATAAAAAAAATTCGCCTAGTAAACCAAAAACATAGTGGAATCAAAAATAAAAAGGAACTCCTACTAGTCAAATTGCCTTCTGCATGTCTTAGGAAGCTTATTCGTCTAAGAAGAACCTGAAATCCTCAACTCTCAAACTACTCAAAATAAATTGAGCACCCGAGAGTTTAAGGGGAAAATATAAACTTCAAGTCAGGCATAAAACCTTGTATGAATAATAATCTACCATCTCAAACCATTTAGATATTAAGTGAGACCACGCCACTTAGCGGAATGGGTTTTCCCCTCACTAGTATCCTAAAACTTTAAAAAACCATATACCGTGCTACTGCATCTACAAAGGTTAAAACATAGCAGTTCAAAATAATATGATGATATGCAAACAAGTAAATCAATTCTGGATTTCCCATCCCCCTTTCATTTTGACTAACTGTCTCATTTATAGTCTCTAGGGTCACTATTAACCTATTAGTTTTCATGGGCTTACTAATAACCTGTTAAAGATTGTGGACTCCCTATCCGGTTTCATAATTTTCATGGGATCACTAAGAACCTATTGGCCCCTGCCAACAACATTATCGTTTCATGCGTTCTCTATGAACCTATTGGTATCACCAATAAATTCCCACTTATCCTAGTTTTCATGGGTTGCCTAGGAACCTATTGACTTCTGTCAATAACTTAATCCTGATATAGTTTTCATGGGTTCACTTCAAACCTATTGGCCCCTGCCAATAACTTCTTCTAAACATAGTTTTCATGGGTTTACTATGAACCTGTCTACCTCATAACTTCTTTAATCAATATTTAGGCATACTCTGGTCCATCTGACCTCCTGGATGCAATTCTACTCAATCAGGAGTTAACTTAATTTATATTCACTAATGGGTCAACCTAGCTGGTTATTCTTGCCTTTCTCCTCAAAATACATTTATGGGTCCATTTCAATGTGAATATATATATATGAAGAAGAAAACATAATAACATACTAATAACAACGCTTGTGGTTTAATATCCTTGAAATCATTTTATATAAAAATTGGTCAATCCCTTTAACCTAATAATCAAGGAAAACTTCTTCAAAAACTCAATACTTAAAGTCATTTCAAAACTCTTTTATTATGCCATGGTTTTCCATTAAAATGAGACTGGGTTATTTGCTTTGAAAACTAAGGCTTTCGAAACTTTAAAACTTTACTTTCGAAACCATTGGATAACCTCCTTCGAAAACATTCAAATCTTCTTTTCAAAACACTAACATATACCTTTTGAAACACTTTAAAACATCTCCTTCGAAACCATTGGGTTTTTCCTTAAAAATATCTTTTGGGTCAAAGTGAATACATATGAAAGTACCTCTTTCGAAACCATTAATATTTATATAAAATTATTTGGGAAAAAGTCGATGGCTCGGAACCATCCATTCGAAAGCTCAAATCAGTTAAGTAAAACATTGAAGGATAGTATCGAAACCCCCTTTCGATGCCATTGCCTTCTAAACCCTTGAACCCATTCGAAAGCTTTTAGGAAGTGGCTTAGTACAATTTTAAAACAAAAGCTACCTTTCGAAAGCATTGATGACTTCAATATCTTCGAAAGGCATAAGATTGGCAGCAAGGTTTCGACTAAGTCGAAACCACCTTTTTCGAAAGCATTGATTTATAAACAGAGGAACTAATTTGAAAGCTCCATTTAAAAAAAGTGGCGGCAACAGATTCTAAAGCAACATCTTCAGAAGATTAAAAAGGTTTTGACTTGCTCGAAAGCATTCTTTTGAAAACAAAGGCAAGCGCATATCTTTTGAAAGTAAACAAAGGTTTCAACCCCATCGAAAGCTATGTTTCGACACCATGCCTTCCACCCTTCTCCAATCCACTACGTACCATCCTTGTGATACCTTGTGTATTGGTTTCAGCTTTGTTTTTTCGACACGGTTGGTTTGGACTGAGTTGCAGTGGAAGTAATGGGTCGGAAATGGGTTCTAAAAGAGGTGGAACCTGTTTTTCTGAATAAAATCCGATTAATACTATTTAAGCAATTACTTTATAACTTACCTGCCTATTTGTAGACATTTAATTGGTTGCTATAAACTTTTCGAATTCTTTCCCAAATAACTGCCGCATAATTTCAGATCTAAATCAAAGATTAATTTAACAAATAAGCCCTTTCATTTAGCAAAACCAATAAAGCAATAAATTCCTCCTTCTAAAATAATTTAATTTCCATAGTAAATTACTTAGGAAAAATCCCCAAAAATTACTGAAGCTCACTTTCAATATTTTGTCTAACAAATTTTCCAGACTCGATTTCTTTATAAAATAACCGAAATAAATTTTTAAACCCAATTCATTCAAATTTTCCTTTGAAAATTCATATTAAACTTTCCATAGCTTGTAAAATTACAAAAATTGAAATCCATCACCAAAATCATATTTTACATGACATAAAATTTTCTCATGGCATTTGCAATCAATTATAATCGGTTTTACCCTTAAAACCGTGTAAAATGATTATCTATATTTTGCTTAAATCAAACATACCAAGATCCAAGCATATCATCAATCAAAAATTATCTTAATATTGGATTTAATCTTAAACCCGAAAACAAATGATCATAAAACAAAATAGAGATGATTTAGAATATTATTCACCTTGATTAGGATAAGGACTTTGAGATTTGATTGAGATTAATTCCTCTTCCTTAAATCCTTTGCTTTAAATTCAATCTCTAGATAGTGTATTTCCTTTGGATCTGGTCCCAATACGACTATTTCTTCCTAGATTCGCTTAGTCTTCTCTCAAATCGCTAGATCTTCTTTAATCTCATTCTTTTATTTTGATTTGATTTTTGTTTATTTATATGTAAATATAAGAAATAATGGAGGAGAGGTAAGAAGATGACAACAACAAGGATCATAGAGAAAAGTGAAGAGTTAGGTTAGGTTAGTAGTTTAATGCATAAGAGATCTATATTAATCCTAACCATTGATTGATTGCTTTATTTCCAAGTAGTCCTATCTTATTAAACCTAGACCATTAGATTTGATCCAATGAACCTAGACGCATTTTTAAATAATATATCAAATCTCCTTCTAAGGTTAACAATATGTGTACATGCCTATAATATTGATCAATCCGTAAATCAATAAATCAATTTTTATTTACTTTCCTTTCTAAATAAAATATTTCCATTATCATAATTTATGTTACGTTAATTAATTCATTTATACCAATTTAGTCCATAATACTTAGTCACATTTTATGCTTTACTACTAAAATTAAATATGGCAATGTACCATGTATTTAATTCAGAATTATATTAATATATACATACATACATATACACATACATTTTGGCTTCCTCTTTACTTATTGAAGAACTCCATTGAAGATTTATTTGTACCAAAAATCATTTCTTTATTCGTGTCCCTTTAGTTGTATAAATAAACCCTTTTCTTTTACCAACAATTACATTGCCCAAATCAATGCAACAAATCCACCACTTAGGTCAGTCAATTAAGATTCTAATCTTAATTAATACTCTTAATTTCCATTCCATATTTTGTTAACTAACGTCTTTTCTCTATATATCCCTTAAAACAATTTATTATCCAAACATATAATTTTTAAACATATCTTTCAAAATGTTTAACTTTTATTAAATGCCGGATTTTAAAAATAAACCTTTTCCTCTTGCATAAACTGTTATTCTTTTCAAACATGAATGCATATCTTCCTTTTCTTTGATTAACATTTCTCTACCTTAATTTATTTTGTTCCTTCTTATAAAATGGCATGCACCCTTACTAAAACATATTGACATATCTCCATTCAAACCTGGACTTTCTATGTTTAGTAATAAATGTCCCTATTATTTAGTATCCATTTTTACATACTTCATTTAAGATAACTGCTACTTTCTTATACATTTTTTTAAACTTACAATTGTGTAACTTTTATGAAATGCTCCCTTTTCAAAATAAACTCTTACATTTGCACACATGAATATCTTTCCATTCTTCTCTTTTAAATGCACATACCTCATCGTACCCCTTTTTCTTCCTTTTCCTTTATTAGTGTAATTCATACACATTTAACTTATTTCTTAACAAATAATTTTTTCTTTATTCTAGCATTAATCCCTTATTTTCAAAATAGATGCAAAACGCAAAATGCGAGCTATAGTAAATGCTTCGTATCTTCTTTATACGGTATCCATTTCTGAAAATTTATATATATGAATTTGGGCTAGAAAAATCTACTTAATACAATGGAAAAGTCAAAATTTCCAAATTCTTTTATTTGTGAAAATTTACTATTTAGTCCTTTTATGTATATTTACATTTTTAACATTTTAATTCATTATTAAAACTCACGGGGTGTTACATTCTCCCCTCCTTAAAGGATTTCGTACCCGAAATCCTTAAGGAAAGAAGAATGTAATTTACAACCAACATCCAAAGTCTATATCCATTTGCTCATCCATCATTCATAGCAACCATTGACCTTAATAATTTCTAATGTAGTTATGTTTTTATGCAACATGAAATGCATATGAACCTATTTAATGAAAAAAGGTAGTCGGTCTACTGATCTAGTCGACCTCCTGTTATGTAGGTTTGCTTATGGTATGCATCCAAATACATGCAAAATCCTAATGATAACTGATAATTCTACATGTATGCTCCATCATACAATTATATGCAACATCCATATGCGTAACATCCATATATATTACATCCATGGGTAATAATAAAAAGGCAGAAAACAAACAACCTTATGCATAAGATGTGAGTGTGTATTCCTACTTGGCCGATCATCCAAACATATGCCTACTCTAGCGTCTAAAATGCAACCATTCGCATCCATAGGCATCCACTTGTATCCATTGGCATCCAATATCCATAACATGTCCTATTTGCATGTTTACAACCATTCATATCATCCAAAAGTCTCTGCCTAAAGGGTAGACCACCTACATTCTAAGTTCAAGGATAATCTAAGCTTTTCTATCTAAACTGGTTTGACTAGGGTAACTACCCCATATAGACACTTCCACAAGCATCTAATATTCATTAGAGTTATAGTCCAAGATCATGAAAAATTCCTTCGCATGTAACAACAACACCTTTTCATAACTGAAATCTCAAATTCTTTAATTAACCAACCATTTTGAAAACCTTGACTTAATTACCATTTTTAGATATCCTCTTTGCATTTTGAATTTTCAAAAACCTCATCTTCTATCTTGTCAACCATTTTGGTCTATACTTAGGACTTTTTGCATTTTAATACATTGGAACTACATCTTTTTTTCTAAGAGGAAATGTGACTCTTCAACTTTCCATAAGTTATTTAATAGAGGATTTGTATCATGTTTGGTATTACAAGGAATTATCTTTTTTTTGCTTATTTTTGAAATAGACAATACAAAATACAGTGACCATCCCTATTTTGTACATCTCTTTCTTTTGAGGTATATTCTTTGTTATTTCAAACGGTACACTTTTATATTGATGATTTATGGAAACTTAAATGGGTGCATATTCCATTCCATTGAACTAAAATGCTACTCAAATCACATAGTGCCAATCATATCCTAGTGGGCTACTTAATACTATTTATCTAAATCCAAATCTATTTATCTTCTTTTAAGTGATAATCGAAACATTTTTACTTTGTCTTCTTAACAAAGATCTTTTTATTTTAACATTAAATCTCAAAGTTAATAGGTATTTAAAACTGTAAAGTCCAATTTTGTCTCAATTTTTAGCTCTCTTCTGCACAATAATAGAAAGTTTTTAAAACTATAAAGCTTTCCTTTAATTTTTAGGAGACGTTTCCTTTTTACTAAGACCATAATATTTTCTTTAATCAAATCATCAAAAATAATTAATTTAGCTTAGTAAAAATATAAGTTAACACATTATTCAGAATGTGACAAAACATTTCTAAAAATATCCTCAAATATACGCTTATTACTTAATCACAAAAAGTGTTCAGAAGCATTATTTTACAGGCTTTTCAAAATTTTTCACAAGTTCCATTTTTAAAAGCAAAATTCACATTAAGGTTAAGTGCGATAACGCACATAAAAGACAAAATAGAAGCTTTAAAACAATTATTTGAAAAACAACTTTTTCACTCATTCTTATACTTTTACTTCTTATACAAATTCCTAATAATTTGTTTAATCATTTACATAAAATCACAAACCAACCCCTTTTTTTCCAAATTCTTTTAATCTCTCTCTTTCAACAAAAATTTCCATTGAATATAACAATGTGTTTAAAACAACAAAAACTTTACAATAGTTATTGAAAAATAACTTTTTACTAAATTCTTTAATCCTAGAAAATTTATCTGACTATTTTTTTTCATAAGATTGTAAATCACTTCTTTTCAGTTTAGAATTTCAGATATATACCATTTCAAATTTTTGGAAAACACTTCTACTTATTTATCACTTAAATTGGAGTAGACGATAGGAACCTTACTAGTTAAGCCCACTTTTACCCATCAATGCCTTAAATGCATAAAATTTCCATTATTCCTTCTAATGATAGTCAAATCAAATATTTTTTTCCAAATACGGTGCTTAACTTAAATTGGAAATGCTTTAGCTATTCCTTTAAGCAAACTACTACTACCAATAGGGTTTCTATTTTGATTGGGAGATTTTCCTTAAGATCATAAAGTCCTTTTTTGTAATATTTTAAGCTTTATCTCAATCTTATTCTCATTATAAAAGTCACATGGTGCTACTCTTTATTCACTCTTAAACCCATAATTTCTTTGTCACTGCTAGTTAGAATGAGAAACCTCTACTAGCATTCCTACCAGAATAAATAGGTAAGGTTTATCTTATCTCCCAAAACTTGTTCTCATTTGCCCCCAAGATAGTATAGGCATGAATAGAAGAAATCATGACATATATATATACACATTTCCAAAACCCATTTTTGAAAACTTCTCGAAATGCCTTTTTTTTCAAAATATTTTCAAGTACATTTACTCAATGCTTAAATCCTGTAACGACCCGTAATTTTTGATAATTAAAAACTATTAAATTTAATAATATTTTGAAATTTAATATTGTGAGGAATTAAAAGTTATGATTTATTAACGAGAAAAATAATCAGAATATAATTTAATAAGGTTAATTGAATGAGATTGACAACCGTTTAAGGTTATTGCAATTAATGGTAATAATAAAGGTAAATAAAGATTTAAATCAATGTTATATTAAAAGGAGAAATTATATGTAATTAATTGAAATTGGTTAATTTAGAATGGAATCAATATTTGGTAAATAATTTATCAACCTTTGTTTGTAAACAATAGGTTAATAGAGGTGAATTATTAATGTATTACAATTGATTGATTATCATCTTGATATCTAATCCGTTTGAAATTAATCTAAATCAATTGAAATTAAATATAATTAAATATTGTAGTTAATATGAGTTAAGATGATAACTGTAGAATAAGAATGTAATAAAATGTAAACTAATGTTAATTTTATTCATAAGGTGATGGTTGATTGAATAATAAGAGTGGAAATCAAAACAAAAGAATTTATTGGAATTTAAATTATAATAAAATAGGTTTTATTATGTTGTAATTTAACATTAAAATTTATGTAATATTTAAATATTGGATTTAACTTGGAAAATTTATTTTAAAAGATTTTAAATTTCTATGTAATCAAGAATGATGAAAATTGTTAACTTTTAAACTTTGAATTTAAAAGTGACTAAATTGATTTTAAAATAATAATTTGTATAACTAACGTGTAAAATTGAGTTTTTGGGCACTGTCTCGGATTTTGACGAAACCAGTTTCATCGGATCCATAACAGTGAATTATTATAGGATTTCAAGTTTCGTAGCGATCAGACTTATCGTTTGATCGTGCGAGCTCGAAATGCGTAGAAATCAATTTATGGAATTGAAATGAATAAATCTCATTTTAAAAGCTAACTTATATATACTTTTGAATTAGGGTTTGAAACTGGTTTCATTGAGTTTAAAAATATCGAAAACATATATTTTGATATATGAGATGACTTACTTTAGTTTCAGGGACAAAACGAGCTTTTCGGGTCGTTGTTATCGTTTCAACTCAATTCGATCTGTCCATTCGTTCTTATCCATCTATCTATATAAATAGATTTTTTTTTCTCTAATCCTAGCTTCCTTTTAGTTTATTTCTGTACGTACCTCTACTTCTCATCTGTTCCTCCTTCTCAAACGTCAGAACATCAAAACCCTAATTCCCAAATTCAATTTCAAACCAAAATCAAATCCAAAAATTCAAACTCCTCAAACTATGTCATATGATATACTGTTTCGAAGCTCTCAATGAACAGAGTCAGTGTGTGGTGTTCGTTTTTGGAAACAGTGCTCGTATCAATCGGAAATCGCGGTCAAAGGTGTTGGCGACGAAGTCAAAGGGGGCAATTTGGGGGTTTTTTGATCGGAGCATCAATTGGCGAAATCGACTTCTGGGTATTGTAGAGGTCGATGAGTAGATTCCTGATCTAGTTTTGATTTTAAGAATTGAGCAATGGTGTGGCCAGGATCTGACTTGGAAGTTAATCATCGCTGCAACTTTGACCGTCGATCGGCGGCGATTGGCACGTCTATATGAGATGTCGGTAGTTTAGTAGCGTAGAGGAGGTCGATAGCTTTCAGATGCAAGTGGTCTCGTGGCAAACCGGGCACTGAGGTGATGGGAAATCATGGTCAAAATTGCTGGATGAGGGGTGGTCTCGGTGTTGACCAGATCTAGCCAAAGGTTAACTTTGCAAAAAAGTCCCTGTAATTTTTATATTTGCAAATTTGACCCTGAAAATTCTAACCATAATAACTTTTGCATATGAACTCCGATTGACGCGCGGTTTCTTCCATTGGACTCGTATTGAAATTCCAGAGAACATGAAATTTGTTTGGCTACATTTGGAGACTGTTGAAATTTGGGCCTTCGTTTGGATTTTAAATGGGCTAAAAATCAAAGGTGAGTGATTTAACCCACTCACAACTACTAAACCATCTTATGTTGGTTAAATTGAATTTAAGATGTGATAAGAATATTATTGGTTGTTATTTGATAGTTTAATTTGACATTTTAATTGAAATTGAAATTTTGAATTAAATTGCCATTTAGAATTAATATTGAAATTAAATTGATAGTTAAATATCTGATATTGATAACCAGTCAATTGTTGTGATTTATTGGCTGATATGGATGTTGATTGTGATGCATGTTTATTTGTTGAAATTTTGGATGATTGGATGTTTGTATCCCTACAATCACTATGAGTTGAAATGATACATACAAAAATGATCTTATAGATTAGGGAAAATCGTTATGAGTTGAAATGATAAACCCGAGTGATTTTGTTGATTTGGAAACCTTTGATTTGGGATACGGGTTGAAATGATATATACTTGGAAAATTTAACTATTTTGGGGTTGAAATGATACATACCCTGTCACTTGACAAAAGGGTAGAAAACTATATACGGACACCGTTGGTCAGTTTTAAATTATTTTCTAAATAGTAAAGTATGTTTGATTTTAAAATTTTATTTTTAAAATTTTATTTAAAATTCATATTTGGAAAATAATTTGTTTTATATGTTTTAAAGTTTCAAATTATAAGTTAATATATGGTTTAAATGTAAATTTAAGATTTTAACTTATGATTTTATTTAGTTTTAGAATATATTTTTAGATAATTTAAAATTTAATTTAATAAAATATTCAATATAATTTTAATATATATATATATATTAAATTTAATCTAATATAATAAATATAGTTTTGATTTAATAATATAAATATAGATTTTATAATAACTTTAATAAATAAAAAGGTAAGATGGTTTTATAAGGATTTTATAAAAGGGTTTTGTAAGAGATTTTAGAATGGATTTTATAAAAAGGAATTTTATAAAAGGATTTTATAATGGATTTTTGAAAGGGATTTTAAAAAGGTTTTAAAGGATTTTATAAATGGGTTTTGTAAAAGAACTTGTATAAAGGGATTTGGATGCATTTTAAAGGAATTTTTCGTAGAAGCTTATGAAAAGGGGAAGAGTTGTAAATTGTTTTGGGAATTTATAAATAGCTTTATAAATGGTTTTAAAGCATATAAATAGTTTATAAATGGTTTAAAAGAGATTTATAAATTATTTTCGAAATTGATTGAATGAAATCTTCCTCGGTATTTATGGATATATTTATACTTTTGGAAATAAGTATATGGATATCCTGATATAATGGTATAAACTGGTTTATGGATTTATTATTAAAAATATTTTATAAAAATGACCACGAGCGTTTGGTTGCTAAAGAGACTGGGGTGGGATATTGTCATACTCTCTGCCAATTCCGAAACCACTTTAACAACTGTGCACGTGGTGGAGAATCTAGAACGAAGTTGGATGGTTTGGTGAACGCTACTATATGAGGTATGAATGCAAGCTTGACCCCTTGGGTCAGCTTGATATGACTAAAACAGGAGCTATACCGGGCCAAGTGAGGTCGCTCCTCCGATCGGGCACATTTCTTCGATACTTACTTTGTGATTGATTGGTGGACACCCCTCGATTTGATTATGGGATTGTGTTTCGAGGTGGCGGTAGTAGCTGCTACGTGTTATCACATGTCCAGGAGCGCAAAACGGTAGAATCCTACCCTGGGCATTGCCTCGCGTGCCTTATCATATGCCTTATCGAGTCCACTACGATTTTGGTTTGTGTCATACTTATGGAGTGCTCCATGATTCTGGCGACCCACCTTTTTCGAACAACTTAAGCTAACAATAAACCACACATGTCCGACTTAAGCCGTTCAAATTTGACATATTATCAATTTGGGGTTTTAAAATAGAATCACACACGGAAATAATACAGAATCTCGCAGCGGAAATAAATAATATACATAGTAGTTCATGAAGCTACTAAACAAAATACATCAGAGTTCAGCTTTTAATTATACAATACTAGAGATACATAAGAGTCTGCTGGAACAAGCCAAAATGAAAATAGATAACTAATACTGGACAGAGTGGAGTCTTCGACTAAGTCTTCGCCTTCCAAAATAAGCACTGCTCATACACTGCAATACTCAGGCTGACCCGAGCATAAAGTAAAACAATATACTCGAGTTAGGGCTAGAAGTTCTTATGTAAGTAGTCTAACTCAAGTGAAATGTACAAAGTAACTCAAGAGATGTTACGGGATTTTCCATCTCTTAAGGATCCGTCAAATATTCTATATATATAGTAGAATACGCTATATATATATAATGTCTACCGGTAATATAAAATATCAAAATAGCGTTAAGGCTTTACATTGATCCCCCCTTAACGCATTTTTAAGCATCGTCGTACAGCTTGCATATAAAACACCAGTAAACCGTCGGTGGATAGGGATGCGCCATGATACGACAACACTAAATCAAAATCACAGTGGTCTCATATAGGAATAAAAGTATGACAAGGCACCTGAGACAATGCTCAAGGTAGGATACTACCAGTTTACCCTTCCCGGCTGGTGGTAACCCCTAACGGCCCACCACAACACAACACTCCCAAAATCAAGTGTGATCACCAATCAGTAACAAAAGATGGAATATACGAAGGAGTGTGTCTGCTAGAGGTAGCTAGCCTCATTGGCTGGTACGGCTCCTGTTTTAGTCATTTCAAATTGACACGAGTGCCATGCCAATCCATCATCGTTCACTTTCTTCAAATCTAGCAAACGTACGCCAAATCCAACCACTTCATTCTGGACCATCACTCCACGTACACAGTTATTAAAGTGGTTCCGGTATCGATAGAGAGTATGTCCATATCTGATCTTGGCCTCTTTAATAACCAACATCATTTTTCACACCGATTGATTATTTTATTAAATCAAAGTATCTCCTATTTCCAAATAACATATCCTCATTTGACTTAAATGAATTTGGATTTAAAATCTAAAGATTCAATTTTAAACAAGTATTTCACCTTTACAAAATTAGCCAAATTGAATAACTATTCAAATTAACAAAGTTAATTAAATCTTAAATATAAAAGTTTTAGTATTAAATATTCAATATAATTAAACTTCTGGATTAGGTAATTTACTTAAATACTTAATTCAACACTTTTAATTAAACCTTAATTTAAAACAACTCAGTTTAATCTTTATATATTAATTCAATAAAATCAGTTAAAATTCCCTCTTTAATTAAATTAAATATTTATTTAAGAATTTAATTACATATACAATATTAACAAAATTCCACTAAATTTCAACTAATCAACTTGACGAGTTTAAATATCATAAATATTTAACATAACTACTTTAATTCAGTTTCAAAATTTAAAAAAGTTCAACTGATATTTCATTTTAAAATCTAATTTAACTTAGTAGATTTCATTTAAATATTAACTTCAATATAAATTCCAAATTTATAAATTTACGTTAAATTTCCAAATTATTCCTTTATCTTAAATTTAAATATTAAATATCCAAAAATAAATTTCATTTGACCAATCGGTGTTTATTATTAAATTTTCTATCCTAGGCCAAGTGATTTTAAATTTGGGTATATATCATTTCAACCCATATTCCGGTTCAAATTTCAATGTCCAATCAATGCATACGGCAATAACATAAAGGTGACATGGTATATTTAAACCAGTAAATCAACATACTAACATTCAAAATTCTCCACAGTAAAAGGGTTTCACATGCAATTGGAATCCTAATCAATAAATTAAACTATGTCAATAAAATCATATATCGCAGCGTCGACTATCCGTGGTTTCCAATTCCAATACCAACCATATTTACAAACCAATATAAATTTTTAAACCCAATTCATTCAAATTTTTCTTTGAAAATTCATATTAAATTTTCCATAGCTTGGAAAATTACAAAAATTGAAACTTGAAATGACCCTCCTCTTTCTACCTTAATTTCATAAGGATTTTTTTTTTACTTCATCAAAGGGAATTTAAATCAAATAGAAATCAAAATGCCATACAAGCTATTGACATAGCCACTTATTTCTTTTCTAAGTAGGCAAATTAGGCAAAATCAGCAGTTCAGACGTCTAAATTCTTATGACAGGCGTCTAAACTTAATCCCAGACGTCTAACTAATTATGACAGACGGCTCAGAGATCTAAAATTGTAACAGAGAGAAAAAGACATTTTGAACTAAATTCAGACATCTAAATTTTTGTGACAGACGTCTACATTTAACCTCAGACGTCTAAATTATTATGACTGACGTCTAAGTTTAATCTCAGACGTCTAAATTATTATGACTGACGTCTAAATTTGATCTCTATGTACATGCATATGCACATTCAATCTATATGTGTCTGGATGTCCACCTACACTCATTTGCACTTTTAAGTTTGATTTAAACTTCCTTTGAACTATCAGAGTCATTTTTTTTTCTTTCAAACAATTCAACCAAGATTCAAAACTTATTACCAATATAAATATATCAGTGCATCCCTAGTAATATACACATACATATGAGGATGTACGTGTTTCTCTTGTTTAAATTCAGAGTATATATATATTTTTGTTAAACAAGAGTATCCTGCTTGATTTGGATTCTAGCAGTTCTGACTAAAGTTAATTACTATATACTTTTGAATATTTGTAACAAGTCAGTAAATCCTATGCATATCTAATTTATATGAACTTAAAAATATCCACAAGAATAATTCCAGGTTTTTATAGCTAAACTCAGATTTTTAACCTTCAAACTTAAGGTTTTAAGTAACTTGAAATTAACTAATACAATATATGTACATATACATATCCATTTCTAAAATACAGGCATATATCATTTACAGATTTTCACCATAATACTCAAATATATTTTTTCTTGCAAAAATTCAACCAAGTCTTTAGATTAATCCCAAACTTAGTACATCACTAGATTCATTTAGAACAACCAATAAATCCAAGCCTTTAAGACCATTACATAACAACCAAAACAGAACTATAAAAACTCCCCAGATTACATGCAAATATTTCATTCTAAGTTCTTATTCAATTCTAATTTAGCATGCTTATATAATCACTCTCATTAGCCACAGCAGCTTCCTATTTAGATCCAGCATTTCCTGAAAGAACATTAGAGGCTGCCCCATTTTAGATGAGACACCCCAGATGCCATAAGCAAACAAGGGTCAGATACAAGATCTGGTATGAGTAAAATCAAAAATTCCATGATATTAAGTAAATGAGTGAGACATAAATATTTTGTACAAGTGGGCATATCTTCTTTGAACAATTTTCCTGACTTGTTTATAATGTACTTGTGCATATATGATCAGTATTTAAGACTAATCATGTACACACATTCAACCATGCAAACATATATTTCAAATAGAAATACTCAGGAACTATCATAGCTCCAGTCCAACCATCTTAGGAATAACTCAAGTTCCTACTTCATCAATTTAAGGTTGCATTTACCAAATTAATTCCTAGCCTCATCTGCCATAAAGGAATCACGGGGACACATTGCAATAAAATAATTCATAATATTGCACAAAGATCTCAGGGCTTAAACAAACCATGTGCCAACTTGCATACTTCAAATATGACAAGCATTCCAGCAGTCTTCTTGGCTCACAATCCTTAGTTTATTTACTAAGTGTTCATGTTTAATCCTATCGTGAGATAGCTAGGTGACTAAATCCCAGTATACATGAAACATTACATAGAGTTTACAAGCATAACTCAAGAACAATCTAACATTCATGTCCAGGGAAAATCATATTTTCAAGTATTTTGGCTTAAAGAAAATACAAGAATATTTACAACTGGGAATAAAGACTAGGCATGTGGGTTATTATTGTTTCATAAGCAACCATGTTTGAACTAAATTCAAGATCTAGCTTAAACAAGATTTCTGGCTCATGGATTTTCTATTTGATCAAGGGTTCAGCACTTTTGGATATTTCCATTGCAACCTTGAATCTTTCATTTGAGCCTCAGCACTTACACAAGTGTAATGCAACTCATAAACATTTTGGTTTCTATGTTTTCCATGCCATATCTAAACCAGTTACAAGTATTCTCTATTTACTTTCATGATTTCATACTTTTACCTTTCTGGGTGTAACCAAACAGAGCAAAACACTCAAACATCAAAGCAATCAAAACATCCAGAAACACCCATTAAAACATCCATTGAAGCATCCATTAAAACCATAGTAATGGAATCAAAAACATGTAGAAAAATAACATAAGTCTGGCTGCCTCATAACAGGACTTAATGCCATGGGTTTAGTGAGATTACTCACTTGAATATTTCTTCTTATAAATCCAGAAAATCCCTGAGTGTATTTTCTCTTCCTTTAAAATGTTTTCTTCTTTTCCTATTATAAGTAGCTCGGGTAAAACAATTTCTCTGGCCATAACTACTTATTTATAAACATATTTTTTTCTAGGGTTTTTCTCAAGATAAAATTCCATTTCTGTCCTGGCTAGCATCATGCATTGTGTGTTTGCATTTTCTCATTTTTATCCCTAATTACCCCCGGTCATATTACCAATTAAAGGCTGCATTTTCTTTTCTTTACTTTTTCAGAAAATGGCCACTCACCTAGTCATGTTAAAAGTGTGACTACCCTATTTTATATTTTAATTATTCCTGAGAATCCCCTTTGCTATTTTTGCCTACACAAGCATATTGACTTGTAATGCATTTCATGTCATTTTAATGTTATAGTTTCACTTGCTTATATATATACTTTTCAGTACTTAAAAATGTATATTTGTATACATATCTTATCTAGGCTTATTTAATTCCTCTTTAATTTCAAAAACATATGCACCTATATGTATACAGGTTTTCAAATCCTTATAACATATATATGTATAATTTTTTTTTCTGGGTTTTAAATAAAATCTGTTTACCGATTTTAAAATAAAACTTACTTCTCTTATTTTCTGGGATGATCCATATAATTCCAGAAATCAAATATCCATGTCACAAAATCATGTTTGTAATGCTTTTTAATCCTTGTTTTAAATTCAAGAAATCTGGAGTTCTTCCTTGTGCCATATCAGTGTGCACGTGCACACATGCACACATACTTGCACACAATTAATTCCATATATTCTTATACAAATAAATTCAGATATTTTCAAAATTCAACTAAAATAAGATTCCATGAATTTCTGGGGCATTACAATCACCCCACCTTTTTAGGAATTGTGTCCTCACAAGTTTTCTCATTTTGACTTTAAACATTTTCAGATTTTATAAAATCTATCAAACATAGCATAAACAAACAATTCAGCCAAAACAACCATACATATTAAACTTTTTAGGGATTTAGATTTTTACCTTCCACTGCAAAAAGCTTAGGGTAATCCATCTTTATCTTATCCTCTAACTCCCATGTACAATCATTAGGGTCTAGGCTCCATTGAACCTTTACCAATTTCAAAGTTTTGCTCCTCAACTTCTTTTCCTCTTTAGCTAAAATCCCCACTGGTTCTTTCTCATAGACCAAGTCAGGATTTATTTGAACTTGAGTTGGTTTCTCTAGAATTTCCTCTTTATCATGCACCCATCTCCTAAGTTGTGATACATGAAATACATTGTGCATTGCACTCATCTCTTCAGGTAGCTCCAACTTATATGCTAATGAACCTATTTTTTCCAAAATCTTGTAAGGTCCAACATATCTTGGGGTAAGTTTTCCCTGCTTGCCAAACCTCAACACCTTCTTCATAGGTGAAACTTTGATGAAAACATAATCACCAACTTCATATTCTACCTGCTTCCTCCTCATATCTGCAAACTTCTTTTGCCTATCTTGAGCTGCTGCCATTCTTCTCCTCACTAATTCAATTTTCTCTGTAGTCTCTTTAACATACTCAGGCCCTAAGACAGCCTTTTATCCTGCTTCAACCCAACATATTGGTGACAAACATGGTTTGCCATACAAGGCTTCAAATGGTGCCATCCTATGGTGCTTTGATAACTATTGTTATATGTAAATTCAGCCAAATGGAGGTGATCTTCCCAATTACCTCCAAAGTCCAATGCACATGCCCTCAACAAATCCTCCAAAACTTTATTTATCACTTCAGTTTGACCATCTGATTGGGGGTGGTATGCAGTACTCAAGCATAACTCACTTCCCATGGCTTCTTGTAAGCTCTTCCAAAATCTGGATGTAAAGATTGTGTCCCTATCACTCACTATAGTCTTAGGGATTCCATGCAATCTTACTATTTCTCTCATGAATATTTGAGCTAGTTTAGGTGCATTTCTTTCTGCCTTCACTGGTATAAAGTGTGCCACTTTAGTCAATCTATCAACTACTACCCAAATGCTTGTGTTTCCTCTTTTTGACCTAGGCAGACCATCTATGAAATCCATAGATATATCTTCCCACTTCCACTGTGGTATACTTAGAGGTTGTAATAGGCCTGAGGGTCTTTGGGTTTCTGCTTTGACTTGTTGGCAAGTCATACACTTTGCAACATGTTTGGCCACATCAGTTTTCATCCCTCTCCACCAATAATCCCTCTTCAAATTTTGGTACATCTTGGTGCTGCCTGGGTGTATAGAATATTTGCTCCTATGATATTCATTAAGTATCTCTTCCTTCAATTCTATATCCTTTGGAACACATATTCTACATTTATTCCTTAAGTAACCATTCTTATCAATGTGGTAGTTTGCTACTTCTTCTCCTTTTTCTATTAAAGTCTTCTTTTCTAATAAATCTGGATCTCCCCCTTGCATTTTTCCCACTTTCAAAATTAAATCTGATTGCAAAGTTATCAAACTTAATTTTCCTTTACTCCCTTCTTCAATCATCTCCATGTTTACCTCACTGTTTTCCTCAATTTCCAAATCAGTAAGTAGAGATAAATTTCTAAACTCTTCTATCATTAGCATGGCTACTTTTGCATGCTGCCTGCTCAAAGAATCTGCAACCTTATTAGCTTTTCCTGGAGTATAAAGTATGTCTAAATCATATGCTGCTAGAAATTCAACCCATCTATGTTGCCTCATATTCAAATCTTTTTGTGAAAAGAGATATTTCAATGCCTTATGGTCTGTGTACAAAATAAACTTAGCACCTAGAAGATAATGTCTCCAGAGCTTTAGTGCATATACCACTGCTGCCAACTCAAGATCATGGGTTGCATACTTTGATTCATGTGGCTTCAATTGTCTTGATGCATAGGCTATAACTTGATCTTGCTGCATCAATACAGCTCCTAGCCCAAAACCACTTGCATCAGTATACACAATCAAATCCTCATTTCCTTCTGGTACTTTCAACACTGGTGCATTGACTAAGGCCTCCTTGATTCTACTAAAGGCTTGTTCATATTTCTCAGTCCATATAAAGGGTTGGTTCTTTCTAGTTAGGTTGGTAAGAGGTGATGGCATCTTAGAAAAATCTTTTATAAACCTCCTATAATACCCTGCCATTCCCATAAATGACCTAACTTCTCCCACTGTGCTTGGCCTTTTCCATGCTTGGATTGCCACAATTTTATTGGGGTTTACAGAAATGCCTTTGGTAGATATAACATGCCCAAGGAAATGCACTTCTTCTTTCCAAAATGCACACTTAGAAAATTTTGCTTTTAAATCTTTTTCTCTTAATCTAGACAAAACAAGGTGTAAATGATTTTCATGTTCCTCTACTGTTTTAGAATAGATCAAAATATCATCAATAAAAATCAAAACAAACTTGTCTAAATAATCCCTGAATATCCTATTCATCAAGTCTACAAAGTATGATGGAGCATTTGTCAACCCAAATGGCATGACAAGAAACTCATATAAACCATACCTAGTGTTAAAGGCTGTGTACTTAACACTTGAGTCCTCAACCTTCATCTGATGGAATCCAGATGCCAAGTCTAACCTAGAAAATATTTTTGCTCCACTAAGTTGATCAAAAAGATCATCAATTCTAGGTAAGGGGTACTTGTTTTTGATAGTGACTTTGTTTAGCTCCCTGTAATCTATGCACATTCTTAAAGTACCATCATGTTTCCTTACAAACACTACTGGAGCACCCCAGCATGAATTACTTGGTCTTATAAATCCTTTGCTTTCCAACTCTTCTAACTGTTTCTTCAATTCCTTCAACTCACTTGGCCCCATCCTAGTGGGTTTCTTAATAATTGGACTTGCTCCTGGTATCAGATTAATCTGAAATTCCACTGGTCTGTGGTGTGGAACACCCTTAACTTCTCCAAACACATCTAAGTATTTGTTAATTATGGGGATTTCTTCAATAGAAGGCTCACTGGAATCCTTACTTAAGTCAATCAAGTGATATAATTTTCTTTCCTTGGCTATTTCACACAAAATTGTGATTCTTTGACCTCTAGAATTTTGTAATGATATGGTGGATGAGTCTAAATTAATTATTGCTTTGTATTGTCTTAACCAGTCTACACCCAATATAACACCCATATTTGGGTAATTTAAAACATATAAATTGGAAATAAAAACATTTCCTCCTATGTTTAATTCCACATCCACACACATCATGTCTAAAACACTAGAACTTCCCAATGGGATTTGCACTAACAAAGGGGTTTCAACCAGTATGCAATTTAATTTAAGCAATGCAACTAACTCATGGGAAATCAGAGAATGTGTTGCCCCTGTATCATACACTACTGATATGGGTAGGGTACAAATAAATAAAGTACCTTCCACTTGACCATGGTTTTCTGCATTAGCCTCTACTGTGGATTTGCTTCTGCTTTCCAAACTTGCTAGCTTCCCTTGCTGTTTATACTCAGGGCAGTTTCTCTTGATATGTCCCTCCTTACCACATAGGTAGCATTTGAAAGCTCCTCCCTTCAATTCTGGGCACCTTGGTTTGATATGTCCCTCTTTTCCACAATGATGACATGTTATTTTTCTCTTTATATCAGTGGTCTTAGTATCATTGGTTTTCTTGCCTTCTATCTCCTCCTTCTTTTTGTCATAGGGATGATACCTTCCCCTATTTTTCTTATTGTTGTTATTCTTAAAATTCTTATACTTCTCCCTTTCCTTGTCATGTTGCTCAAATTTTAAGGCCAGATCAATGATTTGATCAAAAGTTTTATCTACATATGGAAACATAGCCCTACTAAGCCCTGGGTTCAAACCCTTAATATACCTATCATTCTTTGATGCCTCATCAGCCACAAGCATAGCTCCATACTTAGACAAGCCCTCAAACCTATGAGTATATTCAGTCACATTAAAAGTTCCCTACCTAAGTCTGATGAATTCTTCAAGCAATAGAGTTTTGGCTGATGCTGGAACAAATCTAGCTTCCAACATCTCCTTGAATTGATTCCAAGTGATCTCATTTTCATTTCTTCCAGCTATGATCACCTCCCACCAGCTTAAAGCTACCCCTTTCAGTTGTCTTGAAGCTACTTGCCTCTTCCTTTGATCATCCAATTGCATGTCATTGAAAACTCTGTCCAGTGTTCTCAACCATGCTTGAATTTCCATCACATTCTCAGTTCCTTCAAAACTCCTGCCTCCCAAATTGGAATAAGTCTTCAGTAGTTTTGAAAGTTCTTCATGTGGGTTCTCAGGCCTATGCCCAATTCCATCCCTTAACGCCCTCATAAAGTCTTGCATATCAAGCATTTGTGGTGCACTTGATCCTGCATGGTGATGAGATCCTCTTCCTACCATGGTCTGCTAACTAAGTTCTGGGCAAATGGTATTAGTATATTATGAGTACTTCTATAATTACTATTTTCTTATCTAAATTATTTCATCCAACAAACAGACAAAATACATTTCCATAATACTTAGCAATCAATGCAACCAAGTGCTCTGATACCAACTGAAATGACCCTCCTCTTTCTACCTTAATTTCATAAGGATTTTTTTTTTACTTCATCAAAGGGAATTTAAATCAAATAGAAATCAAAATGCCATACAAGCTATTGACATAGCCACTTATTTCTTTTCTAAGTAGGCAAATTAGGCAAAATCAGCAGTTCAGACGTCTAAATTCTTATGACAGGCGTCTAAACTTAATCCCAGACGTCTAACTAATTATGACAGACGGCTCAGAGATCTAAAATTGAAACAGAGAGAAAAAGACATTTTGAACTAAATTCAGACATCTAAATTTTTGTGACAGACGTCTACATTTAACCTCAGACGTCTAAATTATTATGACTGATGTCTAAGTTTAATCTCAGACGTCTAAATTATTATGACTGACGTTTAAATTTGATCTCTATATACATGCATATGCACATTCAATCTATATGTGTCTGGATGTCCACCTACACTCATTTGCACTTTTAAGTTTGATTTAAACTTCCTTTGAACTATCAGAGTCATTTTTTTTTCTTTCAAACAATTCAACCAGGATTCAAAACTTATTACCAATATAAATATATCAGTGCATCCCTAGTAATATACACATACATATGAGGATGTACGTGTTTCTCTTGTTTAAAATCAGAGTATATATATATATATATATTTGTTAAACAAGAGTATCCTGCTTGATTTGGATTCTAGCAGTTCTGAATAAAGTTAATTACTATATACTTTTGAATATTTGTAACAAGTCAGTAAATCCTATGCATATCTAATTTATATGAACTTAAAAATATCCACAAGAATAATTCCAGGTTTTTATAGCTAAACTTAGATTTTTAACCTTCAAACTTAAGGTTTTAAGTAACTTGAAATTAACTAATACAATATATGTACATATACATATCCATTTCTAAAATACAGGCATATATCTTTTACAGATTTTCACCATAATACTCAAATATATATTTTCTTGCAAAAATTAGACCAAGTCTTTAGATTAATCCCAAACTTAGTACATCACTAGATTCATTTAGAACAACCAATAAATCCAAGCCTTTAAGACCATTACATAACAACCAAAACAGAACTATAAAAACTCCCCAGATTACATGCAAATATTTCATTCTAAGTTCTTATTCAATTCTAATTTAGCATGCTTATATAATCACTCTCATTAGCCACAGCAGCTTCCTATTTAGATCCAGCATTTCCTGAAAGAACATTAGAGGCTGCCCCATTTTAGATGAGACACCCCAGATGCCATAAGCAAACAAGGGTCAGATACAAGATCTGGTATGAGTAAAATCAAAAATTCCATGATATTAAGTAAATGAGTGAGACATAAATATTTTGTACAAGTGGGCATATCTTCTTTGAACAATTTTCCTAACTTGTTTATAATGTACTTGTGCATATATGATCAGTATTTAAGACTAATCATGTACACACATTCAACCATGCAAACATATATTTCAAATAGAAATACTCAGGAACTATCATAGCTCCAGTCCAACCATCTTAGGAATAACTCAAGTTCCTACTTCTTCAATTTAAGGTTGCATTTACCAAATTAATTCCTAGCCTCATCTGCCATAAAGGAATCACGGGGACACATTGCAATAAAATAATTCACAATATTGCACAAAGATCTCAGGGCTTAAACAAACCATGTGCCAACTTGCATACTTCATATATGAAAAGCATTCCAGCAGTCTTCTTGGCTCACAATCCTTAGTTTATTTACTAAGTGTTCATGTTTAATCCTATCGTGAGATAGCTAGGTGACTAAATCCCAGTATACATGAAACATTACATAGAGTTTACAAGCATAACTCAAGAACAATCTAACATTCATGTCCAGGGAAAATCATATTATCAAGTATTTTGGCTTAAAGAAAATACAAGAATATTTACAACTGGGAATAAAGACTAGGCATGTGGGTTATTATTGTTTCATAAGCAACCATGTTTGAACTAAATTCAAGATCTAGCTTAAACAAGATTTCTGGCTCATGGATTTTCTATTTGATCAAGGGTTCAGCACTTTTGGATATTTCCATTGCAACCTTGAATCTTTCATTTGAGCCTCAGCACTTACACAAGTGTAATGCAACTCATATACATTTTGGTTTCTATGTTTTCCATGCCATATCTAAACCAGTTACAAGTATTCTCTATTTACTTTCATGATTTCATACTTTTACCTTTCTGGGTGTAACCAAACAGAGAAAAACACTCAAACATCAAAGCAATCAAAACATCCAGAAACACCCATTAAAACATCCATTGAAGCATCCATTAAAACCATAGTAATGGAATAAAAAACATGTAGAAAAATAACATAAGTCTGGCTGCCTCATAACAGGACTTAATGCCATGGGTTTAGTGAGATTACTCACTTGAATATTTCTTCTTATAAATCCAGAAAATCCCTGAGTGTATTTTCTCTTCCTTTAAAATGATTCTTCTTTTCCTATTATAAGTAGCTCGGGTAAAACAATTTCTCTGGCCATAACTACTTATTTATAAACATATTTTTTTCTAGGGTTTTTCTCAAGATAAAATTCCATTTCTGTCCTGGCTAGCATCATGCATTGTGTGTTTGCATTTTCTCATTTTTATCCCTAATTACCCCCGGTCATATTACCAATTAAAGGCTGCATTTTCTTTTCTTTACTTTTTCAGAAAATGGCCACTCACCTAGTCATGTTAAAAGTGTGACTACTCTATTTTATATTTTAATTATTCCTGAGAATCCCCTTTGCTATTTTTGCCTACACAAGCATGTTGACTTGTATTGCATTTCATGTCATTTTAATGTTATAGTTTCACTTGCTTATATATATACTTTTCAGTACTTAAAAATGTATATTTGTATACATATCTTATCTAGGCTTATTTAATTCCTCTTTAATTTCAAAAACATATGCACCTATATGTATACAGGTTTTCAAATCCTTATAACATATATATGTATAATTTTTTTTTCTGGGTTTTAAATAAAATCTGTTTACTGATTTTAAAATAAAACTTACTTTTCTTATTTTCTGGGATGATCCATATAATTCCAGAAATCAAATATCCATATCACAAAATCATGTTTGTAATGCTTTTTAATCCTTGTTTTAAATTCAAGAAATCTGGAGTTCTTCCTTGTGCCATATCAGTGTGCACGTGCACACATGCACACATACTTGCACACAATTAATTCCATATATTCTTATACAAATAAATTCAGATATTTTCAAAATTCAACTAAAATAAGATTCCATGAATTTCTGGGGCATTACAAAACTCATCTCCAAAATCATATTTTACATGACATAAAATTTTCTCATGGCATTTGAAATCAATTATAATCAGTTTTACCCTTAAAACCATGTAAAATGATTATCTAATATTTTGCTTAAATCAAACATACCAAAATCCAAGCATATCATCAATAAAAAATTATCTTAATATTGGATTTAATCATAAACCTGAAAACAAATGATCATAAAACAAAATAGAGATGATTTAGATTATTATTCACCTTGATTAGGATAAGGACTTTGAGATTTGATTGTGATTAATTCCCCTTGCTTAAATCCTTAGCTTTAATTTCAATCTCTATGTAGCGTATTTCCCTTGGTCTGGTTCCAATCCTACTGTTTTCCTTCCTAGATCCGCTTTGTCTTCTCTCAAATCGCTAGATCTTCTTTAATCTTGTTCTTTTATATTTGATTTTATTTTTGTTTATTTATATGTAAATATAAGAAATAATGGAGGAGAGGTAAGAAGATGACAACAACTAGGATTAGAGAGAAGAGTGGAGAGTTAGGTTAGGTTAGTGGTTTAATTCATAGGAGATCTATATTAATCCTAAGCATTGATTGATTGCTTTATTTCCATGTAATCCTATCTTATTAAACCTAGACCATTAGATTTGATCCAATGAACCTAGACATGTTTTTAAATAATATGTCCAGCCTCCTTCTAAGGTTAACAATATGTGCACATGCCTATAACATCGATCAATCCATAAATCAATAAATCAATTTTTATTTACTTTCCTTTCTAAATAAAATATTCCCATTACCATCATTTATGTTACGCTAATTAACTCATTTATACCAATTTAGTCCATAATACTTATTCACATTTTACACTTTACTACTAAAAATATGGCAAAGTACCATGTATTTAATTCAAAAGTATATTCATATATATACATATACATATACACACACATGTTGGTTTCCTCTTTACTTATTGAAGGACTCTAGTGAAGATTTATTTATACAAAAAGTCATTTCTTTATTCGTGTCCCTTTATTTGTATAAATAAACCATTTTCCTTTTCCAACAATTACATTGCCCAAATCAATTCAACAAATTTACTACTTAGGCCAGTCAATTAAGATTCTACTCTTAATTAATACTCTTAATTTCCATTCCATATTTTGTTAACTAACGTCTTTTCTCTATATATCCCTTAAAACAATTTGTTATCCAAACATATAATTTTTAAACATATCGTTCAAAATGTTTAACTTTTATTAAATGCTGGATTTTAAAAATAAACCTTTTCCTCTTGCATAAACTGTTATTCTTTTCAAACATGCATTAACATCTTCCTTTTGTTTGATTACCATTTCACTACCTTAATTTATTGCATTCCTTCTTATAACGTGGCTAGCACCCTTATTTAAACATATTTACATCTCCAATCAAACCTGAACTTTTATGTTTGGTAATAAATATCCCTATTCTTTAGTATCCATGTTTACATACTTCTTTTAAGATAATTTCTACTTTCTTATACATTTATTTTCCAAACTTACAATTGCGTAACTTTTATGAAATGCTCAATTTTCAAAATAAACTTTTATATTTGCGCATATGAATATCTTTACATTCTTCTCTTTTAACTGCATATACCTCATCGTACCCCTTTTTCTTCCTTTTCCTTTATTAGTGTAATTCGTACACATTTAACTTATTTCTTAACAAATAATTTTTTCTTTATTCTAGCATTAATCCCTTATTTTCAAAGTAGACGCAAAACGCAAAATGCGAGCTATAGTAAATGCTCTGTATCTTCTTTATACGGTATCCATTTCCGATAATTTATATATATGAATTTGGACTAGAAAAATCTACTTAATACAGTGGAAAAGTCAAAATTCCCAAATTCATTTATTTGTGAAAATTTACCATTCCGTCTTTTTATGTAAAATTTACGTTTTTAACATTTTAATTCATTATTAAAACTCACGGGGTGTTCCAGAAATGATCTACGTACAACTTACATATTTATTCCTATTGATTTTTCTTAACTATACCAAATTCTTTTTATTCACATCCTTTATTATTTACATTCATTCTTTCCTTAGTATATTTCCTTTGGTACTAATAACACTTAGGAACCCTTCCTAAAATTTTACTTAAGTTTATAAACACCTAGAAACACAAATTCGGTATAATCAACCCTTTAAACTTCCGTTTCATAACCATTCACTTCATACTAAATCCATTTTATCCTATCAATTTGTGATCAAAAATTATCTTTGCTTTAAACACTTTTTTAAGTTGCTTCTTTATTACTAATTAATTTATCAATTAATGATTCACATTATCTCTTAGATTAGGAAAATTATATAGATCGAGTAACTCCGTAATGATACTAAGGAACTGGGTACTGCCAATAGTATAGTATATCCTCTTAACCAAAAGGGTAATACTTAAGAGAATTGTTTATCATCCGAACACATCTTCTGCCCCTTTTTCTTCTTCTTTTGAGTCACTCGAACTAGTTATCATATCATACTTGAAACTATATTATTGTTTTATTTCAATTGGTTTCTTAACTATACAATTTTTTTTGGCCAATAGTATTTAAATTCCTAAGTGTTGAAACCTCAAAAACATTATTAAAAAAAAAAGTTAAAATTACTCTTATTAAAATAATTTCAATTCAAATTTCATCTTCATTTCTTAATTTAGTCTTCGGTCAAAATACCTTATTGGGTCTAATCTTAGTTTATCTATAGGTTTAAGAGAGGTAAATTATGACAAAATCGATTATCAAACAAGGATAAATGGAAGTAATAACACATACACACACACACACATTTATATATATAGAATATTGTTTAAGCAATATCCGCCCATACATACATGTTAAGGAAGTATACTTCAAAAGATTACAAATGACAAAAGACATTCTACTTAGAACAACTTAGGATAGCATTACGTGACACTTACTCGTGCCAAACTAATCCTTCCATAACTTTTTTTCCTTTTTCTGCGGAAGTATATGATTTTGTGATGATAACAAAGGGTCTAGGCTGCTCCTCTAGCTTGAGCATTGGAAGTCTTTGATGAAATGACCCTTCAGGTGGTAGTAGTAACAATCTTTTGGTGCAGTTTGTTTTTTGGACTTTTGTCTCTTAAAAGCCTTTGCCTTTGCCTTCACCCCTAACTTACATTCCCTTACAAAGTGATCTCTTTCCCCATATCTAAAGTAACCATGTTTGGACAACTCTGTTTTGAACCTATGCTTCTTTTCCTCAGTTGATATTGCAGTAGTTGGTTGTGGAATGAAATCTTCAAATTTTAGGGCATTACTTATCATCTCCTTGAATGATCCATGGATATACTTTACCATGTTATTATGTAGCTTGTTACACCCGCCTAACCAATTCTTAAATTCCTTGATCGATTCTGAACCCAAAAACTTCTTTTAACTTAAGATCTCAAATTCATGGCATAAGGAAACAAATTCACTAGGTTTTGTTCTTCCTTCACATCATATCCCTTAGTTTCACAACTTCTTGCATTCATAATTCTTGAATTTCCTGAATTTACATCAAACATTTGACTTTTACTTAACTAAAATATAACATCCTAAAACACCATACCTCTTTGATATTATTATTGTAAACATCTTTTAGTCAAACCATGAAATTCTAATCATAAGATGTTTACACTTAAAATTCTTTTACTAATATGTTTTTTTAAACCATCATTTTGAATCACCAATATGTTTAACTTTTCAAAGATATCCTATGTATCAAAAATGTAACCCTGAGTAAATTTATTTCATTTACCAATTTTCCAAAACAAAAATCATTTTTATATAGCATTAACAAATACGCGCTCTTATATATAATACTCTTAACTCATTCTAGGGTGTCACTTACCCTATCTCTAATGAGTTACTCATCCTAGGATATTACTAACCCTTTCTCTAATGAGTCTTTACCCCTATCAGGCTCAGGTGTTCGCTCAACCTAAACTCCGATACCAAATGTAGAGGTCCAAATTTCCGTACCCTTTGAGTCGACAATAAACCACACATGCCCAACCTGAATTGAACGAAAAGATGGATCATTAAAGGTAAGAAAGAAAAATAGGCATAACATAATCTCACTCGAATGGAATAACATATACTACTGAACAATAATCTTTACAGTGGAATATTTTAAAATACATACAATAGAGTCTAATCTAGATTCAGCTTGGACAGTTGTAAACACATATCCTTTCAAATGTTGAAAAACATCAAACAAATGCAATATATGCAGCGGATAATAGAATACATCCATACGTTGATGAAGATCTCCAATTCTCCTTTGGAAACTCCAAGCGTCTTTAGCTAATCCAGAAACTACTCGGATCTGACTCGAGTATTGAAAATACCCGGATCAGGCTTGATAAACCAGCATGAGAAACTCAATTCATAAATGACAGTGTCAAATATCAGACTTGGTGATAAATCCTTTTGAAAAGAAAGAGTATCTCATAAGACCACACCTCACATAAAGACTGATGGGTTTTTACTTTGATAACTAAAACATTTTTATTAGATCATTCGATATTATTTTTAATGACATTCTTTGAAAAATATTTTGCAAGTAAACATATTAATCTTAGCCGAAATTGTTACATTGATTAAATTCTGGCATGCTAGCTACAAAGTATGTTCTAAAATCAAAATTGCAAAGGCACTTATATTAGAGAATGGATTTCCATACAAATGACTAGGTGAATGGACTACCTTTCGGTAGTACATCTCTAGAGAAATGTACCGAGAACCACACATGGATCCTCTACCACTACAAGACCGGCCTACCTCTAACTAGATAGTACCGACTGCATCAATCCTCGGTCGTTACTGACCTATACGAGCGCGCTCTAGCATAAACCAGATTAATTTAATCCCGAACTTTATAACGGGTAGAAATATGTCTAGAATGGGATGATCATACCCTAATGGTTGCAAACCATATAGCCTTGCTACATCTACCCTTTTTTGGTCATTTCCTAGTGTGAGGCCTGAGGTAACGATTACCTTTCACATAGCACATCGCCTTTCCTCTTTGAATGCCACATTGCCATTCCATAATTACACAATTGAATTCTAGAAACGTATCACCTCTGAGTTCGTATGTCTCGGAGAAGGGTGTTAAGCTAAGAGAATTTTCCTTCTCCACCACCAAGCATATGATATGTTTATAGAGATCAATCAATGTGATTTTTAAAATGCAACATCAGACATTCATCCATACAAGTTGTCCAGCAACAGGACAAATCAAAGGGACTCCTTCTACGACATCCTTTTTGGGAATCACCCTTCAGATCAGTAGCGATTAGTCCTTGCAAATCGAAGATTTTCATAACAGAACACTACTGCCACCATAATTGTATGATATGGTAATTTCCTCGAGGGTCTAGTGCCAAGTAGCCCTACGTCATAAAGATCTTCGTCTTCAATGATCTTTTTTGAGCGAGACGGGTGTGTAGCGTGACACTACACAGCCGATTAGTAGCATATATATAATAATGTTGTTTCGATCAACAAGCCTGATCGATGGCACGTATCACAAGCATAGAAATGATACAAACCACTAATAAAGACTGAGAGCATATACACAAACAGCAAGACAAAATACCAAAATGGATGTCAGAGCTCTGAACGCATCAAGTGTCTACCAGCTAAGGCTATGGCTGCTGGTCTTCAATGATCTTTAACTTCAACATATTTTACTTCGAAAACGTAAATTAGTTCGAAGTGGTTTTCAGATAGGAATCACCCAAATCCGACCACGGTTTCTTCGAGATCCAATCATCGATAGAAAATGTGATTATGTGTATATAGGATTTGTTACACCTCTTTTCATTTTAACTTTTTTACCGGCTAATCAAAACCCTTTTAACTATGGAAATCTTTAAGTCATTTACTTAGGAAAAATTAATTTCTAATCAAATAGTAATTCCATCTTTCGAAAACATGTCTTAACCGAGTCAAAAACAATGTTATTTAAGACATCGTTTACTGTAAACCCAAAACCTATTATATTGAGTAAAAGATTAGACTAATCATACCCAGACTAATTTCCATAATCAATTCATACTATTCGTGGAATAACGTTGAAATCGCCTTTTAAATTCACCGGGATAGTACAAATTTCCTCCTCATAACTTAATACAGAGTTAAGCTAGAGTATTCCTTATATTATTAGAAATCTGGTTTAATTAACTCCGTTGAAAATTTCTTACATTTGGAAAAAATTAAATGAGATCTTTCTTTTAAAGCATCCGTGCTTTCCCTTTGATCTGTTCCCCCCTCGCCTAGAAAGAGAAAACATAGGCCAGGTAAGTTCAGGGCACTAGTTACTCCATTCCTAACTTTAGTTACACACCTTATTTTATCTTTCCAGATCTCACAGGCAGGAAAAATATACTATTTGTTTCCACATACCCAGTTTGTTATTCAAGGAAATGATTTCAATTATATTGTTTAAGTGTTATAAACAATTTCTCTTAACCATTTATTTAAACTCTTATTAAAACTTCCAAATCATCTTTAAAATACCGAGTTGTTTATTTAAAGGCATTTATAAAAAAATCGGGGAATAATAGTTAATTTTAAATTTATATTTCTAAAGTTTATTAAAATTGCTATAGAAAAGTGCTACGGATAGTGTTTTAAAAGCTTATTTGATTTAAAACAATATTTTTATCATTTGGAAATTCATATTTATAACTCAAATCTCTTTTAATACATTTTAACATATTTATCAAATTTATTTCATATTTTTAAACATTTATATAATATTTATGTTAAAGAATTTTATACTTTGGTCACTTAACTACAAAAATGCGATTTTCCTGAAAACTTGATTTGGACATATCTTAAAATCTACAAGATGAGATCCTTGTTTTTCTTTTCCATTTGAAAACTACGATTATAAGGATCCGGAAAATTCTTATTTCAAAGATTTTCGACTTAATTTGCACCCTATACATTGATTTAAAGTTACGGGTCGAAAATTACGAACTCCCGCTACGCAACAGGCTCGATTTTGACCATTTCGGTGAATTTTTCCGAAACTCATCCAAAACACTTCAAAATTGTTCTAAAGCCATATTAAAACTATTTTAACTAATTTAAAACAATATTCTATCGTTAAATCATATTTTTAGCTCATTATCTCATATTTGAATATTATATTATTGTAATATTCACTTTAAAACTTTTCAAAATCATTAAGTTATTTACTTTTCCAAATTTACAACTTAAGAATATTTTTAATGTTAGTAACTTAAAAATCCAAAACGATTACTTTCATTTTTCAAAATACTTCCAACTTTTAGCTTTAACCTTTTGTTTTCAAACCAGTTTCTAACTTTTCCGGAACAAACTCTTTTCTATAGTTAATTCGAAAAGAGGCTTAATTAAGCTAAGTATATCATATATAATTTTAAACAAATGTGGTCTCAAATCAACTATTATAAATCATGACAAGTAAAGTAGCTATAACTAACTTTATTTAAATTGGTCTCAAACCCTGCCTAAGCGGTCTGGTTAGAGCGCCTCCTAGAGGGAGGATGAAGTAAGCCTTTAGTGCCGTCATCAAAGGCCTCATTGAAACACCGAACTTGCTTTTAGTCCCTACCATCAAAGGCCTTACTGAAGCGTCACCTGGAGGGAGGTCGGGTAAGTCTTTGGTCCTGCTTAAGATAGCTGACCAAACACACCGGACAGTAGACCTAATCCATCACCTAAGATGGTGATAAAGGGTCCGAGCAAAAGAGTGCTCCCATATCGATCAAAATAGAGCCAAATAGTGCTCTCAAATGTATCAAAATTTGAGTCGAAGAAGTGCTCCTGAATCAATCGAAATCATATCCAAGTAGTGCTCTCAAGTCTAAAAAAGTTTAAACCAAGTAGTACTCTCAACCAACAGTCTTCCTAGAAAGATTTGAGGAAATTCAAGCCGAGTAGCGCTTCAAATCTTTCTAAACCCCAAGGAGAAAAGATCTTCAAATATTCCATTGCCAGGTATAAGTTTATGATCTTCTACTATTACCGGATATAGATTTATGGTCTTCTATTATTCTATATACGAATTTCTGGTCTTCTATTATTCTAGGTGTGGATTTCTGACCTTCTAGATGGGGATTTCTGATATCTATATTGTTGCGGGATCTAATATCATTTAAACGGGAATCTCTATTATTAAACATCCACATTGAGTTATAAAAGGCTCAATCAGCAGCAATCTCGGTTTTACAAAAAAGTAAAAAGTGAGCTTAGAAACTCAAAGTATCGAAAAGTGAAATACTAAGCATCATGCAATTTCAAGTCAAAATCAAACTTCAGTTCTTACTTACATATCCAAGGTAATATTCATTCAATTACAAACTGTTTACAATTTGATACACTGTTTACACAGTTGCAGGCACAAAAGACAGATAAAAGAAAGAAAAGCTAATGAAGGGCGGTTCTTGTTACAGCCTAAGATTCTGTGCCCATTTATCCAAACACTTGGCTATTAAGGGATCAGTGATGTGATGATTGGCATGTCCATGAGTTCCTTGATTTTCTTTTCCCTTTTATGAATGGTGTATGCATCATTAATCGAGTTGATATACTCTTTCAGGGTATGACGAAGAGCCTTATTAGCTCCTCGCAAAGTTCGAATCGTATTCGTCAACCTTTTGATTTCTTGATTAAGATCATACTTCTCACGTTCTAATTTTTAAACCTTATTTTCATATTTATTGATGCGTTGGGATATCTTTTCCTCCCACTTCTTATTGAAATACCACATCATTTCGAATTTGACTTGATTACCCCATTTAGAGATCGCTACATTATTCAAACCTAGAGGAGGGTTTAGCAAAGTAGAAACACATGATTAGTCGAGGATGTGGATCTTATTCTCCATTTGGGAGTAGAAGAGGGAAGGCTAAAATCACCTCCACTTACAATAAGCTCCAAAGATTGGCATGATGTTTGGCTTTTTGTTAGCTCTAATTCGAGATCACTTATTTTCTGATGAAGCTTAGCTATCTCAATGCCAGCTTCAACAAAGAAGTTAGATCCCTGAGCCATGTCCTTTCTCTTTTTCAACAATCGAAGCTTTTTTTTCTTTCTTTAAGTTCTGCCTCAATGAGTGCGATTATTTCTTTATAAGCACTAAAAGCTGATTTTAATAGGAAATAGTTCCTATGCCAATCTCGTGCCTTTGGGTTATTTAGGAATCGTAAAACCGAGTCATTTTGAGATGATCGTTTCTCCTTCATATATGCAAACAACCGATCTTTAACTTTAATAATTCTTGTGGTGTCTAAGGAATCAGATTTAGGCGCTAATTGAGCATCTTATTAAAAGTAAAGAAAACAAAAATCAATACACGAAAGACAAACTCTTCCATTAATAACAAACGAAGTTTACAAATAATAATTAGAGTCAAGGTTACATTACAATTCCATTTCAATAACATTTAATTAATGTTCAAAGTTTTGAAACCACTGCCTTACAGACAAAGTAAGTGTAGAATCAAAAGAGGCCTTGATTCATCTAGAGTATAAATTAGAGGAAAACGATGATAATTCCATTCTCTGACTAGAGGGCTATCATGACCACATATTATTTTTGTGTAGTAGGATTGGATTTCACAAATTAATTTCTCCTTCTCATCACCTAGAAATTCAAAGTAGAAACGAGGAAACTGCATGTAAATTTCGTATAAATTTCTTAGGATAAAGTGTCTTGCCAATTGTGATGTTTTGAGAATTAAATATTTCTCCTTAAACTCCTTCCTCAACCTTACAAATTTACTCAAGAGATCTCTAGGGACTGAACTACACAAGAAGTCTTTGATCTATGCAATATAGAAAACTAAATAATGAAATACATAAGTAAATCGAGTAACGTATCATTATTGTACAATCATTCAGGTTCCTACAAAATAGATTTCTTATAGATTTCAAAAATGGATCTCTTTCTATTATATTTAAGTTTCTTAGGGGGAAGAAAGTGTAAGGAAAGAGGAATGGGAGCGACTTGGGGAAGGTTCCAACATGCCTTAGGATGAGGACCAGTCTTATATTCATCCAAGTATCTATGGTGAAGGCATCTGAGCTAAACTCCACTGCTATTGCCTAAGTATGAGAAGTCAACAATGCAACCCCTACGATAAACTTTATACAGGAATTCCACCAAGGTGTCCATGTCATCGATCATCCAAAAAAGGTTCATCAATTCAGCATTCTCATTCAAGAGTATATCCCGGCGATGGCGAGCATTCTCCATCTGAGGGGAAACTTCTTTCTCCTTTATATACCTTACTCTCGATCCGCTTTTGGCCAGCTTCTTATGCTTCTCAGATAACTTATTATAATCCTTCATTTGTTTATCCAACTCTCTATTAAGGCTATCTTTGTATGTTTGCTTCTTCTCGATTATAACTTCATAATGGTACTTTGATTTCTCTTTAACTAAAGTAGTTAATAAATTAACTAAAGCTTATTTGATAATTGAAAATATTTGTGTAATGAGATCCATACCTGAGAAAGCGGTACAGTAGATGATGAGATTTTCTCTTTGTTTTTAGACTTTAAGCCTGAGGGAGCATTGTCCCCCTTAGGAAAAATTACCCTGGGAGGATCAAGAATTTCGGTTGCCCCTGCACCTTCGAAAGTTGAATCTAGATTAGTGTCTCTCATTCCATCCTTGTCAGCCGATGGTCCAAAAGTGCCATTTCCACCACCTCCACTATTGTCATCATCATCATCATCATTGTCGTTAGGACCATCATTACCATCATCACCCCTATCCTTATCCTTGTCATCCTCTTTCTCCTCCTCATCTGAAGTAGTCTCTTCATCAATTGGAGGATCATCAAAAGTCAATAACTTGGCGGCATCAACTTCCTCCTCTTCCTCAGGAATATAAGATCCCTGTGACATCTCTTTACATGAACTTATCATTCCATTCTAAAGAAAAAGAGGGAAAGCCAAAGTCCGAGCACTTGTAAGCGTTATCAGCATAGGCAATGAAGAGTGCCTCCTCGTGGGATCTCTCAATGATAATGTCAAGAGGCATGCAAAGAAAATGAGACACTTTTTGTTCGGCATCTTTAATTAATGTTGCCGACTTGTCTATAAGATCCTCCTTCCCTTTTAGCTTTATAATGAAAGATGTGTTCTCTGCCACAAGCCTAACTCCTTTCATTTTAGCTTCCTTAAGAGCGAGTTCTAAAGCCACTACCCTATCATTTGAAGTTTGAAGTAGGGTTTTCATTTCTTCAAGAGAGGCAGCTAGCCTGCCTTTCTCTTGCATAACTTCATCTCTTTCGGTAGTCAGGTCAATAACATGATTGTTAAGCAAGGAGTTTTCCCCCTTTAGCTTAGAAATTTCACTTGATGACTTCAAAGCCTCATCTTGGATTGAAAGCATATGCTTGGCAACCTGGAATAGATAATGAACTTGAATACGTGGGATATTAAGAGTTTAAAGTAGCTAGACATAAGGGGTACATACCAGTGCATGTTGTCTAAGAAGAGTGAATCGATGATCTTGGGTGTATGAAGAAGGTTGCAATGGCTGGGAATTAGCAAAAGAAGGGGATTGAATTACCGATTGAGGAAGGTCATTAAAATTGTTGATAGAAGCTGTCGATTGAGGCGTAGAAGGAAGAGAGCTCTTCGGAATAAAAGAAAAACTAAGCTCTTCGCAAATAGGGTTCAAGGCTTCTGGGGAGCTTGGGACGGTAATATGTTGGAGCATGTCCTAAGAACCTATGCTTCAATCACCTGTGGGTCTCATCTACGACAACATTAAGTTTCATTTTGCCTCCGGATGCATCAAGTTTTGGAATTTTCGGGTTTGAGTCAGCACCAACAAACCCTTCTTCTCCTATAATGGTTGGGACTTGCATGTCCCCGATCTTAGGCTTCTTGCTATGAATAGATGCAGCAACAGAACTATCAGCCATCTTTCTTTTGATAAGAGAAAACGAACTGGAAATAGCCTCTTTAAGAGATCGAGACTTGGGAGCTTGAACCGAAACAGGTGCATCATCCCTCTTTTGGTTTATCTTTGGAGGTGTCAACGGTGACTTCCTTCCCTGTGGGATCAACAACCAAAGTGAATGAGCCTGGACCAAAAGAATAAATTTGTGAGACGATATTACAATAAATTTTGAGTGATTATAATTATATCATACCGGGTACCCCAGGCTGCACGGGGAATTAGATGAAAAAAGTTTGGGCTTGCCCATTACTAATGATCCCTTGCCCTTAATGTTACGGTTTACCATTGGAGGTTGATTTTGTGACCATTTAAAATGATAGAGTGTTGACGAAGCTTGGCCAGGATTAGTAGTTTGAGTCTATTCCCTATTGTTTCTGCTGCTTTGGTCAGTGACAACGTAATTTCATGATCTTCCAAGTTCAGCTTTTTAGGAGCAGGGTCTGGAAGAGAGATACCTGCTAATAAGGAATAACAAACCAATACGGGTAAGCAAGAAAGAGGAGCTTGCTAGCAGTACAAAATGTCCCTCTAAGACTGGAGAAGCATTTCATAAGAAAAATTGAGTCTCATATACTTTTGCCTTATTAATAGTCATAGAAATTAAGCCTTTTTGATGAGGATGGATCCGATACAATTGATGGCCTACTTGATCACCAACTTTAGTAGGGCTAGCTATGTGATGAAGAATCCCATGACTAAAGCTAAGATTTATAAGTAGGTTAGGTACGCGTAAGAATTTGTTAAGAACTGGATCGGTGTAATATCCAAACGCATTAAGTATCTCAGAAGAAATTCAAGAAAAGAAAGATATCTGGTATGCCGGATATGTATAGTGGAGAAAGCGAAATATCTCTTCGGTGGGTTATAGATGTCATCCGAGGATCCTACAAGGATAGCTTCAACCTCGGTAATGCCAAATTGACTAAGAATGAATCCACCTCAACCTAGGAGGTAACATATAATTATTTGGAAACAACGTCTTCTTTCTTGCTATCTGAGGGTGAAGATTTGGTCTCCTTGATAGCTTTCTTAGAGGACTTCTTTCTAGACTATTGGCCTTACATTCTCTTGCCAGATGATATTGCTCCAAACTTAAGAAAATACCATGATTTATAAAAAAAATTCATCCATGCTAAATTTAAATCTAGAAATTATTGCCTAAGTATTCCACTATATGCCAAAGTGACGATGTGTATGAAACAATAACACTCAAATGACATTCGATAAATGCATTTAAAGACCTGAGCTTTGATCTTAATAAGAAACCTCATGAAAGGGTTATAAAGTGCGAGGTAACATGTGATATTCATAAGTCTATGACAAATAAGATAAATCGTCACCAAAAGTCACATATGATAAACGTTAAAAGTTAAACAGTCTAAAACCTGATATGATAATAACGCCGTGAATAGTGATATAATAAAGAGTAACATTCATATTAAAACCGATAACAAGTGAACTCAATAACTATGCTTAATGTGGAAGCCATGAGGGTGTCGACACCAGTGAATAGTAACAATATGAATTAGAGACATAATAGTTGGTTAAATGATTTACAACATGCCAAAAGTAGTAGTATCGAGAGGGTTGATGTCATATAGAGTCTCACTTGCAATGTTAAAAGTGGTTATGAAGAAGTAAAGGAAAACAGTGAGGCTCTAGCAGTTAAACTATGCTTGTAAACGAACATCGAATAAATGTTGTCGATGAGGTAAATCAATGTGCCTAATGTTGTCGAAGACCTCTATGTTTCCAACAAAGGGTCACAGTGCAGCTTAGAAAATGACATAGGAGATGACTTCGGTGTAGTCAACTGACAAGGAGTACCATTAGTATTAATTGACACGAAACCAGTGTCGTGCTGATTTGCACCGCATTTAGTCAATTTAAATACCTTAAGAACGATAATACTTATGACTTCGAATAGGTCGACGATCTTTATCCAAATTATTTACAATATGAACACTTTAGTAGTAAGAAGACAAAATGACATAAGGCCCTCATTAACAACAAGTAACATAATGTCGTCAAGAATGATCAATGACGAAAGCCGATGTTAAGATTATCTTTGTTGTTAATATACTATTTATGATACCAAGGCTTCGTGTTAGAAACAATTACTAATGAGGTAACAAAATAATAAAGGGTCTCACTAACATCGATTGTCAAAATAGAATCTAAAGTTATCAGTATCACTCATCATAACAAGGTTAGGAATGTCTCTCGAATTGTTCAATAATGGGTTTCGGGTCTAGTAAATTATAGTCTTTGATGAGCCTAGAACGTGTTTGATAAAATGCCTACTCCAATTAATAACAAAAAATCTACTATTAGTCTAACTTAAATCCATCTTTGCTGAGATTAATGAACATAAAAGCTTTAAGATCTAATCTGAGCTTTAGTTTGGAGTCAATAAGATTCAAATAGAATCTTTGAAAATAGCGAAATCCCCAAACCAAACCCTAATAATATTATTAAAACCTAATTTATAGAATCAACATCTTAACTTAATCAAATTGAAATAAAAATCGTACCTTAATAAGAACCAGGTAACTAAGAGCTGAAGAAATTTGGATACTTTTAAAGAGAATGTTGATTACTTGCTTAAGTTGTTACTTGCAGGTAAAGGAAGAAAAGGGAAGAGCCTACCTATTCACAGAAAATTATAGGCGTGTTGGAGCCATCCGATGACTTTTAAATGAATGGCTAGGATCAACGATAGAAGACCAAAAGGTGAGAAGTGAACATCTCTGACACTATTGACTTGAAGACTCAATGGCTGCTCTAAACTAAGGGGGTAAAATGTTCCTACTAATTCCCATCGAAGTGGTTCAGTGTGCTATCACTTCGCAAGTCACCACTATTGTTGAAATCATATGAATAGCGACATGTTTGTAAAACCATTAATCAACGACGAAGACAGGAAGATAGGTTAACTTCGAAGGAAATAGATTGTCGCATTAATAGATCGGTAGCATTTTTACGTTAACTTCATTTTCTAATTGAGTTTTTTTTCCAAAATTACATGTTTCATGTGCATTTTTATTCGGACGAAAACCCAAAAAGTAAAAATAGCAAACTAAACGAGGCCTTAGTTTTTGATATATCTCAAAAGGAGGAAAATAAGAAAAGGTCATTTTAAATTTTATATGTTAAAACCATTTTTCAAATGAATCATTTTATTCTCTATCTCCTCTTTCGTGCAATCTTTTAAGTACATGTCGAAACCATAAAGCACAAAACACGTTTTCAAACCAAACACTACCTAATAAGAATGGAAATTTTTACATATCAAAACATATATATATATATATATATATATCTTGAGGTATTTAACAGTTAAAAATTATAACAGAATGGTGCATGCCATAAATCTAGCCAAAATTATCCAAATTTCTCCTTTTAATGAGACAAAACCTAGGATAAATGTTTAAGGTTCATTCTTAGGTAAGCCACTGATATACCTCCTAGCAATGATATTTTAGCAAAAATATCTGAAAGAAAAAAAAGGATAAGTGACATGCTGTTATGAGAAAGAAAGAAAAAAAAGAATGATACAATAGATCAATGCTTCACTCGCTTATAAGTCGTAACGAATTCTCTATAATGGGAAGGAATAAAATATTCATAAATAATGATAATTGTAGTCATAAAACAACAATATTTGAGTAAAAAGCATTGAAATAATTACAAGGATGCTTCACGTAAAAAAAATTGCAATACACTTGAAATAAAGTCATATAAATAATTGTCAACATGGTTGGCTTAGTAGTTGGTAGCTTTGACTACGAGACTAAACATCACGAGTTTGATTCCCAAGATAGACATTTTTTGGTGCTATACCGTGTTAAAAAAATTATAGGAAGAATCAGGTTATTGGGTTTTCATCCATATAGTCATGAATGATTGTGATATTTTACTGATGCATAGCATAACTAAATAAGAAATAGAAGTATGGTACCAATGGGGCTTTAAAAACGATCCAATGTTAATCGTTAAAAATATTTTGATTCTATTTTTGAGTTCTACGGACATTATTAATAACCAGATTTTATTTTAAACGATTTCTTTTCTTGCCGCACAACATAAGAAAATAGTAAATATATGTAATTATATATCATTCCTTTTCTGTTAGCACCATCATAGCATAAAATCTCAATGGCAAATTCTATTTAAACATGGAAATTTGCTTAGTAGCCCCCATTTTCTTTGAAAAACATTATATACCCAAGTTTATACTTAGTAGCCCTCTACAATTTGTTTTCTTCCAACTCTGCCCTTACTCATTCTCGCATACAACTCACGTATAGAAAACCCTAGCATTATTCTTTCTCTCCTCAATCATGCATTGAAATCCCTAGTGCAGAAATCGTGCCTCAATCACTCAATCGTGTACACCTTGTCGCCTCAATCACCCACGCATGCTGGCAACCAAGGCAAGGGATCATCAGCTAACGTAGCCGCAGCAGAAGAGATCACCAGCACCATGAATTTGAGGTATGTCGATCTGGGTTGTGGTCATGATTTTTAAAAACAAGATTTAAGATTACCATGCGGTCACACTGTGTGGTAAATTTACATATCATGCTTTTAGACAGTGTGGTATGTATTTTTACCACATAGTGCTTCTGCATGGTTTATATTTTTCCCACTCGGTCACACTGCATAGTAAACAAAAATTCAACTTTTAGCTTGAAAATTTTAAAATTTAGGGTTTGAGGAAGCAATGGGTTGGAATTAATTAGAAACAACGTAAGCAAATAGTGCGTTTGAACTGAAAGATAGTACATTGATTAGCAAGGGTGTTCTGTAGAATACAATAGCCTATGATTTTTGTTTGATGATAATAAACATATATATATTCGTTTAAATGTATTTGTTATTGTACTATTTTATTTTTCCACATAATTAAATAAATATTTGTTAAATAAAATAAATAACTCAGAATTCAAATTCAAACAAATATTTTATTCAAACAAATATTTTATTACAAATTCAAATAGTACAAATTTGAGCTCTCACTACATTTACACATTTTCAATTGCAATACAACCTCGATTACAACACATTTTCACTTTACAGTTTTTCATACATAATTCATCTCACTACATATTCACTCTCACTCGTATTTGATCTTCAACTCTGTCCAGCCTGTATCCAGCATCTGAACTATCTGCAAAATAAACACCGACGTAGTAAAATTGAAAAAGAAATATTTTTACAGTGTACAATGAAGTGTGTGTTTGAAAATATTGTTTGCCTCAGTTATTTGGATTGTTCGTCATCATTTCTTTCAATTCATCTTACACGAACAACTTGTGACATGCATAGTGTATCACTGTATATGCCACAAGGTCGTGCACACCGATATAAGCTTGCTCGTTAAAATTGCAGGAACAGGTGAGCATAAGGTCAAACCCAAGCCGAGGCTAGATTCAACACAGGTGCAATCCAAAATACAAAAAAAATTCAGTTCAGAGGCAAGCAGAATTTCAATGCAATGGTCAAAGAGCAACAAGATAGCAGCCCAAACATACACATGAAGACCAGAACAATGACAAGTACACATGAAGCCTCAACCAAAACAAGCTAGTAAAACAAGACCAAACTTCAAATGCAATGGCAACAAATTGAACCAGACATTTGTATATGCAACAAAGCTTCAAATATGCTCATGAGAAAACTTCATTCAAATGGAACACCAAGCTTCAGACATGTACATAGAACAAAATGCAAAACAAATCAGTACGGACTCAAATCATGGCAACAAAACAGCCCAAGACAAAATAACTACATGACAACAGAATGCAAATGGGATGCAACAAAACCCAGACCATCATAACTAAGGCTAACAAGACCAATGGAATTTAACATGAAGCAAAACAAAACACAAAGTACACCGGTTTCATATATGAAACCAGAAGCAAACATGAACACAAGGAACCAGACTCCAAATGTACAAAGGCAAAATGAAGCACACACATATACACATACATGTATGTATATATGTATATTCATGAAGACTTAACCAAAACAGTCTTCAATGTAACCAGTCAACTTGAGCATGAATAGAATATCAGAGAAATGCACAAGCATGTGGTAGGGCAAAACAATGACAGTGATCAAATGCAGGCAAGCATACATATATACATATGTGTACATATATGTATACATATATATAGTGGCAACCAACCAAGTTTATTAACACAGCAATTGGAAGTGCACAAACAAACATGAGGCAAATTTAACTCGAAGCAAACTGACCATAGTGAATGTGTACGAGCAAAACAACAATACAACCAAAGTTGAAGCCGACCCATCACACACATATATACACACATATATGTATGTATATACTTGGAGATGACATACAAATATATACATTTTAAATGTTTCAAAAACAGTGAAGCAATTTACATAACAGTGAAGTAGTCATGAGTCAAATCAAGAAAATATATCACAACATGAATCCGTCAAGGAGATGTTCATTGAATTTTCAAAAATAATTGACATCAAAGAATGGAGCCAGAGCCCAGCATGAATGTCAGAGCATGGTACACACACATACAACATATTTAGGAAGGAGTAAACAAAAACGCAGAGGGTAGCATGATAATCAAGTCAGAGTTCGGGTCAAAATATACATGCCAATATATCAGGAAGTCAAGTTCATCTCAAATTCAAATGACAAGCTAAAAGCGAATTGAAAAAGTCAATAACAGTAAAGAATGAGACTGACTCAAACAAATTTGAATATATCAACTAAGAACAAGTCAGAAATCATCACCATCGTTCAAGCACAAATCAACGTCGAGCACAGAATTCAAACCAAAAATATACGAATGAAAATGTAGGGATTCGATCCCTATAAATTCAACCCATATCATCACTGGAAAATTATCGAGTTCCAGCCCAAGCAAACAAACAGAAAAATAAAGTCGAGCATAAACAAAATCGAAAAGGGGCAAAAAATCACATACCAAATTTATTCAATTCGAACTCGATCTTGAAGCGGCCGAAAAACAATTCGAAGAACACCGATTGAAGCAGTAGGCTAATTGAGGAACGAAATCATCAAGCAAAAAATTTGAACTTCTATTTCAAGGCAGCAACTTCAATTATTAAGCCCTAATCTAGATCGCAAAATGAAAACGATGGCATGAGCAGGAAGCACTGAAAAATGGAATCTCGTTTATATTTTATTTGGGCCGCAATTATAAAAAGGATATCATGTTTATATCTGGACCGGTCTCTTTTATTTATATTAGGCTTAGCATATAAAATATGGTTTTTGTTTTAGTTTATTTTTATTGTGTAAATTTCTCTTTTAAACTTTTGTAAAATTCTGGTTATGTAACTGGTATGAACTATGGGTTTGTAGTTCGAGAATTAGAGAGCTTGAAATTGAAAATATGGGCTTGAAAATGAATAATTTTGAAAAGAGAGATAGTACGATTAGTTGTTGTTGGAAGCTAATAAATGAAAATAAACTTTTAAAATCCAAAGTTAATAAACTTGAGTTGATTACTCGGAAATTTTTCACTAGAGAAAAATCATTTAATATGCTCTTAGAAAATCAACTCTTCGTGAATAAAAGGAAAGGCTTTGGATTTGCAAAAGTGTCCAAATGTGAACAAACAACTAATAACACTGTTAAGGGGAAAAGTATGATACCCAAATGCGTAAAGTGTGTAAATATTGGACATGGCAAGAATAATTGTCGAAATATATAGAAACACAAATCCGTTAAACAAATATGGATTCCAAAAAGTAAGAATATAAATGGTTTGAAATTTAAACAAATTTGGATTCCCAAGGGTACAATTGTAGATGCTAACGGTTTATTATATAGACAAATTTGGATACCAATGATTTCAATAGATAATAATAGTGGTCCTACATCCTTAGTTAGACCACTTGCCTTCTCCAAAATTTAGACACATAAGTGGGCTAAGGAACAAATTTGATGGAGATAGATTTCAAGTTGTTCTAAGTGATTGATAAGCTAAAATTTAAATGTTCCTTAGCCTATAAAGATTAGATGGAGATCATCGCATTTCGGATATCATGGCATCGAAGGAAAGTGAAGTTTGATCTCTTAACTCAATTTTGTTCACATATTGTTAATTATGTTTTCATGGAAATTGTTGAAGTATTTCTGCCATATTTTGAGCTTCTTAACTCCGATTTGTAAAATTCAAGAAGTTCTGGAAAGCTAACCAATAATTCTACAACTTTTCTGTTTTTAGTTTTTATTGATTTACTTTGGAATGTCATGAAAAACTGCAATAAATTCAATATATAACTCAGAAAGCATACATGTTTTATTCAAACAAGTTGTGGTATTTCAAGTATAATTTTTGATTGATTTGACAAATTGACTTGAAACCAATGTTGACAAATAGCATTTTTGATCATCTAAAACTCTCGTGTTTGTTTGCGCCAAAAATGGTCACAAACACCCAATTGCAGATGAAAGCACCAAATCACAGTCACATATCACAGGTAGATTGTATGTAATAGAATTAAATATGAAGAACACTATAAAATTAAAAGGAAAGCAGTAGAAAGACAAGATTTATAGTGGTTCGGCGTTGTAGCCTACGTCCACTTTGAAGGATTTTCTGTTTTATTGATGATTCTCGCTGGTTACAATTGATTACAAAGGTACACTCCAGATACAATGAAGATTTTGGCAGAGTATAGGTGTAGAAGGGCCAAAAGATCCCTTTTCTGAAGCTCTTGTACTGCTATTTATAGGTGTAGGCTGCAAATATCTCGCCCAGATCTCGGAAGACTCCTTCTCTCACGTGGGTGGGCCCACATGATCGATCCCCTGACATTTCAACTCGATCCATGATCGATATGTACCAAATTCGTATCGATCCAAAATTTCTCCTTTTGATTTGAGATCGATCATGGACACTCTTGAGCTTGTACGCAAGCTCCTGTGAAAATTTGATGGCATTTGGATTTGTAGATTTTGAGTTATGATTGATACAAGTTTGAATTTGTTGAAGGCTGTGAAATTCGCTTTGCTTCTGTTCGCATCGCTTCTACATTGCTTCTATTCGCATTGCTTCTGCATCTCTTCTTTCGCATTGCTTCTGTTCGCATCGATGGATACGAATTGTAGCTGTTTTTCTTCACTTGCATCGATCATACCTTGAGCATACGAAATTTGATCGACTTGAAATTTGTAACGTTGGCTTTTATAGCTTTTCTTGTTGTGCCATATCAATTGTAGCTCGATCCGGACTCGGAAAAAATTTGTCAGTATCAATAGTAACCTGCGTATAACTGATTTTCGGTGACTTGCATCGATCATATCATGAGCATACGAACTCCGATCGACTTGAAATTTTGAACGGTTGCTTTCATAGCTTTGATTGTTGTGCCATATCAATTGTAGCTCGATCCGGACTCGGACAAAATTTGTCAATATCCATGGTAGACCTGCGTATAACTGATTTTCGGGATGAACGATCTTTGGTTTCCAGCCAATTCTTTGGTGTCACGGCCTTGCCAAAAGGAGGGATAACAGTGTTATGAGCCAAATCAAACTTCAAACTTTTATTAGCCAAATAAAGGTTTCAAATTGAGTGAGTCTTCGAAACAAAGATTGTCAACTACTTTGAAACAACAATCATTATCGACTCTCTTCATGTCTATTAAACCAATTTTCAAAACTGCTTTGACGAATATTTTTTGAAAGTGTGTTTTTGCTCAATATAGATTACTTTACTTGTGCTTGATATAAATAGACGTGCTGAAAATTTCAAAAATAAAAAAAACAATTCAAATGTTAAGGAGTGCACGTTTTTTTTATATACCACTATATATCACCATGAATACCTCAAATACAAGTGGTATCTGATATCATCTCATGTTGAAATCATTTTTGCAATTATTTAATTATTTATATTGATTTTCAACTAGAAGTCATTTTCACAAAACCCCCTTACAGAAAATTGATTTTCACTTATTTTAATTTTTTAGTTTTCATCATGATAAAAATACTCTAGTTTATTTTGGTAAGAGATTTACTCTAGAAAAGATAACCATTGACTAACTGAATCTTTTGGAACTTACCAAAATTATTATAGTGCTTGAAAAGTGATGGATAATGATTAAATTATATTTCATAACAAGAGGAAGTATAAGTTTATAATTTCATGGAAATTAAACAAATTTTATAATATTTTTAGATTAGTACTTATTCCATGATCATTTCTATCACTTTCACCTTTCTGTCAATCCATACATCATAATATAGTGTGCAGAATTTGGTATTTCAAAGTAAGGAAATATTTTTTTGTAAAAAATTATATCCTAAAGTATTCAGTCTCATTTAAAAGTCCTTGCGGTCATGCATGAGTGAATTACTTGAATTTCTATATATGGGCTTCCATTCTCATTTAAAAGTCCTCGCGGTTATTCATGGATGGGACGCATATAAGAAAGGGATAAATATCAAGTATATTCCAATCTCATTTAAAAGTCCTCACGGTTATGCATGGTTAGAAAATACTTGACAAATTTTTTAAAAAAAGGTAACTACTAACCTCATTTAAAAGTCCTAACGGTTATGCATGGTTAGTAAGTGCTTTACATTTTTTTCATATTTTAAAAGGGAAAATGCACAAATTATTCCTTAATTGAAAATATTAAACTCTTGTCACTATATAACATTTTCCATGATCCTACCATTTTTGTAAAGTGGAGTTTGTTTCTAATTAATAAAATATTAGGATTTTTGTTTGATTAATTGGAATTTGAAATTAATATTTCCCTCTTGATTTTATTTTATATTTTTAATCAAGTAGCTATTTCAATTACTATTATTATTTTTGATGATAACAGAAGGGGGAGAGAGGTTAAGATTTTGATTTTTGAGCGTTATCCTTACTAATATTCGAGAGTGTTTTTATTCAAAGTTATTTTTAATTAATTTTTCAGTTTTAACTACACGCATCGGTATATAAGGAGTTTTGTTGTAGGGGGGGTATTCAAATAGGGGAAGCAAATAGAATTCATCAAGACTAAATACATTTAATAAACTCAAAATCTTAATATATGTTTGTTATCATCAAAAGGAGGAGATTGTAGAATACAATAGACTATGATTTTTGTTTGATGATAATAAATATATATATATTCGTTTAAATGTATTTGTTATTGTACTATTTTATTTTTTCACATAATTAAATAAATATTTGTTGAACTAAATAAATAACTCAGAATTCATAATCAAACAAATATTTTATTCAAACAAATATTTTATTACAAATTCAAATAGTACAAATTTGAGCTCTCACTACATTTACACATTTTCAATTGCAATACAACTTCGATTACAACACATTTTCACTTTATAGTTTTCCATACATAATTCATCTCACTACATATTCACTCTCACTCGTATTTGATATTCAACTGTGTCCAGCCTGTATCCAGCATCTGAACTATCTGTAAAACACTGACGCAGTAAAATTGAAAAAGAAACATTTTTACAGTGTACGATGAAGTGTGTGTTTGAAAATATTGTTTGCCGCTGTTATTTAGGTTATTCGTCGTCATATCTTTTAATTCATCTTACACGAACAACTTGTGACATGCACAGTGTATCACTGTACAAGCCACAAGGTCGTGCACACCGATATACGCTTTCTTATTAAAATTGCAGGGACAGGTGAGCACAAGGTCAAACCCAAGCCGAGGCTAGATTCAGTTCAGAGGCAAGCAGAATTTCAATGCAATGGTCAAAGAGCAACAAGATAGCAGCCCAAACATACACATGAAGACCAGAACAATGACAAGTACACATGAAGCCTCAACCAAAACAAGCTAGTAAAACAAGACCAAACTTCAAATGCAATGGCAACAAATTGAACCAGACATGTGTATATGCAACAAAGCTTCAAATATGCTCAGGAGAAAACTTCATTCAAATGGAACAACAAGCTTCAGACATGTACATAGAACAAAATGCAAAACAAATCAGTACGGACTCAAATCATGGCAACAAAACAGCCCAAGACAAAATAACTACATGACAACAGAATGCAAATGGGATGCAACAAAACCCAGACCATCATAACTAAGGCTAACAAGACCAATGGAATTTAACTTGAAGCAAAACAAAACAAAAAGTACACCGGTTCCACATATGAAACCAGAAGCAGACATGAACACAAGGAACCACTCCAAATGTACAAAGGCAAAATGAAGCACACACATATACACATACATGTATGTCAGATTTAACCAAAACAGTCTTCATTGTAACCAGTCAACTTGAACATGAATAGAATATCAGAGAAATGCACATGCATGTGGTAGGGCAAAACAATAATAGTGATCAAATGCAAGCAAGCATATATATACACATATGTGTACACATATGTATACATATATATAGTGGCAACCAACCAAGTTTATTAACATAGCAATTGGAAGTGCACAAACAAGCAGGAGGCAAATTTAACTCGAAGTAAACTGACCAGTGTGAATGTGTACGAGCAAAACAACAATACAACCAAAATTGAAGCCGAGCCATTACACTCACACATAGATACATACATATATGTATGTATAAACATGGAGATGACACACAAATATATACAGTTTAAATGTTTCTAAAACAGTGAAGCAGTTTACATAACAGTGAAGTAGTCATGAGTCAAATCAAGAAAATATATCCCAACATGAATCAGTCAAGGAGATGTTCGTTGAATTGTTCAAAAATAATTGCCAGCAAAGAATGGAACCAGAGCCCAGCATGAATGTCAGAGCATGGTACACATGCATACAACATATTCAGGAAGGAGTAAACAAAAACGCAGCGGGTAGCATGATAATCAAGTCAGAGTTCGGGTCAAAATATAGATGCCAATATATCAGGAAGTCAAGTTCATCTCAAATTCAAATGACAAGCTAAAAGCGAATTGAACTAGTCGATAGCAGTATAGAACGAAACTGACTCAAACAAATTCGAATATATCAACTATGAACAATTCAGAAATCATCACCATCGTTCAAGCATAAATCAACGCCGAGCACAGAATTGAAACCAAAAATATACGAACGAAAATTTAGGAATTCGATCCTTATAAATTCAACCCATATCATCACTGGCAAATTATCGAGTTCAAGCCCAAGCAAACAAACAGATCATAAAGTCGAGCATAAAAAAAATCGAAAAGGGGCAAAAAAATCACATGCTAAATATATTCAATTCGAACTCGATCTTGAAGCGGTCGAAAAGCAATACGAAGAACACTTATTGAAGCAGTAGGCTAATTGAGGAACGAAATCGTCAAGCAAAAAATTTGAACTTCTATTTCAAGGTGGAAGATTAATTACTAAGCCCTCATCCAGATCGCAAAAGGAAAAAGATGGCAAAGCAGGAAGCGGTGAAAAAGGTTATCTCGTTTATATTTTATTTGGGCCGAAATTATAAAAAGGATATCACGTTTATATTTGGACTGGTCTCTTTTATTTATATTGGGCTTAGCATATAAAATATGGTTTTTGTTTTAGTTTATTTTTATTATGTAATTTTCTCTTTTAAACTTCTGTAAAATTCTAGTTGTGTAACTAGGTACGAACTACGGGTTTGTAGTTCGAGAATTCGCAACTCAGCGGCTGAGTTGTGGCAGGGTTTTGAGCTTAGAGTTAGGTTAGTTAAGTTAGCGGGTGTCACAAGTTTACGTATGTTTGTAGGCGTCTGACTACTTAATTTCTAAAAGAAACCTTGGGGGCAGCACGTAGGCAGGGTTTGCCGAAGCTGGGTAAATTAGTGTGTGATCTCTACTGCATTACTTTCTTTGTTTATTTTTATTTCCGCATTAATTTTTTGTGCACTCTATTCACCCCCCTCTAGGGTGAAAATGATCCAACATTGTTTTGTCTTTAAATTTAAGTATTTTACGGGGGCTACCAAGTAAATTCCTGGGTTCGAATAGAATTTGCCAATCTCAGTACAACCACTTAACACCAATTGCTTTACTACGGAAAAGCAGATTTACCCAAAAACTTTCGGGTAAATCATGCAATAAGAGAGAAAAATATGAGGGCTCCTATCTCAATTACAACTATTAATTAGTCATGCCCTAAACAGTAGATCCTGTAGAAACCGTATGATAAACAAAAAGGAATAAACCAATATCTGAATTGTAGCTGAAAGAAGAGGTATAATTGCCGTTAGAAATCAAGTAGCGTTGTTCAAAGTTGAGGAGGATTAATGGTTCGAAATGAGTCAGATTTTCAAGGTTAGGGATTTAATGGAAGAAGAGGGCGAATCAGACTGGATGCATGCGTAGAAAAAGGGTTTCCAACTGGTGGGGGTAGTGGAGATTGCAACAACGTACGTGGAACAAACGTAGATATCAAAGTATGCAGTTGGATGAAGATAACAATAATGGAAAATTCTATTAACGCGTCCTTTTCCTTCTTTTCCACCCCACCACTTCAAAAAAAGACACCTCCTTTTCTCTTTTCTCATCCGTATTACCTCCAAAAACACCCTTGCTCACAGCCTCCTCCTTATCTTCCATCTTGTTGTTAAAATAAGCACAGCGTTATTAAAAAAATCTGTTGATTAGCAATGGAGGGAGAGATCAGATCCAACACAAACAAGGTATTTTACTTCAATTTTCGATTTATCACTTCTTCTATTCTTCTTGTCTTTGTCTGTGAACTTGCGCAATCCTAATTTGTGTGAATCTTAATTTGTGCCTGCGATTTAATGTCGTGCCCTAGTTAAGATGAGCACGCGGGTTTGCCAGTAAACAACGTCGACTTTGTACATGGTTATTTCAAAAACCACGCGATGATTAAGCGTGAGTTTTGCAATAACCACATCCATATAGGATTTATATTTTTTAAGGCTGTTTTAAAAAAAACTGCAAATCATTCTAAAAAACAGGTGCATAATTCATTAATTGCTTCAAAAAGAGAACGACGTGTAACGACCCGCTATTTTGGACCATTCAAATCGACAATAATCCACACATGTCTGACTTGAATAGTTCAAAATATCAGATTGTAAATTTAAAATTTGGCAAAACTCAGCATATGCAGTAAATAAATCGATCACAGAATCACAGACACAGAGTAATACAATAATACGCAGCGGAATAGATAAAATAGTAGTTCATGAAGCTACTATATGAACATCAGAGTTAAAAATAAAATACAACAGAATATCTCAAATACAGTGAAGTCTCCAGTGCAAAAGATGACTTCTCTGAACAAATCAACTAGAAGAGCTGAAAGTTGAGGCGATAGTTGGATCTCCAAAGGAAGCTCCAAACTCCAAGGGTGAGTCTCAAATGTTGTATCACTCGGTCTGACCCGAGCGTAAAGCAAAACACAAAACACTCGAGTCAGGATTAACATTCTTATACTAATAAATCCAACTCAAGTGAAATATCAACTGAAATACAAGTAACTTAAAGGATGTTTGGGATAACCATCCTCTAAGGATCTTCAGAACTATCTACAAGGTGGAAATATATATTATAACACCGTGGTCATTTCAATTTAATTTATACTTCAAAACCCAAATATCATTTCATTTCAAATATAACTATTTTTCAAGATAGTATATATATTAATTAATTTATAAAGTAAAGCATTTAATTTTCTCAAGTCTCGCAAATCGATTCAAATCAACTTCAAATTCCAAATCCAAATTTTATTCAAGCTCTATTCATCAATTCAATTCAGTTCTAATTATACCATTTAAATTTTCAATACATTTCAAAACTTTAATACTCAACATTTTCAAAGTTAAATTTAACCGTTTCATATAGCTCTTGATTTAACTTTATTATTATTAAATCAGGGAATATTAACTTAATAAATTCAATATTATTTAACTAGCCTTAAATTACATTTTTACTAAATATTTCTTTAACTTTATTTTAAACAAGAAATATTTATTAAGTTACTTAAATCAAACCCAAGTTATAAGTCATATCTTAAATTCCAATTTCAATAAGTTTAAAATCGGTTTAATTAAATAAAATTATCTTCCCAACCTTAACTTATTCAAATTTTTACCAAAATCTATTTTGAAATATAATTTTTTTTTATACTTAAACATATCATATGTATTAAATCCATCCTAATTTAAATTAAGTAATTTAAGGCTCAACATTTATTAAAACCATATATTTCTTTCCAAAACCATAGAATTCAATTTCAAAATATTTATATATATATATGGACCAACGGTGTTTGTATATATATTTATCATATGGTTAAGTGATACGGATATTTATCATTTCAATCCGAAATTTAAATATATACGGGTAGATATCATTTCGACCCGTAATCCCAATTTCAATTCAAATGAAAATCGCTTGGGTTTATCATTTCAACCCATAACGATTTTCTCCTATTCTAAAGTCCATCCGGGTATGTATCATTTCAACCCATAGTGAATTCTATACTAACAGGGAACTTGCAGAGTGATAATAGATAATATAAAATATAACAACAGACATATATCATCAATATAAATAACAGATACTGGTGTCAGATGTCATAGGTGAACATATACAGATAATAGTAATAACAGGCATATAAATACTAGATACTGGTGTCAGATGTCACAGGTGAACATATACAGATAATAGTAATAACAGGCATATAAATACTAGATACTGGTGTCAGATGTCACAGGTGAGCATATACAGATAATAGTATATATAACAATTAAAAAAAAACTACAGCATCATATTTCAATTGTCGTTTCAATTGAAATCAAATTTAATAAATACAAGAACGTTAATTGTGAGTGATTACTCACCTTTCGAGGCTAGAGAGATGGATGGGAACAGAAGCGAATTGTGAATCCAAACACAAAATTCAAAGCGAAACAAGATTGGCACGGATGCGATGGATAAAGCTGATAAATAGGAGTAGACAAATTCAAATCAAAACGGGGTCAATGAAGAAGATACATTGCATAAGTGGATATATATACAACTTATATATAAAGTAAGAAAATAGCTTATATTTTTAAAACAACTTTATATATACGTATAATATATATACTAACACCTTTATATTAAACTTATATAACTAGTATATATTCTCAAACAGATAAACAAATGTCTAAATATGAATACCTTAATATAAAAACTATTACATATATATGTGGATTCACCATCGAATTGTTATATCTAATTACCTACAGCATAAACAAACTGGTATAATGTATGACAACTTGTATATTATAACTTTAAACAAAGCAGGAATGTAATACAACAACAACTTACTTTAATATAATTTTTTTATACACTACATAGATCAAATATAAGCTAAACTGTCCTATATATACTTACCATACTCAGGTTCTATATCTACAAACAAAACAGAGTTTTATAATATATATATTTATAACACATCAAAGGGAACACTAATGTATGAAATGTACATACATTATATTTCACAACTTTTAACGTGACTAAACCCAGAAAATATGCAGACTGTATAAGCTTTTAGAACTTAAAATACTTTATATTATATATATTGTAACTTTTTTTTATAAACCAATTATGTAAATAATGTATTCAACTTTTCGTATCTTCATATAATATGCTTTATAAAATATAAATAGTTCTGCATCTACACACATTCCCAACATATAAACTGACGTAACTATACAAATCTACTCTATTACAAACTTACTTTATAAGTCTATCTGTAAACAACACCTACCTATACTATTATATCCACTTATAACAAACAACTTTGAAAAAAATCAAATCAATATATTAGCAAACAGATTACTTACATATATAAGTTATTATACTATATATACATACCTATATAAATTATAGAATATATATAACAGCAAATAAATAAAAGTTTTATATATACTCATACCAAAACCGAAACTCACCCAGATCTAGCACTAAAATCTTTTATACATATAAGACATATAGCATTTAGAGTTTAATAAAAATATATTATATATAACATATCATATATAACCACAATATTATATCTAAAGTATATTCAAACTCATGCAACTAATATATAAAATATGTATACCTTGCAGGTAAATATAACAAAGGAGCTTGACTTGGAAAAGAAAGAATGGCGAGTGGGAGCTTTCAGGCGTGGAGAGGGCCATCTGTTGGTGGGGAGGAAGGCCGGTTAGTGGGGTGGTGTGTTGAACTCGAAGGGCGGTGGAGTGGAGATCGGCAGGGAAGAAAAAGTTAGGTGGAGGTAGAGCCGAGGCCGAGCGAAGGCTAGGTGCGAAGGTAGCTTTGAAGCAGGGCAGGTCGGAGGGTGTTAAGGCACTAGGTTGGTGGCGACACTCGGTTAGATGAGACGGAGCTGTTGTCGTGGCGACGCGCGTGTCCGCGAGCAAGGTGGAATTTTGGGAAGGGAAACTGGAAAGAGGATGAGGTGAAATTTTGGAAGCAACGGTGAAGAATAGGCACAGTTTGAAAGCAAAATAACATATATAAACAGTGAAAGAAGTTGAGACGTGGTCTCCAAGAAAAATTAAATAAAAGGATATGAACAGATGTAACTAATGAACCGTTCGAATGAATACAACGTATACGAATTCATACGTTTAGATTTTCAAAAAAGTATGGAACGGCAACGGTCACTCTAGAATTAAGCTGGAAGATTAAAGCAATTGATGGTTGCTTGGATACTACGGTTATAGTTTAAAAAGGGCAAAGAGAAATAAAAAGTCACGGATTCGGTACCGATACAATATATAGTTTGATTGTTTCCGTCATGTACCAGACCTCAAAATATAGAAATAAATATACCATTGAGATCAGCACGATGAGAGGATCAAAACGGTATACAGATATTGGTGGTACGATCATCCGACCAAAAGTCGATAATCGGTACCGAAAATGCTGCTATTTCGTACGGGAAAATCCAAACGGAGCTAGAAACGTCCGAATTTCACGAAACGAATTTCGCAGTCTGATTTAGAATGCTCTGAATAAATTTTCTCCTGTTGACATATTTTGGTTTCGGAAAACTTTTAAATTCGCTGTTATTAACCGGTTTAAATTGAATTAAAATTTCACAGGAAAATAAACTTCAATATTATTAAATGGAAATTTACCAGTTGCTATATTAAAATAGACGTATTCCAAATAGTAAATTTTTATTTTCAAATTTTATTGTTTAAAATTTCACAAAATTTCAATTAATTTAACAAATAAAAATCACTAAAAGTTTTGGGTCGTTACACTCTCCCCCACTCAAAACTTTTCGTCCCCGAAAAGAAAGGGGGTAGGAGAATAGAAACAACCAGAAAGAAAAATAGATTGAAAATTAAGATTAAACAATTAATTTAAAACTATATAAATTTTAATTAAAATTTGAAAACTTCATTTGCAAATCAATTATTTTTAATAATTTAATACTTTTCAAAAACCTATTTGTAAAATTTCTTTCTTCCTTTATAAATACCATCTATATGTTTAAATGACACCTTCATAATTATATGAAAACTATTTGAAAACAATTATTTACATTATTACTTATATTTACAAAGAAGCTATTTGAAAACATTAAATCCATAATTCATAAATTTATTAATTTATCCCAAGATGCTTTTCAAACATTAATAAATCAATAATCATTTTCTTTAAATATGTTTTATTTAATTAATAACTTCTAAAATATTTATAACACTAAAATTTCTATTAAACCAAGTAGTATATAAATAAACAATATAAAAAAAAGTATAGTCAACAAGAAAAAAAAAATTCGGGAAAACAGATGATGGGTGAATAGATAAAGCTGAGCAGATAAGGTAGATTCAAGGAATTGTATCGGGCATGAATAATTAATTCAAACCTTTAGAATTTCAATTTCGAATATTAATACAAAATTCCTTGTTGAAAATGCCTTTATAATAAAATACTTTTATAACTCGATGTTTCAACAAGTTTATCCTCGTTCCTGCAGACTCTGGCAGTGCGCTGATCAGGCGCAAAGCTAAAATTCTCCAGGTACTTAGTAGACCTGTTTCAACACCCAGTGAAAATACTGGAAAAACTTTTAAAAACAGATATGGAAAGTACAATCCAATCAAAAAAAACAAACAAAACCTTTGTCTAACCATGGTTCGCAGATACACAATGGTTACGCCTGGGTCCCCTAGGAAACAATCCATATCCGTAAGCTTTCTCAGCCCTGCGAGTTACGCCATGATGACTAGTAGAATGCAGGATACACAATGGTTACGCCTGGATCCCTCAAGAAATAATCCGTACCCCCAGGCAAGACTCAGCCAAGCATTTGCGCTACTATTCGCGACCTACACAAATTGCAGGATACACAATGGTTACGCCTGGATCCCCCAGGAAATAATCCGTACCCCTAGGCAAGACTCAGCCAGGCAATTGCGCTATGCAGTCACGATCGTAAGACCATAGGTAACGCCATGGAATTCGAAGGACACTCGAGTATCATATCCGAAAAACCAAAATCAGAGAGAATAATATCGATAGAATGAATCCAAGATGTGGCCACAAATCGGATATCAAGCAGAAGGCACTTTCCATATCTTTACTTCGAAAATATGTATCATATAGTACCTTTTCAAATCACTTTCAAATATCGTACTTATATAAAATCCATTATATATAAGATTTAATTTTCAAATCAAATACTTTCCAAAATCAATAGTATATCAAATCATACTTATATAGACTTCAATTATATAAGATTTCACTTTCAAATTGAGTACCTTTTCAAATCTATAGTTTCGAATCAATTTCATACTCATACAAATCAATTTTTTATATAAGTTCGACAACTCTCAAATCAAGTGTTTAGTAACATAAGGTTCTCAAATTTCAATTTGTTTCAATATCAGTTCAATTTCAAAATCATATACAATTTCACCAAATTATTTCTTCTCAAATTAAATATCTTTAGTTTCAAAGTTTCCAAAATAATAGATTTAGAAAATAAATCCAAATTTCCAAATCAATATAATTTAAGTCAACCAATTCATTTCCAAAATCAAATGTTTTCAAAATCATCTTATACTTACGTAAGGTCTATCTTATATAAGGATCAAAATTTTCAAAATAAATTTCGCTGTATGAAGAGCCATATGGGATTGAATATCTTTGCTTTTATGGGTTATATATCTTTGTAATTTAAATTGGAAATTTTCTTTTAGCAAGCAAGATATTCTAACCTGACAGCTTTCAATTTTAGCGTCAAAATATCGATGATAATAGAATATAAGGGGTACATACGCCATCATTTCGCAGAATCACATTTGATCGCTCGCTCGATCACACAAGTTCGCTTTCGAACTAGTATTGTCCATTCGACTTTCCTAATGCGGACTTCGATATGGTTTCTCGACTAGAAGCCATCAGTCTCCTTGCATAGCCATATACTATGATAGAGAATTCTAGAATCAAGCCCAAAATCCATATCAAATATTCGCCATCAAGAATCAAATGAAAAATCCTAACACGAAATGGTGTAATCCACCTCGAACTTGTGTACTCAAACTTGGATCAATTCAATTATGCGAATAAAACAGCATACGTACAACTTATGTATTTATTCCAACTTGTTAAATATATAGTTTCATAAAGATGTTACTAAGTTAAAACATTTAACTAAACTTTATTCAAAATATTTTGAAGACCAAATTCTTTTCAAAACATTTCAAATCTAAATTTCATATTAGAAAATTTTAAAATTTGCCTTATTCATTTACTTAACAAAACAGTTTCAACTTATTTATATCATATTACTTCATACTTAAACATTCAAAACAAATTTATATACTTTATCAAATAATTCATACTTTCAAAAAATTTAGCTTTGAAAAGTTAACCTTGATTTGGAAGTGCTCGAACCTTCGAAATAGTTGAAGAAATCATTTCAAATTCAAGAGTTGGAAATCAACAACAAATCGATAAATCAATTTCAAAAGATAGGTTTATATCAAATTCGAAACTCGAGGACTGAACACCGGCTTACTTTAAATCATTTCAAATATATATATATGTATACATATATCTTTCGAATATCAAATCTTACTTTGGAATTTGAAATCAAAATGGTTTCACAAAATCACTTGCATAGCAAAGCTACTGAAGTGGCCTATCCCTCACTCTGAAACTCGAAAATCAATGTTGATGATGCGTGCACTCATCACCGAAATTATTTTCCAGCGACATAAGTGGGTTCTGGACTTCTATTTTCTCAACTTCTTTTGAAATTTCTTCGAAATCATTCGAAACTCATTAAAATCATTGGAACATTTCTTTTCGGAAAATACTTTTAAATCATACTATGATTATATATTTCAAAATCTTAAACCAATTTCAAAATACCGGAGTTCAATTCTCGAATCTCAATTTTAAAATCCTTTAGTTATAAATCATTTTTTTATATAAATCAATTTCTTATATAACTTCAAAATTTCAAATCCTTTCAAAAATTCAAATTCTTATTTTTAAAAGGTATATAATCTTTATTGAAAACATTTCACTTTTATATATAGAATATAGTCATACTTATCAAAATAATAATTTCGATATATAAAACACTTTATCAAAATACAAACAAGCCCGATTTTTCAAAAGGTGATTCAAGAATGGATTTCAAACAAAGATAGAGATTCAATTTAGAGGAACTTTAATCAAATAAAATTCTGATTCGAAGATAGGATCGAATGAAGACGAGATAATTAAATTTCAAAATAGAATATGGATATACTTATATAAACCGTGGGCGACCTTAACCGGGTCAACCATGACTTCAAGAACATAATCGATGCGAAAATCTAAGGCAAATCGACATTCGATCGCCAGAGATAGAATTCGGCATAACAAGAGATGGCAACATCAAAACCGAGGGATATATAAATCTCCGGTGAATCAATGCCAATGGTAAAGGAGTTCCACCCCCTTTACAATTATTCAAAGATTGGCGGGATCGCCTATTCTTATAGAGATCATTCGAAGTGGAGTTATGGGATACTCCAGAATCAAAAGAATACAAATAGGGAGAGACAAGAATGAATTTTGGAACCGCAAGGAACGTTCCAAAGTTCAAAGGAAATCAAGTCAAAAGGAAGAGATTCAAACTCGAACGAAAGTGATTCTATAAATATATTTACTATATATGCAAAGTTTTGCCTAGAGCCAAAGCTTTGATACCAACTATAACGACCCACTATTTTGGACCATTCAAATAGACAATAATCCACACATGTCTGACTTGAATAGTTCAAAATATCAGATTGTTAATTTAAAATTTGGCAAAACTCAGCATATGCAGTAAATAAATCAATCACAGAATCACAGACACAGAGTAATACAATAATATGCAGCGGAATAGATAAAATAGTAGTTCATGAAGCTACTATATGAACATCATAGTTAAAAATAAAATACAACAGAATATCTCAAATACAGTGAAGTCTCCAGTGCAACAGATGACTTCTCTGAACAAATCAACTAGAAGAGCTGAAAGCTGAGGCGATAGTTGGATCTCCAAAGGAAGCTCCAAACTCCAAGGGTGAGTCTCAAATGCTGTATCACTCGGTCTGACCCGAGCGTAAAGCAAAACACAAAACACTCGAGTCAGGATTAACATTCTTATACTAATAAATCCAACACAAGTGAAATATCAACTGAAATACAAGTAACTTAAAGGATGTTTGGGATAACCATCCTCTAAGGATCTTCAGAACTATCTACAAGGTGGAAATATATATTATAACACCGTGGTCATTTCAATTTAATTTATACTTCAAAACCCAAATATCATTTCATTTCAAATATAACTATTTTTCAAGATAGTATATATATTAATTAATTTATAAAGTAAAGCATTTAATTTTCTCAAGTCTCGCAAATCGATTCAAATCAACTTCAAATTCCAAATCCAAATTTTATTCAAGCTCTATTCATCAATTCAATTCAGTTCTAATTATACCATTTAAATTTTCAATACATTTCAAAACTTTAATACTCAACATTTTCAAAGTTAAATTTAACCGTTTCATATAGCTCTTGATTTAACTTTATTATTATTAAATCAGGGAATATTAACTTAATAAATTCAATATCATTTAACTAGCCTTAAATTACATTTTTACTAAATATTTCTTTAACTTTATTTTAAACAAGAAATATTTATTAAGTTACTTAAATCAAACCCAAGTTATAAGTCATATCTTAAATTCCAATTTCAATAAGTTTCAAATCGGTTTAATTAAATAAAATTATCTTCCCAACCTTAACTTATTCAAATTTTTACCAAAATCTATTTTGAAATATAATTTTTTTTATACTTAAACATATCATATGTATTAAATCCATCCTAATTTAAATTAAGTAATTTAAGGCTCAACATTTATTAAAACCATATATTTCTTTCCAAAACCATAGAATTCAATTTCAAAATATTTATATATATATGGACCAACGGTGTTTGTATATATATTTATCATATGGTTAAGTGATATGGATATTTATCATTTCGACCTGTAATCCCAATTTCAATTCAAATGAAAATCGCTTGGGTTTATCATTTCAACCCATAACGATTTTCTCCTATTCTAAAGTCCGTCCGGGTATGTATCGTTTCAACCCATAGTGAATTCTATACTAACAGGGAACTTGCAGAGTGATAACAAATAATATAAAATATAACAACAGGCATATATCATCAATATAAATAACAGATACTGGTGTCAGATGTCACAGGTGAGCATATACAGATAATAGTATATATAACAATTAAAAAAAAACTACAACATCATATTTCAATTGTCGTTTCAATTGAAATCAAATTTAATAAATACAAGAACGTTAATTGTGAGTGATTACTCACCTTTCGAGGCTAGAGAGATGGATGGGAACAGAAGCGAATTGTGAATCCAAACACAAACTTCAAAGCGAAACAAGATTGGCACGGATGCGATGGATAAAGCTGATAAATAGGAGTAGACGAATTCAAATCAAAACGGGGTCAATGAAGAAGATACATTGCATAAGTGGATATATATACAACTTATATATAAAGTAAGAAAATAGCTTATATTTTTAAAACAACTTTATATATACGTATAATATATATACTAACACCTTTATATTAAACTTATATAACTAGTATATATTCTCAAACAGATAAACAAATGTCTAAATATGAATACCTTAATATAAAAACTATTACATATATATATGTGGATTCACCATCGAATTGTTATATCTAATTACCTACAGCATAAACAAACTGGTATAATGTATGACAACTTGTATATTATAACTTTAAACAAAGCAGGAATGTAATACAACAACAACTTACTTTAATATAATTTTTTTATACACTACATAGATCAAATATAAGCTAAACTGTCCTATATATACTTACCGTACTCAGGTTCTATATCTACAAACAAAACAGAGTTTTATAATATATATATTTATAACACATCAAAGGGAACACTAATGTATGAAATGTACATACATTATATTTCACAACTTTTAACGTGACTAAACCCAGAAAATATGCAGACTGTATAAGCTTTTAGAACTTAAAATACTTTATATTATATATATTGTAACTTTTTTTTTATAAACCAATTATGTAAATAATGTATTCAACTTTTCGTATCTTCATATAATATGCTTTATAAAATATAAATAGTTCTGCATCTACACACATTCCCAACATATAAACTGACGTAACTATACAAATCTACTCTATTACAAACTTACTTTATAAGTCTATCTGTAAACAACACCTACCTATACTATTATATCCACTTATAACAAACAACTTTGAAAAAAATCAAATCAATATATTAGCAAACAGATTACTTACATATATAAGTTATTATACTATATATACATACCTATATAAATTATAGAATATATATAACAGCAAATAAATAAAAGTTTTATATATACTCATACCAAAACCGAAACTCACCCAGATCTAGCACTAAAATCTTTTATACATATAAGACATATAGCATTTAGAGTTTAATAAAAATATATTATATATAACATATCATATATAACCACAATATTATATCTAAAGTATATTCAAACTCATGCAACTAATATATAAAATATGTATACCTTGCAGGTAAATATAACAGAGGAGCTTGACTTGGAAAAGAAAGAATGGCGAGTGGGAGCTTTCAGGCGTGGAGAGGGCCATCTGTTGGTGGGGAGGAAGGCCGGTTAGTGGGGTGGTGTGTTGAACTCGAAGGGCGGTGGAGTGGAGATCGGTAGGGAAGAAAAAGTTAGGTGGAGGTAGAGCCGAGGCCGAGCGAAGGCTAGGTGCGAAGGTAGCTTTGAAGCAGGGCAGGTCGGAGGGTGTTAAGGCACTGGGTTGGTGGCAACACTCGGTTAGATGAGACGGAGCTGTTGTCGTGGCGACGCGCATGTCCGCGAGCAGGGTGGAATTTTAGGAAGGGAAACTGGAAAGAGGATGAGGCGAAATTTTGGAAGCAACGGTGAAGAAGAGGCACAGTTTGAAAGCAAAATAACATATATAAACAGTGAAAGAAGTTGAGACGTGGTCTCCAAGAAAAATTAAATAAAAGGATATGAACAGTTGTAACTAATGAACCGTTCGAATGAATACAACGTATACGAATTCATACGTTTAGATTTTCAAAAAAGTATGGAACGGCAACGGTCACTCTGGAATTAAGCTGGAAGATTAAAGCAATTGATGGTTGCTTGGATACTACGGTTACAGTTTAAAAAGGGCAAAGAGAAATAAAAAGTCACGGATTCGGTACCGATACAATATATAGTTTGATTGTTTCCGTCATGTACCGGACCTGAAAATATAGAAATAAATATACCATTGAGATCAGCACGACGAGAGGATCAAAACGGTATACAGATATTTGTGGTACGATCATCCGACCAAAAGTCGATAATCGGTACCGAAAATGCTGCTATTTCGTACGGGAAAATCCAAACGGAGCTAGAAACGTCCGAATTTCGCGAAACGAATTTCGCAGTCTGATTTAGAATGCTCTGAATAAATTTTCTCCTGTTGACATATTTTGGTTTCGGAAAACTTTTAAATTCGCTGTTATTAACCGGTTTAAATTGAATTAAAATTTCACAGGAAAATAAACTTCAATATTATCAAATGGAAATTTACCAGTTGCTATATTAAAATAGACGTATTCCAAATAGTAAATTTTTATTTTCAAATTTTATTGTTTAAAATTTCACAAAATTTCAATTAATTTAACAAATAAAAATCACTAAAAGTTTTGGGTCGTTACACGACATGTAATGGCAAGAAAAAAAACAACAAATCAAGTGGAAGAATAAATTCGGGAAGATCAAGTTGTCATAGAGCAAAATGTTGAACAAACAACGGGGGAGAAAAATATGGAGCAACAAATTAAAGATCCAATCGTTGAAGAGCAACACATTCATGATGGTATCGGTACATCTAGTGGTACATGTAATACACAATCATCTTCTGGAATACCAAAGGTTACCGATGTGATTAGTAGCTATGATACTAACTTTTCTTCGTTGATATGGAATGGCAAGGTATACCCTCTTAAATGTTCATGTAATAAATTATTTTATTGAAATATTATAATTTAATTTAAAATATTTTCTAGGAACTTGATACTCTTTTGTGTAAATCATGGTACAAAATTTTTGAATTGGCAATGTTAGAGATGTTTTCATCCGGTCTCCCCGAACCAGACATGCCGGACCACCCAGAAGTCTCCCACCGAATCAAAGCCTACCAACCGAACCAACCCATTGCCGGTCCAGATCTCCTGCCGAACCAACCCATTGCCGGTCCAGATCTCCTGCCGAACCAACCCATTGCCGGTCCAAGTCTCCTGCCGAACCAACTCATTGCCGGTCCAAACCTCGCCTCCCACCACCGAACCAACTCGTTGCCGGACCAAGCCTCGCCTCCAACCACCGAACCAAAGTCCTATCAGGCCAGATTGTAGCAGCCCAGGCCCACCAGCTGCTATATACCTCCAAGACCCCTACCCCCAACCTCACTCTATAAATAGAGGGGCAGGGGTACAACAATGGGGACAAGTTTTGAGAGCTCAAGCACGGAAGGAACTTTCAAACAACTTTCTTTTACTTGTACCAAAGCTTTGTACTTGTAATCACAACAAAAGAAGAGAAATAACATATAAAGTGGAGGTAGGCACATTCTGGCTGAACCACTATAAATCTGCGTGTCTTTTTACAGTTTAGCCCCTGTTTTTCATATATTTGCATAAACCTCCAAAATCACTAAGAACAACATAAGATCTACTAAATCATACAACTTTGAGGTGTTTGTCCATTTTTTGTGCAAACATTTTTGGTGCTTTCACTGAGAACTAGAAGCTCGAAGCTTCAGCTTCATCTACTTAATGAGTTTTCCTAACAAGCATCGTCCGCCACTTGGAAAACATGCCTCCCAAACCGAGAAAAGATGTTAACAAAGGAAAAAACATCGCATCCAGCAGTCTTCCTGATCCAGCTGTCGCGAATCAAGTAAATCGTCCTCCTCCAGCAACGGTAACAGATGAAGGACAGGCTAACCCAACCACTCCTGCCACAGAACAGCCTGCAACGATTACTAGGGCAGATTTGGACAGAGTTGTTGTTGAAGTAACTAACCGCTTCACGTCCCAGCAGGAAGCCTTGGTGGACCATCTCATGTCACGCTTGAGGGACGCTGAAGAATCCAACCGCAACACTGAATCATGGGGCGAGTCCCAGTCTGGAGGATCTCAGAGACAGCAAAGATCTTCCCTCTTCGAAGGAGCTAACGGCAGAAGTAGCCGTGGTAGGAGCCGAGACCGAGCACAGTCCGAAGTTAGGCCTGAGGAAACGTTTGGTACCGAACCCAACAGGGAAGGTACCGGACGAAGGTCAACTGTAGCTGAGCCTGTCATGCTGCCTAACCACAGAAACACCAGTGAACAAGGCCGAGCTAGAGTTCAGTCCGAAGTTGGACCCGAGGAAGTGCTTAGATCAGAACCCAACAGGGGAAGACCAAGGCAAGGGCCAACTGTAGCTGACCCAAGCATGCTCCCAGAAGATCAAAGGCAGCCACCGGAAAATATGAGGAATGATAGACGATACCATCCCTACAGGTTGTCTGGACGGAATCAATCCCGCAAAACAGAACCAAACTCATTTCTGTCTGCTCCAAGTTCTGATGAAAGGATGGCACGCTTATTCAGAGAGTGTGTCCAACGGGAGCAAAGAGATCGAGGGATAGGCGCTAGGGTAACCAGCCCTTTCGCCCGCAATATCGAAATTGCTATCACCCCCCGAGAATGGAAGATGCCAACAATGGAACCCTACAAAGGAACCTCCGATCCCGTTGTACACTTACAGAGGTACATGCAGCATATGCTCATGAGTGGAGCAACAGAGGGAGTACTATGCAAATGCTTTCCGCTCTTCTTAGCAGATCTAGCTACCTCCTGGTTCTGTCATCTACCCCAAGGATCCATCAGCTCATGGGAGATGTTGAAAGAAAAATTTATCAGTCAGTTCCGCATCCATGTGGAGCAACCTAAGGACGCTTATTCCTTATCCAGCGTCAAACAGAAACCTGGAGAAAAGCTGCAGCAATACCTAACCAGATTCAACGCCGCAGCAGCCGTAGTTCAAGATGCCGATGAGAAGCTTATCCTAATGGCCCTCTGCAGTGGGGTGCATCCAGACACTAAATTTGCTAGAAGGTTGACAAAAGAAAAACCAGCTACTTTACCCGATTTCTTCCATGAAGCCGGGAAATACATGAGGCTTGAGGATGCTGCCATTGAGGGGCAGTCAGGACAGCAAAGTAAGACGACCCATGGCAACGCCCCTGCTGTGGCGAGGGACGTTCGAAGAAATGATTCCAGAGACAATGCTGGGGGCAAGAAGGTAGAAAAGCGCCTATATCGGCCAGGACCAAGATTCGACACTTACACCCCTTTGAACGAGACCGTCGAAAATATCTTCCTTGCCACCCAAGGCGAAGTTAGATATAAACGCCCACCATACAAGAAGGAATCAGATAACGCACAAAAGTCTGGAAAATTCTGCCGCTTCCACGAATCTCACGGACATGATACCAACGAATGCCATCATCTCCGAGATCTGATTGAGGAACACATCAGAAGGAAGAAACTGGAGCGTTATGTAAAAAGTCAAGACAGAACTCCAGCTCCTGCCAATGAAAACCCAAGGCTACCCTCACCAGGGACCGACAGAGGAAACCGCAACGCTAGCAGCTCTAGTCAAGAGAAGATAGTGGTCCATACCATCTCAGGAGGTCCGCACATCGCAGACAGAAGTTGGAGAGAGATGGAAAGATATGGGAAGTCGCTTAGAGACAATAGAGACTGTGTCAATACGGTTATAGAAGAGCGCCACCCAAAGCGGAAAGAAAGTGATGACATCACATTCAGTAAACGCGACCTAGAAGGAAGACAGTACCCTCACATGGATCCCATGGTTATCTCTGCTCGACTCGGTCCCGCCGAAGTTTACCGAATCCTGGTAGACACTGGAAGCTCTGTAAATATCCTGTTCAAACACGCATTCGACAAAATGAAGCTATCAATGAAGGATGTATCTCCCTGCGATAAACCACTACACGGTTTCACTGGAGATGCGAAGATGCCCATCGGGCAGCTGGACCTCTTTGTTGAGATTGGAAGCCATCCCCGCTCCGTTGTAAGAAAACAGACGTTTGTGCTGATAGAAAACCATTCGGCCTACAACGCCTTCCTAGGAAGACCAGCCTTATCTGACATCCAGATTGTCCTAGCCCTGTGGTGCCTGAAAATGAAATTTCCAACAGACAATGGGGTAGGGGAAGTGGAAGGAGACCAGGATATTGCACGAGACTGCTATGTAACCGAACTTCGCAACAACCACAGGAAAGATAAAGGGAAAAGTGCAGAGATTGCCCTCTGCACAAAAAGCCTTGAAGCATAGCAACTAAAGAAAGCCCCTCCTCTTCGATACACCAGCGACCCTTTCAATGAATTAGACCCTAGGGACAAAGAGGAGGAGGCCACCGCCGAGCCTGCAGAGGCTATGGAGTTTATATCTGTAGACAAGCATGACCCAAGTAGGCTACTGAAAATTGGGTCCCAGCTGAAAACTGAATTGAAGGAACAACTCATTGATTTCCTCCGCCACAACCTGGATGTATTCGCTTGGTCACACACTGACATGACCGGAATCTCCTCCGACATAGCATGCCACGTATTAAACATTGATCCTACCAAGGCACCTGTAAAGCAAAAAAAGAGAAGTATGGGGGCAGAGCGATCAGCAGCCCTCGATGAAGAAGTAAAGAATCTACTCGCCAATGACTTCATACGAGAAGCTATTTACCCAGAATGGATCGCCAACCCTGTACTAGTAAAGAAGGCTAATGGGAAGTGGCGGACCTGCATTGACTTCTCCAACCTAAACGACGCCTGCCCAAAGGATTGCTTCCCACTTCCCAGAATCGACCAACTTGTAGACAGCACAGCCGGGCACGAACTCCTGTCTTTTATGGATGCATACTCAGGATATAACCAAATTCCTATGCATGCTCCCGACCAAGACCACAGTAGTTTCATCACCGACCGGGGTTTATACTGCTACAAAGTGATGCCCTTCGGACTTAAAAATGCAGGAGCCACCTACCAGCGCCTCGTCAACAAGATGTTTGCAGGGCTAATAGGACGAACAATGGAAGTATATGTAGACGACATGCTGGTGAAATCACGGAAAGCCAAGGATCACGTAAGCCACCTAGGCGAAATGTTCCAGGTACTTCGACAGTATGGAATGAAGTTGAATCCACTAAAGTGCTCCTTCGGAGTGTCATCGGGAAAATTCTTAGGGTTCATCGTCCATGCCCGAGGGATTGAAGCAAACCCTGAACAAGTCCGAGCATTAAGGGACATCAAGATACCTTCCACCCGAAAGGAAATGCAAAGCCTAAATGGAAAAGTGGCCGCCCTAAGCCGATTCATCTCCAAAGCAACGGACAAGTGCGTCCCCTTTTTCGAAGCTCTAAAGAAAGATAAAGGAAAGTTCGAATGGACGGACGAATGCTTAACCGCTTTCCTTAACCTAATCGAACACCTCCAGAAACCACCGGTACTCTCGACCCCAAGCGAAGGCGAAGAATTATACCTATACCTTGCTGTGTCATCTCACGCTCTAAGCGCTGCCTTGGTAAGGGAAGACAACCGCACGCAACGACCAGTTTACTTCGTCAGTAAAAGGTTTACTGGGGCAGAAGTCAGATATCCTAAACTTGAAAAGTTAGCATACTGTTTACTAATCACTTCGCGAAAACTACGTCACTACTTCCAATCTCATTCCATCAAAGTTCTGACCGATCAACCACTGAGGCAGGTACTCCATCGTCCCGACACTTCCGGGCGACTACTTAAATGGTGTATTGAGCTGAGTCAATATGATATCACCTATCACCCTCGCACCTCTATCAAGGGACAAGCCATGGCTGATTTCATTGCAGAATTCACTACCAACGAGGATAAGGAGCAACTGGAAATAACGGAAGATATCAAGTGGAATCTCTTTGTGGACGGTGCATCTAACGAACAAGGCTCGGGGGCAGGTGTGGTAATAATCACTCCCAGGGGAAATAAACTGCACTATGCTATAAGGTTGGATTTCGCTGCCACCAACAACGATGCAGAATATGAAGCAGTGATAGCTGGACTAGAAATTGCCATAGAAATCGGAGCCAATTCTTTGTGTCTTCACAGCGATTCTCAACTTATTGTTAATCAAATACTAGGAAAATTCCAAGCTCGAGAGGAACGACTCATAGCATATCTAAAGAAGACCAAGTTGCTTCTCAGCCGATTGGATCAGTACTTAGTCAAACACATCCCTCGGGAAGAGAACCAAGAGGCCGACGAATTGGCGAAGCAAGCGAGTATGAGAGACATCGCCATCTTCGGGGCAGTAACCATCTCAAAGCAAACGGTCCCGAGTTTTGAGCAAGTGAATCTGATAGCCGCAACCGAAGAAGCAACTTGGATGACTCCCATCCGAGACTACCTACAAGGTGGCACACTACCCAACGGGCGCAATGAAGTCAAGAAAATCTTGAGGAAAGCGTCCCGCTATACGATACAAGAAGACATCCTCTATCGGCGCGGTTTCTCTAACCCATTATTAAGGTGTGTCGCCGGAAGGGAAGCCAAGGAAATCTTATCCAACATCCATCAGGGGAGCTGTGGAGATCACACCGGGGGGCAAACGTTAGCAAAAAAGATACTCCGATACGGATATTTTTGGCCCACCTTAAGCAAGGACGCCTTAGATTTCGTCAAGAAGTGTGACAGATGCCAAAAATTTGCTAAGATCCCTCGGCTACCAACAACCGAGATTACTCAGATGACCAGCCCTTGGCCCTTCGCGATATGGGGAATTGACTTAATCGGCGAGCTACCAATGGGCCGAGGCGGGGCCAAATATGCTATAGTGGCAGTTGATTATTTCACCAAATGGGTGGAAGCGGAACCTCTAAATAAAGTATCTTCAGCAAAAGTTATTAACTTCTTGATCAAAAATGTTCTATGCAGGTACGGAGTCCCACTCAAAATCATATCAGACAATGGACTTCAATTTGACAGCGAGGAATTCGCCAACTGGTGCCAAGAACACAGAATTCATAAAAGCTTCTCATCCGTAGCATATCCCCAGGCAAACGGACAAGTCGAAGCGGTCAACAAAATTCTGAAAACTCTAATAAAAAAGAAGCTCGAAAAGTCAAAGGGCGCTTGGGTGGATGAACTTCCTACGGCACTATGGGCCTATCGCACATCTTTCAGAACATCGACAGGGCACACTCCTTTCTCTTTGGCATACGGATCGGAGGCTATGCTCCCAGTTGAAACTATTGTGCCTTCCCATCGTCGGATCCACTATAACCCAGAAGAGAACGAAGAACTCCTTCACATGTCTTTGGATCTAATCGAGGAGAGAAGAAACGATGCAATCCTCAAAACAGCAGCCCACAAGCAAAAAGTGGCAGCCCAATACAACTCCAAAGTCAAGCATCGTACCTTGCAAGAAGGGGATCTTGTCCTCAAGCGAATCTTCCCTCGCCCCGGAGCACTAGACCCAATCTGGGATGGACCATATGTAATTCATAAAGATCTCCACAACGGAGCCTATATTTTGTCAACAGTGGACGGAGAGGTGTTCCAGAGGGCATGGAACATCCAACACCTCCGTCGATACTTTTCTTAACTTGTATTGCCCATATGAAGTGAATTAACAAAGAGAATCAGTGGACGTAGGCCTTTTCGTGCCGAACCACTTTAAAAAACCTTGTCTCTTTTTTTTGTTCCTTTGTATCCTGGCTGCTTGTTAACTTTATCCTTTTCTGTTGAACAAAATCCTGAGTATACAGCACTTCTATTCAAAGCACTCCAAACACAACTTCACCTGGACAAGACCTAACAGGTACTATGCGAATCTATTCCCTCGCCAATGAGACACTTTTGCTCCAGCATCCCTCTGCTGCGGGTTAACTCATTGCTCGCGACGGCCCTTAAAGCCAACTGTAATGAGCCGATTATAAGCCACCGAGAAGGCCGACTATAGCCGAGGCAGCTCATTACGGCGTTAGGCTCGCCGGCAACTGTGAACCGACTATAAGCCCCAACATAAGGTGTGGCCAGCCAGGGGCAGTTCACAGTTGACGGTCGGCACCCACGCTAGTCGGCCACAGTAAATCGAATAATACCCACGATTACGGGCCATAATGGCCCGGGTAGTTACTGTGCGCGATCTCGGCTCCGATGTGTCTTAAGTGCGGCTGTGGTAAAAAAGAATTAACTCCCCGTGGAGGCGTAAGATGGGTGACAAATGTCTCCAAGACCCACAGCTAGGGAAAGTGACTACAAAACCCGTTTGCCACGAACTTAAGCACATCGAAGGCCTTCCGTGATTGGAAGTTTTACTATTTCACGTATTTCAATTTTACTTAAAAAGCTTTTTTTTTCCTATCCCCTATAACAATCCCTAAAGTACATGATACAGAGTAGGAGATACTCGTCAATGGGTGTAGGGACTCACAGTGGCAGGACATTCGACTACATTCCATGCTCGGTCCTACAAGATATTCAAGACTGCCATCTACGATTAAAACATGAAAGGCGGTATTTTCTTCTTTTATACATGATTATAATTTGTTCACACCACACATTAATATTGCAAGTCATAAAATTATGGTGTAGAACCAGAGTCTAACATCAAACACAATTTAATTACAAGAATATACATAGCTACATTTCTCATACGATATGTCGAAATAGCAACAAATATTCAAGAAACGACAAAATCAGCTTAAGTTAAAAAATTACACGTCAAGAATAATATTGATTATTACAAGTAGCAAGAATTACAACTTAGAAGTTACTCTACTGTCTTAAGACTAACAGATACAACAATGCCAAGCCTACAAAAAGAATTTTCCAGGTCTAATCAGGGAGCCGGTTGCGTCAAAGTCTTGCCCTTGCTCTGTTGCCCGCCTGTCCGGTCATAAAAAGGATTCATTAGTGATAAGTAACCAAGTTAACGGAAAGACTAGAAAGGAAGACTTACCAGCACCTGCTTCTTGACCATCCTGGTCGTCATCCTCTACCTGCACACCTGCCTCCTCAGCAGCAAGCAGCCGCATACCCTCCTTTACCGCCACTTTCTCCTCCTTAGTGAACTGGGCAGTGACCACATCCATACTGAAGACCGTTCCACCCTCTTTATCTGCATCAGACTTAGCCTCCTCCAAAGACCGGAGATAGATCTTAGCCATGACCTTGGGATAATCATCCATCCAAGAGAGATTGCCCTGCTTCCAAGTTCGGAAATACATGTCCTGGAGCATGTCATCCATCATTCCCTCATTCTCCTCAAACTCCCTCATCCGGGCATCAGAAGCCGACAACCTTTCGACGGCAGCATCTCTCTCCAATCTGTATCTCAAGCAATCAGCCTGAAGGGACCTCCGCATCACCTCCATCTCTTCCCTCAACTTAGCTTGAGTAAGCTCTGCAGCCTCAAGTTTCTCGGACAATTCCTCCACCTGCTCGAGATCCGCTCTCCGAACCTCATCCACCGTGGCAATAGCCATGTCAATCCGCTCTTTGCAGGTAGCTTCCATTTTCCAAAATTCGGCCCGACTGGCCTCTTCCATGGTTTTTCTTAGTCGCCCAGTAGCAGCCTCATGCTGAGAAATTTGAATAGCCTGATCCGCAAGCTGTTTGGCCTGATCCGAAACCACCAATCGAAGTCGGATATTGGCGCTCCCAATCTCCTCTCCGGCCTTAACCAGCCGAGCATGATGCCCCATCAGCTTCTTGGTCTCCTCTGCCACCCGATCAATATTAGCCTTGGCCTCGTCTCCCATAGTGACTATATGAGTAGTAAGTAGATCGAGATCTAAGGACTTGGCTTCATCAAGTACTCGTACCATGGGGTTACGGGGGAGAAGGTGTTCGCCAGTGACTTCGTCAAAAGTAATATCATGAGAACTTGGATCCAGATCAGGATGACCCGCAAATGGATTACGGGCCAAGTCGGGACGGTCGATATGAATAACAGAAGGGTTTCCGGACGGGTGCGGAGAAGGTGCAAACTCGCTACCCTCCTCAGTAATATCATGAATAGGCTGAGCCGGAGGCTGAGGACCGGGCGAAGTTTCGGATAAAGGATGACTCCTCTTCCTCTGCTGAATACCCTCTTCGATGACCCCAAGAAGAGGACGGTAGCCGACTACATCCCCGAAGCGTTGGGTTGGGGGCTTCGGCTTAGCAGAAATTTTGGAAAGTTTATATTGCTCAAGCCTGTGTCGAAGGTCTGAAACTTTGGACGTCTTGCCTGCTCCTGATATAAAGAACAAGTGTCACAATCTTACATTACTATACGATTCGAGAAACGCGGTAAATTACAAGTTAAAAAAAAAAAGGAAAAGAAACACAGCTGTAATTGTACAAACCCTGGGGAGGAGTGGGATACTGCAATAAGTCCTGGATTTCATTCCAGGACGGGAGCGGGTCATAAAATATTCCTAAGTCCCTATCATTAATGAAGCATGCAGGAGTCAAGAGTTCACCTTGAGTCGTCGGAGCCACCTTGGCGGGAATGGTCGGAGAAGATTCACTTGCACCAGTCCCGGCTTTGTCCGCCTTCCCGGTCTTCTCTGCTAAAGCCGGATCCTCATCCAACCCCTCAAAAGCCTGGTGGAACGCATCATCCGTCCACTCCTGAATCTCGCCCGCTTGCCCAGGAAGTAGGGCCCCGATGCCATCGCCACCTTTGTCACCATCCCGACCATCTCCACCCTCGCCTCTTTCCTCCTCTATGTCTTCCTCCTCCCGGGTAAGTGGACAATTGCTGGGGGAGGGACCGTCCGATTTCTTGAGTTTCTTACCTCCGACAGCTGGAGGTTTTGTGAAAGGTTTCCTCTTGCCACTCTCTGCCGTAACACCTTCCTTGGTCTGAGCAGCCGCCCTCTCCTCCGCCGTTTCCCTCAGCTTAACTACAGACTGCTGCGGAAGGATTAAGTTATATTCCAGAAGAATCGCATTTCTAATCAAGAAGGCAGATGATCTATATTTCCCAAGAATGGCTTCTATCTCAGCCGCCGTCTGAACCAGGCGGTCAGTCTCCACAACCGGAAAGCCACCTGTCGCTAGCAAAAATGAGAAAGTATGAAAAGAAGCATCGCGATCGGAATAAAAATTATAAGTAAAAGCATCAGCTTACATCCAGAGGTAAAGCGCCGGATGGAGACGGAGTCGTCCCTAACAAAGAACCACTCTTTCTTGAACATGCTGAATTTAGAGTACAGGTCCAAGACCGGCTTGAAGGTCACAGCTGACTCCAAGCTAATATATGGGGACCCCTTCTTATAGCCCCTTAAATTATACAGGTACCGGATCTCCCGGTTGGAGGGAGCGCGACCATACTTCCTCCGAAAAATAACGAAAAGGCTCACCAGTATGGCATAAGAGTTGGGCTGAAGCTGGAATGGGGCCACCTTTAGATATGTGAGGAAGCTGACTACCCAAGCATTGAGAGGCGGGATAGCACCACACATACAATGGTACCTACTATAAGCAAAGTATCCTTCGGGAGGATTGTATGGCATGACTCCTGGGCCCGGCAGCAGCATGAGGGCTCTATCGATCCCAAAGGAACGAGATATAACATCGAGCTGCTCCTCTTTGAGAGAGCTAGGAAAGCAGTCAGGCGGGGAATCCAGCAGCTCCTGGGGACCATATCCATCCACTAATGACCTTGGGGCGGGCCCATGACGCTCCGATCCTGATTGAGCTGGGGGCACGGCCGAGGACTCTCCTTCACCCCCGGATCTCTTCTTGTCTGATCGAGTTTCTACTTTGCGAGACATTATCTACAATACCGGAAAAACACATTGTTAGAACAGAAGATGTAAACAAGTATATGACGTCATTCAGTAAAAACATATTCAGTATGAGAGTTCTTTCGGTCAAGCCAATCAATGGCTCATTCGGCATCCCAGTATGAGAGTTCATTCGGTCAAGCCAATCAATGGCTCATTCGGCATCTCAATGTGAGAATTCATTCGGTAGCCTAGTCCTAGAAGTTCATTCGGCAGAAAGCAAACTCACCTGATTCGGCAGTTCGAATAATCGATTCGGCTATCGCAGTTGGTAAGGAAATATGAAGGTTAGAGACTCCTATTTATAAAGCCAGGTTTAATAGCCGGACCAGGTAGTTCGGTCCTCAGGCCGAATACAATGACTCAGCTGGAACAAAGCGCGGCACCTATAAGCACGTACCCCACTTTGGGGGGCAAGTGTTAGAGATGTTTTCATCCGGTCTCCCCGAACCAGACATGCCGGACCACCCAGAAGTCTCCCACCGAATCAAAGCCTTCCAACCGAACCAACCCATTGCCGGTCCAGATCTCCTGCCGAACCAACCCATTGCCGGTCCAGATCTCCTGCCGAACCAACCCATTGCCGGTCCAAGTCTCCTGCCGAACCAACTCATTGCCGGTCCAAACCTCGCCTCCCACCACCGAACCAACTCGTTGCCGGACCAAGCCTCGCCTCCAACCACCGAACCAAAGTCCTATCAGGCCAGATTGTAGCAGCCCAGGCCCACCAGCTGCTATATACCTCCAAGACCCCTACCCCCAGCCTCACTCTATAAATAGAGGGGCAGGGGTACAACAATGGGGACAAGTTTTGAGAGCTCAAGCACGGAAGGAACTTTCAAACAACTTTCTTTTACTTGTACCAAAGCTTTGTACTTGTAATCACAACAAAAGAAGAGAAATAACATATAAAGTGGACGTAGGCACATTCTGGCTGAACCACTATAAATCTGCGTGTCTTTTTACAGTTTAGCCCCTGTTTTTCATATATTTGCATAAACCTCCAAAATCACTAAGAACAACATAAGATCTACTAAATCATACAACTTTGAGGTGTTTGTCCATTTTTTGTGCAAACAGGCAAGTTCCTAGTAGCGCTAAAATTTTTAAAGGATATTTGGAATCTTCAAGATTATATCCTCTAGTTGAGACTTTTTATAGTTTGGTCAATAAATTAAATATATCTGCTTTTGTCGAGCATTGGCATACATTCCACTTACCGTTTCTTGAAATGACCATAACGTTAGATGATGTTACGTCCCCACTATATATTTCGGTTGAAGGATTACTGATACAAAAATTTGATTGGTCCCCAAATGTTATAATTAATTTGGTTGTTAATAATTTAGGGTATTGTTACCGACACTCTCCACTTTTGGTTAAGAGGGGTCATTTTTTTAAAAAAAGTTTTTTTTACTACGACGGGTACCAACAAAAATAACCCCCTCATATAATTATATTGTAAATTGACCAATTTATCCTTTTACTTTTACCCTAATTTTTTTTAATCTTCACTATTCTTCTTCTTTAGTCTGTAATCCAAATCAATAATCAATGGACAAATTAAATCTAGCTGCAGATGAAATTCCAAGAGAGAAAGAAACAAGATTAATTGTTACCCAAGAAAGCATCCGTAACGTCGATTTTGTTCAACAAAACAAACAGGTATTTTTTATAAATTCTACTGTTTTACACGTTAATTGGTTGTCGACAATTGTAAATCAAATTAAATAATGGATAAAATAAGAAGATGTTTTTTATTTGGAAGCAGAAGATTGGTTCTCACCATTACTGAAAGCTAACTTGAACTTAGTGAAAAATGTAAGTGAAGAAGAAGAATATTTGTTAAAAATAAATGATGGGTAAAATAGGACAAGATATATATTATTTAGCATGAGTACCCCTCATAATAATTTTAAATTTAGTGCGGTGCAAATAAAAAATGGCCTCCTTTCAACCAAAAGTGGAGTGTCAATAACAATACCCATAATTTAGGGATAAGTGCCAATGAAGCAAAAATATATAATGAATGAGAGTGTTGGTTATAAGTTAACTTATACCAAGTTGCATGAAATTTTTGATGGTGTTTGAAAGAAGAAAAAAATCAAACAAGCTTCTCATGCGTATCTTTTATATGTAGTAGGAAATACACTAATTGTGGATAACAACAAATCTCATGTGTTTGGGAAGTTTTTAAATTAAATTGGTAATTTGGATGAAATTCACTAATAAACTTACATCATAATCTAACTTTTCATGAAGCATAAAAGGAGATCATAAATAAGCAAATATGTTGAATCTACATGAATTAGAGAGCTTCATTACCCCTAAATTGAAGGGGTTTAGCTACTCATTTTTGTTATCATTTCAACACATGTAGATTGCAACATTAAAAATCAAGAGAAGTAAGAGTAACTTAAAAGAAAAGAGAACTAAATAATTGCATAAAAATAAAACTAAACTAAGTGCATAAATGAAAATCTAAACTACTAACATAAAAAGAAAGAGAGCATGTAAATAAAAATGAGCATAAAAATAAGATGAAAGCATGAAAGAGGAAAGAAGAAGAAGCTTAGGAAGCAATTTTATTTCTCATTTGATTTGAGGCTACAACTTGCATAATATGATAGGTAGATAAAAGCTCATTACATGAGCATAAGAGGGTTATTTATATATTACTAAAAGCCTAATCCATATTTTAGGGGACTACCCAAAATGCCCCTATTGAAGTGTGGCCACCAATTTATCATTAGCAAGTAATTAATCCTCCATTAAATGTGCACGTGCTTTTAATCCCCACTAACTTGTGCATTAGCTCCTAATTGTAGATCAAGGTAAGTGGGTAGGTGGGGTCCTCCATGCTTTCATGAATTCATTTATTTCCATCTTCATTTGCCTTCTTCTCTTGTGCATGTATATTTCCATGAAGTCTGCTTCCATTTTCCTACAGGTAAAACTAAATTGTGCGAATAAATATTCTCAAAATTAATACATGCACAAAATTACCATTTTCCCCCTAAATGAAGATGAATGGATGATGATCTGATGACATTTGGATTTTGGTAAAAACATGTAAAAATACCCAATTATGACATTTATTTAAATAAAGGTAGATTAAATATAAAAGTAAAAATATGCACATTTACGTGCACATCAATACTCCCACACTTATCTTTTTATTCGTCCTCGAATAAAGTAAAACTAAGATAAATCCGTTTTCGTGGGAATCACGATTGCATTGAGCATATGCAACAAGCCGTTAAACCTTTAGGTCTCCCTAGTAGGACTAGTGTTGTCTCGTGAGGGTTTTCAACGGATACTACCCACAAAATCCAAATGCAACATGAAAAATTCCTAAATGCAAGATTTATTTACAAAGATATGAATGCAAGTTTTTGAAAATATTTACAAATGAAGAATTTACTTTTAAATTGACACAAATAAGTTAAATATAAGTTTTGGTCATTATTAAGAAATTTAAGTCCATTTACTTGTCAAAACATTCAATAAAATTAAGTTAACATCACAATTAGACTCGAGTATGGCTAGTTGTTCCAGTTGATAACATAGTGCAACTATGAAATGGATCCTTAGTTGATTATCAAAGTTTTTCAAAGTGGTATTTTTATTTATTTTGAATAACAAATCGAATCAAATAAGTGATAATAGTGCTTGGATTTCAATTGCTTACTCTCTCTATTTTTGAAAAGTATTAACATTATTAATATTTACACACCTAACTCAGATAAACTGAGGCCAGATATACCGATCTTGCACTGCCTTTCGGACTTACGTGAGAAGGGTACACAGGGTGGCGAGTGTACACAGTTGCGTATAAACACATGACTCTAGGTGATTATTTTTATTAAATCCATTTATATACACCTAACTCGGATAAACTGAGGCCAGATATACTGATCCTGCACTGCCTTTCGGGCTTACATGAGAAGGGTACAGAGTGTGGCAAGTGTACACAGTTGCGTGTGAACACATGACTCTTGGTATGTCCTATTTTCACAAAAACCATTTTTTTTTCTTTTATGTTTTTCTTATGAAGAGAGAGTTTTGCAAAATCATCTTAGCACCACTTAACTTAAAATATCAAAAACATTATCGCCTTTACTTTAAATCAACCACTCTTTTAAACAAAGATTTATAATTAGGATATACTTCATAATTAACACCCATGAACCTTCCTATATACTAGCTAAACCATAGTTACTTGTAATCAAACTTTATTTTTATTTTTGTTGAGACAAATAAATCTTCAAAAATTTCAATTTAATAACCAAAACATATACTTATCCCATAGTGTTCCTCTAAAAGTAAATGTTAAAAATAAATTTTGTTTTAGGATTTTTTTTGTAAGTTTGAGTTTTGGAAAGAAAATGCAAAAAATAAACCGTGAAAAATAAAAAAAAATGAAAATGAGACCCCCCCACACTTAATTTTGACTGTGTCCCAACAGTTAATGCATGATATAATGAGTGTAACGAGGAAAAAATTGTACATATTTACAAAAGAGGGTTAACATTTCTTACTAGACATAGTATGGGTTATGAAGAGTCATGAGCTCCTCCTCTTGATTACTTGGCAATTTGAAGTAAGGCTTTAAATGATGACCATTGACTTTGAAAAATTTTCCATTCCTGGGGTTTTGTATTTCAATTGCACAATGTGGAAAAACAGTTCGAACCACAAATGGTCCGGTCCATCTTGATTTTAATTTTCCAGGGAATAAGTGAAGTCTAGAGTCATACAAAAGAACCTTTTGATTTGGCAAAAACATTTTTCTTAGGATAGACTTGTCATTAAAAACCTTGTTCTTTCTTTGTAAATCTTTTCATTTTCAAACGCATCATTCTTAATCTCTTCTAATTCGTTGATTTGCAATTTTTTGTTTTCGCCATCTTTCTCAAAATCAAAGTTAAGTTCTTTATTGCCCACAACATTTTATGTTCGATTTCAACTGGTAAATGGCATGCTTTTCCGTAAACTAAACGAAATGGAGACATCCCAAGGTTGATTTTAAAAGTGGTACAGTAAGCCCAAAGCGCATCAGTCAACTTCTGAGACCAATCTTTTCGATTTTTATTAATAGTTTTCTCCAAAATTTGTTTTATTTGTCGATTTGAAACTTCAACTTGGCCACAAGTTTTAGGATTATACGGAGTGCATAACTTGTGGGTTATCGAGTACTTCTTCATTAGAGTTTCAAATGATCAATTGCAAAAATGGGTTCCGTTATCACTTATTATTATGCGAGGTGTGTCGAACCTCAAAAAGATGTTTTCTTTAAGTAATTTCACAACAATTCTATGGTCGTTGGTTTTACATGGAATGGCTTCAACCCATTTGAAGACGTAGTCAACAGCAAGAAGAATGTACAAACTTCTGAAAGAATTGGGAAACGGTCCCATAAAGTCAATACCCCAAACATCAAAGATTTCGATTGTAAGAATGGGTTCAAAGGCATCATGTTTCGTCGAGAGATTCTTCCTACCATTTGGCAGCGATCGCAAGTTTTACAAAATTCGAAAGAGTCTTTGAAAAGTGTAGGCCAGTAAAAACCACATTGAAGCAACTTTTCGGCTATTTTCTTCGGACCAAAGTGACCACCACACGCTTGATCGTGAAAAAATGAAAGAACACTTTTGATTTTGCAATCCAGGATGCAACATCGAATGATTTGGTCGGAACAGTATTTAAACAAGTATGGATCATCCCAATAGAATTACTTGACTTGGGAAAGAAATTTGTATTTATCCTGTTTCGACCAAAATGAAGGAGTTTCCTTAGTTACTAGATAGTTCACTATGTTGGAATACCATGGATCGATAGAAACAGAGAGGAGTTGTTCGTAAGGAAAATTCTTGTTGATCGGTAAGGAAGATGGTGCATTTAGAAGACGCGATAGATGATCGGCGATGACATTGTGTATCCTTTTTTATCTTTGGTCGTAAGGTCAAATTCTTGGAGTAAAAGGATCCAATGTATTAAACGAGACTCAACATCCTTTTTAGTGAAAAGGTACCTAAGAGTGGAATGATCAGCGTAAACAGTAATGTGTGAGCCAACCAAATAAGGTTTTCAAGCGCAAAGACTACCGCTAGAAGCTCTTTTTCAGTGGTTGTGTAATTGAGTTGAGCATCGTTGAGAGTCATAATAGCATAGTAGATGACATGAAGAATTTGGTTGATGTATTGTCCTAAGACAGCACCAACTGCAAAGTTAGAAGCGTCATACGTTATTTCAAAAGGAAGATTCCAATTGGGTGAGCAAATGATGGGAGCAGAAATGAGTTCGTTTTGAGACGTTCGAAAGCAAAAACATGGTCAGAATTAAAGTCGAATGGAACGTCTTTTCTAAGAAGAGTCATAAGAGGTCGAGCAATTTTATTAAAGTCTTTCACAAAGCGTCGAAAGAAACCAGCGTGTCCAAGGAATGAATGAATGTCTTTAACATATTTGGGAATGGGTAGATTCGCAATTACATCAACTTTCGCTTTATCTACCTCAATGCCTTTGTTTGAAATGACATGCCCAAGAACAATGCCGTGTTTGACCATGAAGTGGCATTTTTCCTAATTTAATGTTAAGTGTTTGTCCTTGCATCGTTTTAGAACTAACTCGAGACGGTGTAAGCACTCGGAAAAGGAGTTTCCAAAGATAGAAAAATCTTCCATAAATACTTCAAGAAAACGTTCGATTATATCGGAAAAGATACTGACCATGCATCTTTGAAACGTAGCAGGAGCGTTGCAAAGGCCAAATGGTATACGTCGATAAGCAAAAGTGCCAAAGTGACGCGTGAAAGTCATTTTCTCTTGATATTCGAGAGCGATTGGAATTTGGTTATAGCCGGAATAACCATCAAGAAAGCAGTAGAATTTGTGGCCAGCTAAACGTTAAAGCATTTGGTCAATGAAGGGAAGAGGGAAGTGATCCTTACATGTTGCAGCATTTAGTTTTCAATCATCAATGCAAACACGTCAACCCATTTGAGTACGAGTTGGAATGAGTTTGTTAGAATCGTTCTTGATAACGGTAAGTCCAGACTTTTTCGGCACGACATGAATTGGGCTAACCCATGAACTATCAGAGATTGGGTACATGGTTTCTTAATCGAGAAGTTTAGAATTTCTTCTCGAACCGCATCCATCATTTTTGGGTTAAGCCTTTGTTGCGCGTCATGAACAGGCTTGGCATCGTTAATTAAATGGATACGATGTTGAACAAGAGCAGGACTAATTCCCATTATATCGGTGATCAACCATCTAATTGCTTCTTTGTTTTTAGACAGTATTGAAAGAAGGGAAGCTTCTTGATCAAGAGAGAGAGAGTTGAAGAGATTATGACGTGAAACGTTTCGTTGTCACCTAAGTATGCGTACTTAAGGTGATCAGGAAGAGGTTTAAGGTCCAACCTCAGGGGTTGCTCAATCAAATAATTTGGTTGAAGTTCTAACTCAATGGTGAGGGGTTCAAAAGGAAGCGCTATTTCAATTTCATTAGGCTCATCTTGAAACTGTTGTTCATATTCAGTTTCGCGTTCGTCGTTAAGATCAACTGTTTCATTGTCAAAATTTTCTTGAATGGAGCTAACTTCCAACGTTTGGTCACGTGGTTCATTCTATTATTTTTCAAGATTGAAAATGTTACAAATTCATGTTTCCAAAAGAAATTTTCATCGAACCATTTCGACAATTGATTAAAGCATTTGAAGTAGCCAAGAATGGTCGGCCTAAAATTAATGGAATTTGACTCATTGGATTATTCATGGGTTGAGTCTCCAAAATGATGAAATCGACGGGGAATATGTATTGACCGATTTTGATGAGTACGTCCTCAATTTCTCCCATGGGTTTCTTTATCGAACGATTGGCAAATTGAAGAGTTACTTTCGTCGGTTTAAGTTCACCCAAGCCAAGTAGTTGTTAAACTGAATAGGAAATCAAATTGACACTCGCACCCAAATCGAGTAAGAATTTATTATTCGTTTGTCTCCTATCATGCACAAGATCATCGGACATCCAGGATCTTTGTATTTGATGAGAATTGATTGGGACAAGACTTCGCTACGTCCGGTGGCTAAGAAAATTTTCTTGGGTACATGAGTGTGTCGTTTTCGAGTAAACAAGTCCTTGAGAAATTTAGTGTAAGTTGGGACTTGTTGAACAATATCAAGAAGTGAGATATTAACTTTGATTTGTTTGTAAATTTCCAACATCTTTTCCATTTGGTCAGAGTGTTTCTTGGGTCGAAGATAATGTGGAAATGGAACACGATACTCGATAGGTGGGTCTACTTGAGTAGAAGAAGAATTTGGATTGGCATTGGATTCAATGTTGGCTCCACGTTTTGTTCAGAATCGTTTGTTGTTTTAGAAGTGTTAAGAGGAGTTTCCGGTAAATCATTTGGATTATCAACTTGGTTATTGATTTGTTTACCGGAACACAAAGTCTTGATAGCATTTATTTGATTTACGTTGCTATCTTGAACAACATGTGCTTGATTTGAATTTGTATTTTGATTTTTGGGATTCGAAACTGGTTGACTTGGGAATGTGCCTCATTCACGTTTACTCATAGACGTGGCTAATTGACTCATTTGCATTTCAAGTTTCGCAGTCGATTGACTCGTATTCTGCATGTACGAGGTTAACAAAATTTGCAAATTACTATTTGATTGGAGATTTTGAGTCGTTGCATTAGCCAGATATCGAGACTTTTTTCAAGAGAACTTAATCGTTTATCGCCATGAGGAGCAAAAGATTGTTGCGCCTGATTTTGGGATGGAGGTGCAACATTTTGTTGAAAATGATTGGGTTGAAAGGGGGGATTCGAAGCATTGTTTGGAAATGCTTGAAAATTGGGACGAACCAAATTCCTGTTCGGATTATTTTGGTTCCAAGCAAAGTTCGGATGATTTCTCCAACCAGGATTGTACGTTGGAGAAAACGGGTCATTTTTAACTTTATTGAAAGCATTGAGTTGTTCGATTGAGTTGGGCCACTAATAGGCTATATGACTCGGATCATCGCATTTATGACACATGGGTTGGGAAGCTTGGTTCATTTGATTGGATGGGAAAAAGTTGTTGAATTTATTAATTATTGTGTCGATCATAGCTTCCAAAGCCAAAGATGTCCTATCAAGTGTGCGCTTGATCGTGAGTAAATGGATTTTTCGTTAGAACGTTCCCATTGGTACGATTTTTCGGCTAAGTTTTTAAGAAATTGCCAAGCATCGTTGTGATGTTGGGTGAGAAAATTGCCTTGGCACATCGATTCAAGCATGGTTCGTGAGCTGTTTTCGAGTCCATCGTATAAGATTTAGTATAGGGTCCATTTTTTGAAATTGTGGTGCGGAAATTTTATCAAAATCTCTTTAAATCTTTCAAAATATTTTCCGAATGGTTCTCCCCTGAATTGATGAAAATTGACGATTTCGTTTCATATTTTAGTTGTTTTTCCAAGGGGTAGAACTTTTTCAAGAAGGCTTTAACGAATTCTTCCCAAGTTTTGATCGAATTTGAGGGTAAGCTATAAAGCCATTTTTCCACGTAATCAGTAAGAGCGAATGGAATTAATCGAAGTTCGATTCCATCATCACTAAGTTGTTGGAGTTTAATGGTTGCACAAACTTGTTCGAATTTTGTTAAGAAAATGTATGGGTCATCGTGTTCAAACTTGCCAAATTTTGGAAGCGTGGCAATATGATTTGAATGAATTTCAAAGTGATTACCCGTAGGGGCGTGTAAAGTGATACAAGAAGGAATAGAAACTCTATTGGGAAAGATTCTATCCATAAGAGTTCGAGGGGCGTTTTCGTTTACCATTTCAGGAGGATCGTTTGTTCAAGTTAAACATATAATTGACACAAGTCCAAGTATTTGTTGTTGTGTCACGAGTCCAAGTACTCATGCACAAATGAAAGTCGAGAAGAGAAAGAAGTGAGAATTGAGTTTAAGAGAAAGAAGCACTGTTTAGAAAATGAGGTGAAAATTCGTTTGTTTTTTTATATTGTTTTTTAAGAAGGAGGAAAAATATTTACCAAGAAAGGATTTATTTTTCAAAAGGAAGATTGACTTTTGTTTTGTTTTTTGGATTTTCAAAATTTTTTGTTCTTTTTTTATATGTTTTTGTTTTTTTGTTTCTGAAAAGAATATTTTTTTTTTTTGACTTTGATTGAAAATTTTCAAAGGAAAAGATTTAAAAGGATTTTTTTTGGATTTTGAATTAAACAAGAACTAAGTTAAGTAAAATGTACAATTTTTTTTTGGTTTTGGATTTTGAATTTTTTTTAAACATGCATGAACGAATGCAAATAAATGAATGAAAGGACTTAATTACAAATTTTTTATCCTTAGTATCTCCTAACCCAAAATTTTATAATCACACTGTTTCAATCAAATAAAATAGTTCTTAGCCAGGTAACGGACATGAGTTATCGGTGCACTACGCATCACCGTAGCAATGCAACCGAAGGTTTAAATACCTTCAGAGAAACAATCACTATAATATTTATGAATCACCGTAATATTTACATATGATTATTGCTCTGCCATAGCCTAGACACCAAGAAGATAAACTGTTCAAAGAAGACAACTTGTCATGGTACAACTAAGCCTTAGGTGAGCTCGTAACTCCCTTAAGTCTGAAGTCTAACCGTTATTATTAGTCAAGTTCTAAGATGAAATGCAATTTGTGGGCTAAGGAAGGGTGATGAAATCCCCCACCTTATGTGAATTTGGGTATTGTCCTTAGAAAAGAAAATAAGATGATATGAGTGCAAAGCAGAAATTAAACGTGATTTTAACAATGCAACTACGAATGAAGTTTTATTTTGTTTTTGTTTTTGAATTTTTTTTTTAAAAATGCAAGCAATTAACAATGCAAAACAAATAAAAACTAGAGATGAGAGCACGATACCAGAGTATGCAGAATTATTAGCATTTTTTTTTTAAAAAAATTTAGTGGTGATTTTTTATATATAAACAAGCAAAGCAAGGCGGTTTTCAGCAAGCACTTCTTTTCCTTGCGATTTTCTGCTTTTACAACCTAGAATTTTGAACAAGATATATGCAGTTGTTCTTTTTAATATTTTTTCCCTTTTTTTATAAAAAGGATAAAACAAAACAAAGCTAAAAGAAAGTAAACACACCCCTCCCTCTTTTTTTATTTGCAAGGCTTTTTTTAAGAGAAAGAAAAAAAACTTAAACAAAATTCAAAAGAAAGAAAACTAAAGTGTTAACATAGCCCAGTATAATTAAATTCTATAACACAACTTTCCCCTTGCCCCTTTTTCTGTTTAAACCAAAATCAATTATTCTCAAAAAAAAAATCATGATGTACTTAAAAAAAATTGGAAAGCGCGATTAGCAGAAGTCGCAATTTGGGTGCTAGTTCATGGTTGTGTCGTGGTGGACGGATCGGCAGTTTGAGGAAATGGAGATGGTAACGGGTTCGACTGCGGATTGCCAAAGGTGGGCGATTTATTGTTTGTCAAGGTCGCGATTTGATTAAGATTTGAGGAAGGTTCGGGTAGAGGATTTCAGTTGCTAGACTTAGGTAGATTTGTGTACTGAATTGAGGCAGTGGAAGTTGAATGTGGTGGAGAAGGTATTTGTTCGAGCTTGAAGAGGTAGAGGAGTTGGTTTTGTATGTGGGAAGAGTTTAATTTGGTGATTGTGGAGGCGATTTTCTGTTGCAGTGAAGTGCAATTTGGGCAGCGGGTTGATTGCCGTGAGGTATGAAAGGAGGAAGTACTGTTGTGATGATGATGGTATGCTCGAGTTTGTGGTTTGCTGGTGATGTTTGTTGCATTCAGGTGATGGTTGCAGTATACAGAGATGTGAAATAGCAGTAGATGGTTGTTTTGGTGGCCGTGAAGTAGTGGTGGTCTATGATACGCAGTTTGTTTGTTGTGATGATATTGTATGTAGAAAGTTTGGGTGTTGAATTGAATTTGCAGTAGTGATTTTGAGTTGTAGGGGTTTGTTTGTGAAGAGGCAGTGGGAAAATGGGTTGCTATGATAATATGCAGGTGGCTGAAGTGGGTTTGTTTCAGGTTGAGGATGGTGAAGGTGATGGTTTGTTGGTTGAGGAGACAGTAAACAGTTGAGAAATTGGAAGTTGCTGGGTTGTTTATAGGTTATAGGAGATGCAAGTGATTGTGGCAGTGCTTGGTGATGATTGTTCTATGATGGAGAAAGGAGTAGAGGTTGTGCTACAGTGATGATGTGGTTTATGGATGGATGGAGGAGGGAAATTGATGAACTGTTATGTGGTATGTAGAGGAAACTAACAGCAGCGGGATGTTGTGAGAGAGGCGAATGGTGACTGGGTGAGCAGTGGACAGTGTAATGGATGATAGGAAATAGAGATGTAGTAGAAATGCAGATGAATGAAACGAATGTTGTGAAGGTAGATTGATGGTGGATGTGCAGGCAGAGGAGGAAGCAGTGATTTTGATGTTTGTTTGCTGTGATTTGAAGGGATTTTGATGATGTTAGGGGATGGTAAGAAGGCAAGTATGTAAATGGGGTGATGCAAGTTGTTGTATGGCAGTAAGAAGTTTGGAGATATGGAAGGCAGTGAGAAGCAACTGTTGAAGTTATATGGCAGTTGTGGTATGTTGTGCAGCAGTAAGATTGGTGGTATGCTTAACTACAGGTGGTTATTTGATGGCAGTGCTAACTAGGGGAGTTTTAGTTATGAAATGTATGTAACAGCAATGTGCAGTGCACATGCACAGTTGCACATGCACAGTTGAAATGGTGGAGATGTTGCACTATGTGTATATGATGTTTGGTAAAGTTTGTGTTGTTTGTAGCAGTGGAGAAGGTTTGTCAAGCAGATGTTGGTGAAGTTTGGAAGGGGCGGTAAGTGGATGATGGTAGATGTTGACAGAGGTGGAGATAGACTTGTTTTGATAGGTATTTGTATAAGCAAAGGGGTAAGGAGAATAGTTGAAGTGGTATAGAGGAGATGTTGATGTTAAGTGGATGGTAGCAGTTAAAGTTTTGTCTGTAGTAGTGGCAGTTGATAGGCAGGTTGATGTGTGGTTCTTTTGTGATGCACAGAGACTGCAGTGGTGTAGTGGTGGTGTTGATGATGAGGTAGAGGTGATGCAACTGGGTTGTTGAAGTTGCAAGGGGGGTGGTGGCTGAGTAGGTTGTAGGCAGGGAGATGATTGATGAAGATGGTTCAGACGTCTCGATTGAAGGCGGTGGTAGTTGTGATAAAAGCAGGGCGTGAACAGTTTAGTTGTGAGCAGAAGTATAGGTAGGTTATTGTTTCTGATGGCTGAAGTGCAAAACAGTGAAGAAAGGCAGTTATGTGATAGTAGAACTGATGTGCACAGCAGTGTAAAATGAAAAATGTAAACGGTTGTAAATTGTAAATGAAAATGAAATAAAATATTACTTTTTTGTTTTGTTTTGAAATGTAATGTTTTTTAAATAGAAATGCAAATGCCAATAGAAAAGCAACATGCACTCAAACAAAATGAAAGCACAAATTACACACAAACACACAACAATGAATTTTTTGAAAAAAAAATGCAATTCAACAAACAAAATGAAAACACACAAAAATCAATTAAAATATAATTCGAAGAGTAAAATTAAAATCAAGTCTATTCTCCGGCAACGGCGCTAAAAACTTGTCAGACGGTTAATTTCTATCGGATTTGAAAACCACCGAAAAATATTGTAATAAAAATAACCGCAAGCACACGACATACAATGTTAGTACGTGGCGATTACGGGTCGATCCGTAGGGAATTGAAGTGATTCAAATTCTATTCAATCAAATTAAATCAAATTTGAGGTTGTTTTAAGCTAAGAAAAATATAAAACTAGCTAGAACAAAGTAAATGGAGATATGAGATTAAAATACAATTTAGAGGCAAATCCACTCTCATCCTCTCACATAAATCAACACAAAATTTTATCTATGATCTCTCATTTTAATCTAAATAGAATTAGTGTTGTATTTATCATAAGTATGGTCTATTTATGTTATTGATTAACATAACTTAAACCATCAAACTTTAATACAACAACTAAAACCACTTGTCGAATGTCATGAAAATGAATATGAAACTAAAACAAAAATCTATTTTAAGCATGATTTACTTACTATTTTTGATTAGTAACATAGATCATCAAATTTTGCTTCTATTTTAGTTTCATGATCATAATCACTTAGTTAGTTAATGATGTAAATTATGTTTATGTTAGAATAAGAATAGCCTATTTGTGATAAACAACATAAACTATCAAATTCACTAATAAACTTACATCATAATCTAACTTTTCATGAAGCATAAAAAGAGATCATAAATAAGCAAATATGTTGAATCTACATGAATTAGAGAGCTTCATTACCCCTAAATTGAAGGAGTTTAGCTACTCATTTTTGTTATCATTTCAACACACGTAGATTGCAACATTAAAAAGCAAGAGAAGTAAGAGCAACTTAAAAGATAAAAGAACTAAATAATTGCATAAAAATAAAACTAAACTAAGTGCATAAATGAAAATCTAAACTACTAAAATAAAAGGAAAGAGAGCATATAAATAAAAATGAGCATTAAAATAACATGATAACGTAAAAGAGTAAAGAAGAAGAGGCTTAGGAAGCCATTTTATTTCTCTTTTGATTTGAGGCTACAACTTGCATAATATGATACGTAGATAAAAGCTCATTACATGAACATAAGAGGGTTATTTATATATGTCTAAAATCCTAATCATAATTTAAGGGACTACCCAAAATGCCTCTTAGAAAGTGTGGCCACCAAGTTACCATTAGCAAGTAATTAATCCTCCATTAAGTGTGCATGTGCTTTTAACCCCCACTAACATGTGCATTAGCTCCTAATTGTAGATCAAGGTAAGTCGGTAGGTGGGGTCCTCCATGATTTCATGAATTCATTTATTTCCATCTTCATTTTCCTTCTTCTCTTGTGCATGCATATTTCCATGAAGACTTCTTCCATTTTCCTACAAATAAAACAAAATTGTGCAAATAAATATTCTCAAAATTAATACATGCACAAAATTACAATTTTTCCCCTAGATGAAGATGAATGAATGATGATTTGATGACATTTAGATTTTGGTAAAAACATGTAAAAATACCCAATTTTGACATTTATTTAAATAAAGGTAGATTAAATATGAAAGTAAAAATATGCACATTTACGTGCACATCACCTGGCCATCCATCAACATCTGATCTTAAGCCTTTTTAAACAAAATGTTCACTAAACTGCCATAATCAACCAACGCCTTTCTTACAGTCACTGGCCAATTGTGGACAATATCACCAGGAGATCTAGCCAGGTGCTTCGACCCATCAGCATCACTATTTTGAAACACAATATTATCAGTCATTGTCTTGAGCTGCTTCGTCGGAGCTTCGTCTTCGACAGCAAAGCAACTTTCTGTCATAGCGTACTTCAAAGAAATTTCATACCACTCCATCTCATTCCGTCTTTTTATAGCCGGATGAGGTCCACGGGAGATAGTGTTAATAACTGATCTTTTCCCAATCTGCCTATGCTCGTCATCACTAGGCTCAGCCTAAACCCTTTAGAGCAGCTGCCCCTAGGGTTGAGCATTCTCCTACTCGCCATCCTACGGGGCTTTCACATATTGCTATAGCTTCTTTTTATGGATTAGATCTTCAATCACATCTCGCAAGTGCTTACATTCATTTGTATTATGATCGTGGGTCTCGTGGAAGCGGCAAAACTTCTCAGACCTCTTCTGTCTCTCAGTCGACTCCCTGGAAGCCGGCTTCTTATACTATTCAGTGCCTCGCATTGTAAGGTATATATTCTTGATCAAATTATTCAGTGGCATATATCTTGTATTTTAGAAGTCTTTTGAAATCGGGTTTCATGCCTACTTCACCTTGATTGTTCTTCCAATGGTTATTGCCTTTGTTTCCTACCTTCACAACTACATTTTCCGAATTTTCACCGAATTGCTTCACAGCTACATTACTTTGAATTACTTCAACCGATAGACCACCATTGGCTTTCTCGATAGTTGTACTTGCCTCTTCCAAGTGCTAGAACCGATTCTCCTTCCTATAGAAAACATCCATCATTGGTGGGCATTTCATCTTTAACCACCTTCCAAAGTCCGTATCAGGGTGTATCCCCCTGATCAAGGCCAGTAAGACAATGTGCTCATGTGCATTGCTCACTTCTATCATCGCCATATTAAACTAGCTTAAAAAATACTTCAGTAATTCTCTCGTTCCTTGGAAGATGTTTGATAACATCACATCTATGGGACATGTTGTGTGTAACGGAATTGCTCAAATAACTTCCTTGCCAACTGATCGAAAGATGACATGGATCTTGATAGAAGCCTAGTGAACTACATCATTGCTATCGCTCAAGAAAAATTGGGAAACATCTGCATTTTACAGCATCTGTCGCCCTTGTCGTGTCCATATGCTACTCATATTTCAGCAAATGTTGCCTTAGGTACGTCATTCAATTATAGGATGACATCGTTGGTAAAGCGAACCTCCGAGGGTATTCCTTATGTAGCACCTCCTCTGTGAATGGGTTCCTGTTAGAGGAAACGCCTCATTCATTGTTACTCCTATGCTAGTTCTTACTCACCGACTTCTTTACCTCCTCAATTCATCATGACTCTCTTGCACCTTGTCATTCACCTGCTTCATTATGCGGTCCATCTCAACCCATGTTATCATATCCGAGGGATTTTGAGTTTTGGCAATTAAGGGTTGAGCAACATCTTTAATATATTAAGAACCGACGTTCTCAACATCAGCAACGGGTCTAAAGGCAGCTGGTTTCTCCTTTCATAGGGCCATAACTTAAAATGGTCCTATAATAGATTTTGCGGAAATCTGAATAGTCACGGATTACACCAACGAAACAAATGGATCTACCTCGCTGATTTAAACAACCCAAAAGTAGAAAATAGATCCTAATAGCCTGAGATCGATATGTTTTCAGTGAAAGAACCAAAATGTTTACTTTAAAAGTTGGCACAAACACCCAGAGATTAATAGTAGAGAATAAAATGAAGAAAATAACTTGAAAATGAGGAAAACAACATACACATTAATTGTTGTGGTTTGGCTAATCAAAGGCATACATCCACTTAAACATTGTTGAAGTCTCTGATTAGGTTTTATAGAACTATTCTTATAAATCCCTGATGATTCGAGAAATTATGAGGAAAATACAATAACCTGTTAGCAGCTAAAAAAAGATCCCTCAAATTATGCCTCTATCCCTCAATTTATAGCCGCAGGTCACCGAAAAACTCTCGCTCAAGTTCTAATCTATGGTTCCTACGTCCAGGAGAAGCTAATTGAAGGGATCGTGGCCACATCATCAATTGTCAAGGATTGGAACCGATCCACGTTAAGGGATCAGTACCAATCCATGACTTTTGCTTTATGGATTATGATCTTCTACCGTTGATTGCTTGGTTGACTCGTATCTTCGTCTTTGTAGCTTCTTTTGCATTGCCATGGGCTTGGACTTCGTTGAATGCCTTGGTTCGGAGGTTGAGCATGAGTGGTTGAGTTATCCATTATCCATGGTGGTTGATTCAGACTTGCGATCCATCCTACAAAGCACAAGCTAGTTCATAAACACCATAACTTGATATGGCATTAGGTGTATGCCATTTTAGGGAGAGTTCTTAGTGATCGGTACCGATCCCTGTTCAGGGTTTGGTACCGATCCAACACTTCTCTTGCATGGTGAAGTTTTGAGCTTGGTACTCTTTTGAAACTTGAGCTTGGCTATTGTTACTCTGGATTCCTGCTTGATAACTCTTCGGTTTAATCGACTTAAGGCGTTCGAATATGGCTTGGTCACAAAGCTGGATTATATATATATATATATAATATATTGTTTCGAATTTGAAATCTATGGATATTTTATTATACAGATCTAAATCTAAAATCTAAAATTTAAAATTTTAATTTTAATTTTGAATTTAAATCCAAAGTTATTTATATTAACATTTACAATTTCTTTGTATTATAATGTTAATTATATACACACACATACTATTATTCCCAAATATACTAAGTTGTCGTAGGACAATGAAGGAGGATTACAAAAGAAAAAGTCATTGCGAAACAATGCAGGGAAGCCAACGTGATATATTATGAAAACATCAAAATCATCGAGAAGTTTCCTTACCGCCATCATGTAGAATCACGAGGAGGGAAGTCAAAACCATCCTTGGGAATCTTATGAAATCATTACAAGGCTATTATATCAATTGTAATATAGTTCTTAGAGTAGTCGTGAGACAAAGCCACAAAGCCATCATAAAGATTTCCCCATAAGTAATTGGGGAGAGTTTCTTAAAGATATTAGGGAGTGTTCCTGTAAAAGCTAGGTGACTGAAACCATCGCATGACAAGAATCAAAGCCTTTATGACAAACTGAAGTGGAAGCCTTTGAAGAGAAATTTGTAGAAATCCTTCACGTGATAACTTTGAACATGAAAGAATTGAGCCATCGCGATATGTTTATCGAATCCATTGCAATAAAGAAAATCAAAGACAACATGAACATTCCACACCCCCATAATATGAGTCATCGTAGGGTACTCCAAAATGTCATTACATGGTATATTAAAGCCATCGTGGTAGTTCTTAAAGCGATCGTTGGACAAGGTAAAAGAGCCATCGTGGGGAGTTCTATGAAGCCTTCGCACACCATCCTCACAGTGATAAACCAAGCCATCATGAGAAGTTTCATCATGTTACCGCAAGCAATCTTCAGATGAAAAATTAAGGCTATTGTGAGGAGTTTGGTGAAATCATCATATGCAATTGTGAGAGATTCCAACATGTTATCTAGTGGAATTCCAAAATGGGTGATTTAAGGTATCATGAAGGGTTCCAAGGAACCATCATGTGTGATTTTGGAACAGTAGATTAAAGCCATTGTGGAAGGTCTCTAATACATTATCGTACTTAAATCATGAACTAAAATCCGGCAAGAAACCAGTATGCCACGTATCAGCTCGATCATGTGCCACATGGACTACTCACGACCATTTACTGGATTGCCACGTGCAAAGAAACCAACGTCCCAAATTCTCTATAATTAGAGGGGTACCCCCTAAAAAGGGTCGAATTTCTCAAGTCCTCCATCATTTTCATTTTCATTTTTCCTCCAACTTTGTAAAATAAGCTTTGATTTGAGTTTTCATGGCCGTTAGGGCAAATTGTAAATAAAAACTTTGCAATAAAGGACTTGTGTTTGGCATAGTTTGCATAGTTACTCCTTTTAATATATGAAAGCATGCTATTATGGATTCTCCTATGGTTATAGCCTTAGTTTATTTTCAATTGGCTTGACTTAATAATCTAACCCAACTTTTAGCCTAACATGTTTGGTGCTTACATTGAGAGTCGAACTCAAGGTTCACTCTCACTCTCTCTTTAATGATAGAACAACCCCATCTAGATTTTCAACTATGGCAATTAGGTCTCAGTAAGGATCTTCCAAACCACATCTAAATCTTTTACCCAACCCATTAAGCAATCAATGGTTTAGTGAGGAACAAGAGTTTAATTTGAGAAATCTAACTCTTCGAACATTATAGGAAAAGAAAAGGGTAGTTTGATATAACCCAAGTAAATGGACTTTAAACCCCTTCAATATTGGAGAAGGGCCGATCTTTGCCTTAGCCAACGAACTAAGATCAGAAAAGCTAAACCAAGGAAATAGGGATAACGTAAGGTTTGCAAATAGTTTGTTTTCTCAGCAGACAAAGCATTCAACTTAAAGCACGAGGCACGGTCTTTGAAACTGAGATGAATCATGATTTTGAAAAATTAGCTCAAAAATGGGAATAAGTTGTTAAGTTGGAGCCCCTATTAGGGAAATAAAAATTAGAAGAGGGTTGCATAATGCAAAACTCTCATAAAAGGTATAAAGGTGAGAAAAGGAATCCTACAGTAAGAGGGCTAAAAGGAAAAATTGTCACACCACTCCTTGTTTCATCGAAGAAAGTGTACTTCCTTAGTAAGGATAGACTAAACTATTGGGTTTCTAAGAAAGCTCCAAAGAGTAGACATATATGATGGAGGGATAAACTGTCATTATCACAAAGCAAAGGGTCGTCGCACTAATAATTGTTGAGCTCTTTCTGGGATTATCGAGTATTATGTAAGGAAAGGATAACTACAAGAGTCTATAGAACCTTAATGTTTAAGGAATTAGAATAAAAGCAAGCAAAGCCATCTGTAAAAGGTAAGATAATCAGAAATTCTATTTTTGAAACCAGAAGGGCCATTAATATATCTTCTAAAAGCCTTTGGTCTTGCCTTCAGGCCTGGCCGAAGCATCCATCCAAAGTGCGATGGTAGATTAAGCCTTGGTCTCATCGCTGGGCCTAGCCAAAACACTCTTCCAAGGAAGATGGTCGAAAAGCCTTCGGTCCCGCCTTCGAGTCTGACTGAAGCACCCATCCAAAGAGCGATGGTTAATTAAGTCTTTTTTCTCACCACTGAGCGTAGCCAAAGCACCCATTCAAGGGAGATGGTCAAAAAGCCTTCAGTCCCGCCTTCAAGCCTGGCTGAAGCACCCATCCAAAGAGTGATGGTCAACTAAGCCTTTGGTCCTGCCGCCAGGCCTAGCCAAAGCACCCATCCAAGGAAGATTGTAGAAAAGCCTTTGGTCCTACTTTGAGCCTAGCTGAAGCTCCCATCTAAAGAATAATAATCAATTAAAGCTTTTGATCCCACCTTGGGCCTTGACAAAGCACAAACCTAGGAAAAGTGAATGGGGAAGCATGAGTACACAACAAATCTCTGCACAACACTCATGGAATTCAACATTCAACTACTCAAGATCAGTCTAAAGCGAACACAAATCAAATAAATTATGACAAAAAAGTAGGGGAAATATCTCAAAACAATATACCACCGAAGTCGAGTACACAAAAAGGTAAGTTTATTTTACTTATCAACATACTTATGCTATATAATCTTATACGAGAGTTAAACATGATACAATTCATAAAGATGCAACATAAGTATATTTAACATGACAAATCTCTTTCATAACAAGTGAATTATTCCTTAGCATTTACTGCCCTCGAGGATGAGGTAGTGGGTGATGTTGGTATACAATATCCTTCCTTTTTCCCTTCATGTCCAAAGTACAAAGATGTTGTTTGCTAAACGAACTCGCCTGTTTATACAACATTCTAGGCCCCCCATTTTCTTTCAAAGCTTTGGAACATCCTTATCAAAATAAAATATGAATCTTTGATAGCTTGAAACGACTGCCTTCCTTAATCTACTATATGTTTCCATGCTTAAAGATGCGAAATCAATCTTTAAGTTAAAAGCAATTATAACTTCGATTAAGCAATCAATGAGAGAAGCCCTAGTGGAATAAAAATGCATTGACCTTAATTAATCTTTGAGTTTTTTTACCTCATTCATAAGGTTTCAAGTGCATAGGGAGGATTAATAATGTGTTGTAAGGTGACTAAAAGGTACTTCTTGACTTTTCTCTCCTTAGGACGAATAATATTAAGAGAATCAACGGAGTCAATTTAAACCAGCAATGCCTTTTCATAAGTCTTATTTGCGCCCTTAAGTTGAAAGATGCTCTGATTCATATCACTAATGTTGTCTTCAAGAACATTTATCTTCATCGTTAGTTCATTCTTTTGGTGCTCTAGCACCTCAATTTCTTATCTCTGCGATCAGAATGTCTCGATAAATTCCATGTTTCACTAATCCTTAACCTTTTGGGTGTATTCTAGTTTAAAGGCTCTACTCAATCTTTCAAGTTCCCTTAATTTTTCTACTTAAGAAGAATCGAATATACTGCGGCCAAGGATTGAATGCCCTAGAGATGAAGAAGAAAGGCGAGGTGATTTCCATTTTGAAAATTCAACAAGAATGTGGGTAGGTAGCCCTTTTCACATTCAATTAATATCAATTCATAAGATTGGCATTCATTTTTGTACTTTATCGCTTCAACCACCATGTCAAATATGCGCTGATTTAAATAAGAAATCTTTGTATCAAACTCCAACTGCTATTTGGAATTAGTACATGAACCGAGCATTTCATTCAATAATAACATCCTTATGCAAAAATTTCTTCTCAAGATCTATTATTATTTACTGAGCAGATTTCAGGATAGAATTCACATTAACGTATTTATCATTCCACTTGTTCGCTTCTTCATTGTCTATGGTTATAAAACTGAATATAGAATGAGAGGATCGTTCTTTCCGCGTTTTTGCCAATTTAGCATGAATATTCTCAAAACTTTGACTGAAGTCTAGAGCATCAATAGGTAAGGCAATCCTTCATCCTAGTTCAGGAAATAAGTAATAGAAATTTTTTAATAAAAAAAGAAAGAAAACAAAGTTTCAGTTAAACAATAATCAATATATCATAAAAGATAGTCCATTTCAAAGAAACAACAATAATAAAAATTACAACACAATTAGATTTTAGAATGAGAAATAATATCCCGGATCTTCAGAAAAGAGGAAGGGGAGTTAAAAAAATGTTGCGCTAAAAGGAGCATTAGCATTGGAAGGAGTATTAACTGGAGGAAACCCATGGTAGTCTCATTCTTTGGGGTGCCGGTTATGTCCGCTACATAATAGCTTGGCATAGCTAGTTCAAAATTAAAACCCATTTGTTCGTATCTGATTTTCCAAGCAGAGAGAGAAGATAGAGAGCGCTATCTCGTACTTGCTTATCTATTTGCTTATTAGAGTTGAATTGCGGGAGCTTCTAAGGAGATAGAGCACAGCGTCCCTACAACTCGCTTACGACACAGGAGGGTAGAATAAATAATAGGGGAATCACATTTAGGGTAGGCTCTTCACGAAAGAGAAGTGTCCGTAGCTGAGTGAGAGCCGACTTCCTTTCTTTTAAGAGTAGTCTACAATTAATACACCAGGGAATTCTTCTAATTAGCTTGATCCAAGGCCTCTTTCAGAAACTCTTTCTTCATTCTTTCCCTATATATAATAGATATAATAGGCGGTGCCGATAAGTAAGCATGTTCCATCAATCCAGGGATTGGACCGATCCACAATGGGGAAAGGACGTAAGAAGAAAGCAACCGAACTAGACCAAACCACTAGAGTTTTAACAAAAGCTGCTCTACGATGGCGTATTGATTGGTTGAAGGGTTTGAAAGAAAATGTAGTTCTACGGGAATTTATCCCTATCGATACTAGATTTAAAAAATTAGTGCACCGTTCAAGGCAAGACAAAAACATTCACTTTGAAATAAAAAAGAAAAATGTATTCAAGTTGGAAATGAGAGATATTTGGTGTTTGTGAAGAATTTGGTTATGGTTGCCTAAGAAATTGAAATAGATTTGGAAATTGAGTATATATCTGGTGGAGGTCACGAAAAAAGCAGTATTTTGATAAGCATGACTTGTTAATCAAGAAGAAATTCTTTAAAGGTTCTTTTTAACCTGACCAGTTTACTTAAGCTATCTCTCGACATAAGGGATAAAGGGCTACCATGAACAAGTCTAGAGGCCAACTCATTAATGAAGATCATATTAAAAGACAAATTTTACCAAAAAAATCACAAGTTTGACTTAGGAAATAAGAAAAGATTCACAACATTACTCAAGTCCATAAATAATAGACTCATAAAAAAAGGTTCACAACAACACATGGGTTCATAAAGAACGGACTCCTTATAGTATTCAATTACAAATCTATCCTTGTTGAACTTGATCTTGTCAAGGGATAAAGAGTCAACAGTTAAAGGCACAGTGAGAACCCTAAGCAAGTTCCAACAATCCCCAGGGCAAGGATCGGATCCATTTAAATCCAAATATCTCCTATGAAGACATCTAATCAGTACTCCCTAACCATCATCTAGGAAAGAAAAGTCAGTAATGGGAAATCGAGCATACATAAGATATCGATACTCCATAAACTTAGCCCTATCCCCAATTAGCATCCACAAGGGCATGTGCAGTTCTTCATTTTCCTTGCGAAAATTATCTTGGTGAAAGTGTGATTTCCAAAGGAGGGCATAACATTTTTATTCTTGAAATCCTCAAGATACTTGAGGCATTTTAAAATTCTCATGTACTTTTCATTTGATTCGTTCAAGTCCTTGGATAGCCTTTCTCCTTCTCGGTTAAGTCTTAAGATTTCCTTTTTCTTTATGTCTAAAATAATCTCTACATAATTTCTATTAATTTTCCTACATTGATAATTAAATTATATTAATAATTTTCAACTATGTACATGGAAAATAAATAACGAGTACAATAAAAAAATCACCTATGGAGGAGTAGCAGTGGCACTAGGTCTGAAGGATTGAATAAATGGAGCATTAGAAGGAGTCCGGGCTTCAAGAAGAGACTAAGCCTTAACAGGGGTTTTGCCTATCTCACAAGAATCGAAAGGCATTGATTTAGAAAGAGAAGGTCTAGGAGTAAGGGTTTTATCCACATCTTTATTACTTTCAGAAGGAGGAAAGCCCGGTGTATGAGCTAATCCTTCATAGGCTCTAGTCCCACTTTGACCTAGGTCACCATTCCCATCCCTTCCTAGAAAATCCTTCCCAAAAGGACCACCACCACCATCATTCCCATCGCCTTCATCATAATCATCACCACCTTCTTTGTTGGCTTCATCAGCTCCTCCATTCTCCTCTTCCTCATCATCATCACCTATTGGTATGTCATCAAAAGCCAAAGACTTGGCAGGATCAATGACGTCTTCTCCTATAACCTTAAAATAATCGTTGGGAACATGCCCTAATAAAATATCAAATATGTTCTTGTAATCCGCTCTTGATTTATCAAAGGAAATAAAAGCCATGTTTGGGCATCGATCGATGTTGTCTTTGTAAGTAGTAAACAGGACCGCCTCAGCCCATTTTTCTTTCCATTAGGGGAGGAGATCGTACAGGAAGGAAGAGACCTTGGATTTCATAGCATGAAGGGATGATTTGAGCTTTCCAATAGTAAGGTTCTTTTCATCCAAACCCTTCTCTAAGTCCGGAACCCTTGCCAAAGATGCTCTAAGAGTGGAGTTCTCTGATTGGACTTGAGAAAGTTCGCCCTCCAAATATTTTGCTCTCTTCTCCAACTCTTGATGTTTATTGAGTTTCTATTCTAACAATTTTGCCTCCTCTTCCAACTTCTGAGATCTTTCCTTTTCTAACTCCAACAAGACCATGATCATCTTGTTATCAGAAGATAGCAACTCATTAGTAGTACAGAGATTACTGAGCCGAGTTTCGAGGGTAGACACTTTTTCAAAAAATAAAGAATTCAATTCATGTAGTCGTGACACATCTTGGGAAGAAGATGCACATGACCATGGAAAGTCAAACAAATGACAACCAATCTAAAAAAAGAATAATGCGAAATTAAAAGCTAAGGAATAGACTAAAATTAGTACTCATGTTGCGGTAAGGCGAAGGAACTTCACCCGAATAAGATGTTGTAAAGGATTTTCCAAAGATTCCGCAAAAAAAGAAGGAGCAGTGTTAGAGGCTCGACAAAATGAAAACAGAAAAATGCAAGACCTTCGTAAGCAATTCTACAAAACTAGAGGACTGAGAAGATCCAGACCTCGAGAGAGGGGGAGGGATGTCTTTGAGAGGAGTATCAAGCCCTAAAGTCCGATGTAAAGAAGCCATAAATTCTTTAAGAGAATGACCAGAAACATTGGTAATGGAATCTTGAACCAGGAGAGTAGTCACAACGGCAATAGTACTAGAAGAAGGAGCGGGTAGTGGGGGAGAAGTAAGTTTAACCTCTTTTGGACTTTGGAAGGGACCTCAGACGAGGCAAGGGCAACCTTTGAACCTTTTCTTTTCATATCTTTCATAGCCTTTGCTATAGTATCTTCAGCGGTAGAAAAACAAATAGTGAAGTGGTTTTGGGAGTTGTCACTTTCTCTATCTACTTGGAAGAAGTAGGTAATTTAGAAGTGACTTTATCGAGCGATAAGGCATCCACGCTTACAAGATACACTTTAGAAGGAAAAATAAGAAGCATCAAAGAAATGTATTTCACTACACAAAAAGGAAAAGGAGAATAAGAAACAAAGCCTAGAGAGTATCCAGGGCTTTCAGTCATTGTGCATTGTACTGGAGAATTTGCGAAAAACGCATCTAGCATATCGGCAACAAGGGCTGGTGGATTATTCCTTTTCTTTTTCATCATAGGAGGTTTACCCAAGACTCGATGGGGGTGCAAAATCAGAGAGTACTTCTTTAATTTCTCTTCAGTAAGGAGCCTTAACTGGCTCCTTAAGAATGCTGTAGCATCTCAAAAACTAGGAATATTAGGCAAAACCCAAGAATTGACATCCTTTGATTCAGATGCTAGGATTCATAAAAAAATGAACAGACAACAAAATGTGAATCGATAAAAACTAATCTAAGCATTAAGGGAATGAAAAAAAAATCTAAGGAGAATGCATACTGGGGACCATGAACCTTCCAATGATACCTAGAGAATAATATCTCATAAAGAAGAACTAATAACTCTAATCCCGAGGCTTATTAATGAAGTCAGTTGCTACTCCACTGTCGATAGAACTGAGATAATAAATAGAACCCTCAAACTGATTCTTCGTTTTTTGAAGAGTAACTAAGGAGTAAAGGATAGAGGGAGTCAGTTTTTCCATCTAGAGTTCTTTGAACAAAAAATCAAAGAGTTGATGTAACTGTAGGAGTTAGAATTTAGTTGAATAGGGGAAATCTTCAAGAAGGCCATGACCTTATAGATAATAGAGTTGAAGGGAAGGTAACATGACTGATAGATGTAAAGAGGAGTAAATGCGAAGAACCCTTCAGGAGGAGTGTTGATTCGTTCATTTGGGCCTGGAACCCTAGTTTCGATCCTTGAAATTCCAAAAAGTGAAGAATAGAGTCGATATCCTCTTATTTCATGAAGTAGGATTGGTGAGAAGTGTAAACCTTTTCTTCGGAAGAGCCCACAAGTTTGGAGGACTTAAGGGAAATTGTTGCCCCTTTGGAAGCCAGTTTCTTGCCTCTAGCCATGAAGTCTACAATGGAAAGATTTTAGTTATTAAAAAAATCCAATTAACAAAAAAAGCCCTCTTAAGTTGAAAATGAAGGGTAAAGCTACTAAAAACAAATTTGCAATAACTACTTAAATAAACAAGAAACCACGTATACACATATCAAGGTAATTTCCATATGATAGGGAATATAAGTCCATGAATTACAGACATATTCCCAAACATACGCACGCGCGCGCGCACACATATGTATGTATATATGTGGTGATCAAGACTTACTAACTTCTAAAAGAATACTACTATAATTTTCTTGTTATATATGGGATAAGATTATCATAAAAGTGTTTTTATAGCCCTATTAAGACTTTCTTTAACCAATTCCCTTTGTAGAAGTTGTTCCCATTCCATTCAAGTGATAACTATACGAATTATATGATTATGATTCAACTTAATTATTTAGTCAATGCATGAATGTACAATAGGCCATCTAACCCTAGAATAGTAAACGACCACGAATAAAGTCAAACCAAAAAATGATAACGAATCGCATATTTTCAAGCTATCGTATGGTACTTTAAGAGCAAATATTGATTATTCAATGACTAGTCATTGCTTGTGTAGATTTCGTGTGTAAAACTTAAAGTTAAATCCAAAAACATAGCTCTCATGAATGAAATTTGAAATAAAACTTTTTCACGTTAAACCTAAAAATAGCTCGTGCGAGAAGAACTAAAGACAAGGTTTTCGTGTGTTAAACCAGAAGGATTAATTTTCATGTGAAAGAAAGGGAGACCCACGTGAATTAAATTCAAAACATAACCATCGTGAATTAAAATCAACAAGCTCTCATAAGACAAATTGGAAACATATGAAGCTATCATGAAAAAAGTCCACATAGTCCTTGCATTTAGAACTCTTCACGACAAGTTTGACCGTAGTCATCGTGAGTAAACTAGGAAATAAGGTCCTCGTGTAACAAGCCAAATTACTATAAAAAGGGCTTTCGTGAGCTAAATAAATGTAGCCCCCATTAATAAAGTATGAAGTTAAGGCCTTAGCACAGATTACACACGAATGCTTAGCCTTCGTGTACCAACTCCTTGGATGGAAATCTATCAAATAGCCATGGTTCAGGTCCATTTGGTAATAAATACATAAACCATAAAACTCAAAACCCATAAACAATAAAATGGTGGGCTAAGCAATTAAATTTGATTCAAAATGGCGACTATAGAAGAAAATATGAAGAAATCACTGAGATCGAATGAATAACTAAAACCAATCAAATTCTTATAAAATTAAGGTTAACTGAAGTAAATTAAAGACTGCTTTAACAAAGAAACAAGTAAATGAAACAATAACAAAATGTTTACTGGATGGGAATCACAAAAAACAAGATCTTATTTTTGGGAAAAAAAGTGAGAACGGGTAAATTTTGATAGAGCAAGTAAAAGAAGAAAGAGGAAGAAGATTGCTGTTTATAGGAAGAGAGAGAAAGAGTAAGATAACCATTGGATCAAAGGAAAAGGAATATCAATGGCTAAGATGAATATTTTTGAATATGAATCATTACTTATACTAAAGTATATGAAAAAATTATAATAAGGCCGGGGGGCAAGTGTTATACCCAAATATATTAAATCATCACAAGACAATGAAGAAGGAGGATTATAAAAGATAAAGTCATCATGAAACAATGTAGGGAAGCCATCGTGATATATTATGAAAACATCAAAGTCATTGTGAAGTTTCCACACTACCATTGTATAGAATTAGGAGGAGAGAAGTCGGAGCCATCATGAGGAATCTTATAAAATCATTGCAAGGCTATTATATAAATTGCGATATAATCTTTGAGTGGCTGTGAGACAAAGCCACAAAGCCGTCATGAAGAATTCCCCATAAGTCATCGAGGGGAATTTCTTAAAGATATTAGAGACTGTTCCTATAAAAGCTATCGAAGGGTGACTGAAACCATCGCATGAAAAAAATCAAAGCCTTCATGACAAATTGAAGTGAAAGCCTTTGAAGAGCAATTTGTAGAAAGCCTTCAAACGATAACTTTGAACATGAAAGAATAAAGCCATCGCGATATGTTTATTGAGGCCATTATAATGAAGAAAATGAAAATCAACATAAACATTCCACACTCCCATAATATGATTCATCGTGGTGTACTCCATAAATTCATTACATGGTATATTGAAGCCATCCCGATAGTTCTTGAAGCGGTCACTGATAAGGTAAAAGAGCCATCGTGGGGAGTTCTATGAAGCCTTTGCATACGATCCTCTAAGTGGTAAACCAAGCCACTGTGAGAAGATTCCTCATGTTACCGCATGCAATCTTCGTGTTATCCACATATTTTTTACTGCTATGCTAGAAGAAATATCAAGGGAAAAGAAAGACAACTATGCCCCCAAACAGAAGCCCCTCCTCCCGACCCCTCGCAATCTCAACCGTAGGCGCCTAATTCCAATTTTTAAATCCTGCCGCCAAATACTCGATTTTTTAAAACAAAAAAAGAGGTGTTTCCGCTGTGCTGGTTTAGGCTACGTGGTGACAACCTATAGGGAACCAAAGATTTGCTTTTACTGTGGTTTTTTTGGGCATCATTATGCCAGCTGCCCTTCCAAATCTTCCATATCGGGACCCGCCAAAGACTTCCCAGATAACCCCTCGTTTCCCCCAAACACTCATTCCTCCCTCGATTCCAGGACCAAAGCCGATAAAGCACCTTTTGTCGTTTCCACTGCCCCACGTGCCCCTTTTACCAAGCCGTCTCCTCAAATCCCTTCTAGTCACATCGCTAATACCACTGTTCACCATACATCCAATAGATTTTCTTCCCGCCCTCCTCCTTTTTCTTTGAGTCATTCTGTTTCTCCTCTTCCCCAAGCTACACCAATCCACTTTCCCATGGCTGACTACTCACTGTACATCACTGCCACTATAATCGATGGTGCCTGGACAGTCGAAGTCCTCAACAGAGTCCTAGAGTCTGCATTCGATCATTCAGACTGGGCAATCTGGCTCCTAGACAATAACCGCTTCCTCATTGCTTGTCCCTCCAAATCCTTAAAATTTATAGCTCTTAACCGAAAAATCCTCACCAAGGCTGGGGGCTCCATATACCTTGAAGCCTGGCCTGAGTACGAACGACCAACCCCTATCGACTTAGAGCCGCCCAGCTGGGCCACAGTCAAAGGAATTCCTGAGTTCCTACGAAACAATCCAGATGCAGTGCAGACCGCTATCAACCCGGTGGGGAGATTCACCGAGTTTGATAGATGCGACTGGTCCAAACTTGACCGCAGGCTACTGTACATCAAAATGCAATTCTTGGCAGGGGTTCCTTCTTCCTCCTTCTACAGGGTTCGACTCAATGATGCCGAATACATCATAACCGTCTCTAGATGGGATCATGCACATCCGCGCAGTAGACCTGAAGCATTCCTCCTAGGACTGGACTATGAAAGAGACATGAAGTGCTTTAGTGACCCGATGAACGTGCAATCAGATGAACTGGACTCCGACGATCGCTTTGATGTTATGAACTATGAACCTGCTTCACCCAGCCCGCCCTTTCCCGGACCCCAGATGCCTAACTTAGACTTTGATGCTGCTAGCATTCTTGGCCCCTATGCAGATCTAGCCCCCCAGCGCTGGGACCCACTGTTTGACATGGACCTCTCGGTGCCCCCTTATCTCCAAGCTCCTAACATTAAACCTGCGCCCCTTCATGTCCCAAACGCCAACCTGGACCCGAACCCTAACCTGACCTCTCCCCCATCTCTGCTGTCGATGCATCTTGCGAGGCAAGACCTAACCCCAGCTCGGGTTAGGAGAAGTGCGCGGAACTCTAGGTCCTTGCCTGGTCATGCAGGTAGCATCTATAAAACTGTAGTATTTTCTTCTGCTAACTCTAGACTAAACAGAAAATTAGCACGTTGCATGGGAGTTAATATTCAAGACGAACATTATACTGCCATGCAAACCCTAGAACAAGAGAGATTGTCCTTCTCCCAATGAAAATCATTTCATGGAATATTCGCGGGCTTTGGGACCCCTCTAAAAGACATTCAATCTTCCTTACCTTGTCCCCCCTAAAAATCGACATTCTCCTGCTCCAAGAATCTAAACTGTTTGATCCAACCCCTCTCATCATTAAGCAACTAGGTGGCTCTCATCTCATAGGCTGGGCCCATTCCAATTCTATTGGCTCCAGAGGAGGTCTAATCACCATGTGGAACGAATCTGTTTGGTCCCTCTGCCAAATCATACCCCACTCCTCCGTCCTCCATGTAGCACTCAGACACGTGCAGTCCGACACTATTTATTTTTTCTCAAACATATATGGCCCCCAAACAGCGCAAGAAAGACTGAACCTTTGGTCTGATTGCTCGAACTTTGCGTCATCAATCCAGGGGCCATGGGTAGTTGGTGGTGATTTCAACACGACTAGATATTCAGATGAAAGAAGCTCTGGAAATATTTCACTCGAATCGGAAGATTTCAATGCTTTCATTAACTCCTGCTCCCTTATCGAACCCCCAATCAACAATCGTCAATTTACCTGGTCCAATAAGCGCCTTTCACCTGCCTTAGCTAAACTTGACCGCTTCCTTTTCAGTCCTGCCTGGGAAGACATCCACCCCTCTCATTTTGCCTCGGCCTTGCTACCATTCTATCGGACCACTGTCCCCTCTGCCTTGACTCTGGCACCCCCCGACCTCCAAGAGACCATTCAGATTTGAGAGGCTCTGGCTCCTGGAACCATCATTCGAAGATTTTATCAAACTGGCATGGTGCCAACCTACTAGATCCACCTCAGCCACCTCTCGTGTAGTAGGTAAGCTCAAATCTCTTAGAAAACTCCTTAGGCCTTGGGCTAAGTCTATTTGGGGCTCCATCCGTACTCGCATTTCCGCCATCCAGAATGAAATCCTTGCTCTAAATATCCAAGAGGAGTCTCACCCCCTAGACAATGGTGACTCAACCACCCTTGCAAACCTAGAAGCTGAACTTGAAAGACTAATGAAGCAAGAAGAGATTGGTTGGAAACAGCGGTCAAAAGCCAAGTGGCTTAAAGATGGTGACAAAAACACTTCTTACTTCCACAAATTAGCAAATGGCCGGCGCAGGTCCTTATCCATCCCGGAAATCGTGCATAACAACAACGCTATATCCGATCCTACCACCATCCTGAACCTCTTTTCCGACTTCTACCGTTCTATTCTTGGAAAACCTTCCCCTCCACTTCCCGTCATAGATTGGAACCTTCTCTATCCTAATCCTTTGCCCATCCCTATAGATTCGTCTTTTACGGAGGAGGAAATCCTGGCTGCCCTCAAAGATATGGACGACAATAAATCCCCGGGGCCAGATGGCTTTGGCCCTTACTTCTTTAAGCATTTCTGGGGGGTTGTCCGAGAAGACATCCTAAGCATGTGTGCCGAATTCTGCTCCAACCCCATGGCCATATCCTGCCTTAACTACGCCAACATCGTTCTCCATCCTAAATCTGATGGCGCCAACTCCCTCTCAGCATTTCGACCTATTAGCCTGCTCAATACCACTTTCAAACTGATAACCAAGGTACTCGCTAACCGTCTTCAAACCCATATGGAATCTCTGGTGGGAGCGGAACAATCGGTGTTCATCAAAGGAAGGAGCATACTGGACTGTGTCGCGGCAACACAAGAAGTCATCTCTCACTGTCATTCCAATAACATCCCAGGGGTCCTTCTAAAATTAGACTTTTCCAAAGCCTTTGACTCAGTCAACTGGAACTTCATCCTTGAACTCCTGATGCACAGAGGATTCCCACCTAAGTGGTGCAACTGGATTAAATGTATACTGAACTCAAGCCTTTCCTCGATCCAGATAGGTGATGTCTCTGGCGGTCTCATAAAATCAGCTAGGGGTCTCAGGCAGGGAGACCCTCTCTCTCCACTTATCTTCGTACTAGTAGCGGATGTTTTTAACCAAATGATCAAACTGGCGACAACAGACAACTACTTGGCTGGCATCCGTCCCCCCAACCCTAACCCCAATTCCCATCCCAGCCCATCGATATCTAACCTTCAGTTTTCAGATGACACGATCCTTTTCGTCTCCCCCGCCCCTGAGCACATCCACTGTCTTAAGGTCCTTCTGTACACCTTCGAACTCATCTCTGGCCTCTCTATTAACTTTAGCAAAAGCTCTGTCATCATGCTTGGAAATGCTGACCATCTCGGTCCCCCCATTGCCTCTACTCTCAACTGCAATATTGACACTTTTCCTTTATCCTATCTTGGCATCCCCCTGCGTCCCACTAAGCTTCATCGTTTGGACTGGATTCCCCTCGTATCCAGAATCGAATCTAGACTTGCAGGTTGGAAAGCGAATACCCTATCGACATCAGGCAGACTTGTCTTGGTCAAAGCGGTACTCTCTGCAATCCCTCTCTACTGGCTCTCCTTCCACAAAATTCCTAGCTGGGTATCCAAAAAATCGATTCTATTAGACGCTCTTTTCTCTGGAATGGTGGGGGAGCCAAATGCTCGATCAGCTTGAAAATCATTTGTTTACACACGGATCATGGCGGTTTAGGCATCTCTAACTTGATCACCCTCAGTCAGTCTCTACTCGCTAAATGGCTCTGGCGTCTCCTCTCTCCGGGCCAGTTCATCTGGAAAGACTGGATCCTGGCCTATCACTACAATGCAGACCCTTTTCATGCCCTCCACTTCGCTCCACTCTCCAAGCCCTCACCTTTTTGGTCAGGTGTTCTCGCATCAGTTGATCGTATCAAACCGCTCCTACAAGTGAAACTTGGTGCTGGCGCCAACTGTCTTTTCTGGTTCGACTACTGGCACAGCCTCTCCCCACTTCACCGCTCCCTCTCATCCCTCTTCTCCTCCTCCAATCGACCTCTCTTATCAGTGGCAGATGCTGTCAACCTTGGCCTACCCAGCCTCTGCCCCCTGTCTCTTTTCGATGCCGACACTCTCACTGAGCTCCTCTCTGCTCTCAACATCTTACATTCTACTGTCCTTACCCCTGCCCTGCCAGATCATCACTCCTGGGCCCTTGCTCCCTCCAGTGGCTTCACCGTCTCCCAATGTTACTCCTTCCTAAACCATCCTGGTAGACTATTTGCCTTCCCCCATGTCTGGAAATACCATATCCCTCCCCGAATTAAATTCTTCCAGTGGTGTCTCATACATGGCCGGATTAATACCAAGGATCGCCTCACCCGCTTTAACATCACTTCAGACCAGATTTGCGTCTTCTGCAACTCTGAAATCGAATCTATCCGACATCTTTTCCTCGAATGTGATTTATCTTTCTACATTTGGGTTTCGGTTTGCGTCCATAATCTTGGGAAAATCTAATCAATTGAGGATTTCTTTGAGCACTGGCAGTATAGCTCTCCTAACCCCCATCTCGACTCTCTTCTGGCTATCTTCTGCTGGGTCATCTGGAAAGAGAGAAACGCCATCATCTTCAACAAACCCACTAGCTCGCGTCTTGCATTATGCATTAAAATCTCTAATCTTTTCGACTATTGGGCAGGTTCCTCATCTTTGGCGCCTTTCAGATTTCGCCTTCCCTCGGCGAGGTCCCCCTCGGAAGAATCGGTGGGTAGCGCATCCTCTGCCGCACCGACAGGACAGCATGGTGGAGACTAAGGGATCGACTTGCTTTTACTTTTCGCTGCAGTTCTTCTGATAATCACTGGCTTAGTATGTATATTAATCTCTATTTATAATATGACACAATGACTATAACCTAAACACTTTTTTGTTGATGTGCTGCTTTAGCTATCGATCAGGCATGTTGATCGAACCAACACTACCTATGTATATTTAGCCTAATCGGCTGTGTAGTTCCCTGCTACACAACCGTTCTTCTCAAAAAAAAACTATGCCAATGGAAGGATATGGAAGCATTATAAATGGTAAGAGATGTCGAACATCTAAGAGATGTTTAAAGTCTAAAATAGAAGAGATATCAAGCCTCTATAACACAAAGTGTTGTAGAGCATATAACAACAGAGGGATGCTGCATCACTAGAGGATTTCGGCCTATTAAGAAAAAGATTTCCTATATCGTCAATATGAAGACAGATATCGTATATCATCAATGTAAGGAGAGAGTCGAATGCCAATAGTGGAGAAGGATTTCAGGCTTCAAGAAACAAGGAAGGTTTCCGCATATCAACAATAGGTTATCATATATTATTAACATAATGAACAATCCCAAAAAATCAAGGGTGCTGAATTTCTATGATAGGGGATGTCGGATATTTAAGGAGCTGAAAATTCTGAGCATTTAGAAGATGTCAAGTTTACTACAGGAAGAGTAAAATCAAATGAATCAAGATGATTTAGTGTATTTTCTCTACTTAATCTTCAAAGGCGTTCACATTCTACCACACCCTCCTTAACACCACCAAGATAGCGATCTATGTGAAGCATTCAACCTTGAGGAGATCATGACAACTAGCACCATTAGAGCCATCCATCTTTCCAAGTCATCAATCCATGTCAACTCACATAAACCAATGGGAGCAAGCTTCACCTCCTCCAAGCCACTAAAAATAGAGATGCACCCCTCATGAAAAGGGGCTCGAAACTTCTTTTCATCGCTTGGCATAAATCATTTTTTGGACTAGAACTTTTCTAAGCCCTATATGGAGTTTGGGAGTCACTTTAATAGAAAATGGCTAATGACGAAGAATGTGACATTGACATATGCGTATAAGGATTGGAAATTAGCACATTTGATTTGTTTTGTAACATGCCTTATTATTGATCAAGAGATATGACTTGTACACATTGCCTATTGCATCCAATAACAATAAATCATGATCTATAACATAATTTTACTTGCCTATTTTATTCTTGAACGCATAATTTAAATTTCAAATGATTTCGTAAATAATTTAAAACTAAGGTGTATTATCGAAATTTCTTTGAATATGCCTCCTTGTACAACATCTTGGGTATTGAAATAATTTTTGGTTTAACATTTTAGCACTAGAAGGATGGCCTGAACCTCCAAATGTTCCAAAAACGGCCAAAATACCCCTGAATTTGAAAATTTTAGAAAAAAATTTAGAAAACAAATTTTAGAAAATGAAGCGTATTTTTGCAAAATTAACGGTCGAAGAGCATTTCATATTACATTACTTGAAAAATGTTGTCATAATTTAAGCTTACATATTGTTTCTCCAATTCTCTGTAGCTCATACTAATCTACATATTAATTTTTGTAGCAGTCATCCGTCATGAAGAAAAGCCAACACATATAGCAATCAAGGCAGTTATATCTCTAGATCTGTACTTATATCCATGCTCTGCTACTAGCCGCATTGTTACCTCCAGGAGATTTTATTGACCTATATGATTTATATACGACATCCATTTATTTATGGTATCCATTTATTTATGGTATCCATTTATTTATGGTATCCAATTTTTACAACATCCATTTATTCACGGCATTACTCATCTTTTGCACTACAGGACTATATAATCTACTTTTATATTCTGCCATCTTCCTATTTTCCTTCATGAACGATTAATTTCCTTGCATCTCTTCTCTCATTTTTTGTTTTATTACTATTTTTAAAAATAAAAAATAAATCACCATATAATTCTCCTCTTCATTTGGGGCTTAATAAATCGCAGTCTTGAATTTATACGATGGAAGATGCAAATAACAGTGCCAAGCTTATAAAATTTCAAGCTTGTAGTAGGTCTCATCGGCCATATCAGAGGTTTTGAATGCATTAGGTAAAGTCGGCCATGTCAAAGGTTTCAAACGTTCAGGTTTCGGCTATATCAATAATTTCGTATACATTAAAGTTTTGAATATGTATCTGGATTTCAAATATATAAACTTTTGAATACGTGTCAGTTTCGTGTATATATATGAGTTTTCAAGTATACATGATTTGGTATATATAAAGGTTTCAAATACCATAAAGTTTTTAAATATGAGTTTCAAACCTTTGAATATATGAAAGCTTTGTATATAACAGTTTCAAATATGTCAGTTTTTGAATATAAAGCTTCTCATATATATAAGTTTCGGATATATAAGTTTCAAATAAATGAATATGAGAGAATGAGAATGAGGTACATATATAAAGACACTTTATACTCAAGACAATCACGGCCATGCAACCAGATCTCAACGGTTCTCATTCACGTCTCGTTTTACAGAAGAATTATAACGGGTATGGGCTTTCTGAGTGCAAGCCCATTTAGCATATAAACTTATATAGCAAGCAATGTACAATGCATACGAATATTTTTCTCTCTGTATCAAATAACAATATCATCAATAAAGTTTCAGTTTTATATTTTTCTCAAAATCTTTCATGGTATAAGAGCCAAGATTCACTTAACAGCGTTGTGCCCTGCCATACCCTCATCAGAGTCTATCTCATCATCTGAGAATAGGCTGCACAATCTGTTCTCATCAGATCAGAAATCATCATCTGAGATTCAAGAAATCCATCACTATTCTTATCATCTGATCACTGTGTCGTGCCAAGTTAGAAGGTGTCAGCACTCATCATTCACCATCCAACTGGCTGCATCAGTGATCATCAAAGAAGTGCATCAATTGTCAAAATTTCCTATTCTGTACCAGCCTAAAAGGTGAATTAGAGAAGCCAGTTCATCATTTTCACCTGTATATCTCACTTTTCCCTGTTCTTGATTCTTGATTTAATTTGATCATCATGGCCAAAGAGGATATTGCTGCATCCTCAACCTCTGCACCAAGAACCACTCCAAGAACTGCTCAAACCCAACCCAATATCACCCAAGAACTCATGAATTCCATCATTAAACCACAAAGTCAAGCTTTCACCATTCAATTTGAAGAGTCAAATTACTTGCTATGGAAATTTTAGATGGAAACTGCAATCAGAGGATATGGGATTGAGGATTATGTTCTTGGAACCATAAGTGTCCCACCCAAGTTCACTGCAGATCAAGATGGAAAGCTCATAAGTAATAAAGATTATATAGCACATCAGAGACAAGACAGTCTGATTAGTTCATGGCTATTATCATCTATCAGTGCAAGTTTGTTACCACAAATTGTTGGATGTAAAACAACACATAAGACATGGTATACTATTGAACAAGTGTTTAGTTCTCAATCTGCTGCAAGAATCATGCAGTACAAGAGGCAGTTGCATCATTTAAAGAAAGACAACTTGAGTATGAGGGAATATCTATCAAAGGCTAAAACAATATGTGATCAACTTGCTTTTGCTGGACACAAAGTCTCTAACACAGAGCAAGTTTTATCTGTATTAAATGGTCTTAATGAAGAATATGAGTCAGTAGTGGCAGTAATATCTTCTAATGAAGTATTACCATCACTACAATACGTACACTCTATACTTCTTTCTCATGAGGGAAGGTTAGAGCAAAAGAAGTCAACTAACTTATAATATTCCATTAATTACATTGCAAACAGCAGAAACAGAAATCAAGAAAGAAGCAATGGAAACAGAAATCAACTTAACAATAATCAAAGGGGTGGTCAATCCAACAGGTCTAGAGGCAGAGGAGGCAGGCAGAGTTATAACAACAGACCAAGATGCCAGATATGTGAAAAATATGGACACACAGCAAATAGATGTTACTTTAGATTTGATGCTAATTTCATTCCATCTCAACAAAGCAGTAACAGTTCAAAAAATTCAAATCCCAGTGCAAACTTGGTTAATACCCAAACAGAAATCAAGACTGATAATGCAAATGATGACAGAGCCAAGATTGAAGATATACATGATGACAGCTGATATCCTGACTCAGGAGCTACCAACCATGTAACTAGCAACTTGAGTAATTTGAATCTTGGCAATAGGGAATACAAAGGTACACAATTATTATACTTAGGAAATGGTAAACCAATTCACATCTCCCATACTGGGAATGCAAGCTTAAGAGGTATAAGGCAACTTTATCTCAATAATCTATTGAGAGTCCCGCTTATTAAAAAGAATTTAATGAGTGTATCACAGTTTGCCAAAGATAATAATGTTTACTTTGAATTCGACCCAAATCATTGCTTTGTAAAAGACATACTAACAAGAGAAACTCTCTTGTAGGGTAAAGAATATAAGGGATATACAAATTTGATGTTGCAAATTCAAGACATGATGGTCATAAAGAAAATTGGTGCTATATTTCTGAATTAAAAACTGATGATAACTGTAAAAGTCTTAATACCTGGCACTGTAAACTGGGTCACCCCAGTATAAAAATTCTAAAACATGTTGTAAATAATTGCAGTGATATCTCTGTTGATAAAATTCCAAATTCTAATACTTGTACATTTTGTCAAATGGGTAAAAGTCATAAGCTTGCATTTCCAGATTCTGAGGCTGTTTATCATGGACCATTAGAACTAATTGCTACTGATCTATGGGGACCAGCCCCAATATGTAGTGATTATGGTTATAAATATTATATCTCATTCATTGATGCATACTCTAGAGATGTATGGATATATTTTTTAAAGGCAAAGTCTGAAACTAACAATGCAGTAATGCAGATTGTAGCCAATGCAGAAAGACAGATAGGTTGTCAGGTAAAAGTTATTCAAACAGATGGTGGAAAAGAGTTTCTACCACTGAAAAATTATTTTCAAAAAAAGGGAATTACACAAAGAACCACATGTCCCTATATCTTCGAACAAAATGGTCTTATAGAAAGAAAACATTGGCACATTGTAGAAACTGGCTTGACTTTGTTGGCTCAGGCATCACTACCACTAAAATTTTGGCCTGATGTTTTTTCTACATCAATTTATTTGATTAATAGACTACCCACAAAGGTATTGAATTAAAAAGTCCATTAGAGACACTAACTAAAGTCAAGCCAGACTATCAAAATTTAAAGGTATTTGGATGCCTATGTTTTCCTTACTTAAAACCTTATAACACACATAAGTTAGAATTTAGATCTCAACCTTGTACATTTCTAGGATATGCATCAAATAAAAAGGGGTTCAAGTGTCTTAATAGCAAAGGAAGAATATACATATCAAGACATGTAATCTTTAATGAACAAGAATTTCTTTTTAGTAATGCAGCAATCAAGACATCTGAGAAAATATATAATGCTAGATACTCATTACCTCCAATAACACTCTTTTCTGAAGAGTTTGCTTCGATCCACACCATTGGCAATAAGGAAAGAGATGGTTCTAGTACTAATCTCTACAGGTCTACAAGTGAAATAGATCAAGAGCAAGACAATATGCTTGAAAGATCAAGCGATCCTTCTCTATCCAGCACCAGTCAACATTTTAACACATGTCAAATATTGAATGATACTCCATCACTCAATACACAACAAGGTGTCACTGAAGACAACAGTGATCAATCTGCTCAACCTGTAAACACTGGACACCACATGGTAACAAGAGCCAAAAGTGGCATATTCAAACCAAAAATTTATAATGTTGTGTCAGAATGCACTGAGCCTAGTACTTATCAACAAGTAGTACAGGATATCAATTGGAGAACAGCCATGAAGGAAGAGTATAATGCATTGCTGAAGAACAAAACTTGGGATCATGTATCCTTACCAATGCATAAAAATATGATTGGATGCAAGTGGGCATACATAATTAAAAAGAACTTAGATGGTTCAGTTCTTAAGTACAAAGCAAGACTACTGGCAAAAGGGTATTCACAACAGAATGGATTTGATTTTAACGAAACTTTCTCTCCTGTTGTAAAACCCTCAACCATTAGAATTATTTTGACTATTTCTTTCCATAAGAACTGGACAATCAGACAACTAGATGTTAATAATGCTTTTCTAAATGGCATCTTGCAAGAGGAAGTATATATGGAACAACCATAAGGCTTCATAAAGAAAGGCAATGAAAATCTTGTGTGCAGACTAAATAAAGCTATTTATGGGCTCAAGCAAGCACCAAGAGTGTGGTTTGAAAAGCTAAAATCAACACTTGCCAAGCTTGGATACAATTCAACAAAATCAGACAACTCTTTATTCCTTAAACTTTCCAATAATATTATCACATATGTACTGATTTATGTTGATGATTTTATCATTACAGGCAATAATGGGTCAGAGATTGAAGAGACTATACAGTATCTACACAGGGAGTTTACAATCAAAGATTTAGGAGACCTAAATTATTATTTTGGAATTGAAGTTAAAAGACTTACAAACAATGAAATGCAGTGTAACAACCCGCATATTTCACGATTGTATATTTAAATATTTTATTTAAATATAGCATCGTTAATCGGATTAAAGTCCGAAAAGTTACTTTTTGAAACAGTCGAATTGGGACTCGAGACCACTTCCATTGAGTCCAAAATGACGTTTACAACTTTTTTGAGTATAAACATCGATATGTTTGGAGTTGAGTAGAATTTTGTTATTTTTCTATTTGGGCTTTGGGTTTGGGTTTCAGCCCACTAACCCAACATAATACCCTAACTCCTCTACTCTTCATCCATTCACTCATTCTATTTCCTAACACTCAAGTTAAAGAAAAATGGGGGAAAGAATGGGAAATAGAAATTCCTAAACCCTTGTTTTGATTAGGAAACTCAAATTTAAGTCCAAAATCAAGGAGAAGCTTAGGTAAGCATCCTCTTCATCTTCTCCATCTTTATCTCTCTTCAATTTCAGAAATTCCTAAACCCTAACTTAGGAAATATTTGCTTATTAGCTTAGATTAGAGCTTCTTGAGTTGAAGTTGAAGAGGAATTGGCCTTTCCTTTGTTTTAGAGCTTCTCGTTTGTTGTTTTTGGGTTTAAAAGTGAGTTTTTGAACTTACATCTACGTCTATAACTTTCATTATTGTTAGGTATGAATTCCTAACTTCTATTCATGTTCATTTTCTTTTGATTTGAATTGATTTGGTGAATTTTCCAATTTTGGTGTTTTGAAGTCAAAATCTTTAAAAATCCTATCTTGGATGTTTGGACATGTTTTGGTGGTGTATCGAAGAGCCTATAGGGCTGGGTTGTCGATTGGCATAAACCCCTAGCACCCATCACTCAATCGATCGCATTTCGTATGGATTTTCGCCCTTTACAAACTAGGTTGATTTTTGCCTACAGGTGGATTTCAGACGTCTGAATTCCAATTCAGACGTCTGGATTCAAATTCAGACGTCTGGATGGGAAATCTAGACGTCTGGAATTGGTCTCTAGAAAATGCAAAAAGGCAGAGACAAAATCCAGACGTCTGGTTAGTGGTTCAGACGTCTGGTAGGTAATTTTAGACGTCTGAAATGTGAAGTTTTGCCTATTTTGCCTATTTTTGAATGAATTTCCAATGTTAATCGATTTTTGTCGATCCGGTTAGTTGTTATCACTTATTATCGACTTTGATGACCTCTTTATTTGGATTTTTGGGAATATCTATTTGATGGATTTGATATCGATTTTTATGGATTTAATTCACATTCCCGTATGTGAATTTTTGGTGATTGATTGTTTCTACAATCATTTATGTGGTTTGTCACTTTAAAATACAAAGGTTTCTATACTAGTAGTAAATACTCAAACTCTTTCACAAAAATGATTTCAACACTACTTTTAAATACAAAGCTCGTTTTTAAAACCGTTTTCCAATCTATTAGTATATACAAACCTTTACCTCATTCATATGAGAAATCTAATTAAACGGCTTAGCAAAACAAGTGGTATGAAACGCTTGCGTTTACTTCGTCGGTTAATTCTTGGACTTGTTCGATTGAACTCTCATGACAATTTTCGAGTGGAAATATACAATCTGTTCATAAATATTTAAGTTAAGCCAATGGTTATGGGACATGAAGCTAAACTCATCTATTTACTAGCTTAGTGTAATTTACACTTATCGATCAATGATGATCCTTTGGTGATTTAGACTAGCGATGTGCGATGTCTCTTTGTCCGCGTGGGGGACTGTACCCCGTTCTATTGAGCTTCGTCTCATTTTTTATAGGCTAGCGACCTATGGGCTTTATGGAGTTTGGTTCATCGGGCGTTCGCTGTACTACGTTGTTGTTCCAGATTATTTGAGTTTCAGGTTCATCGGGCGTTCGTTGTACTACGTCGTTGTTCTGGATTATTTGAGTTTCAGGTTCATCGGGCGTTCGCTGTACTACGTCGTTGTTCCGGATTATTTGAGTTTGGTTCATCGGGCATTCGCTGTACTACGTCGTTATTCCGGCTTATTTGAGTGTTCATCGGGCGTTCGCTGTACTACGTCGTTGTTCCGGCTTATTTGAGTTTGGTTCATCGGGCGTTCGCTGTACTACGTCGTTGTTCCGCCTTATTTGAGTTTGGTTCATCGGGCGTAACGCTGTACTACGTCGATGTTCTGGATTATTTGAGTTTCAGGTTCATTGGGCGTTTCGCTGTACTACGTCGTGGCACCGGCTCTATGGTTAGCGACCATGGGATAACGACCCATTTGTGATACACATGTTGGGGAGTTTTCATGCTCTCGTTTGTTATAAGCCTTCCCCTTTTTGTGATTTCTGGATTTCTAGTTGATGATTTCTAGAATTTGCATGTCACCGATTTTTGCGATTGGCATTGATATGTTTTGTCAATATTTGGGTTTTGGTGAATAATTTAAAGAATATGACATTCTTTTTTTAATGTTTGAGAATATTTGAGATATTGTATGATTTTTGTTGTTACCTTATGTATACTTGTCACAGTATGGCATTTTTGGTCATATCTCTTATCCTATCTTATTTTATATGATATTTATAGCTAGACTGATCTGTTTATTATTTTTTTCTTAAATAATACTCGGGTCAGACCAAGGTATTTCAAGTGCTTCTGCTTGACTTCGTATCAGGGTTCGTCACCTGACTTTTGGCTAACTACTTTAGCTTAGTAGATTTTGTTGTTATACATTCGAGATAGAGACTCCTTGATGTATACTTATTCTTTTGTCTAGCACTTGTATCTAATCTTTTGTGATGTATTGGATCTAGTTTGACCCCTACTTTGATGTACACTTCTATGTGTTATATTCATATATGTTTCCGCCTTTGTGATATGAATATCTGTGACTGATTTGTGTTATGCTTATTTCTATATTTATTTCCGAAGGCCACATAGCCACTGTGTGGTAGCTTTGAGTTTGTATTTGATATGTCGGATCATATCGGTACTCGCACAAAGCAATTACACATATGGTCGCTCCTCAACAGCCTTATTCTTCGTGCTAGTCGACGGCATTACCTCGTAGTGTCCTTGGCTAGTGTGAGTATAGAGGTGGGGCCTCACAGCTTGGTATCAGAGCCAAACTTTGGAACAATGTAGAATAATCTAGCAAGGATCATTGTCCTAAGTCTTTCTTAGGAGTCATGCCTTAGGATTTATCCGAGTCTTAGGACCCGTTCTATTCTATTTTCTGTTATGATGCCTTGTCTTATCAATAAAGTTTGTTTGATATTCATTCTGAGAATAACCTTTTTCCTCTTCTTTCTTTCTTTCTTAAAGAAGAGATTGGTTAGATCTGGCAGTCCTAGCGCTGGTCAATCGAGTAGTCCTTCTCTGGATGGTGTATTCATGTCTGCCCAACAGCTTTTGGATCTTGTAAAGAATCAAAAGTTTATCTGTGCTTTGAGTAAGAACCCCAAAAAGGTTTTACCTCTGAAACTAGAAGTTCCTTTCGATCAGCTTGTAGATATCACTCTTCGACTTGAAGAGGCCGGTAAAGAAAGTGATGTTGAAGTTGTGATGCCAAACAAAACTTCAACATCAACAAGAAGAGGCATATTAAGTTCAAAAGCCCTAATCCCAATAAGAAAGGGAAGCAGGCAACTTCGGTAGCAAAGACTCCTACCTCTAGTCGTGGACAATGCTACAATTGTGGTTCTACGGACCACTATGCAAATGAATGTCCGAAACCCTTTTCTTGTCGCTATTGCAAAGATTTGGGTCATATTTTATCTTCATGTCCCAAACTTCAAAGTAGGAGAGAGGGAAAGCTGAAGGTTATGCAAGCCCCTAGTAACCCTTCTCTTAGTCAACGTATTTCTCATTCTATCCTAGATGGTATTATTTTGTTTCGTGATTATCCTATTCGAATTCTTTTGATACGGGTGCATCCCACTCTTTTATATCAAAAGAACCTATTGATTCTTTTTATTTTAATATTATGGGCTTGATGACTTCATTGAGAATTGCGAATCTGATTAGTGGATCCGCAACACTCAGTTTACTTTGTAAAGATGTCGAGGTTATTTTATGTAATTATGCTTTCCGATCCAGTTGCTACTTAGGTTTCAAATTGATTTTTGGGAAAGGATTGGCTTAATCATTATGAAGCCCATATCCTATGTCCCAAGAGGACTATCCATCTTTGACATTCTCAATCTGTTAAGCAAATTACTATTTTTCTTAATGATTTTGATTCCAATTCGGTGGCATCATTTTATTCTTTAAACCTACTTGATAAGGAAAATGTTATTTCTCCCATTCAAGTAGTTTGCGAATCTTCCAGTATTTTTGAGCTTGACTTAGGATTACCACCTAAGCGATCTATTGAGTGGTGCTAAGGTCTTTTCAGCTCGACCTTGCCACCGGTTTTTTTATCAGCTACGAGTTGCGGAGGGTAGCATTCCACTTACCGCATTCCGCACTCGTTATGATTCTTATGAGTGACTCGTGATGTCATTCGGTTTGTTTAGCTTATTTCATCCATCTTATGAATCGAGTATTCTGCGAATATCTCGATGAGACCATCCTTGTATTCAATGATTATGAATGAAAACAACAATTTAAAATTTGCACATCTTTTTAATAAGATATTTATAAGTATGGTTGGATTTTGTTCTTAAAACGAGCAAAGAATATTCGTAAAATTTTTAAGATACTTGTTTATCATATATAATATGATTTTGTGTTGTTTTGCCCATTGAGTGCTTTAAGAATTCTGGTCGATGCGCTTGATCAACATTATCGATAGGAATCTCCTAAACGCGTTGATGAGACAGTCAGACACAGTAAATTGACTTGTAAAAAAGTAAATTTTTCTAAAAAGATGATTACATAAAGTTAATTATAATTTTGAATGTCTTAGATTTTCGAGAAAGAGGATCAATTAAAAGAACTCTTTTCCGATGCTTTTATTCTTGTGATTCCCGAAGGGAACCAAGACTTGATTGTTTATACCGATACTAGTCGTATTGGTTTGGGTGTCGTTCTCATGGAAAAAGGGAACGTGTTATCGCTTATACTTCTATACAATTAAAGCCTGCCGAGACTAGATATGCCACTCATGATCTAGAGCTCGCGGCCATTGTTTTTGCTCTTTGAATTTGGCATCATTATCTTTTGAGAGAGAAATTTGTTCTCTACACCGATCATAAATCTTTGAAGAATTTATTTTCTCAAAAGGAACTTAATTTGTGTCAACAACGTTGGCTTGAGTTCCTTGCATCTTATGATCTTGATATTCTTTATACTCTCGAAAAGGGAAATCGTGTTGCCGATGCCCTTAGTCGTAAGCAAACAAGCGGTTGTTTCCATGATGATATCCGAATGGAATGATCTCGAGACTTTATCTACTTGTGAGATTCGAGATCGTGAATCCAATTCATGTTCATCTCTTGTTTTATGTAGCCTTGAGGCTCGTCCTTCTCTTTTAGACCGCATCCTTGAAGCTCAAAAGCAAGATCCCGAATTGGCTTTTCTTAGCCAAAGTTGTAGGGATAAAAATAAGGTTGATGGTTTGAAAGATTTTGAAATCGATGCTCGTGGTGGCATTCGAAAGTTTGGTAGACTTATTGTGCCAAACATTTGTGATCTTCGTAAAGACATTTTAGAAGATTCTCATCGTTCTAAATTTACCATTCATCCCAGTAGTAGTAGCGACATTATTATTGGGATGGAATGAAATCTGATATTGCAACCTTTGGACATTCCAATTTGGAAGTGGGATCAAATTTCCATGGACTTTATTGACGGTCTTCCCCGTTCTCGTTCGGGTCATGACAATTTATGGGTGATTGTAGATAGACTTACAAAATCCGCCCATTTTCTTCCCGTTCGGTCCAATCGAACCGTACCTCTTTTGGCTAAACTCTATGTCAAAGAATTGTTAAATTGCATGAATTTCCTACTTCTATTGTTAGCGATTGTGATCCATTATTTACCAGTGGATTTTGGAAAGGTCTTCAAAAAGCTTTGGGAACAAAGCTTAATTTTAGCACCGCTTATCATCCTCAGTCCGATGGACAAACAGAGCGAGTGAATCAAACTCTTGAAGATCTCCTTCGTGCATGTGTTCTTGATTTTGGTGGAAGTTGGGAAGATCATATTTCTCTTGTTGAGTTTTCCTATAATAATAGCTTCCTATCTCGTATTGGTATGGCTCCTTTCGAGGCATTCTATGGAAGGCCATGCCTATTTCCTTCGTGTTGGCTTGAAGCCGGTGAGAAGCTGGTTTTAGGTCCAGACTTTATTGGTGTTCATTCGTGTTTCACCTATGAAGGGTGTTGTGTGTTTCAGTTGATCGGGAAAATTAGCACCTCGATATATTGGTCCATTTCCCATCACCGAACTTATTGGTTCTGTGGCTTATCGCCTTTTGTAACCGGCTCAATTTTCTGCTATCCATGACGTGTTCCACGTTTCTCAACTACGAAAATGCCTTAGGGATTCCGATTCTATTCTTGAGCCCGGTATTATTGAAGAAATTGAAGTTTCACCTAATTCGGCTTATGAGCAACATCATATTTGTATCATTGCTACGGAGGTTAAACGCCTTCGAAATAAAGATGTTCCTCTTGTGAAAGTCCAATGGTCCTCAAATTCTAAGGATTGCTCTTGAGAATCCAGAGAATTCATCGAGCGAACACATCCGGACCTACTCTATCGTGCTCCTTAAGGTGAACTTCTCATTTCAAAATTTCTTCTTTTGTGTTGATTATGCTTTAGTATGGTTGTTACTTTTTATTTTCCTCTTAATTATTGCGAGGATGCAATTTCTTTAAGGAGGGGAGTCTGAAACAACCTGCATATTTCACGATTGTATATTTAATGTTTTATTTAAATATAGCATCGTTAATCGGATTAAAGTCCGAAAAGTTACTTTTTGTAAATAGTCGAATTGGGACTCGAGACCACTTCCATTGAGTCCAAAATGACGTTTACAACTTTTTTGAGTAAAAACATCGATATGTTTGGAGTTGAGTAAAATTTTGTTATTTTTCTATTTGGGCTTTGGGCTTGGGTTTCAGCCCACTAACCCAACATAATATTCTAAATCCTCTACTCTTCATCCATTCACTCATTCTATTTCCTAACACTCAAGCTAAAGAAAAATAGGGTAAAGAATGGTAAATAGAAATTCCTAAACCCTTGTTTTGATTAGGAAACTCAAATTCAAGTCCAAAATCAAGGAGAAGCTTAGGTAAGCATCCTCTTCATCTTCTCCATCTCTATCTCTCTTCAATTTCAGAAATTCCTAAACCCTAACTTAGGAAATATTTGCTTATTAGCTTAGATTGGAGCTTCTTGAGTTGAAGTTGAAGAGGAATTGGCCTTTCCTTTGTTTTAGAGCTTCTCGTTCGTTATTTTTGGGTTTAAAGGTGAGGTTTTGAACTCACATCTACGTCTATAACTTTCATTGTTGTTAGGTATGAATTTCTAACTTCTATTCATGTTCATTTGCTTTTGATTTGAATTGATTTGGTGAATTTTCCAATTTTGGTATTTTGAAGTCAAAATCTTTAAAAATCCTATCTTGAATGTTTGGACATGTTTTGGTGGTGTATCGAAGTGCCTATAGGGCTGGGTTGTCGATTGGCATAAACCCCTAGCACCCATCGCTCGATCGATTGCATTTCATTTGGATTTTCGCCCTTTACGGGCTAGGTTGATTTTTACTTACAGGTGGATTTCAGACGTCTGAATTCCAATTCAGACGTCTGGATTCAAATTCAGACATCTGGACGGGAAATCCAGACGCCTGGAATTAGTCTCTGGAAAACGCAAAAGGCAGAGACAAAATCCAGACATCTGGAAATCCATCCAGACGTCTGGTTAGTGGTTTAGACGTCTGGTTGGTAATTTCAGACGTCTGAAATGTGCAGTTTTGCCTATTTTGCTTATTTTTGAATGAATTTCCAATGTTAATCGATTTTTGTCGATCCGGTTAGTTGTTATCACTTATTATCGACTTTGATGACTTCTTTCTTTGGATTTTTGGGAATATCTATTTGATGGATTTGATATCGATTTTTATGGATTTAATTCACATTCCCATATGTGAATTTTTGGTGATTGAATGTTTCTACAATCATTTCTGTGGTTTGTCACTTTAAAATACAAAGGTTTCTATACTAGTAGTAAATACTCAAACTCTTTCACAAAAACGATTTCAACACTACTTTTAAATACAAAGCTCGTTTTTAAAACCGTTTTCCAATCTATTAGTATATACAAACCTTTACCTCATTCGTATGAGAAATCTAATTAAACGGCTTAGCTAAACAAGTGTTATGAAATGCTTGCGTTTACTTCGTCCGTTAATTCTTGGACTTGTTCGATTGAACTCTCGTCACAATTTTCGAGTGGAAATCTACAATCTATTCGTAAATATTTAAGTTAAGCCTGTGGTTATGGGACATGAAGCTAAACTCATATATTTACTAGCTTAGTGTAATTTACACTTATCGATCAATGATGATCCTTTGGTGATTTAGACTAGCGATGTGCGATGTCTCTTTGTCCGTGTAGGGGACTGTACCCCGTTCTATTGAGCTTCGTCTCATTTTTTATAGGCTAGCGAACTACGGGCTTTATGGAGTTTGGTTCATCGGGCGTTCGCTGTACTACGTCGTTGTATCAGATTATTTGAGTTTCAGGTTCATCGGGCATTTGCTGTACTACATCGTTGTTCCGGATTATTTGAGTTTCAGGTTCATTGGGCGTTCGCTGTACTACGTCGTTGTTCCGGATTATTTGAGTTTGGTTCATCGGGCGTTCGCTGTACTACGTCGTTGTTCCGGCTTATTTGAGTGTTCATCGGGCGTTCGCTGTACTACGTCGTTGTTCCGGCTTATTTGAGTTTGGTTCATCGGGCGTTCGCTGTACTACGTCGTTGTTCCGCCTTATTTGAGTTTGGTTCATCGGGCGTAACGCTGTACTACGTCGATGTTCTGGATTATTTGAGTTTCAGGTTCATTGGGCGTTTCGCTGTACTACGTCGTGGCACCGGCTCTATGGTTAGCGACCATGGGATAACGACCCATTTGTGATACACGTGTTGGGGAGTTTTCATGCTCTCGTTTGTTATAAGCCTTCCCCTTTTTGTGATTTCTGGATTTCTAGTTGATGATTTCTAGAATTTGCATGTCACCGATTTTTGCGATTGGCATTGATATGTTTTGTCAATATTTGGGTTTTGGTGAATAATTTAAAGAATATGACATTCTTTTTTTAATGTTTGAGAATATTTGAGATATTGTATGATTTTTGTTGTTACCTTATGTATACTTGTCACAGTATGGCATTTTTGTTATCATACGTTTTTGGTCATATCCCTTATCCTATCTCATTTTATATGATATTTATAGCTAGATTGATCCGTTTATTATTTTCTTCTTAAATAATACTCGGGTCAGACCAAGGTATTTCAGGTGCTTCTACTTGACTTCGTATCAGGGTTCGTCACCTGACTTTTAGCTAACTACTTTAGCTTAGTAGATTTTGTTGTTATACATTCGAGATAGAGACTCCTTGATGTATACTTATTCTTTTATCTAGCACTTGTATCTAATCTTTTGTGATGTAGTGGATCTAGTTTGACCCCTACTTTGATGTACACTTCTATGTGTTATATTCATATATGTTTCCGCCTTTGTGATATGAATATCTTTGACTGATTTGTGTTATGCTTATTTCTATATTTGTTTTCGAAGGCCACATAGCCACTGTGTGGTAGCTTTGAGTTTGTATTTGATATGTCGGATCATATCGGTACTTGCACAAAGCAATTACAGATGGTCGCTCCTCAACAGCCTTATTCTTCGTGCTAGTCGACGACATTACCCCGTAGTGTCCTTGGTTAGTGTGAGTATAGAGGTGGGGTGTCACATGCAGTTGAATCAAAGAAAATATATCACCGAGATTCTAGTAAAAGCCAACATGGACAAAGCCAATCCACTGCCTACACCTATGACAAGTAACTTGCACCTATCAAAACACAAGGGTGAACCCATATCTAATGAAAAACAGTACAGGAGCATAGTTGGTGCACTACAATATACCACCATAACAAGACCAGACATTTCTTTCAGTGTGAATAAAGTCATCCAGTTTATGCAAAGACCATTAGACGAACACTGGAAAGCAGTCAAGCATATTCTAAGATATCTCAAGGGTACTCTAAGTCAAGATTCAATCATGCAATCAAGTAAATCGCTGAATATCAATGCCTATGCAGACGCTGATTGGGCCACTGATCATGATGATAGAAAATCCACTACTGGATATTGCATTTTTCTAGGAAAGAATCTAGTATCATGGTGTGCAAAAAAAGAATCAACTATCTCAAGATCAAGTACTGAAGCCGAGTATAGGAGCATTGCCAGTACAACAACAGAAATCATTTGGATGCAATCATTACTAAGTGAGCTACAAATTAACACTAACAGCAAGGCAACTATTTGGTGCGATAACATTAGTGCAATATCAGTCACTGCTAATCCAATATTACATTCTCGAACCAAACATATGGAACTCGACCTTTACTTATTAGAGAACAATTCATGAAAAATAAAATTAGAGTTGACTACATACCTTCAACTTACCAAAAGGCCGATGTGCTCGCTAAGCTCTTTCAAGACAGAACTTCACGAAATTCAGGCATGAACTAAATGTTGATGTAGCCGACATCAGCCAAAGATCTCAAACTCCAGTATACATACCAGAGGCCATTCAAGAGCATAATGAAGACAAACGTCTCAAAAAGATGCCAACTTGAAGTCCTTCACAATACTTTCTTCAATCTCACTTCATTCTCCGGTCAAGCTGCTATCTTCAATTCATCAGAAGACAAATGAGTGAAGGAGAATGCTATCGCATCAAAAATCGAATTTAATCTGTCGATCCTTTCCACGAATATTTTGGAGGCGACAAATCTCATTTATCTTATACAAACCCTAGCCGGCGTTGGGTTTGAGGGAGGATATGAGAGAATGAGAATGAGGTACATATATAAAGACAGATAATACTCAAGACAATCACAGCCATGCAACTAGATCTCAACGGTTCTCATTCAAGTCTCGTTTTACAGTAGAATTATAACGGGTATGGGCTTCCTAAGTGCAAGCCCATTTAGCATATAAAATCTGTATATATAGCAAGCAATGTACAATGTATACGAATATCTTTCTCTCTGTATCAAATAAAGCTTCTTATATATATAAGTGCAATGTATACGAATAAAGCTTCTTATATATATAAGTTTCAGATATATAAGTTTCAAATGAATATATAGTTGAACATGTATTTGGTTTCAAAGGTACAAAGGGTTTAGACATACATGTATGGATTTCGTAAATATAAGGTTTCGAATAATTAACATATTTCGTAAGCATAAAGTTTCGAACATATAAAGGTCTTGAAAATATATATTAGTTTTTGAATATATATACAGTTTCGTACACATATCAAGTTTTCAAAAATATATGGTTTCATATATATGGGTTTTGAATATATATGGGTTTTGAAAGTATGCAGTTCCGAATATAAAGGTTTTTGAATATATAAGTCTTGAATAAATATAAGCCTCGGGTATATTTGGTTTCGAATATATAAGGGTTACAGATATATATTTTCTTATGTGTACAGTTTCGTATACATCAAAGCTTCGAATATTAAGTTTGAATATATGTAAGTTTCAAATATATATATATATTAGATTTTAAATATAACAGCAAATATATATGATATTTCAAATATATATACATATACATATATATATGTATGTATATATGTATATAAGTTTCATATGTATTAGCTGTAACGACCCGATATTTTCAACCATTTGCATCCGCACATGTCGGACTTGAATTGCTCAAAATACCGCGTTGTAAATAATAATTTGGCAAACTCAAAATATACAGTAAATAAAAATCACAGATCACAGACACAGAGTAATATAATGCAGCAGAAACAAAGAAATAGTAGTTCATGAAGCTACTATATAAATACATAAGAGTTAAGTAAGATACAATAGGAATACCAAGATACGACAGGAGTAACAGTATGAAAATCAGGTACAACTCAGAATACAAATGGAATCAGCTAGATAACAAAATGAATAGATATCTGGTTCTTTAAAGCAAAACTCCAGCTTCAAAGGTGAGTCTCAAATGCTGTATCACTCAGTTTGACCCGAGCGTAAAGCAAAACACAAAAAAATCGAGTCAGGACATACATACTTATATAATGTAAACCAACTCAAGTGAACTGTAATAAAGGTACAAGTAACTTAAAGAATGCTTGGGATATCCCATTCTTTAAGGATCCGTTAAACTATCTACTATGTAGTAATATTCACTATTATTATAATGTCTAATCATAAAATAAACATTCTTTTAAATAGCGTTAAGGGGTTACCCATATAGCCCATAACACGTAATAGTCCCAGTAGTCTATCCAGTATTAGCATACTCCCAAAATAGGGGCTACCCTCGATACTCCACAGGCTACGGGAGAAATCACAACTCGTAGTAAAGCTCGATATGGTAGGTGACACGGGACACAAGGCAATGCCAGGGTAGATATACCAATTACGCACATGGACTGATGGAAATGCATAGCAGCCACTACCTCTCCACCTCGGACAACACTCCCAAATTAAGGGGTGCACCCAAACAATCACAAAGTAATAGAATGGTATCGAAGAAGTGCGTCCGATAAGAGGTGCTGCCTCATTGGCCCGAGATCGCTCCTGTTTTAGCCACCTTATGCCAACTCACGGGAGTTGGGTCCACGCATATACCTTAGGATCGTCGCCACCATCCTACTTCATTCTGGAAACTCCACCGCGTACATAGTTGTTAAAGTGGTTTTCGATATCAATAGAGAGTATGTCCATATCCGATCCCGGTCTCTTTAACAACCAATCGTTATTATAACCCGTGGTTATAATTTAAAAATAATATTTTATACTTCAAAATAGAATATCATTTCAAATCCAAATCTTTACCAAAATAAAGATTAAATCAATTCCAAACCATTTCAATATATTTAAAATATCATATCATTTCAAAACTTCATTTCAAATCATTTCAATATATCAAAATATCATATCTTTTCAAAACTTCATTTCAAATCATTTTAATATATCAGAATATCATATCCTTTCAAAAAACTTCATTATCAAATCATCGTTTGAGTTCAAATCCAAATATTCAACTTTAAATACCTTTTAAATTCAAAGATATCATTCATTTATTATCATTTCAAGTCACCTTTTAAATACTTTATATTTAATCAAAATAATTCATTTAAACCATTTGAAAGTGTAATTATTATACTTTCAAATCAAGTATTCAATTACCAAAGTTTTAAACTATTCTGAGTTCATTTACTAAGTTAAAAACCATAAACATTGAAAATTTCAGTCTTTCACAGCATTCAGAAAAAGCTGTTATAAGTTATACTTGAAAACATTTTAATTCAGCAAAGACAGCATTTAAAAATGCTGTTAAATCTCAGTTTTAGTTGAAATTTAGTTTAAAACAGCAAAGATAGCATTTCCAGAAATGCTGTAATAGCTCAGGTTTGAAATTAAAGGGTTTCTTTAAATTCAGCAAAGACAGCAGACCACTACAGCAATTACAGAACTGGCGTAATAGGCCTTTATCGAGTTTTTAGCCTTTTAATTTACTTCAACAACTACAGCATTACAGAACTGCTGTAATAGCCTCTTATTTAAGTTTTAGTTCATTTACAGAAATCATAACATTTCTGAATGCTATAAAAAGTAATTTCCAGATTTTAGTGTATTTCCAGCAAATAATAACCTTCAATATTAAACCTTTTAAACATTATAAAAATCATATTTTGACATTCAAAAAATGTTCATTAAATTTACTCTTTTAATTTACGATTTTTATAAGAAACATTTACAGAAAAATCCAAATTTCCAATAATTTTACTTAACAAATCCAAATGTACAATTTTCTTTTCTTCACATTTTTTAACAAATAAACTTAACACTTATATTTTATTTCCATTTCACAAATTTAACTAAATTTTCAATATTTTTTAATTAACTTAAACCTTTAAAATAAAACCAAATTCACATTTCCAAGTCAAGTTATATTTTAAAATTACACTTTTAAGCATTCATTTATTTAACCATTTTAATACATAGAAAACTCAATAACACTTTATTAAATCATTTAAATTCAAATTCAAATCAAATTATCATATTTACCATTTTCAAAATATAACTAAATTTCCATTTTATTTATATAACTTAAATATCATTTTAAAACCAAAATTCCAAATTTCCAAACTTAAGTTATATTTCAAAAATTCACTTTTACCATTCATTTAAATTACATTTTTAACTTCTAGAAAAATACAAATTTCTTTATTTAAACATTAAAAATCCAATTTAAATCAAATTTTCATAATTTTACACTTTTAAAAATATTTAAAATATTCAAAATACTTTATAAAATAACCACGGGCCTGTATATAGTTTTCTAACCTAGGTCAAGTGATACAGATATGTATCATTTCAATCCGCAGTTTAAAAAGCAAAATTCGGGTTCTTTTATTTCAAACCCGCAATCCCAAGTTAAAATAAAATAAATAAAAACCGTTCAGGCCTATCATTTCAGCCCATAACGATTTGTCCCTATTCTAAAGTCCGTTCGGGTATGTATCATTTCAACCCATAGTGAATCTAATCTACAGGGAACTTGTAGTGTGATAAACAGGTATAAATGAACAGTTTAACAATAAATAACAGTAATAGATAATATGACAGGTAAAATAACAGGTTTAACATCATATAATTAATAATCATAGGCAGTTATAACATCATATATAATATTCTACACATTCAATTGTTGTCAATTCACATTTGCATAAGTATAAATGTCAGGTGAGATTTACTCACCCCTATGGTTGGAGATTGCAATACAAATGACACAACAGAATCAAAAGCACGATGACAAGACTACGGATTTGAGTGGAGAGTGAGATCCAATGCTACAAATTTTGTGTTATAACCCAAAACAAATCAAACAAATTATAAATTTCAATGCAACTTTGAAATGATATAACTTTGGAATAAAAACAAATATGAATGCAACGACTTTTGCCTTGCTTTCTCTATTCTTTTGCACGACCTAGGGGGTGGTTTAGCTCTAGTTTAAACATAGTATGGCTTAGGTTTGGGCTACGAAATGCACGGCATAAGCAAGAACATGTAGAGGAAGTTATACTTGGGAAGGTGAAGGGGTTCAAGCAACATAGGGTAGGTTTTTGTTCAATTTTGGGCTCGGCCATTGAGGGTTTGGGCTCGGCCAGTGGGGTGTGGGTCTGGACAGGGGTAGGAGGGGTGATTAAGGGTCTGGACAGAGGTGGTGGTGGCTGCCTAAGGTGGTGGTGGTGTGAACAAATGGAGTGGTGAAGCATGTGGTGGTCAAATAAGCATGGTTTCAAGGCAAATGTTGAAGTTTTGTGGATATTTGCATCATGGTGGGCTCGGCTATGGTCAAGGCTGAAGGGGTAGGTGGTGATGATGGCAGGGAAGAGGTGTAGGAGGTGGTGGCCATGGCTATGGAGGAGAGGCCGATCAAAACTATGGAGAGAACAAGGCAAAAATCATATGAAAATAAGAAGAAAAAGGAAGAAAACAAGGAGGAGCCATTACCAAAATATTTTGAGCCGTGAATGAAGAAGTGGGATATGAGTTTTTGCATGAATGAGATGAGAAGTGCAAGTCACGGCTAATTGAGAGAAAAAAAATTGCACGGCCAAAGTAAATGAGGAGAGTTATGGTAAATGAAGAGACATTGGAGACGAAAAGACTTAAGTTTCAAAAGCTTTTAAAACTCTTCATATTTCTTATTTTCTTTAATTAAAATAAAACAAAAATTAAATCAGTAATTAGCTTCAAAACTGAAACAAAGTAATATAGAATAAAAATAAATAATTAATTTTAGAGAAAATGGAAAAAGAATATAAGAAATTGCTTAAAAATTCAAAACAAGGTTCAAAAATTACAACTAAATCATCATTGGCTTTGGAAAAATATCTGCTTCATTTTAAAAATATTCTAAAACAAAATTTGAAATAATAATGATTTTTAAACATTTTCAAAGTGAAGTAAATAATTAAATTCAGAGAGAATAGCAAAAGAACGGAAGAAATTGTTTAAAAATAGGAAACATGACATGAAAATTTCAAATAAATTACCACTAGCCTTATAAAATTTCTATTTCACTTTAAAACAAATAAAAGTCCAATAAATAAAATAAGATGAGAAACAAAATAAAGTAGGAATGAGAATAAATAAGTTCTTAAGAAAATAGGAAGATAAATAAAGAATTACTTTAATTATTTGAAACTAGGAATTAAAATTTATAAACAGAATACAACTGGCATTTGAAAATGTCAATTACACTTTTAAAATGTTTTAAAACTAAAATATATACATAGCATGTTATTTACCCATATAAATATAATTTAGAACATTACATGACCAGATAAAATATTATTTATATAATTTAAAATAACAATTTTGTTAAATACAGCAAATTACACACAATAGTTAAAAAGGCATAACTTTCACATTATAAATCAGATTTCAATGAAACAAAAAGCATTATTCTTAAAAATTTATTTACTTTTATAATAAAAGATAAAATTAAAAATTTCAACATTTCAATTTTTAATTTAAAAGTCAAAGTTGACCATATTGACCAAAATTCACTGTTTTGGAAGATGTGCTATTTATACATGTTTGGAACTCCAATTCATATTAAAAATAAAAACTTATATTAAAATACAAAATTAATCATTCAAAGTAAATAAAATAAGTTTTTAAATCAAAATTTTAATAAAATAAAAAATTAAAAGATACAATTAAAATAATCACAAAATATAGGGTTGTTACACTCTCGCCCACTCAAAACTTTTCGTCCCCGAAAAGGAATGAGGTACGGAAAGTACAGAAAAGATAAAATGAAATAAGATTAAGACAAGATGACAAAAGATTGAAATTATACCTGATAACTATTGTTATAGGTAAGTTTAACAAGGTGGAGATTATCAAAGATTATCGAAAAATGCCTACACCATCCTGAAGCAAGATAAGGAAAATAAGGACAACCAAATGATAGTTTGAAAAACAAAATAAGATAATAAGTTTGAAACCATGGAAATTTCAACTTAAATTGATAATTAATTTTTACACAAGTTAAATAAACCTTAACTGTCTCTAATTTCATAATCTTATCATCCAATTACCTTAAATTTACAATTTCTAAAATCATGGATTTGAAGAAAAATCATTTATTATACCAAAAATGTACTTAATAAATTTAATTCTTCTTTATTCCTAATTAAAATTAAATTTATTCCTCTCAATATATCTTATCACCTATGTTAAATATGTTTACACTTATTATAACTGTTTTAATTTATTCTTAGTTATTTTATCATCATTTTATTGTAAGTTATTCAATTTACCCTATTTCTCTATTTACCTCTGTTGATCCTTTAGAAATAAAATTTAAGTGTATAACATTTATTATAACCACTTAAGTTTTATTTATAAAATTCTCTTTATTTTGTATATTTTCCAATTACATATTCAACTTCTGAATAATTTAGGTAAGTTATATTGGAATGTAATTGAGTATTATACAAATAAAATTTCTAATTCAATTATCTCAAGCTTAACTATTTATCCAAAATTGTAATTTCATCTTATAATTGACCTTATCCTTTAAGATAAAATTTAGGAATTAAACTTCCGATTAACTTCAAACTATTTAGAGAAAATAAATATTTACTTAATATATATCAAATCAAATTTGAAATCATATACCAATATATATTATACATCAAGTCATATTTTAGAAATCCAAATAAATTTATTTTCAAAACAAAACTGTAGCAAAACTACAGAATGATTTCTTCACTTCGAAACTCGAAAATGAATGTTGATGATGCTGCAGTCATCACCGAAATTATTTTCCAGCGACAAAGAAAAGAGCATTGATTTACAAATTAAAAATCCTTTGAAATAATTTCTACTAGAAATACTTTAAATAATATATCCTTTTAAAACTTTCAAAACAAAGTTCGAAATCATCGGAAATTAAATTCTCACATTCTTGATTTAAATCCATTTAAATTACCAAATTAATTTATAACCATGTTTAATTATTTAGATATGAAACTAAAGCCAATGATTATAAAATACATACAAAGTTAAATATTATTTCTTAACACCCAATTCCATTAATTATCAAAATTCAGAAAATTAACCTTATACATATTATAATTATACAAAATTTATCCATCTTCTAAATTTAAAAACCATATTGTGTTAGTTTGCTCTGTTCAAGTGTTTTGGAGATCCTATCGATAGCGTTGATCAGAAACCGATCGAAAACCCAAATCAACATCAACAACTCAAACAACACAATATATACAACATCTTTAAAATATAAAAAAATTCAAATACAAGATTAATTTTCAAAAATAAGGATAGGAAATCAGATTTGATGGACTCAAATCAAAGAGAACTCTGATTTGAATATAAGTTGGAGACAAAAGATAAGATGATTAAACAACAGAATAGGGAGTATGGATAAGCTTATATAAATCGCGGGTAACCTTAACCAGGTCAACCGTGACTTAACGAAAAAGATCGTTGTGGATTTTCTAAGGTAAATCCATATTCGATCTCAAGAGATAGAATTCAGAATAATAAGAGATACTAGCATCTAAACCGAGGATATAGAAATCTTCGGTGAATCAATGCTTTTTGTAAAGGAGTTTCACCCCTTTACAAGTCATTCAGAGGTTGGCGAGGCCGCCGATTTATTACAGAGATCATTCGAAGTGGAATTATGAGATACTCCAAAATCAAGAAGACACGAATAGGGGAGGACAAGAATGGACTTTGGAACCGAAGGAAACGTTCCAAAATTCAAAGGAAACCGAATCGAAGAAGAAGGAATTCAAGTTCGAACGAAAGTGATTTTGTAATTAAACTTACTCTATATGCTGAGTTTGCCTAAAAACAGAGCTCTGATACCAACTGTAACGACCTGATATTTTCAACCATTCGCATCCGCACATGTCGGACTTGAATTGCTCAAAATACCGCGTTGTAAATAAAAATTTGGCAAACTCAGAATATACAGTAAATAAAAATCACAGATCATAGACACAGAGTAATATAATGCAGTGGAAACAAAGAAATAGTAGTTCATGAAGCTACTATATAAATACATCAGAGTTAAGTAAGATACAATAGGAATACCAAGATACGACTGGAGTAACAGTATGAAAATCAGGTACAACTTAGAATAAAACTAGAATCAACTGGATAACAAAATGAATAGATATCTGGTTCTTCAAAGCAAAACTCCAGCTTCAAAGGTGAGTCTAAAATGCTGTATCACTCAGTCAGACCCCAGCATAAAGAAAAACACAAAACACTCGAGTCAGGACATACATACTTATATAATGTAAACCAACTCAAGTGAACTGTAATAAAGGTACAAGTAACCTAAAGAATGCTTGAGATCGCCCATTCTTTAAGGATCCGTTAAACTATCTACTATGTAGTAATATTCACTATTATAATAATGTCTAATCATAAAATAAACATTCTTTTAAATAGCGTTAAGGGGTTACCCATATAGCCCTTAACAAGTAATAGTCTCAGTAGTCTATCCAGTATTAGCATACTCCCAAAATGGGGGCTACCCTCGATACTCCACAGGCTACGAGAGAAATCACAACTCGTAGTAAAGCTCGATATGGTAGGTGACACGGCACACAAGGCAATGCCAGGGTAGATATACCAATTACGCACACGGACTGATGGAAACGCATAGCAGCCGCTACCACTCCACCTCGGACAACACTCCCAAATCAAGGGGTGCACCCAAACAATCACAAAGTAATAGAACGGTATCGAAGAAGTGCGTCTGATAAGAGGTGCTACCTCATTGGCCCGAGATCGCTCATGTTTTAGCCACCTTATGCAAACTCATGGGAGTTGGGTCCACGCATATACCTTAGGATCGTCGCCACCATCCTACTTCATTCTAGAAACTCCACCGCACGCACAGTTGTTAAAGTGGTTTTCGGTATCGACAGAGAATATGTCCATATCCGATCCCGGTCTCTTTAACAACCAATCGTTATTATAACCCGTGTTTATAATTTAAAAATAATATTTTATACTTCAAAATAGAATATCATTTCAAATCCAAATCTTTATCAAAATAAAGATTAAATCAATTCCAAACCATTTCAATATATTAAAAATATCATATCATTTCAAAACTTCATTTCAAATCATTTCAATATATCAAAATATCATATCTTTTCAAAACTTCATTTCAAATCATTTTAATATATCAAGATATCATATCCTTTCAAAAACTTCATTATCAAATCATCGTTTGAGTTCAAATCCAAATATTCAACTTTAAATACCTTTTAAATTCAAAGATATCATTCATTTATTATCGTTTCAAGTCACCTTTTAAATACTTTATATTTCAATCAAAATAATTCATTTAAACCATTTGAAAGTGTAATTATTATACTTTCAAATCAAGTATTCAATTACCAAAGTTTTAAACTATTCTGAGTTCATTTACTAAGTTAAAAACCATAAACATTGAAAATTTCAGTCTTTCACAGCATTCAGAAAAAGCTGTTATAAGTTATACTTGAAAACATTTTAATTCAGCAAAGACAGCATTTAAAAATGCTGTTAAATCTCAGTTTTAGTTGAAATTTAGTTTAAAACAGCAAAGATAGCATTTCCAGAAATGCTGTAATAGCTCAGGTTTGAAATTAAAGGGTTTCTTTAAATTCAGCAAAGACAGCAGACCACTACAGCAATTACAGAACTGGCGTAATAGGCCTTTATCGAGTTTTTAGCCTTTTAATTTACTTCAACAACTACAGCATTACAGAACTGCTGTAATAGCCTCTTATTTAAGTTTTAGTTCATTTACAGAAATCATAACATTTCTGAATGCTATAAAAAGTAATTTCCAGATTTTAGTGTATTTCCAGCAAATAATAACCTTCAATATTAAACCTTTTAAACATTATAAAAATCATATTTTGACATTCAAAAAATGTTCATTAAATTTACTCTTTTAATTTATGATTTTTATAAGAAACATTTACAGAAAAATCCAAATTTCCAATAATTTTACTTAACAAATCCAAATGTACAATTTTCTTTTCTTCACATTTTTAACAAATAAACTTAACACTTATATTTTATTTCCATTTCACAAATTTAACTAAATTTTCAATATTTTTTAATTAACTTAAACCTTTAAAATAAAACCAAATTCACATTTCCAAGTCAAGTTATATTTTAAAATTACACTTTTAAGCATTCATTTATTTAACCATTTTAATACATAGAAAACTCAATAACACTTTATTAAATCATTTAAATTCAAATTCAAATCAAATTATCATATTTACCATTTTCCAAATATAACTAAATTTCCATTTTATTTATATAACTTAAATATCATTTTAAAACCAAAATTCCAAATTTCCAAACTTAAGTTATATTTCAAAAATTCACTTTTACCATTCATTTAAATTACATTTTTAACTTCTAGAAAAATCCAAATTTCTTTATTTAAACATTAAAAATCCAATTTAAATCAAATTTTCATAATTTTACACTTTTAAAAATATTTAAAATATTCAAAATACTTTATAAAATAACTACGGGCCTGTATATAGTTTTCTAACCTAGGTCAAGTGATACAGATATGTATCATTTCAATCCGCATTTTAAAAAGCAAAATTCGGGTTCTTTTATTTCAAACCCGCAATCCCAAGTTAAAATAAAATAAATAAAAACCGTTCAGGCCTATCATTTCAGCCCATAACGATTTGTCCCTATTCTAAAGTCCGTTCGGGTATGTATCATTTCAACCCATAGTGAATCTAATCTACAGGGAACTTGTAGTGTGATAAACATGTATAAATGAACAATTTAATAATAAATAACAGTAACAGATAATATGACAGGTAAAATAACAGGTTTAACATCATATAATTAATAATCATAGGCAGTTATAACATCATATATAATATTCTACACATTCAATTGTTGTCAATTCACATTTGCATTAGTATAAATGTCGGGTGAGATTTACTCACCTCTATGGCTGGATATTGCAATGCAAATGACACAATGGAATCAAAAGCACGATGACAAGACTACGGATTTGAGTGGAGAGCGAGATCTAATGCTACAAATCTTGTGTTACAACCCAAAACAAATCAAACAAATTATAAATTTCAATGCAACTTTGAAATGATATAACTTTGGAATAAAAACAAATATGAATGCAACGACTTTTGCCTTGCTTTCTCTATTCTTTTGCACGACCTAGAGGGTGGTTTAGGTCTGGTTTAAACATAGTATGGCTCAGGTTTGGGCTAGGAAATGCACGACATAAGCAAGAACATGTAGAGGAAGTTATACTTGGGAAGGTGATGGGGTTCAAGCAACATAGGGTAGGTTTTTGTTCAATTTTGGGCTCGACCATTGAGGGTTTGGGCTCGGCCAGTGGGGCGTGGGTCTGGACAGGGGTAGGAGGGGTGAGTAAAGGTCTGGACAAAGCTGGTGGTGGCGGGTTAAGGTGGTGGTGGTGTGAACAAATGGAGTGGTGAAGCATGTGGTGGTAAAACAAGCATGGTTTCAAGGCAAATGTTGAAGTTTTGTGGATATTTGCATCATGGTGGGCTCGGCTATGGTCAAGGCTGAAGGGGTAGGTGGTGACGATGGCATGGAAAAGGTGTAGGAGGTGGTGGCCATGGCTATGGAGGAGAGGCTGATCAAAACTATGGAGAGAACAAGGCAAAAATCATATGAAAATAAGAAGAAACAGGAAGAAAACAAGGAGGAGCCATTACCAAAATATTTTGAGCCGTGAATGAAGAAGTGGGATATGAGTTTTTTCATGAATGAGAAGTGCAAGTCACGGCTAATTGAGAAAAAAAAATTGCACGGCCAAAGTAAATGAGGAGAGTTATGGTAAATGAAGAGACATTGGAGACGAAAAGACTTAAGTTTCAAAAGCTTTTAAAACTCTTCATATTTCTTATTTTCTTTAATTCAAATAAAACAAAAATAAAATCAGTAATTAGCTTTAAAACTGAAACAAAGTAATATAGAATAAAAATAAATAATTAATTTTAGAGAAAATGGAAAAAGAATATAAGAAATTGCTTAAAAATTCAAAACAAGGTTCAAAATTTACAATTAAATCATCATTGGCTTCGGAAGAATATCTACTTCATTTTAAAAATATTCTAAAAAAAAATTTGAAATAAAAATGATTTTTAAACATTTTCAAAGTGAAGTAAATAATTAAATTCAGAGAAAATAGCAAAAGAACTGAAGAAATTGTTTAAAAATAGGAAACAGGACATGAAAATTTCAAATAAATTACCACTAGCCTTATAAAATTTCCATTTCACTTTAAAACAAATAAAAGTCCAATAAATAAAATAAGATGAGAAACAAAATAAAGTAGGAATGAGAATAAATAAGTTCTTAAGAAAATAGGAAGATAAATAAAGAATTACTTTAATTATTTGAAACTAGGAATTAAAATTTATAAACAGAATACAACTGGCATTTGAAAATGTCAATTACACTTTTAAAATGTTTTAAAACTAAAATATATACATAGCATGTTATTTACCCATATAAATATAATTTAGAATATTACATGACCAGATAAAATATTATTTATATAATTTAAAATAAAAATTTTGTTAAATACATCAAATTACAAACAATAGTTAAAAAGACATAATTTTCACATTATAAATCAGATTTCAACGAAACAAAAAGCAGTATTCTTAAAATTTAATTTACTTTCATAATAAAAGATAAAATTAAAAATTTCAACATTTTAATTTTTAATTTAAAAGTCAAAATTGATCATATTGACCAAAATTCACTGTTTTGGAAGATATGCTATTATACATGTTTGGAACTCTAATTCATATTAAAAATCAAAAATTATATTAAAATACAAAATTAATCATTCAAAGTAAATAAAATAAGTTTTTAAATCAAAATTTTAATAAAATAAAAAATTAAAAGATACAATTAAAATAATCACAAAATGTAGGGTTGTTACATTAGTTTTCAGATATATAAAGTTCCTTGTGTTATTAAGTTTCGTATATATCGGCATTTGGATACATAAAGGTTTAAAAGATATATACTATTAAGTTTTGAATATATATGGCTTCATATATGTTTGGTTTCAAATATGTAGATTTCAAATATATATTGGATTCAAATATATATAAATTTTCTTATATATATGAGTTTCAAATGTACATATGTTTTTGAAAATATATATCATCCAGTTTCAAATATATATGGTTTTGTCCATATATGATTTCGAATATGTATATGGTTTTGAAAGTATATGGTTTCGAAGGCTTCATATACATGTTTATGGGTTTCGTAAGCATAAAATTTGAATACACATGTGAAATGTCAAAAGCATAATGTTTCGAAAATAGTATCTATAGTTTTGATTATGTATACGGTTTCGATAAGTATAAAGGTTTCATTCACACAGGTCTTATATATATAAGCAATATATATATCGTTCAGGATCTATATATCATCAGGTTTTAGAAAGTTAATTAAGGTTTCAAATATATCAAGTGTCATATATGAAATTTTTTAATATATACACAAGGTTTCGTTTGCATTATATTTCGGGTTTATCAAAGGATTCTGAGCACGTATCAGGTTTCGTGCATGGCAGGTAGTTTTGAATGAAGGATGACAAGTGTATAAATAATTAAGACAGTGACTTTGAAGGGCGGTGATATTATCACGTGCATGTCTAAGCATGTCAAGTCAAAATACAATTGGCATAATGCAACTGTACTTTGTAGCACACACCAACCATGCTTTTAGCACATAGCCCCATCCCATTTTTGCTATTATAATAGATAGGTACTAAGTTAGATATGATTATTAAAGAAGGAAAGTAAGTGCTGAGTTGTCTGTCGACAGTTTAAGAGGAGTAATTTTGTCAATTAAGTGGTTTTTTCTAGCGATGTGTAGCATTTTGGTGCACTAGTATTTATTTTAGTTATAAATTTATTTCTCTTTACATCATTTTTGTACAAATTTTTATGAAGAGTTGAATATTCAAAGAAAAAAGGGAAGGACTACAACATTAACGAAAACAAAATTCAAACCAACATAAAAACAAATTTATAATTTCTACAAACCAATTCCCGAAGGTAAATCCGGATACAAAATCTATTACTACAAAATACACAAACCAGGTTATCATTTGATGTTTATTTATACATATGTTTATTACAGACAGAATAAATAGCAAAAAAGGTATAAAGTTCAGTACCTTGTTGCTATCCATTACAAAAGTGGTAAAGAAATGCTGCGGAAACTTGAAGATGCTGCCGACTCTTTTTTCTTCTTCTCAATTTATGATGTATAGAAGAAAAACTAAGCTTGCACAGAGAAATGATGAAGAAGATTAAGCTGCCATTAAGATTTTCTGAAAGCTCATAATAACTTAAAGTGCTCAAGTATATTTTGAGCTTACAATTACATCTATTTATACATACATCTAGTCGGTCAAACCGGTTTTCATACAAACACTAAGCAGTAAAAGATTCCGCACTACTGGATTTAATAATTATAGACATAGTAAAAGATGAGCCAGCACAACGTTTTCTGGAAGCTGCTACTCTGAGTGGAAAATAAAGTAAGGATTCTGTCTGCCATTCTTTTTTTAAAGTAATGACACGTTGCTGTTAATATAAGAATCTTTCCTTTATGTCCTAGTCGGTGTCTGCCATTTCATCCATTGGTTAAATTCTTCTAAAGCTCTTTTGTCACTAGCGTCTGGACTTAATTCCATTTCTGGCTCGGATGGTTCTTGATCATAACTAAGAACATCATTATTTGAGTCAAATATATGTTCTGCTGTGGGTGGAGGAAGAAGGATTTTTAAATCCATTTCTCCCCAAATCTGGTATCTTGGCGTTTCTGCTTGTAGAAATAGTTGATCTTTCCAATTCGACGGAGGACTTAACGTTAGCTTAGACTGGTGGTATTGTCATGGTTTGTCTACTCCAAACAAAATTGGCGTACCTTCATAAATCTGAAAATAACTTTTTAAACATCTAGATGCATTATGTCTTGTATATCCTACATGTTTGAAAATAGCCATACGATGCATCGCTGGTGTTATCGTGTATTGTTTATCAAAATTAAATACTGAAGTTGTTGAACTTATACAAACTACAATAGCTGGAAAGATACGTAAGTACTGAGCTGCTACCATAGAGAATCGTTTACCAAATCGTTCTAGGGTTGATTCTTCTACTGGGCTTATGAAAGTAATTCTTGATAACATCCCGTGGTCGAATAAATCAATGATTTTATCCATCTCACATGGTAACTGTGTACTATCTACTCTTGCTCGTAACATATTGGAACGTCTGTCTTGTACTACTTTGAACTGCACTGTTTCTACTATCTTTTTGTAGTAAGTTGCCAAAAGCTTTTGTAAATCTGCTAGACTTTCATTCCATCGATCATAAGCTAATTTTTCTATCTTGAGGACTAACTCTTTTCCTCCTTGCCTGCATAATTCATCAAGAATCAGTGCTGGTTTAAGCTTCAAGTGGTTAACTAGTTGTTCGTAGGACAAGGTTTTAGAACGTTTAGGTCTTTGTTCAAAGAGGTCTTCGTTTTCTCGAACCAGTTGTTAAATCTTTTTTTCTAAAAGCTGGTTAGTTTTATGGACATAAGAGTTTTTCTGATTTTCTTCTTCTAAAGTTTGATTTCTTTGGATGAGATGCTGGAGTTGGGTTTGACTTCGTTGATATAAGTTTTGTAGGTCATTTAGTTGTGAGGCTTGGGAATTAATAAGGTCGTTTGGTGATTGAGGAGTTGATGAGGCCGTTTGAGAGTATGTCTGATGGCAATCCAGATCAATATAATAATTTGGACCAAAGAAATTTCTTGCTTCGTCCAAGGCTTGTTGCAGATTATAATGGCCTTTAAAAACTGGATTTTGAAAATTTTGTATAGCCATCTGTACTTGGCTATAATGCTTGAAAACACCTGTAAAATTGCCTCGAAAGACTATGTAATAGAAAAAGTTTTTGGAAAGAGGCTTTTGTTGAATTTTAGAAAAGTAATATGCAAAACAATTTCCAAGTTGTTGTTTATTTCTTCTTTCTGCTTCGACCGTTTTTAAATTCCAAAGATGGTCTAACAGACATTGTTGTGAAACATCGTTTACTCGAATCAAGGGTTTGAACTTTCTAGGATCGTCGTTTCTAAATTGAATAAGGGAAATTTGTCCAAAGGACATACATGGGGTGTTGGCCGCCATCGTTTGATTATTTGTTAATCTAATTGGAGAATTTACTGTAGATGGAGAACTTGCTCCTGTAGGTGGCGTTCTTGGTGAATATACCTTTGTTTTAATTGTTGGAGTTTTCACTTCCACAATCGTTTGATTACTTGTTTCAGCTATTCCTTTGTTTGTTTGCATCGTTTCTCTATTCATGAAATGACTATCCTATAAATCACAAACACTGTTAGTATTAAAGGCTGAGAATAATTTTCTAGATAAAATATCAGCAAGATGGTTATTTTTACCCTTTATGTGCTCGAACTGAATGGAATATCCATTACCTTGTATTAAATTTTGAAGATTCAGCCATCGTGTTTTATTTATCTTTTTAGAGTTTTCATTTGATATGAATTTTACAATAGCTTCACAGTCTGTTCGAACTGTAAAATCTTTATTTAGATGAATTTTGTATTTGTCTAATGCGTTTATTAAAGCTTGTATTTCGTAATCTAGGCTTGTCCAACTTGAAACTGAATTAAAATTGCCGCTAGCATAAGCTGTAATTTTTTCTGTTGATTTTTCGCTATACTTTGATGATTTACATTTTAATACTGCTCCCCATCCTTCTTTACATCCGTCGCATTCTATAATGATATAATCTGATTCTAGTGGAAGTTTTAAGGGTTTTATTTTCTTAATTTCTTCTTTAATTTTTTGTACTAGTTTAATATCTTCTGTGTTGAATCTCGTTTCTCCATTTTTTGAAAATTTTCCATATATGGGGCCTACTAATTTTGCTAGATGTGGAACAAATTTCCTAGCATAATTTACTAGTCCTAAGAATGCCTGAATTTTCTTTTTGCTATCTAACCTGTCTGGAAATTCAATAATTTTCTGGGATATATGAGGTTGTAATTCAATTCTTCCTTTACCTATTTCTAATCCTAGAAATGAAAATTTTCTTTTGAATAATTCCATTTTCTTTTTAGAGACTACTAGGCCATTATTCTCTATTTCTCTGAAAATCGTTTTTAAGTGTGACTCTTGTTCTCTTATACTATTGGATGCTACTAAAATGTCATCTATATAAACTAAGCAAAAATCATAGTTTTTAAAAATTTTGTCCATAAATCGTTGAAATAAAGCTGGTGCTGTTTTAAGACCAAAACTGAGAACATTCCATTCGAAATGTCCTTCTGAACACATGAATGTTGTCCAGGGTTTAAAGTCTTCTTCTAGCTTAAGCTGGTTGTAGCCCGACTTTAAATCGAATTTGCTAAAAATATTTTTATTTTGAATAAGATTGATTAAAGTATCTTTATTAGGGATATTGTAACCATCATCTTCAGTATTATCATTCGGACGTTTATAATTGTAAACAATTCTAGGTTTCCCTCTCTTTTGTTCGGAATGGTTACGAACTAAAAAGGCTGCTGACCTATGTCTACTGTCAGATCTTCTAATTAATTTTTTTTTAACATTTCTTCAATTTGAATTTTAAATTCTTTAACATCGGCTGGAGAATAGTCGATGTTTGCTGTCTTGATTATTATTTCTGGATTTGTAATCTTTATTTTACAAGTATAATTGACTTTATTTTTTGTGACATCGTCGCCAATTAATCCTAATTTTTCTAAATGTGAAATAATTTGATGTGGAAGAAATTTTACTTCCTCTCCTTTTTCTAGTTCTCTGATTGATTCAAATGCAAAGGTTGATAAGGCATATTTATGATCTTTTGATCCTGAAAAATTTTGTTTTTCTGTCTGTGGTTTAAAGAAATCTAATTCTGCCTGCCCACCACGCTTTCGAGCCAACTCTGATTGATAACTGTGGTAATTAGTAGGCAACGTGTAATTATGTTTACTAAAGGTAATAATATTTCTAGAGATAGAAATACTACCTCTGTAATTAAGAATAAAGTTTAGTCCTAAGAGAAACTCTGTGCTTTTAATTTCTTTCGGTGTGATAGTACATTGTTCTAATTCGAATTTTGAACTATAATTTCCTGAAAAATCTTTAAACTGTATCATAGATTCGTCTGGTAATTTATGCGTTAATGTCATTAAACTTTGATTGGCTGTTTTTGAAGTAATAATGTAATTTAGAGGCATATGATATTGTGAAGGTATTAATGAATATTCAATCAAGCTTTTAGTGCTACCTGTATCTATTATTGCTATTGTGTCTATAAATTTATTATTGTCGAACCAAAATCTGCAATTTACTGTAAGTAAAGATGTATTATACTTATTAATGTTAACTGAAAATTCTGTATTTTCTTGAACACTATTGTTTAAATTGTCTATTTGTTCTATTTCAGTTGTTTTGGATGTACTTCCTGGTTCGTTTAGACTGCACTCTTTATGTGTTATTTTTAAGAGATTGACGTCATTCTGTAAAGTATTAACTTCTAACTGTAGTAGTTTAATTTGGGCATCATGTTTATCTACTACTTCTTGTAATATTGATTTTTCAGCTTTTCTATTTTGTTTTAATGAAAGATCTAAATTGAATTGTTTTTTTGCACATAAAAAGCATATTTCTATAAAGCATATATCACATTGAAAACGTTTTGTTATTTCGGGATATCTATAGCATATAAAGCAAGGTATATGATCATTGCCTCTATTCTGTATCCATTGGTGTTCGCATTCATTATTATTGTTCATTAATGTGTAGCTAATACTGTTTTGTGAAGATCCTTCTTCGTTATCTGAAACAATACTATAGATTGATTCAGTATCATCGTTTTCACTAAGACTCTCTATTTCATATTCACCTATTTCATCAACCAGATTAGAACGTTGTTGATTATTTTGTCTATTAGGGCATTTGTTTGCTAAGTGATTTGGGTCACCACAAATAAAACAATTACATTTTCTATTTGGTTTACTTCTTTTAACGTATTTTTCTTTTTTACGTTTATCGAAATATTTAGATTTTCTAAGATATTTTCTTGGTCTATAATAGCCATAAGCCTGGGGAGTATAAATGGCTGTTCTGCAGAAAGCCCAAGCTTGTCTTTTGATCTGTTCTTGTAAAGTGGCTTCTTTACACCGTTTTTCTAACTCTTGAAATACAAACATTATTCTTGGACCAATTCCTAATTTAGGTAATGATCCATACTGTAGATCCCAATCTTCTTGTAATTTTCGGCCTAAATCGCCTGGTAATTTTGAAAAATATTTATTACATAAATCTTCATCCATCGCTTTACCCGTTTGAGCTAAAGTAACTGCGAAGTCTTGGCTAAATTCTTTTATATATTTGAAATCTCTTATACTTAATTGTTCTAAATTTCTTATTGCTGTATTTTGCATTAACGTGCCGCCCTTGCCTGGGTCATTGCCAATTAACAGTAATCTGATGAAACTTGTAAAATTATAAGGGTTGTTCCCTAAGGCTTTTTGTTCTGTAATTACATCTGGGTTGTCTGTTTTTCTACTTTGATATATTCCTAAGGCTAATGGACCAAGGGTAGTTTCTAAAACTTCCCACATATCCATTTCTGGTTTTTTTATCAACTTCCCAATAACGTACTATGTTTTGTTCCCATATTAAAATTTCTTCTGGCCATAATTGTGGTGATTGATTTTCTAATAATAACATATTGTTACTATATAGTTTTCCATAAGGCTTTCGCATTCCTTTTCCTACGTATGGACTTTCTTGTATGTAATATATTTCAGGTTTTGCCCACTGTTCTCTTTCTAATGGACCTTCTTTATATTGACTACTTGGTTCATTATCAAATCTGCTACGTTTATTAGCTGGTATCATTGTTTGGTCCATAAAATTGGTTTCAATAAAAAAGTCGCTAAGAGGAATCTGTTTATTTAAAATTTCTTCTACTAACGGCATATTAAAATGTTTGGATAACGTTGTAAATGCATCTTCATATGTCATATCTAATTCTGTTATGCAAGCAATAATCATATTATCTGTTTCTTCTCTTATGTTTTCTACCGTAATCTTTTTGTTAATTATTTCATGTAATGTTCTTTTACTTTCTGTTTTAAATGTTTCTTCTATTTTCTCATTATTTTCTTCGTATTGTTCTTCATCTATCAAATATCCTAAAATATCAAACTCATCAATTTCTTCATCTGTTTCGTAATGGTCGTAAACTGGTTTATCATCCCAATTCATAGTGTTAAAATGTTCTATTTATTCATTCAAATTATGTCTCATATCTATTTCTGATTCTGTGTCAGTTTCTTCTTCATTTTGTTTAAATTTAGAATTTCCAAATCTTAAACTAGGTTCTCCAAATTGATTATTGTATATTACATGTGTTTCTGGAATAAAAATGTTTTTATCATTTTCTACAAAATCTTTTAATTGCCATTCAAGACCTGCTAAGTCTCCTGGATTAATCTTTCTTGGTTCTATCATTTTAATTCCTTTACTAGCTATATTCTATACTATTCCATTAGGATTGATTTTAAATTTCATTCCAGATCTGTTGCTTGCTTTTCCAATTATTCCTATGCTAATAATCAAATTATTACCAACATAGCTTTCAAAACCGTTTGCTTTAAATCCTAGTTTTAAATGTTTTAAGTCTTTAATACTTTAAGAATATCTGGTACACAGTAAACTAAGGCTGATTTATCATTTAGGTCTATCTCCATCCCTGAGAGTAAAGCTTTTTCTATGTTTGATGTCCAGGATTTATCTAAAACTAACGTAAGGAGTTTTGTGCCTAGACCTTTTCTAGTTAACGTTTTTATTCCTATAACTATTAACCCTAAATGGAAAAATCGTTTTCCTGTGTTTTTTAATCTTTGTATAGTTTCTGGTGATAAAATATCTAAGGTTACACTGTTGTCTATTACTCTTACTTCTTCTTCTCTAACACTTCTGATTAGGGTTGTATTTATATTTGTGAAATTCGTTTGATATAAAATTCTTGGATTTAACAGATGAAGTTGGTTATTATTATATAAGTCTAAATTTTTATCTAGATCTACTTCTTCATCTAGTTGTACTATTTGTTTATCTTTTTTGGATTTAAATTTGGATAAAATACTAGAGATTTCGTCTTTAGATCTACTATTGGATGTAAATTCTGTTAAAGTCCTACTGGGTCCAGAGAATGAATGTCTTGGATTCATTTTGGGATCCAAAATTTATATAATTCTGGTATTTTATTTTTCTTAGCAACTGAATTTCCTAAACTTAGATTAACTAATTGTTCTGATATTTTATCCAATTCTTGATAAAAAATATGTTTATTTTCAAGTTTTTCTAGAATTTGAAGATTTAGACTAATTAAGATATTAAAAAGATTAGGATATTCTTTGTCTGACAAACTATTTCCTGAATAAGTGGTAAAGCCTTGTTTTGGAACTGGTTGTGATGCAAATTTTTGTGCGTCGTCTAATGCTTTTTGAAGATGTTTATTCATATAATTATCCACTAACAATATGTTTTACTTCTGAAAGTAACGTTTCTATTTGTCTAATTTTTAAATCAAATTCGAAAGTTCTAGTTTTTAAGTCTTCTAAAATACGCTTAGATTCTAATTCAATAACCTTCGGTTTATTAGTTTCTAATAAGTACTTTAATTCGTTAATAACTATTTTGTTCGGAAGATTATTTTTTAGGTTTACTAGGGTTTGAAGAATTCGTTCGTTTTGATTTTTAACAAAGTCAAAGTTTTCTACCAACTGTTTTAATGTTTTGTTTTTATCTCCGATAGATCTAGTTATTATATCTAATGTTCTTACGGTTGAATTATCATAATATTCTAAGGCTATTCCTAGATTTATAATTAATTCTGTAACAGAATTAAACTGTTTGTTTTCTCCGTGTAAAAGATGTTGAAATCCCTTTTCAAAATGACAAACAAACTTGTATTTATCAAGGCTAATGATACTACGTTCCTTAAAAGTATATTCAAGATTCAAATAGTTTAGATGCTTTAATGTTGAAGGATCAATTTTACGAGATTTGTGGACTTTTAGGTTTAAATTTTCATTTCTCTATGCAACTTCTTTTTCTTTTTCTTATATTTTCTTTTGAGAGAGTAATAAAATAATTTACATAATATTATTCTAAAATAATGGAGCATAATTAAATCCCTGGTTACTGTCCAATCTTTATTTTAGTCATACTTGATTACCATATACTTTGAAGTTTACCATGTTCAGTAAAAGACGAGAATTACGTATCTTTACTACCCTAAAGATTGACTCAGAGGGTTTAGCATCAAAATAATATTTTAATTTTATATGATTAAAATTCAAATCTTTTAGTAACACTAGGATTAACCATGCTCTGATACCAAAGAAAAAAGGGGAAGGACTACAACATTAACGAAAACAAAATTCAAACCAACATAAAAACAAATTTATAATTTCTACAAACCAAATCCCGAAGGTAAATCCGGATACAAAATCTATTACTACAAAATACACAAACCAGGTTATCATTTGATGTTTATTTATACATATGTTTATTACAGACAGAATAAATAGCAAAAAGGTATAAAGTTCAGTACCTTGTTGCTAACCATGTGCCTTTTGTATTGAGAACAAAGTTTTCATTTGTGACAAATAATTATCTAACTATATTGGTTTAAAAGGAATTACGTTGACTTTAATAGTTTTCCTATTCTACCATTATTATACTATCGATTATAAATTGCAAAACTAACGCATAACTCTATTTTTCAATCATGAATGCATTTAGTAAACTATTCATCTAAGATGATATTTACTTTGTGAGATAGCACGGAAGCTCTAAAAGGGAAAAATCCAAGAAGAGAAGTAGTTTTTACAATATCAAATTTGGATTCTAGCTAAGTCATTAAATTTTATGGCAATTTCCCACCGTGGATCAACTCCGCTCATCGAAATTTCTGATTCATGATGTTCATACATGAAACTCACCATGTACTAACACAAATTAAAGTTTCTTTATAGATTGAAACAAAGGCTAATCTACTATAAGAAGATACTCGAGAAACTCTGGATTTTCGTATCGAAGCATGACGGGAATCTCCGATATCGGATGGATTTTCTAGATTTCTTATATATCCGATGCATTTATGGTTTTCTTATATCAAATGGATTCTAATACATCAGATGGATTTCTGGTTTTCTTATATCAAATGGATTTCTGGATTTCTGAATATCATATGGATTTTTTGGATTTCTCATATCAGTTGGATTTTTGGATTTCTTATAAGGATCTCTGGTCTTCTTATTGCCATATGGTTTTCTAGTCCTCTATATCAGATGGAATTCTAGTCTTCTTATTACAAGTGGTTTTCTAGTCTTCTATATCAGATGGTTTTCTGGTCTTCTATTAATCAGATTTCTAGTTTTCTATGAATAGGCCTCGATTTATATAATGGAATTTCTTTATGGACTTTGGGATTCCTATCAATTCTTTGTTATAAGCCATTTTCCAGAAACAGATAAGTATACAAATTTTTTTAAAGAGAAGGGATTCTTAAAGAAAAGCATGTTCTTGTTTATAAAGGCTATTAGTTCATGAATCATGACTTTTCAGACCTGTAAAAAAGACATTCCTTTTCGCTAAACAAAACCCAAAATGGTACAGTTATACATATCATATAAGGTGAAGCAATATACACAAATATTTATTTTGACTATTAATTTATTTAAAAGGTTTTACCTTAGAGCATCTTTGAGAAAATATTTTAGAAAATTATTACTAATTACCCTATGAGTCGAAGAAAGCATATTCATATCTATTTTAAAGTTGATTTGTAAAATATTCAAAATATGTTGCTTAACATTGATAATCATCTGTAAAAGGTTTTTATCAAAATTGTGTTGATGAAAGCATTCTCAAAGTTTTCTGAAATCATTAAAAAAGAGAAACTATGCATATTTTCCAAGAATGTTTTTGGAACTACTAAGGCTCATTAGCCCCGCTAATTAGAAAAGTCTATTCTCGATTATAGGACTATTGGTTCATGAATCATGACCATTCATTCTCTTATTTGAGATTTGCATTTCTATTATGAGATTTGCTCAAAAACCCTTCTTGGTAGCAACACTGAGAAGGGGCTCTACCAAAGGATTCAAATATCCAAAAAAAATCAACTCATTGACTCAAAATCCAAACCAACAAAAATCATTTTATAAAAGAAAGACCGATCTTCAAGAATTATTTCTTGGTTTATTGAAGAAGTTCTTTTTCGAAAAACAATTCTTTCTTCCAAAAGAAAATTTCATATCAGAAAAGTTGAAGTTTTTGTTTTCAAAAGGGTTTCCATAAATATTTCAATTGGCTAAGAAGCCATGAGATTATTTTAACAAACAAGTAAAAAGACTTCCATTGGACTAGCAGATAAGAGTCATGATGAGAAAATCTTCCTTAAAAATTATAATAAAACTTGCTACCCTGTCGAGTATAAACAATGGATGACTCTTGGTTCGAGATGCACTGTGCTTATCAAAACTTTTGACTGACGAGGTTGATAAAGATTCCTTGAGCAAAGGCATATCTTGCACCCAGCCAGTGTGCATCCTGGATTAGATGTTCAAGGGAATGCTCAACTACGGACGTTGGAAGAAGTCGTTAATAATGCCACTGGTGCAAAAAGTCAGTGTAGTGACTTAAATCACAAGTAAGGGGCTTAAATCACTACTTGGAGCCAAAAATTTATTATTCCGATCACTAGTCAAGAGGATAAATCACTAGTAAGGGGCCTATAATCCTAATAATGGGTCTAAACCACTGGTAAGGGCGAAAAGTTGAAAGCCTAAATCACTAGTAAGGGACCTAAATCACTAGAAAGGAACCTAAATCGCTAGAAATGGACGAAGAAGTCCAAAGCCCAAAGAGTAGCAAAAAGATTCAATCAAAGCCAAATCATCACCAAAGATAGTGATAAGGGACAAAGCCTAAATCATTGCCTAAGATGGCAATAAGGGGTTCAATCAAGCCTAAACATTGCCTAAGATAGCAATAAGGGGTTCAATCAAAGCCTAAATCATCACCAAAGAGAGTGATAAGGAGCGAAAGAAGTCAAAGCCTAAATCATCACCAAAGAGAGTGATAAAAATCAAAACCTAAATCATTGCCTAAAGATAGTAGTAAGAAATGAAAGTAAAGAAGCTTAAATCACTACCAAAGATGGTAGCAAGAAATGAAAAGGTAAAGAGATTAAATCACTGCCGAAAATGGTAGTAAGAAATGAAAGCAAAGAAGCTTAAATCACTACTGAAGATGGTAGTAAGAAATTAAAAGGTAAAGATATTAAGTCACTACTGAAGATAGTAGTAAGAAACGAAAGAAAAGAAGCTTAAATCACTACTGAAGATGGTAGTAAGAAATAAAAATGTAAAGAGATTAAATCACTACTAAAGATGGTAGTAAGAAACAAAAACGAAGCCAAATCATTGCCAAAAAGGTAGTAATGAGCAAGAAAGCAAAGAGCTTGAATAACTACCAAAGATGATAGTATGAAATGAAAAAGTACGAAGCCTAAATCATTGCCTACGATGATTGTAAGGAATCAGACACAACCAAAATTCTTATTAGAAGGGAAAGAAGAGGCAAAAGGAATCGATCAAAGATTTAATCCTGCCAAAAGGGTAAGAATAGATGAAAAGGAATCAAGTAGAGCCTAAATCGTAGAAGAGGCAACCTTATATAAAGGAGACAATCATACAAGAATAAGTTTCATCTGAAGGATAGATCAAAATAGACTTCTAAGAAGAAGTGCAGTCAAAGACGACCAATCTGGTCCTAACCCAAAGATAGAATAGCCGACAAAGAAAGTTCGGGTAATAATAATTAAACAAAGTAATCCGACCATGAAGATATCATCCCAAGAAAGATAAGAAGTTGTTATCAACGCAATTGGCACAAGAAGCCGGTATAAAACAAAACCCTAGATTCAGATTCTAGGTAATTGGTTAAGGAAACTAGTATAAGAGAAGTAAAATCCTGGGACCAGGCACACTTAAAAATGATTTTTGAACCACTTCGAGTTTGAACCCAGATGGCATCCAAAAAGGGTGTAGATACCCATCCAACGAAAAAGCTCAAGATGTATTCTACGGTGAACAACATGGGCATGTGCTTAGAGTAAGACAAACTAACCTAGCAGCGATAGGCAGAGCATCAAATTCTCAAGGGAACATTAAACAAATCCAGGTATGTATTCACTTGAGAGGATAACAAGAACCGATCATCAATGAGATTAAAATTTCCACCAATTGATGAGAGAACATGAAGACTGATCTCATGAAAACCGCATTATATTCAGGTAAAGATTCTAAACTCAAAAGATCTTCAAAAAGTTTTCAACTTTCCAAAATCATTTTAAGATCATCTTTCTAGAAAATCTAAAAGTCGGTTTACCTTACCAATTCATGAATGGAAAATTTTATAAAAATCCCAATTGGGAAGTCTTTTATTAAGAGAAACTACAAAACCACTTATGATTTATGAGATATTCAGCCTATTAAAGATGGAGCATCTCCCCTAAAGATAGTTTTGACAAATTTCAAAGGTTTTTTCCAAATATAGCTCTTTAAAGATTTCAAATAAAAAATTTCACTAAGGATCTTCTAATTTCCATAAGAAGAAAGAAAAGGAGAATTGAAAAGGAAAAGTTATAAAAAAAAGGAAATAAGTTGTATATATATATATATATATATATATAGAAAAGAAAGGAAGTATTACTTTGTCCAAGGAAAAAAGGCGAGGAAAGAAGTCAAAATGCAAAACTGATTCAAATAGGAAGGAGAAAGTCAGACCATAGGGATGAAATTGTCATGAAGATAGAGTCACTGTAGAAATGGGAATATTCCCAACATTTTGGAAGATAAAGTTGTCAGGTGAGCTATTGTCAATACAGGAGCTATTGGCAATACAACAAAGAAACTACCAGCAATGCGAAAGACATGGTTGTTCAATTCACAAATGTTGAAGAAAATAGAAACAAATCAAACGGGTAGTGACTCCCGAACAAAAGTCACCAAGAGAAATAAAAGAAGAACAATAATCTTTGGTTTTACACTAAATCGTAAAAAACTTCTTTTATACAAGGAGGGGTGCAAATGTTATTCACATATTTTTTATTGCTATACTAGAAGAAATATCAAGGGAAAAGAAATACAACAATGCCAATGGAAGGATATGGAAGCATTATAAATGGTAAGAGATGTCGAACATCTTAGAAATGCGAAAGTCTAAAATAAAAGAGATATCAAGCCTCTATAACGCAAAGTGTTGTAGCTCATATAACAAAAAAGGATGTCGAATCACTAGAGGATGTCGACTTATTAAGAAAAAATGTTGTATATCGTCAACATGAAGATAGTTGTCGTATCTCATCAATGTAAAGAGAGATGTTGAATACTAACAGTGGAGAAGGATTTCGAGCTTCAAGAAACATAGAAGTGCCGGATATCAACAATAGGTTGCCGCATATCAACAACAGTTGCCGCATATTATTAACATAATGGACAATGCCCGAAATCAAGGGTGCTGAATTTCTATGATAGGGGATGTCAGATATTTAAGGAGCTGGAAATTCCAAGCATTTAGAAGATGTCAAGTTTACTACAAGAAGGGTAAAATCAAATGAATCAAGAGGATTTAATGTATTTTCTCTAGTTAAGCTTCAAAGGCATTCACATTCCACCACACCCTCCTTTACACCACTAAGTAGCGATCTATATGAAGCATTCAACCTTAAGGAGATCATGACAAGTGGCACCATCAAAGAGATCCATCTTGCCAAGTCATCAAGCCATGCCAACTCACATCAACAAATGGAAGCAAGCTTCACCTCCTCCCAACCACTATAAATAGAGATGCACCCCCTCAAGTAAAGGGGCCCCTAACTTCTTTCCCTCTCTTAGCATAAATAAATTTTTGGTCTAGAAATTTTCTAAGCTCAACTAAGGAGTTTGAGAGCCACTTTAATTACAACTGGCCAATGATGAAGAAGTTGATATTGACATATGCATATAAGGACTTGAACAATTAGAAATTTTCACATTTGATTTATTTTGTAACATGCTTGATTATTGAACAAGTGATATGACTTATGCACATTGCGTACTGCATCCAATGATTATAAATCAAGATTTATAGCATGTTTTGACTTGTCTATTTTACTCTTGAACACATAATTTAAATTTCAAATGATTTCATAGATAATTAAAAACCAAGGGGTAGTATCGGAATTTCTTTAAATATGCCTCCTTGTACAACATCTTAGGTGTTGAACTAATTTTTGGTTAACATTTCGGATAACAAATTAAGGCTGTTGTGAGGAGTTCAATGAATCCTTGGTATGCAACTGTGAGAGATGCCAACATCCTATCGAGTGCAATTCCAAAATAGGCGATTTAAGCTATCATAGAGGGTTCTAGGGAACCATCGTGTGTGAATTTGGAGCAGTAGATTAAAGCCATTGTGGAAGGTCTCCAATACATTATCCTATTCAAATCATGAACTAAAATCCATCAAGAAATCATTGTGCCACATATCAGCTCAATCATGTGCCATATGGACTAACCATGACGATCTACTGGAGTGCCATGTGACAAAAATCCAGCGAACCAAATTCTCTATAAATAGAGGAGTACCCCATCAAAATGGGTCGAATTTCTCAAATCCTCCTCTTCCTTCATTTTCATTTTTCCTCCAACTTTGTAAAATAAGCTTTTATTTGGGAATTCATGGCTGTTAAGGCAAATTGTAATTAAAAACTTTGCAACAAAGGACTTATGTTTGACATAGTTTGCATAGTTACTCCACTGAATATATGAAAGCATGCTATTATGGATTCTCCTATGATTATATCTTTAGTTTACTTTCACTTTCCTTGACTTAATGGTCTAACCCAACTTTTACCCTAACACATACATATTTGTATATAAACATTTGTATTTTACAAATATTATTCTATATTATATAAAACTATATACAAACACACACATATATATTAGACATCATTTATGTATATGGAGGGGCTAATTTATCCGTTGCATTGTAAATCCCAGCAGTTATACATGGAAATGTTAAACCATGTACATTGTTTATATTGCACGTGCATGTACACACACATTCGTATATGATACACAAGTTATTTTATATAATATATAAACATAACATTAAAATGAAATTTTATTTATAACTTAAATAAAGTATTGATTTTATTTAAAATAAATTTAGACTTCATAGGTCCAATAAGATCCAAAATAGAATAAAAAATTTGAAATTTACCCCGCTGCATGCTAGCCCAGATCCAACATAAACAAAGCAAATAAAAGAATAAAATTAAATGGAGTATGGTCGGGCTTGTTGATCAAATATTGTTGGTATTGAATGTTGTGTGCTATCTCAACATTCAACCAACTCCTTACAATATCATCGTCCAAAGCATTAACCATATCTCTTTTATCTTTGTCCATAAGAATTTTTAATGCTTCGTCAACGTCAAGCTAACCAATCATCTTCACCCGCTTAGTAAGAGCGATGTACAAAGATGAACTGGTACAGTCTACACTATGTGGACTCAAATTAATGTTGATCTCAGATTGAAAGGTAGTGTAGCTATAAATGGTTGAGTCATTGAAGGCAGAGGCATAGAAGGTGAAGTGATAGATGGTTGCCCCGTACCAGGAAAAAATTACGGTGGTTGCATCTGAACATCTTCAGGTTACTGTACATTGTATTGAAATCCTAAGTTCGACTGAAAAGGGTCCAGAATGATTGGGAATGTAGAGGAGATAGTGGAATGATTGGGGACTCATCTTTATGTGCAGTAGCAGGCGTGAATGCAACAACTCCAGTTGCATCTGTACCTTGAAATATAATTTATAGTAGGTCAATATATTCTATTTTACCTCTTTAATACCTCATATGTGCCAGTTGTGTATCGAAGAAAATGCGTTATTGCTACTGTAGATAGTACTGTATAACTTTATCGCTATTTTTGCGACATCTTGATTTGAGTATGTGTAACAACCTATCATTTCAAAACCCTGTAACTACACAACGAAGCCCTGAAGCAGTGAGTCGTTGAAAGATAACACGTATGCTATACATAGAGATCATAAGATAATACTAAACTTACTGATAACTTTTAGTGTCTCACAACGAGTTGTCAAGCAAAATATAATATTAACAAATATTAAATTTAACTACATAATCTGATACCATAACATAAACCTTTAAAATCCAAGTCCAAACAACACCATACACTGTCACACCTTATCTTTTTTTACAAATTATTTATACAACACTTGTGTAAAATATTTACAATATATACAGATCTCGACTCCAAGTCCATTACGTCTCCAAACTCCTTTAACCTGATCAATATAGAGAGAAAATATAGGAGTGGGTCAGACATATGTCTATGTGAGTGAAGTAAATCTAATACAGGTATACTACTATGATAATGATATAACACGATTTAAGTCTAAGTATAATATCTTCTAGACCAGCCTGCGCCGCACTACACAATGATATTATACTATCTATACAGCCCTAAACGTAATTCGATCTCACCCTTTGAGGTAAAGGATAACACGTTTATAACTATCCGATCTTGCCATGTGCTGTAAAGGATGGTCACGCATTGGACCCAGGCTCGTTCCTGCCGTATGCACTATAGTTCGACTGTTTTCCACATCGAAACCCTCCTGGATCAGCCTTGATGCTCTACGGGAGAATGCCACATCAATACCATGAATCAAGGACCTACCGCATACGCTACAAGATTCAGGTATTAGTATCGCCAACTATACACTTATATTATACCGAACCATGAAATCCAAAGCCATACATAACACAATCATATCACATCGTTTCCATTAAGGTTTTATATACTCGACCAATTGCCCAAAGTCGCATATAATGCATTCGTGCCTCAACACCAACAAGCTACACTTCCAAACATGCTTAAATATTCGACAATCGCTCTAAGCCACATGTACTATAATAATACATCATCCCTACGATCAACCTATACATCCAAATAGTAACCAACCAAATCAAAAAAGTATCCATATAACCCTTAGGGATGACCATGCAAGAACTCAGGTCGTCGCATGTCAATTTAGGCCTTTAAAAAGCCCAAATTCCCAACTTAAAACGTCCACCGGTGGAACCGTGTGCACCTACCGATCGACCGGTGCATGTTTTAGATACGAGAATATTTTTTTGTTTTGTAAATTTGGTTTCCATATCTTGTTTCTTCTTGTTTTTGATTGATACTAAGAGCTATGCTTCATGAATGCACACTATCTACCAATTCCCTAAAGTCCTAACACATGTACATTCATTAATTTGGGTTTTTATCAAGTTTAAATATGGAACTTTGTTGTCAAATTTTCTTATTTTGGTTTTCTGAATATAAAATTACGGTTCATTTCTTATACTTCAGTTTTTAACCTTACTGTCAAATATATATACGTCAAATTTATATCCTAGATTAGCTCCAAACCATTATATCAGTATCAAAGCATCATATCGGGATAAAAGAAACCACACTTACCAAATCTAACCAAAAGAACCCAATCTCCTCCGTTATTCGAAATTTCTGAAAATGTAAACCTCTATAATCGCCTCCAATTCCTACTCCAAATGATAGAGGGCCTCGCTACAACTCTAACGCACTTTGTCTCATCCAATTTTGTTGAGAATTGTGAATTTGGTGTTGAATTGATTGAAGAAGAAGAAGATGCCTTCGATGTTTTCAGATTTAAGAAGTTAGAAATGAAGATATGTACTTTTGAAAAAGGCTTTAGGAGGGAAAAATCTAAACCATCACCTCATTTTGAATTCAAATTATGGGCTTGGCCCTTCTGAGCCCAACCAGACCCATTGTTCATGCACAAACCAGTCCACTTAAATAAAACCTCGATATTTCACCCAAACGACGTCTGATTCGGACAAATGAATTCTCCATCTTGACCCAAAAAATGAGAGCTATAGCTGCTATACAATGGTATAACTCCCATCAACTAATCCAAATGCTGTAAAAATTACTATCTAGTTCTCTATTAAAATTTACCAAATTACCCTCCAATTAAATTCAAATTTTATTTATATTTCTATTATTTAAGTTATATACAAAATTTCAAGGTATCACATTCTCCCGCTTTGAAAATAATTAGAATGGAAAATGTAATAGATGCTTACTCTCTCGTTTACTCACCTGAATCACTCGTGCATGCGTACAACTAATCGTACAAAGCGGTCATATATATTAAAGCAACCATCATATCTAATCAAAGTTATATATATACATACAGTAACATCCAAACAAGATACAGAATGAACATGAGTATGATATATGATATGAATCTAGCATAATGTAATAAATATGATAAATGCACCATATATGAATGTAGGAGTATGACATAGTTGGCATGATGCATAGCAATCCTAGTACAAAAATTAGCAGTTCTATATGAATGCAACCTTAGTGACATAAGAAATAGCATATAATATAGCATCCAATAAATATAGCATCCAATCCCTAACATCCAATCTAAGCCACCAGATCTAACTCCTAGTAAATTGTACCAATGAAAAGAACGTATCGGTAAAGAGTTCAGGATGAGAAGCACGTATCTTCCTCTCAGGTTCCCATGTACTCTCTGCCGGATCATCTCCTTATTGCACCTTCACCAGCTTGATCATTTTATTCCTTAACCTTTGAACTCCATGCTCCATTATCCGTGCAGGTCATTTGGATGAACTCGCTTCGGTTTCTACTTACATACCCTCCAGCCGACTAGGTTCCCCACTATAGCTGAGTCATGTACACATTTCCACAAATGTGACACATGGAACACATTATGAACTCCAGCCATCCATTTTGGTAACTTCACTCTATAAGCTAATCCTTCAATACGCTCCAACACTTTAAACAGTCCAACAAACCTCGATGCTAACTTTCCTGAAATTTCGAACCTCATCACATTCTGAAGAGGCGATACTTTCATAAACACAAGATCTTCAACCTTGAATTCTAACTCCTTTCGCCTTTTATCAACATATGACTTCTGATTATCATGTGTTGCCTTCATCCTTTTCCTTATCAAATCTACCTTCTCTGGCATATACCTTATCATCTGTAGTCCAAGTATCACTTTATTAGTAGACTCACACTAACACGAAGGTAATTTACATGGCCTTCCATATAATGCTTCGAACGGTGTCATCCCAAGACTAGCTTGATAACTGTTATTATATGTGAATTCCACTAATGGAAATGATCTTCCTAAGCATCTTCACAATCTAGAATGCATGCCCTTAACAAATCTTCTAATACTCTATTCGCCCTTTCGGTCTATTTGTCTGTCTACGGATGATATGTCATGCTCAAACTCAGTTCTGTACATGATCTATCTTGTAGACTCCTCTAGAATTCACTCGTGTAAAGTGGGTCCCGGTCACTCACAATATTCATCGGTATACCATGCAGTCTCACCACTTCCTTAATATATAATGTAGCTAAAGATGCTTCCATCCTTGTGCTCTTTACAAGAATGAAATGTGCGCTCTTCATCAATCGATCCACCTCTACCCAAATACTCCTATTACCTCTTCTACTCCTTGGAAAACCGTATATAAAATCCATTGAAATACTTTCCCACTTCCACTATGGAACTTCTAAAGGCATCAATAATCCACTCGGTTTTCTCTACTATGCCTAAACTCTCTAACAAGTGAGACATTTCGTTACATACCTCATCAGATCTCTCTTCATCCCTGGCCAATAGTAAACTCTCTTTATATCCCTATACATTTTATCACTACCAGGATGAATGGTCGTCCTCGAATGATGACATTCCTCTAACAACTCATCGATTAGTTTCTTCAACTTTGGCACACACAGCTTTTCTTCTTGTCTTAAGTATCCTTTCCTATTTTTTGCATATCTCTCCAAGTGACTCAACTTCTCACCTTTCTCAAGCCGATCCATAATCTCAACCAACTCCACATCGTTACTTTGATTCATACCAATCCTATCCACTCTCATAGGTCTAAGCTCTAAGGTTGCCAATAATCCGGCTATAATATCCATCAGCGGTTGAAAATCAATTCTAGAAATATACTCGAGCTGCTTCATCTTTGACATCATAGCGCTCAACTTCGCATGCTTCCTACTCAGTGCATCTACCACAACTTTACCCTTCCCAAGGTTTTAAGCAATATCAAAATCATAAGCTGCTAAGAATTTCATCCATCTCTATTGCCTTAAGTTTAATACCTTCCATGAAAATAAATACTTCAATGACTTATTGTTTGTATATAGTTCAAATCTCTCTCTAAGTAAATAGCATCTCCATGACATCAAAGCAAGTATAATCGCAGCCAATTCCAAATCACGTGTAGGGTAATTCTTCTTATGTGTCTTGAATTTTCGACCCGCATATGCTACAACCCTACCTTCCTATATCAATACAACACCAAGACCTGTACCGCAAGCATCGATGTAGACGGTAAATGGTTTAGTACCATTTGGGATAACCAAAACCGGTGTGCTCGTCAACATCTCCTTCAACTTGACAAACACTTCTTCACATTCGCATTCCAAACATAAACCAAATTCCTTCTCATAATCTTCATCAATCACTACGCCATAAATGGCCTACTGCAACACAAAAAAAATGTTGGCTCAGGCCCGAAAAATGTTGCCATAGGGCTATGGCAACACTTTTAGGGTGATGCAATTTTTGCCGTTGCCTTAGACCTCAAAGGCAACATTTTGACTATCTAAGGCAACATAAGTAATATTGTTGCAATAGAACCCTATTTAGGTCTATGGCAACACCCATAGGTATCTGTAGCAACATTCCAAAATGTTGCTATATATATGAACTTTTTGAATTTGTGGGGCCCACAATGTAGAGCATATTTGATTTTTTAATAAAAATAAATATTTATTTAATAAAATGCTATTACACAGAATTTGATATTTAAACAGTAATTTATTTAAATAAATATTTTATTTCAACATTTGAAATAGTACAAATTCCTGACTCCACTATTTTACAATTCAATGATATATAACACCGATATTCACATATACAGATATTCCTCACTACATCACTCAGTTCACTCATTATATATACAGTTTCAATTTATACATACACCGACACTGACAAATATATGCCGAGCCGAAGGCGAGCCGAGTGCCGAGCCGAAGGCGAGCCGAGAAGCGGGTCCGGGCGCAGCGCCGGCGGGGGTCCGGGGCACCGCAGTCCCGGCAGGGATCGACGGCACCGCAGTCCCGGCCGAGAAGCGGGTCCGGGCGCAGCACCGGCGGGGGTCCGGGGCACCGCAGTCCCGGCGGGGGTCCGGGGCACCGCCCGATTCATCCGATTTTGGAAGATCGAGCCTTCTTTGAAACCTGTCTTCAGCTCATGCATTCATACACTCATGCACATTTGATTTGACTCTGTCTTCAAGCTTGTATCCAGCTGTCCAGTCTTCAATACCTGTCACATATAATTCAAAAGCAGTAATCTGGAAAATAATATTTAACTCAAACAGAAAATGAAAATATTTTTGTTATAATATTTGCCTCAGGTATTTGGGTTGTTTCTTTTCATAAGTGCATAAGCCAAACATGAATGCAACACATGGATACAAGGACACGACACAAGGTCAAACCCGAGTCATCGACTGGATTCAACTCAGGGCCAAGCAACCAACAAAACAAACAAGAACCAGGTTCAGCAAAATATAGACAAGCCAGTGCAAGAACACAGCAGTACACATAGGCAGCCCATCAAGCAAAAATAGTGAATGCATCATGCATGTACAAGGGAAACATAGGCAGTAATATGATATACAGAGGACTTGGAGCACCAGTTCATGTTCTGGTTTAACAAATGCAGCAGAAAGGAGCTAACAAGCTCAGACCATACATCATCGCAATCCAACATACCAATACATCATCGCAATCCAACATACCAGATTTATCAAAGTCCAACAGAAAGATTAAACCCGAGATTATAGGAAATAAAGCCTATAAATAAATCCCAATTCATCATCGGCAAAAGCATGCGAGTGTAACCAAAATCGAAAATAATCAAGTAAACCAGAAGGCATAAAACATACCAAATAATATCACATCGCACCCGACGACGAAGTCAAAGCAATTCGAGCAATCAATCAAGGAATTGAAATTGGTTTTATGATTGCTGGCCAATTTGAAAATTTAAGCGGCATTCTCTCAAACAAGAAATCTGCGTTTGACATCTTCCTTGAATCCGAAAATGGTACTTTTTGAAGCAATCGAGCAAAGCTTCATCAGAATCGAACTTCTTCTGAACATTGGCGAGAAAGATTCAAGCATCAGATCTGGTCGAAGTATCATAAATTGCCAACCCTGCCGTCACGAAACCACCAGATTCGAGGAACAGCGGCTGAGCCACAACTATCGCCGACGTATCCTCCTCGATGGGTCCGTTAAGGTAGATGACGCGCTCTTTGAGAAGCCAGGAAAAGATATCGCAGGCACGCTGGCCACGGGATGTGTGCTCGATGACCATCGGAATCAGGCTGTAGAAACGGCGGTGGGGTAGTGGAGTTTTGTTGGGGGCTGCGGTTGGTAGGATTTGGGAGAGGTTGCATATCGACATGTAGGCAACAGCAGCGAAATTGGGGGTGAGAACGAAATGGGAACGAAAATATGATTTGGAAATTAGGGATTTGGAAATTGGGGATTTGGATTTGGAAATTGGGGGTGAGAACGAAATGGTATGAACAGTAAAGCGGGAAAACGAAAATTTAGGGCAAAATGTAGCAGTGATCCATGTTAACAATCAGATTAAATGTAGACCGTTGGATCGTATTCACGCGGATTGCTAATTTTATTAATTTTTTAATTTGAAAACATCTATAGCAACACTATATAAAAATGTTGCATCGTGTTACACTTGTTTAGCTAGAGCAACACATTTTTATGGCTAAGGTAACACTAAAAATACAACGTTGCAGTAGGACCAAAATTTTATAGCTATCGCAACATTTTAGCTGGCAACACCTTGCAAAAATGTTGCAGAAGGTCATTTATGGCGTAGTGAATGGTGCCGATACCTTCGCAAAATCCTTTCTAAACTTCCGATAGAAATCGGTCAATCCTAAAAAACTACGTGCTATGAAGCATTCTTCGAAATCTCCTAATCTTTAACAGCCGCCACTTTTCCTGGGTCTATCACTCACTCATTCCCAGACACGACATGTCATAGAAATCAAACCACACTCCTCCAAAAATGGCATTTCACAAATTTATCCTTCAACTGATTCCTTCTTAGTACATCCAGTACTTATCTTAAATGCGACTCATGCTCCTTCTTGTCTCTAGAAAATACTAGGATATCATCAACAAATACAACTACAAATTTATTCAGCTACTTCCGAAAGACTGTATTCATCAAGTTAACAAAATAAGCCGGGGCATTAGTCAGCCCAAACGGCATCACAACCCACTCAAATAATCCATGTGTAGTACAAAAGAGGTCTTTGGAATGTTGTCCTATGCAACTCTTAACCGATGAAATCCTGTAGCAAGGTTAAGCTAGGAGAAAACTTTTTCCCCAATAAGTTTGTTAAAGAGGCCATCAATACGAGGCAACGGATAACGGTTTTTATTTGTCAATTTATTCAACTCTCGATAGTCGATGCAAAGCCTTAGGGAACCATCTGCCTTAGTAGCAAAAATGATAGGCGGCTTCCTATTTTGAAATACTTCGCCTAATAAAACCTTTCTGCAATAACTCTAAAAACTATTTGTCCAACTCTCTCCTCTCCTTCGGAGTCATATGTCTTGGAGGAATCACCACAGGCCTGGCATCTTTCTCAAGATCCTAAACTTAATTTCTCCGTAGGGCGGAAGTTTAGAAACCTCAGCAAATACGTCTGAAAAGTCTTTAACTATAGGGATAAACACCAACTCATCATGTGATAGTTCTAACGAATATCAATATAACTTCATCATGGAAATGTTTGGCCAACACTGAACTATCAAATCAAGCTTCACATAACTACTCCAATGAACAACCCTCCTATCACAATCTAAAACTGCTCCATATCGAGTCATCTAATCCATTCTCAAGATCAATCTGTATCTCATAAAATAAGCACATATGCATCACAATTTTATTCTACACCATTTACAACAAATTTAAAATCATGGCAAATAGTAGAAAAATGCGTCGATCCCTCAATAGGATTTGACATGATAATGATCTCATGCATAATATCAGGGGTTATTCCTAATCTTTTCACTAATGCATTGGCTATGGATGAATGTGATGCACTAGTATCAAACAAAACTCTTACATGTAATCAAATAGTAATAACACACCATCCATAATTGGCATACCGCTTGTTGATTGCCTCATTAAAACTACGACCTTACATCCAAGCTCAACCAATAAAGGTTATAATCGATCAATCACTAAGACAAGTGTTGCAATGACCCAAGATGTCGAGAAGACTATTGAAATGAAACATTGAACTGGGGTAGTACGATATAACATACCATCCCAAAAAGATGATTTGGGGATAGGCGTTGGATGATTTCATCGTCGAATTCACCGTTCGGGATGAAGAAGAGGAAGATGATATGGTTTGAGTTTCCTAATGGAAGATGTATATAGGTGGAACTTCCATGAAAAAAATTCAGAGGTAAGGGTGCTTCTTGTCACTTTGGAAGGATGAATATGCTATGCCTCAAAACTAGAGTTCCCAACGACAAACAATGAAGCTGAATATGAAGCGTTGATCGTAGGGCTCAAGATATCAAAAGAACCGAGGGTGAAAACACTACATATATTCAGTGACTCACAGTTCATGGTTTGTTAAGTCAACAGAGAATTTAAGGCCAAGGGAGTGAGACTTGCTCCTTATCTGATGAAGACACTAGAATTATTGAATGATATCGAGCATTACACGAAAATGCACATTCCTAGAGAGGAGAATACGAAAGCTAATTTTCCAGCCAAACTAGCAAGGTTAGGGGATGTACAATTGATGGGATTGGTTCTAATAGAAGTTGTATGGGCTTCGAGCATTGATTGGATCTTTGAGATTGAAGAGGAAAAGGGGTCATGGATGACTCCGGTAAAGATTATTATTTGATGGGAACTTTCCAAATGGAAAGAAGGAACAACGAAAGCTCCTTCGTAATACCATAATTTATTACACATGAAGCCGTACTATATAAGAGAAGTTTCTCAACACCCTACTACGGTGTGTCACCAAGGACGAAGTGAATAAAATCCTTTCGGATGTATATAAAGGAAGCCGTGGGGATCACACTGGGGGTAAACTTTAGCGAAAAAGGTACTTCGCTATGGATACTCATAGCCGACAATCAACCAAGATGTGATTGATTATAGGTGCCAAAGGTTCACAAAAATACCGAGAGCCCCATCTACATAGCTCATGCAAATGGTTATCCCATGCCCATTTGTAGTTTGGGGAATGGATATTATAGGTCTTCCACCTATGTCAAAAGACGGAGAAAAGTACGACATTGTTGTTGTGGGCTACTTCATAAAGTGGGCCGAAGCAAAATCGCTAGACATGACCATAATGAAGAAAGTGATTAAATTTTTGGTCAAGGCCATTATATGCTGATTTGGAGTTCCATGGAAGATTACAATTGAAAATGGAACTCAATTCGAGAGTACAGAGTTCATGGACTTCTACAAATGGTACTGAATTACGAAGAGCTCCTCAGCAATAGCATATCTGTAGGTGCATGGACAGATGAAGGCGGTAAACAAAATCATCAAATCCATCCCGAAGAAGAGATTTACAAAGGCCAAGGGCAACTAGGTCAATGAATTACCCCTAGCACTGTGGGTATATCGAACGACCCATAAGATGCGACTGGACACACTCCATTCGCTTTGGCCTACGAAGCTGGGGCTATAATTTCTATGGAACTGGGAATTCCTTCCCATCGAATAAAACATATGATCCTAAGATGAATGAGGAACTCTTGCTTAAGTCCCTCGACTTGGTTGACGAGAAATGGGAAGAGGCTGAACTAAAGGTAGCTACCCACTAGCAAATAGTGGCGCGACACTACAATGCCTAGGTTAGGATCCGTACCTTTGAGGTACGGGGTGTCGTTTTGAAATGAGTCCCTTTGGTACGGTGGCACTTGGTTTGAATTGGGAAGGTCCTTATGCGATTGAGTAGAAGCTTGGTGATGGAACTTGCGAGCAAGCAACTGTTGATGGGATCCTAATTCTATGGACATGGAATGCCGAACACTTACGATGCTATTTCACTTATATTTATTTATTTTTGGAAAATAAACCACCTAGTGAACCGGAGACAATGTAATACGGCAGGACTTGTCATTTCCTTTATTTATAAATAAAGCTAGCTTCTAGAACCATGTTCTTGTAAGCTAAACCTTCTGTTGCATAATTAGCAGTGCAATCAGGTACCCGGAGATAGGTATTGACTAACTCCTTTGACCCATGATTAGGTCAAGTGAGTATAATCACACAACGGTCAATTGAATGATTTACCCTTATCCCTTCGATCTTTGACTAATGTCGGGAGACAGGCAAAGTCAACGAGGGATGCTTGGAATTTGGCAACCAAAAAACTAGTTCCCAGAGATAGGAACTGGTATGCAATTAAAGCTTTTAACATTACATTTACGGCCCGGATGACATGCCTAGCAGAAGAAAAATGATGATAATCGATGAGTGATCTCAATCAATGCACGGAGATAAGCAAGATTGAAAATCGATGCTCAAAGCCAAGCATTAGAAATATTGATCCCCAAAGGTACGGATCGACGAATGATTGAACTATATACAACCTCGACTGCACTCACGACCTGGTGAACCATGCCTGACCGATGATAAGTGATGATCAAAGAATGGATTCGATCAGCATGCGAAGATAGGTGAGGTCGAAGTTTGGTGCCCAGAGATTGGCACTTAGGAAATTGTTTCCCAAAGATAGGAAACAACGTGAAGTCGGATGCTTCTCCAACCACAACCCTACTTACGGTCGAATACAACTTGACCCAAAATAAATAAGGTTGGCCATAGAGTTGGTCAAATGAATAACAAGTTCTATTTAGCTAAGAAAGAAATAATTTGACAATAATAAACATAACTATATAATGAAATATTAATAAGCAATTGCAGAAACTTATTTATGTTTATAGAGCTACGGTAAGTAATGGCATTGCTCATACACATACATGTATAATATAAAAAATCAAGCATCACAAATATTATACTAGATATGTATGCAAAAATATACAAACATTTAAAATAAAAGCATAGATATGTAAATATGACAAATACAATATAGAAAAAATAGTTATTTATTTACATTCACTTTTTATATACAAGGATTGTGAGGGTCTTCAGGCTGGCACTTCTTCCACTGATTGATGTTGCCCTTTGAATCATCCTTCACCTGACACTCCTTCTTATCTTTTCCATCCAGCCTTGCTTTTTCTGAAGTGCTCCCCTTAGAAGGTGTAATTTCTCCTTCATTCGTAAATTTGTTGGGGGTCCTTGGGCTTGTCAATGGTAAGGTCGGAAGATACTGAAGAACCACAATGTTGTGACCTTTTGGAGGCTTGATTTCCGAGGGAGGAAGCTTAGGCATAAGGCTTGGAATGTCAAAGCTGGTGGCAGGCTTTTCAATTCCTAGCTCAAGCTTAATTTTGAAATTTTCATAGTCAATGTTCAGCCCCTCTTCCATCATGATGTGATCGTCTTGGCCCTTTCCGCTTATGATAGTGATGTCTTCCTCCTGGGATTGGCTGACATCCTCCAATCCTTCCAACACCCTTATTTTCTATGAATCGAGATCGTGGCTATAGATGGAAGGAAGAATTGGGACTGTTAGCTCTGTATTGATGGAGGTTGACATGGTAGAGGTAAAGTTGGAAACCAATTCCTGAGTTGTTGGCGAGGGAGAGGGAAGCAATGGATGATCTATAAGTTGATAGATAGGGAAGTAAATATTAGAGACCATCTCAGGTGAGAAATAAAATTTCTCAAACACTAGGAAGTGGAGAGAAATATCTTTGCTAGGTGATGCTCCTTTGATTGGAGACTTGGAAATTTCACCCTCCTTATTAGACTACTGTATGGGCTGAGTAACAAAAGGAGTAATGTAAGGCTCAGTGGCAGTTGTAGTGGTAGAAACTGGGATTTCAATATAGGTAGCCTTAAAGGTAGCCATCATAAGAGTTGGAACATCTTTTGCAGGCTCTGTAGATTTTGGAGTCAATAATTCTGCTCGATCTAATATGCTAGGATTGGAAAGAGCCTCGATTATTGTCTTTGCATATCCATGGTCTCTTTGGCTAGGATATCCTTTCCTTTTTCTAGAGCTAATATATCTTCCTCATCCAGGAATTTTTCTTTCAGCTCATCTTTAGTCAGGCCTTCGTCGGCCTCAGCCGATCGATGGAGAATCTCCTCCTAAGCATCGGTAAGAGTAATGAGATAGCTATCCCCCAGCCATTTTAGATTTTGTCCTCAATTACAATTGCAAAGAATTTTTGGAGGTTAGCATTCATCTCCTCATTATTCTTTCAGGCCCGCTCTTTAAGATCTTTAATTTCAACTTTGGACATAGCAAAGTCAACTTGAGCCTGGGCCTTGGTGTCTGCTTTCGCTTTTAAATCATTCTTGAGCCTGTCAATTTAGACTTGGAGAATTTTGAGCTCTGCATCCTTAGCCCGAAGAACCTTTTAGCCTTGACTTATGAGGTAAGCATGCCGCCCTTTTGATGGACTCTCTTAAGCTAGTCATTATTATGTTAAGGGCTTGAGTATGTGTTACCGCTAGCTCCGTGTTTAATTTTTGGCATTCTAGGATGATTTAAGAGCCTCATCCTTTTGCTTTGTGACTTCCTCTAACTCGGATTTGTAGTCCACCACAATATTGTCATGAGTCCTCCTCTCTGACTCGATTGATTGAATAATTGTTGGTTGATTTGGCTAATGTCAGAGAGGGCCTTGGTTAGCCTTTTCCACTCTAAATATTGGTCGACTAATTCATTAACTCCTTCAACCCTACAGTTGGCATCCTGATGGGAAATGCCTTTAGCATTATGATCGAACATCACCCCTATGAGGCAATAGCTTGTTAGAGAGGCCTACATTCTAGTGCTGATAACTGTGGATTGACCTAAAGGGGTAGTGGTGGAGCAACATGAGTTGGGACTTCTTTGAATTTGCTGGAGATTTATATGACAGTAACTGGAGGTGAGACACTGGGAATTGATGTAGAAGAATTGGAGGTTGAGTATGTGGTAGAGACAAGCAAAAAAACATGACCTGGATGTTCGGGAGAATCGCGCGGTTTCTTTCCCAAATCATGATGCTCTTTCTCCTCTATTTGGTATCTCCTCCTATCTTCCTCCTCCTAATATTCTTTGTCCTTTCTCCTTCTTTATTCCTCTGTTTCCCGGTGTGAACTAGGACGTTGTGAGTAGGGACCCGAAGTGGACGAGCGGCATTGACTAATCCCTGAATGGATATAGTCTATACATTATCTTGCCATTGTACTTGAAAAGGAAGAAGAATGAATATAAAAAATAACACACTGAATTGAGGACAAGTGAAGAATGTTGGCATTCGTGATCCTAAGGGCGTGTGAAGTGCTGATATTGCCCTAACTATTCTATGAACCGTGCTAAGTGAATTGTAAAGATAGGGTTTCATCTCCCTCGGCTAAGAGTTCCCTAGATGGAGAGCTAAATTCTCCGGGTCTCTCATTGGAAATGATCTCGATTGGGATGTCCAGATCGCCCAGAGCCAAAAATATTCTTTGAGGAGCCCCCGTATAAGGAGTTTCTTTTACAATTGGTGCTAAACTTGGATCGAGCGGTTTTTATAAAGACTTGATTACCAGTCGCTTCTAACGATGAGGTATAAGGGCTGTATCGCCTTGGAGAGATGTTTCCCCATATGATTCTTTATCTGCGAGATTGAAATCTTCATCTTCATCATCATCCTCATCACCCACCTCGCCCTGTACTTCCTCTCCTCTCTCTTCTCCTCATTCTCCTTCTCTTCCTTCATCTCTTTCTCCTCTTTCATCTCCTCTTCCCTCTTCTGCTACGTTAACCATATTTTCTTCCACCACTCTCTCCTTTCTTTCACCAATGTTCATCTCGCCACCCTGGTTTTCATCATGCCCTTGATTATCATCTTTGGAGTCATGAGAGTGGGTAAAGGATACGACGGTGCCTGAGACTTCTTGGAAGGAAGCAAAAAGGGAAAAACATATCTGTCGGTATAAAGAAGGCCATAATGGCAAAACCTCTCATTAGTAAGAAGGAAGGCGGTTGTGCAAAATTCAGAGCCGACACTCTTTAAAATCTCTAGAGTGCTGGCATGTGCATCATTGGAATCTTAATTGGGAAGATTTGTGTGGAGCATGGGAAAGAAGCTAGGCACTTGGATGAGGAAAATCCAAGTATATAAAGGACGTTAGAGAGCAAAAATTATGTCCGGACAACTAGAGGTGATTGAAACCAAACAAATAGTGGATAATGAAATATTCCCTTTTGAAATAGCTATACTTGTTATAAAGCACTCCTATGACCTTAGATCAATTGTAAGCCTCAACGATCAGCAGAGAAGGTGAGTTTTCCTTTTTCTTGAAGCTTAAAAGATATGTTTGCTCCCCAAAATTGGAAGGACAATTCAATTGCATCATGAATGGGATGTACGGGGAGTTGAGTAGAGCATAGCCATTAAAATGCACCTGTGTTGGAGCCAACCCAATTTCTTGCAGAAATAATTTGATGAATTGTTGAAAGGCAGGATGACACCACCTAGATATATGTACTTGTTGCATGCGGTGTACCCCTGTGGTTGATTGTGCCTTTGTTTTTTTAGAAAGACGGTTGTGTAGTGATAAACTACACAGCCGGTTAATAATAATAGTAGAATAATAGGAAATAAGGTCCGGTTGACAAGCCCAACCGGTGGCCAAAAAAATAGGCTAAGCTAGCTAACATAAAATGTACATAAGAGTTAATGGATTACAGGATGGGACCCTATCACCGAAATCGATGATTCAACACACAAAATGGGGTCAGATAGAATCGCTTGGGAGCTGCTACCGTGGGGTGGCACTGGTGCTGGCCATTGATTCCTCAGAGTCAGCACGAGCGGACCGCAGTCTAAATCTAAAGGGGGCCGAGTTGGTACTTGTCCAGTAATTGAAAAGTTGTGAGATTCGACTACAGATGGCCGTGGTTGAAGATCTAGGTTTGTTGAAGACATATGCATTTCGTTCTTTCCAGATGCACCAACAGAAGATGGTGATAAAGATGTCGAGATTGTGATTTCCGAGGTCTTGTTGCCAGTATTCAAAAAATGAAATGAGCTCCGGAATGTAACCCAATAGATGCGCGCTGGTTGGGGCCCAAATTGCGAAAGAGAAATCACAGTCTAAGAAAAGGTGGGTAATTGTTTCGACTTGAGAGGAGCAAAGAACGCAGAGGGGATCAGTGGGGATGTTTAGGCGAATAAGTCTGTCTTTGGTGTTGATGCGGTTACGAATGAGGCACCATTGGAAGAAGAGGAATCTTGGGTGTGAGTGGCAGTTCCAAATCCCGCTGTAGGGGAAAAGGCGGCCAGGGTGGATGAGGAAAGAGTAGCAAGATGATACAGAGAAGCCTTTGGATGGATTGTGCCCAGGTGAAGCGGTCTGGTGAGTGGGATAGGCGAAGGGATTGTAGGATTTTCGAAGCTACGAGAAGCTCATTGAAAGTTTCGATGGAAAAAAGGGAGGGGGGATGAAGGCTACTGGGGCCCAGGTGACAAAGGGTATAGGTGGTGGCAAGTTGTAGATTTGAGGAGGAGAAGAGGTTAGGTAGTGTTTTGGCTAGGGGGGAAGAGGCCACCCACGTGTCATGCCAGAACAGGCAGTTGTTGCCATTGCCTATTAAGACTTGAAAGAGGGATTTGACTCGGGGGATGGTGTGGAGGACATTGGACCAGAATGGAGAAGGTCTGCAACTAGGGGGGAGGTGTAGGGCTAGGTGTGGATTAGAGTAGTGATATGAATGTAGGATCCAATCCTTCCAGAGGAAATTATCAGGGGAGAGAAAACGCCAGAGCCATTTTGTTAATAAGGCAGTGTTGAGCGAGGGGAGATCCGGGACACCAAGGCCACCATGGCATTTTGGGAGGCAGACTGAGCGCCAGTTGATAAGGCATTTTGCTTTGGAGCCATTCCATAAGAAGGTCCTGCGAGATTTGTCAATTTTGTTGGAAACCCAAGGGGGGAGTTTGTGGAAGGAGATCCAGTAGGAGGGGATGGCAGAGAGGACCGATTTAACTAAGATTAATCTACCAGCTGTCGAGAGGGAAGCAGCTTTCCAGGATGCGAGGCGGGATTCAATTTTGTTGATGAGGGGTAGCCAGTCAGGACGCGTGAGTCTGGTGGGCCGAATAGGTAGACCCAGATAGGAGATTGGGAACTGGGAAAGTTTGCAGTTGAGGAGGGCAGCGGTTGCTGGATCAAGGTGGTTGGTATTGCCAAGCATGATAAGGGAGCTTTTGTGGAAGTTGATGGAGAGGCCAGAGATTAATTCGAAAACATAGAGGAGAACTTTGAGGCAGTGTAGGTGGTTAGGATTGGGTGAGGCAAAGAGGATGGTATCATCAGCAAATTGTAGGTTGGAAATTTGAAGGTTAGATGAAGGGATGCTGATTCCGGCCAAGTGGTTGTTGGAGATGGACAGTTTAATCATGCGGTTGAAGACATCTGCAATAAGAACGAAAATTAGGGGGGAGAGAGGGTCTCCTTGACGTAGACCTCTCGTAGACTTGATCAGACCACCAAGTTCACCATTGACTGATACAGAGGACATGCTGGAGTTCAGGATAGAGGATATCCAGGAGCACCATCTCGGTGGGAAGCCTCTATGTCGTAGTAGTGCGAGAATGAAGTTCCAGTTGACTGAGTCAAAGCCTCTATGTCGTAGATTGTGCCTTTGTTGATGGATCTCCAGCAGTAAGACATCATCCTATGGGTTCCCATGCTTAAGAACGATAAAATAAAGTGATCCCATGGTAGTTGTGAGGACCACCCTACACCACCAGCACCCAATATACATAAGGTAGTGCGCTGTTGCCGTTTCGGTCGATGTAGAGCGGCCATCAAGGTTTAAAATGAAACAAAAATATCATAGAACGTGTAGTATATCTCACAGTGCATGGAATAACATGTAATATCATAGATATAAACTAGGAGAGACGGTAATAATTAAGTGATCCAAATATCAGGTACATATATGTATATTTATACATCATTAAATAGAGTTTATACAACAAAAGAAAACTTATATAATTATCTCATAATACTAATAATAAGCAAGCACTGCCAAGGCTCCACAGTGTTCACAGCGTAATAAGCATATAAATCCATATATAATACGAGATAGCTTCCCCAGCTCATCCTCTACACAGCTACTATGTCGCACCAAGACCCGTTATCTCGTCTACTCATTTAAGAGCACCCGAGATAATAAGAAGCAAAGCACAAAACCTCGAGTCAGACAACAGTCTGGAGTGAGTGGTAAATGAATCTCAAAATACTATACACGTTGATATAGTAAGGAACAAAGATATACAAACCATACCTGACATGTCCCTGCAATCAAAGAGTTAGCACATAACAACATAATATGCTACTTTGAGTGTCATAATGGAATAATACAATGAAGGGTGATAACGGGTGTCTAAGTATCCCTATCTCCAATACCTATCTCCAACGACTACCCTAGAGTGATAAACTATGGGGAAAGGAACCAATGCAATCATAACATCCATCAAATAATCCTCACGATCATTCAATGCTCGGGATATATGATAACTCGTATGACCATTCTTCTGGCAGGGACTAATGAAAATCCTGGTTTTCAATTGTACTCTCTTTAGCCTAACGCTGGTACTAGACCCATACTTCCGGTCCAGGGTACACAGATCCATTCTTCTGAATCAGGGTAGCTATTCTTCTCTACTCATGAGCGTCCTCACGATACCCTACTTTGGGTACAAAAGAAAACAGTCCGAGTATCAATGATCCCTTAGGACACGTATCTGAGTCCTGCCTTTGCTCCATCTTGCTTCCATTATCTTGGAGGAACCATTGTACATTCTCCCACTCAATGAATCCTTTCTTTATCGAGCCATTATCCTTGAGGAATCATTCTACATTCCCCATTCTACGACTCCTTTCTACATTGAGCCGTCATCTTCGGAACCTAATTCAACGTCGAGTTAACATCCATAAACTCTAACTTTCATCACGCTGTTACATTGCCATCAGTCATCATGCAAATGAGCCAATACCTCTAGCACGACCTTCAGAACCTCAACAACAGTCCTTAGAAGTTCCACTGCTACTGGACCTTCCTCCTTAAATCAGTGCCGAGTTAAGCCCTTAACTCGTCACCAACTCAAGCCCTTAACTCGTCGCCAGCTTAAGCCCTTAACTCATCATCAACTGAAGTCCTTAACTCTTCACAGCTTAAGCCCTTAAGTCGTCGCCAACATAAGCCCTAACTCATCATCAAATCCTATACTTAGCCAATTTTATACACCTTGCTATAGAACATCTCACCTAGCCAAACTCTATCCATCCATGCCAACCACCGACTCATAGGAGCTACCACCTAAACTCGATGCCGACTCGAGCTTCTTAACTCAGGGTTGAGTTTAGCCTTCAACTCCAAATGAAGTGCATCCATTCATACAATCATGGAATAACATGCATATACAACCATTCATACAACTAATACATGAGAATATGATAATCAAACTATTTTTGTCCTAAATCTAAGTTTTACATAACCATATACGTATGAATGATGGGGATTACTCAATCTTGTGGATATGAGTGAATATATATCAAAACCCATTTCTAAAATCATTTAAAAATCTCATATTTATGGTCATAAACATATATGAACAAGTGGTTAAAGCTAGAAAACCATTTTAGATCCAAAAACATGTTAAATACAACCATTTTATCTATATAAACAAGTATATATGAGTGAGAGGTCAAGAACACTCACCAAATACCTAAAACACCAAATTTCCTCCTTAGATCTGGAGTGGACAATAAGAAAGGAAGACCCGAATCAATAGAAATGATAAACTCTAGCTTCTATATGGTAATCTCCTCTCTAATCAATGATTTGGCTAAGATTATTAAGGAGAAGGTGTGGTTTTTGATGAAATTTGGGTTATTGGGGGCTTAGATCAGTTTTAGGGAAGAAGGAAATGACTTAGTCAGTTCCTCCAACCTCCAATTAGCTCTAATTTGGAAGTGGGTTAATGTGCCTAAGTATGGACTTAGTTAATTATCCACTAAAATAGGCCAACAACTGCCAAAACTTAAAACTACTATAACTTTCAAATGACATGTCTGTTTTTCTATTATGACCACTCTACGGAATGGGAAACCATCATCCTAAGAGTGATAGTCCAAAAAAGAATTTCAAGGAAAACATGGTCACATAGAAATTCGGGAAAATTATAGATGTGGAAAGTGTCCCTAAGAGTCACTTCCCAAAATCTTAGAGTCATAAGACCTAATACTAATGAAATAGAAATATCTTACGAAGCTATGATATGTAAAACATGGGTCGTTACACTCTACTCCCTTTAGGAATTTCGCCCCCGAAATCCCCAAACTAATGCAGACAATCAACCATAGTTACCCCGCATGCCTAACAATCACGTGTTTCATCGAAATATTAAACACGCAGCCATGAAATCAATAATGTAGGTAAATCTATCCTAGCACGCGGGATGCTAAACTACCCTACATGATATCTAAAGTGAAAGTAAACATGATAGACATTAGGCCTTACCTTGCGAAGAGAACTAGATATGTGTCCCTTATACTCTCCTCGGTTTTCCATGTGCAATCGCCTTCACTTTCGCCCCATTGAACCTTCACCGACTCCACAGTCTTCCTCCTAAGCTGTTTCGTATCGCGTTCGATAATACGAACAGGCCTACAAGGTCTTAAAGCTTTGGGTTCAATCTCGATATCATTCAACTGATCCGGTGCGATAGTTATGCCCGAGTCATGCACAAATTTCCGCAAATGAGAGACATGGAAGACATTCTGCACTGCTGCCATTTTTTGAGGTAAGTCGATTCTATAGGCAAGGTTCCCAATCCTCTCTAATATCGAAAAAGGACCAACAAATCTCGGTGCCAACTTTCCTTTACTACCAAATCGAATAACATTCTTCAATGGAGAGATCTTAACAAATACCATGTCGCCGACAGAGAACTCTAAGTCTCGATGTCTCTTATAAGCGTAGCTTTGCTATCTGCCTTGGGAAGCTTTCATCCATTGTTGAATGATCTCGATCTTCTCTGATGTTTCTCTAATCATATCTGACCCCAGTATCAGTTTCTTGCCCGCTTCCTACCAATATGAAGGAACATTGCACGGTCGGCCATATAATGCCTCAAATGGTGCTATACCGATGCTTGACTGATAACTGTAGTTATATGCAAATTCAACTAGATGTAGGTGATCATCCCATTAACCTCTAAAGTCTAATATTTGAGCCCACAAGAGATCCTCTAAGATACGATTCACTCTCTCAGTTTGGTCGTCAATTTGAGGGTGATAAACTGTACTAAAATGCAGCTCGGTGCCCAACGCCTCCTGTAAGCTCTTCCAAAATCCACTAGTGAACAATGGGTTTCGATCGCTCATAATGCTCTTCGGCACACCATGAAATCGTACAATCCATTTCACGTACAACTCGGCCAGTTTGGCTGCCATTCTGGTTGACTTGATCGGTATAAATCTTGCGCTCTTGTTCAACCAATCGACTATGACCTAGATGCTATCGTACCCACTCAAGTCCTTAGTAGTCCATCTATGAAATCCATGGATATTTGCTCCAACTTCCACTCGAGAACTTTAAGCGGTTGCAATAGACCACTTTGTTTCATTTGCTCTACCTTAACCAACTAGCGTTTCATGTATTTTGAGATGAATGTCCCAACGTCCTTCTTCATCCCTTTCCAATAGTATGTCTACCTCATATCATGGTACATCTTATTATGGCCAGAATTGATAGTCAATCTCAAATGATGGCACTCACGGAGCACCTCATTCTTCAACCCATCGACATCGGGAACAAACAATCTCCCGTCCTTATGGAGCCAACCATCTCGGTCGAGTCCGTATGTCTCATATACTCAGACACTACTGCTGCTTCAATCTTGAAAATAACCCCGGCTAATCTGGCATTGTCCCTATGACTAGTACCAATCCGCTCAATAGGAGTAGGTCTGATAGTCAAGCTTGCCAACATCTCTTGCTCTAACTCACAATAAGGTCTGAAGTCATAACCAACAATATATTCCAACTATTTCCACTCTAGGAACATCGCCCCCAAATTGGCATGCCTTCTACTTAATGCGTCGGCGACCGCATTCCCCTTACCAGGTGTATAGGAAATGCTAAAGTCGTATGAGGCTAAGAGCTCTAACCATCGCTGCTATTGAAGTTTGAGATCCTTCTGGGAGAAAAGGTACTTCATGGATTTGTGGTCCGTGAATAGCTCGAACCTTTCCCCTAATAAATAGTGCCTTCAAATCTTTAAAGGCAAACACTATCACCGCTAACTCCAAATCAAGAATTGGATACTTCTTCTCATGCGGCTCCAGCTATTGACAAGCGTAAGCGACAATTTTTCCCTTCTGCATCAATACCGCACCTAACCCTATACCACACCTAATCCTATACCACATGCGTCTGTGTATACTTTCAGCTCCTCATTTCCTCTCGGGATGGTCAATGCAAGTGCCCTCGTCAAGCTCCCCTTCAGACTCATAAATTCCTACTCACATCTTGCACCTAAAGTAAAAGTCTGATTTTCCTCTGTCAAATTGATTAATGGTGCAACAACCTTAGAGAAGTCCTTGATAAAGCATCTATATTATCCCACCGGTCCTAAGAAATTCCTCGCATCAGTATCATTCTTGGATTGGCTTTAATCTATATTACCGCGATGCCTTGCTCAGAGATGACGTAAGCCAAGAATCCCACTTCCCTTCTCAAGAAGTGACATTTTGAAAACTTTGCTTTCAATTTATGCTTTATCAACACTTCAAGCACAATCCTCAAGTGCCTCTTGTATTCCTCCTCTGCCCTAGAATAGATCTGAATATCATCCATGAACACAAATATGAACTTTTTCAACTGATCCCTGAAGACACGGTTCATGAGATCAACAAAGTATGTAGGAGCATCGGTTAGTCCGAATGGCATAAAACGTGGTGATTAGCACATTCTCCTTTGCTACCCACAATTGGGGAAATCCTATCACCAAATCCAATTAGGAGAAAAACTTTTCACCATGGAGCTGATCGAATAAGTCATCAACACGTGGAAGTGGGAAATTGTTCTTCTTCATCACTTTATTCGGCTCAAGATAATCCATACAAAACCTCGGAGAGCCATCTGCCTTAGTGGTGAACACTACCGGTGCACCCACTCAAATATACTCCTACGAATGAACCCCTTTTTTAACAGGTCATTTACTTGCACCTCCAACTCCTTCTGCTCTCTAGGTCTCATACGCCTCAAAGGCATAACAATAGGTCTGTTATCCTTCATCAAGTCTATACGAAACTTGATCTCTCTATGCAGTGGTAATCGGGTCACCTCCTTAAATATGTTCGGATATTCACTAATGATAGGCATATATGACAAACCATCTTGTGGAATCTCAAACAAATATAGAAAGCTGACCATAACTCCATCCTCTGGTAGGCAGCCAATCACTACCGTCCACCTTCCACAACCCCAATTGTCACCAACAACTTCTCGCAATCCACTACTGCCGCATAGTTCCTTAGCCAGTCCATACCAAGGTAATCCTGAACCAAACAAATTTAGAACAAATAAATCACAAACAAAAGAGCATCCATGACTCAATAAGACCAAACCATGACGAACCATGCACAAGCCAGTGGAACCTCCAACAGGGTTCGTCACATCTAACGGTCGATCAACTATTTTGGGTTTCAATCCTAGTCTATTTACCAGGTCACTAGATATAAAGGAATGTGAAGCCCTGGTGTCAAATAAAATACATATGGGAACATCATAAAGGGAAAGCACCTTGAATGAAAATGCCCTTCCTATTCTCTTTTGCCGAGGGAGCACTCGACGAAGTCGGAACAACGTCTAAAGCATATGCCTTCACAACTTGTTTCTGTTGTAATGGTTCTAGACAATTCTTCAGTATATGTCTGGGCCTGCCACAGTTATAACACTTTTTCTTTCCGTCGATCTTGCAGTCTTTAATCATGTGACCCTTTTCTCTACAAGCCTAGCAAACAGGTTCCCACTTGACCTTCTTCTGAGCATCCTTCTCATTCTTTCCTCGAGACTGCTTCCTCTTTACAAACCATTTTTTCTTTTTGCCTCCACCACTTTATTGTGGTTTTGACTCCTCCTTAACAACAACAGCTGATTTGGACTTAGGTTATTAACTCTCCTGGCGAAGGGCTTTCTCGACGAGTCTCTCAAATGGCTCATCAATACGACTCACCAAATTCTCCCCTAAATAATCATCCAAATCCATAATGAATTTCTTGTTCTTTCTTAATGATGTATCGATGTAAGACATCCCATACTTCGACAAGGCGTCGAACTCAGCAATGTATTCGGTAATAGACATATCTCCCTGCTTAAGATTAGCAAATTTCCTTAATAGCACCGTCTTCTGAGCAGTCGGGATGAACTTTTCTCAAACCTGGCCCTGAACTAATCCTAAGTGAACCGATCCTCAGGTGTAGCAACATTGATGGCATTCCATCAGTTCATGGCTCGCCCTTGAAGTTGTCTAAAGGTCAATCGCCTTTTCATGGTATCATCAATCTTCATATCACCAAAAATATACTCGCAGGTGTCCAGCTAATCCTGCACTTCAATGGCAAACTCTGTTTCTAGAAATGACTTGCCTCCCAAAGTAGAGTAATCTTTGCATAGCTTGGCGAAGTCAGCCCTTGGCGCTTGCACTTGAGCACCACCACCAATAGCAACATTCGAAGCAGCTGCTTGGGCATTTTGTAGCATGTTCACCATCATCGCATTGAACATAGCTTGCAAGTCAAGGTTAGCAGCTCCCAAACCCGCTTCTTGCTCAACTCTTAAGTGGGAGTTTCAAACAGCATTTCTTATTTGTCGGCTTATTTTATATCTGTAACAAGAATGATTAGTCTCTTAAAAAGAAAACCGTGTTAATGATGCTCATGTGTGCATGCGACTTATAAACTATATATACTACTATATAGTTTTGAAAATCAAAATATATCACAAGTACACGCTTCCGTATATATATACACACTCTCTCTCGATTCAGTCTAGGATTAGAACTCCTTCCCTATCTCTTCTAAATCATGGTATCTCTTAGGTTAAACAACACAGTCTAAGCTCTGATACCAAATGTGAGGACCATCCTACACCACCGGTACCTAATATACATAAGATAGTGCGCTGCTACCATGTCGATCGATGTAGAGCGGCCATCAAGGTTTAAAATGAAACAAAACATCACAGAACCTGTAGTATATCTCACAGTACATGGAATAAAATATAATACCATAGATATAAAACCGGAGAGACAATAATAACTAAGTGATCCAAATATCAAAGTATAGATACACAAAGTTATACATCATGAGATAGAGTTTATACAACAAAAGCAAACTAATATAACTGTCTCATAATATTAATAATAAGCAAGCAATGCCAATGCTCCACAGTATTGCATAGCGGAATAAGCATAGAAAATCCATATATAATACGAGATAGCTCCCTCCAACTCGTTCTCTGCACAGCTACTGCATCGTACCTAGACCTGCTATCTAGTCTACTCATTTAAGAGCACCCGAGTTAATAAAAAGCAAAGCATAAAACCTCGAGTTAGACAATAGTCTGGTGTGAGTGGTAAATGAATCTCAAAATACTATAAAAGTCAATATAGTAAGGAACAAAGGTATAGAATCATAACTGACCTGTCCCTACAATCAAAGAGTTAGCACATAACAACATAATATGCTACTCTGAGTATCATAAAGGTGTAATACAACAAAGTGTGATAACAGGTGTCCAGATATCCCTATCTCCAAACCCATCTCCAATGACTACCCTACAGTGATAGACTATGGGGAATGGAAGCAAAGAAATCATAACATCCATCAAACAATCCTCACTATCACTTAATGTACTCTGGATATATGATAACTTGTATGACCATTCTTCTGGCAGGGACTAATGGAATTCCCAATTTTCAATTGTACCCTCTTTAGCCTAAATCTGGTACTAGACCAATTCTTCCAGTCTAGGGTACATGGATCCATTTTTCCGATCTGGGGTAGCCATTCTTCTCTACCCATGAGCATCCTCACGATACCCCTGCTTTGAGTACAAAAGAAAACACTCCAAGTATCAATGATCCCTTAGTACATGTATCCGAGTCCTTTCATTGCCCCATCTTACTTCCATTATCTTGGAGGAATCATTCTACATTCCCCCACTCAACGACTCCTTTTTTCATTGAGCCATTGTCATTGAGGAACCATTCTACATTCCCCATTCTACGACTCCTTTCTACATCGTTCTCGAAACTAACTCCATTTAACACCGAGTTACCATCTGAAGACTCTAACTTTCAAAAAGCTGTTACATCGCCATCAGTCATCATGCGAACGAGCCAACACCTCCTGCACGACCTGCAAAACCTCAACAACAGTCCCTAGAAGTTCCACTGCCACTGGACCTTCCTTTTAAGCTTAGTGCCGAGATAAGCCCTTAACTCGTCGCCAACTCAAGCCCTTAACTCGTTGCCAGCTTAAGCCCTTAACTCTTCATCAACTTAAGTCCTTAACTCATCCCTAGCTTAAGCCCTTAACTCGTCATCAACTTAAGTCCTTAACTCGTCACCAACTTATGCTCTTAACTCGTCGCCAACACAAGCCTTAACTCGTCATCACATCCTATACTTAGCCAATTTCCTATACTTTGCTATGGAACATCTCACCTAGCCAAGCTCTATCCATCCATGACAATCACTGATTCATAGGAGCTACCACCTAAACTCAGTGCCGATTCTAGCTTCTTAACTCGTGATTGAGTTTAGCCTTCAAGTCCAAATGAAGTGCGACTTAACCCATAGCTTCCCACAATGTTCTAGAGCACACCCACCAAGTTTCGTCCAATTCTGACCAACTTTGCCTTCGATTTGTCGTATTTCTCAACCTATCTACCCAAAATTCAAAACACTAGTAAACAACATCAAATCATAACATACAATCATGGGATAACATGCATATACATCCATTCATACAACTAATACATGAGAATGTGATAATCAAACTAGCTTTAGCCAAAATCTAAGTTTTACGTAAATATATGCATATGAGATGGGGATTACTCTATGATGTGGATAAGAGTGAATATATTTCAAAACCCATTTCTAAAATCATTTAAAAATCTCATATTTCTGGTCATAAACGTATATGAACAAGTGGTTAAACTTAGAAAACCATTTTAGATCCAAAAACATATTAAAAATAAACATTTTAATTATATAAACAAGTACAGATGAGTGAGAGGTTAAGAACCACTCACCAAATACCTAAAATATCCAATTTCCTACTTATATCTGAAGTGGACAGCAAGGAAGAAAGATCCAAATCAATAGAAATGATAATCTCTAGCTTCTATATATTAATCTTCTCTCTAATCAATGATTTGGCTAAGATTAGTAAGGAAAAGGTGTGATTTTTGATGAAATTAGGGTTAATGGAGGCTTAGATCTATTTTGGGAAAGAAGGAAATGACTTACGTCAGTTCTTGCAGCCTCCTATTAGCGCTAATTTCGAAGTGGGTTAATGGGCCTAAGTATGGACTTAGTTAATAACCCACTTTAATTGGCCAGCAGCCGCCAAAACTTAAAACCACTATAACTTTGAAACGACACGTCCGTTTTTCTATTATGACCACTCTATGGAATAGAAAACCATCATCTTGAAGCAATGGAAGTGGGTTGAGACTCTATTTCGGCTCTTATCAAAAGTTATCGAGAAAAATCATAAATGTGGAAAATGTCCATAGGAGTCACTTCCCAAAATCTTAGAGTCATACGATCTTATATGAATAAAATAAAAATATCTTACGATCCTTCGATATGTAAAACACGGGTCGTTACAGTAGTAGAGATGATGTTTGGTCTGAAGAGTTGTCTAAGACGCTCAAGACACACTATTCACTTAATGGAGGAGGTTGATTTCGAATCGGTGCTGCTAGAATGATTTAGCCTTTGAAGTTTGGCTGTTATAGAGTGTCTCCCTCCAAATGGAGTAGATGTAGAGGCTTGAGCGATAGAAGAACCAACGTCAGGAGGAGTAGAAGGGTTGGAATTGACTTTAAAGCGAGGAGATTGCCTAGTTTTTTTGAACTGAAAGCTTGATAGTGAACATACTAGGTATGTTTTTCTTTGAATGTTTGTTTTAGTTAGAGCCCATGTGACCGATGTGCAGAATCCAATGGATGTCGACGTGACTTGACCAATCGGGTTCTAAACATCAATCAGGGTAATAAGAAGTGTCAATTTATGTAGTGTGCATCATATGTGGAGAGCACGATATACAAAACGCTCTGTATAGATAGCCTGCTTATGCTGGCAAATGAGCTTCGTCGCATAATGGAACCGTATGTCGGATCTTACCCGTTATCATAGAGTGAACAACAATGGAATCATTGTCCAGGGCGACACAAAGCCTTCTTTGCTGGGACATAGGACTCTGGTATGACTTAGAATGTCAGGTTGTGTATTCAATTTGGATGCCGAAATGCATTCGATGTGAAGGTTCCTCCAAGCCATCTCATTGAAATAAGTTGTTTATCCATGTTTGGCCAAATCCCAATGAAATCAAATCACATATGTGAAGCAAGGATTGACCAAAGGAAAACTCGGAGTAAAAGTTGTGAAAAATGCAAGACAAACACCAATAATTGGAAAGAACTTGAGAACTTGGAGACAAGTTATTGGTGTCTGCCTCACAACAATCCAGAGTTTCCTCAAAGTAAACCCCAATCTGGTCATGCGACGGGAACATCGAGCTGTAATCGACAGTAGATGAACAACGACAATCTTAAGGCTAACTATGGCATGGTGGCAACCACAACATCAAACTCCTAAGCTAGGAACCCACCTTTGCTGATCTAGATCTGAAGATGGAAGTTCGGGGCGAAAAGAGCTTGAAATCGAATTGGTAGAGGTGATAAGAAGATCAATAACAGTGACATTGTGGATGATTGTAGTGATGCTAGATAAAGCGACAAGGCAAGTTTTGGTGGTAAAGAACTTTGGGTAGGTAGCATCTAGAGCTTAAGTTTGCAAGGGAGAAATAGGTTGGGGTTGACAAGTGAAAGTAAACTAAAACTCTCTAAGTGTCAAAATATGTAGTACCAAACTAGGCATAAAGAAATCATTGCAGTACCAATCACAAAAGTGATCGATACCGATATGATATAAAAAAAGAGAAGAAAAACAGAAGAAAGAAGAGAGAGAAGAGTGCTTACTTAGCCAAGGAGTGGAACGGTATTCATGATGATGTGGATCTGAACCTTAGTGTGTAGGGTGGTACGTCAACAATTTGAAGTGATTGAAAAGATGTTCTAGGAATGGAGGCGACACTTCTAAGTGATGGTTGGTTAACAAGCGAAGTCAATGCAGACGACTCTATATCACTTGTTTTGATCCAAAGCATGCTTTATTTTCAACATAAGCGTATTTCGAAAGGCATGTGTTATCCGGTATTTTAATCGAGCAGCTATCAAGGGAATTTGGACATCGAAACGAAGAAGAAATGACTCGAGAACTTAGGGGAATTCTTAGACTAACAAGAGGAAAGGGCCTTAAAAGTTTGAAGAAAATTTGATTAAGGGAATTTTGTCGAAGATTGCAAGTGTGATCGGTACCGATATGATCTTCATTAGGCAATTGACTTGCCTCCTTGGTAACTTGTAATATGACTAAAGAGTAAAATATTATAGCAATCGTATCGGCATGAAATTGATTTCTAGTATGAAGGTATTTTTGGAAAATTAGGCGAATAACTCTAAGCTGTGTTGAACAAGACAAGCCCCATATAAGATAAATCATATGAGCACCGAAATGATTCTTGAAGTGTGATCATGTCAGAAGATATTGAAGTGGTTGCATATGGCAACAATCACATTGGCACTGTACCAACATAATCGATACTGATCATATTTACCTTCATTATCGGTATGATTTAGTTGTTATAAGTTGGCCTGATCTCTTATCCTGACTTCGTGGATCAGATGTTTGAGTGGTATTTCATGATCTAGTAATTCTGCTGGGTGATTTTGCTATAAGAGAGGCACTATGACTACTAAAAAAGGACTTATAGATTCTTTTGGCCTCCACATTCTTTATCTTATATTCTCCATGCAACTTTGTCACTTTTGAGCCTACTTTTGCTATTTTAAACCTTAAAATGAATTACGAAGCCCCTGTACTTGTGACAATCAATTTCTAACAAGATTAAAGTGGACATAGGCCATAGATTTTGCTGAATCCATATTAGATCCTTCATGTTTTAACTATTTTCTACCGTTTGAATTAGATCTATCTCGTTCCTAGTAGATTGGGGGTGTTGTGCCAACTTTTGGTTTAATTATATATATATATATATATATATTTATGTATGTATGTATTTTATTTTATTTTGTATGCATATATATATATATATATATATTAAATACGATTTATTTAAAATAGTTTCAAATTTAAAAATTACAAGATATTTTAAAATCTTGATCTTGATCTAAAATTTAAAATTTGAATTTTAAACTTATATTTAAATTTGAAATAATTTATTTTTGAATTCACAAATATTATTATTACACAAAGTAATATGTATGTATACAAATTTCATATTTTATAAACATAACTTCATTTCATGTTTATATATATATATATATATATATCAGATAACACATACATATATGGAGTGGGTAATATTACTATTATGGTGTAAACCACAGCACTAAAATACAGGCATGTTAAACCATGTATACTACATATGTTGCACGTGCACGTACACACAAGTGTATATGATACGCATGTTATATTATACAATATAAATATAACATAAAATAAAACTTTATTTACAACCTAAATAAAATATTGATTTTATTTAAATTAATTTAGAACTGATCTAAGTAAATTAAGACTTCATAGGCCCAATAAGTTCCAAAATGGAATAAATTTTTTGAAATTTATCCATTTACCTCGTTACGAGCTGGCCCAGTTCCAATAATAACAACTATGATAAACAAGAAACCTTAATGTGACGATGTTACATAGTTCCCACGGCTTGAGAATACCATGGAACTTTAATGAGAATACTCCGCTTTTATTATAGTTAAATCATGGCATGATGATTCATCGAGTCACTATAGTGGGTCTAGTAATAACGTTAGAAGTGTAGGATTATTCAACATACTCGTATAATCAGTTGTATGAGGTTAGCATCACAGTTAACTGTAGTTAACTCAAAGTCAAAATCTTTGTTCAAAGAAGAATGGTTAATAAGAAATTTTATTATTGAATCAGGGACTTCGTTTATGGACTAACTAAGTTGAATGTGAATAGTAACGGAGTTTTGACCAATAACAAATTTTATATATTCTGATATGATGTAGCATTGGCGAAGAGAACGTGTGTAGTTATTATCACTCTCGGTACCACTTAAGATAATATAAAATTTGATTTTACCAAAAGGACCTGTAAACGATAAATTCAACCAAAATATCAAACCACTAGCTAAGGCGACATGTAAACGTTAATATTTGAAATGTTCAATATTAACCTCCGAGTCTCACAACCACATTTGTGAATTCTCTAAAAACACCATATGATTTAGTCAGTTAATAAATTGATATAAACTAATTAAATTAATTAATATTTAATAAATATTAATTATTAATTTATTTGGTGTTGCGTGTTAGTAATTATTTGGATGTATATATAAAAGTTATATATATACTCGTATTGATAAATGATGTCGGTATATATTCAAATAGGTTTAGATATAGTTAACTGCTCAAAAGGCTTTTGGAATAATGATTCATGTGATGGAATGATATGGCCAACCATAGAGAGAGAGAGAGGAAGCGATATAGATGCGATCTGATTGGGAATTAATTATAGAATTAAAAGTGGAAGTTATAAAGAGAGAATTAGAAAGGTTTTTATTCTCTCCTTGAAACAAAATCCTTACATTCTTTTCTAATTTCAATTTTCTTGTTCCTTCCTGCTCACACATCCATGGCCACCATCTTCTTTCCACCCTAGGCCAAAAAAAATTAATTAAAAAAAAGTCAAACTTCAAACAAAGTTAAATTATATGGTTCATCCAATTCTAGCAAAGTCTAGATGTTGATTAAAGGAATCTAAGGAAGATTTTCTGACTAACATGCCAATAATGGGCCTTATCTACAATCTCTATTTGGATTTATACATTATTTATATCAGTTTTATCACGATTTTACATGTATATTATAGCCTCACCTTGATTTGGAATTAACATCAAATCTAAATGACTTATTAAATGATATAATTTGATTCAATTTACTAGATGAAAATAAAATATATTTATGTATAAAATAGTGGCTTCGGCCATGAATATGTTTTAAAAAACATGTAATAGTTTTGTAAACATTGTATATAATTTCTAATAACTATTTTGATTAAACTTTAATCAATTTTGAACATAAAGTTCATTATTATCTTGTTTAACATAACATGTGTATTTTGTTTTTAAGATTCCTTTTGATTGTTATAAAATGAAATAAAATGCTTTTTTGGCCAAAAGTTTATTTGTATATAATTCAATACACACACACACATAAACACATATGTGTGTGTTTATATGTATATGTTTGTAAAAATATTATAATAGTTTAATATAATGCGTATGTATATTTTCAATAGATTGAAAATAATTTTAAGTTTATTATTAATATATGTAGATAGTTAGTCGGAGATAGTTTATATTCTTTGACTTGATCTTGATTTGAATTTAAATATATTCTTCCAAGTCAAACTTAGGTATTTCTATTCAAAATTGGACTTTAAAACAAATCAACTTAGTTAACCTGTATTAGATTTTGTCAAATAAAGCCATAGGTTATTATGATATGTATTTTGGAAATATGTTATATCCACACACACACACACACGGATATATATAACACTAAACAATTAAATTGAAGCAATTAATGTATGTATAAATGGAGAAATATACATAGTGGATGTAAATCAGAATATCTACACATGTATATATTAACTAGGTTATTATATGTCATATCATCATTACATACCCAATATGTCATCAATATATGCATGAATACATTAGTTTTTAGTCCATATATGAGACATTAAATGGTTGACCACAATTGGAAGGATGTGGTCTAATTAATAAATCTAAAATTAAAGGGAAAGTTTTAAAAGAGAGAAATGAAAAGGTTTCTTTCTCTAAATAAAATAAACATTCCTCATTCATTCTATTGAATTTGATTCACTCATCTTCTTTCATCTATGGCTGACCACTCCCTCCACTATTTTTCGTAACCGAATATTTACAGTAAATATATTTAATTAATTTGATTAATTAAATAAAAAAAATATTCAAATAAAATACGATTTTACTAAGAACTAAATTGGATCTAGTGTTGGATGTTAGACTTCATTGGCCCACTAAGATCAAATTATGATTTTTTTTCTTTTACCTATTTCACCTATTGTGAAAGAACCATGTTCCAATACTCTACCTTCAACTAAATCACCTCTTCAAAGAAAAAAAAAGAATGTGACCATGGCAACATGTCAAGTTTACCATCTTTAGATCAATCACAATTCTCATCTTCTCAATCATACCAAATCAAAAACTACTACCACTGCCTAGAAGTGATGCATCTCCAACCATGAGATACACTATACCACTTGGCCCCAAAAGAGTTTGTAATACCACAAAGATCTTTATAAAGTTTTCGTGGATTTTCCAACTCGACACCCGTCAACCACTTGACCTGTGCACTCTATAATATCACCATTGATACCACGGGCATCATCAACATAAAGACCCCAATCGAAAATATGATTATCAACACGATCATCACAACCGATGCATAAATTAACGTCTCCACCTACTTATGGACTAGGCTCTGCAACTGTCACTCGTTTTCTATTGTCGACCACATGACTAACCAATCTATATGTGACACCCCTAATTTTATTGCACATTATATGAATATTTAATTATGGAATAATTAAATGGAAAGTTGAAAATAAGGGATTTGCTAAATTAATTAATTAACTAATTAATTTGAGTTGTCCTTAAATAATATAATAAAGATAATGTTTCAAAAGAAATATAAATATAAGTAAAGAAGGGTAGAAGAGGAAGAGAAAATATTATACTACCCTCTCCTCTTTCCCTTGTACATTTCACTATCATTCTCAAAACTAAACCATAAAACAAGGGTTGGCCACCATTATCAACTAAGGAGAAATGAAATTTAGAAAAAAGCGGCTAAATCCAATTCCATCATTTCAATAAGGTTAAAAGGCAAATAATATGCATCCACTTCTTTCTTCTTTAATGTGTTTGGTTTGGATTTGATATAGATCCGACTTTTTGATTGCTAAATATTATGCGTATGGATTGATTGATCATGAATATGGATTTATGGATATTATTTAGCAATTTGAGAAATTTTCCTAAAGGGTTTTGATGTGAAAAACTATGTTCTTGATCGCCCTAAATGTTCTAAAATTTTGATATGGTGTCTGAATTATTATTTAGGAGATGGGTTTTAATTTCATAATTTTGAAATTATTATGAATTTTCTAAGTAATTTTTTTTATTGGTTTGGGAATTTAATTATTTAAAATATGAAAATAGTTATTTTGGTCCAAAATTTGAATACGATATTAAGGAATTAAATATTGATATTTGGGAATTTCTGTGGATTTTTCTCCAAGAGATTATAATTTAATATAAATTGTTTTATGAAAAATGGGTTTGTTAGCAAAATGCAATAAATAATATTATCTAGGGAAAAATTATATTTTGGAAGATAATAGTAAATTTTCCACTATGAAATTCTACAAGGATTCTAAAAAGATGTTTGTTGGCCAATGGGATTTCGACAAATAATATTGGTTTGGTGAAAAGTTTACACTTTAGAAGGCAAATTTTCAGTTTTGAGGAATATTACAGAATTACAATTACAACCGTGGAAAGCCATCAATTCTTAAGGCTCAATTGTTGCCTATTTCAACCCACGATAGCTATGTTTTATTAAACTTCGAAACCTATATTTTCTTAAGGCTCAATAGCTATATTTTGTCAGGGCTCAAAAGCTTTATTTTATTGAAGTTTGAAAGTTATATTTTAAATGAAACGATGGCTTTGTTTTTGTGAAAACGTGATGACTATTTATTTCAACTCACGAAGGCTACATTTCTATTAACTCATGATGGCCCTGTTTGTAACCACGATGACTTTATGTGCTTTAACATGCGATGGCTTTGTTTTTGTTAAGGCAAGCTAACTATATTTTAAGGCGCGATGACTATAATTTTTATCATAGCGTGATAGCTATGTTTAGCTAACTGTATAAAGCCATGTTTTAATAAATGATGGCTATTTATTTAATGATAGGTGATTACCTATATTTTAACATACAAAAGCATGTAATACATCAAGGCACGATAGCCATATATTTGCTAATAGGCAACAGTTACGATTTTGGCATAATAAGACTTTTGTTTAACCATGCAATAACATGAAATTTCTTAAGGTGCGAGGGCACATGATTTTGAAACAAGTGATAAGTACTTTTATAACATTTAGAAGATTTCAACTCTAGGTTGGGCTAAGATTTACTTAATCAAAAAAAGAAGATCTTGCTAAATATTTTTGGGGTTTTCAAAGGAAAGAAAGAATATTTTAGCCTATTGTAAGAAAAGAGTAATTAATGAAGGAAATTATTACTTGAATAAGAAATTCTATTTATAAATTGGCTATCACATTGAACATATATTTGGATAATTGCTAATGTGATATATATTCATCTTTACACTTTGATCAGTTATTATTGCATAAAATAAATTATTGGCACACTCACTTTTGTATTAAAGTCTATCACCCAATGTTTTAACCTTGTAGATTTGGGTATTAATGACTAGTTAGGGTTATTCTAATGGTGGGTATGGTTAGACTAAACTCTTGAGTGAGTAGAATTGCATCATGGAGATTGATAAGATCAAATCGTGTTAGGTTTCCTTTTACTTATCAAAAGACATAACTTAATCTATTTCAAACCAAATTTTGGATGGAGACTGGGGTAGGGTCACGCCCTATCCTCCAACCGTTAAGCCCTCGATTGGTCAGGTATGCGATTCTAATGTGTAGGGCTTTGCCTAGGCTAAAATTTGGAGCTACGCATCTGAAGGAACTCGTAGCAGTTTGCTCCCTTATATTTGCTCCTATCGTTTTTAGGAGACCGTTATCACTTTCTCCTTCCATTCTTAGGAGACTGTAGTTATTTTCTCCTACCGGTTTTAGAAGATTGTGAATATTTTCTCTTACTATTCTTAGGAGATCGTTATTATTGTCTTCTAAATGGACTAGAAGATTGTTGGATCATTTGATAAATCTTGTCCCGATTCAGCTAATAGTTTTTTAGTTGGCCTTAGAAAACTAATATAAGTTCACAGTGACCTTGGGAAAACTATGTCGTTGAATGGACCATTTAATGGGATTGGGTAATTATGGGAATATGTAACCATTTGACCCTTGTGAATAATAGACTATCATTCTAATCCATACATACATAATATTTTGTTGATGTTATGATTATGTTCAAGTCATTTTTGGATGCAGAATATGTTATGGATGACACATTATTTGATAGGGTATTAGTGATGGGAAACCCGTTCTACTCAGTAGTGTGGTATCATTAAGTACCTATACTTTTGTTTAAGATGGACTAATATTATTCACACCGGACTTTTTATCCAACCAATTTTTTTTATTTTCCCCTGTTAGCACCAAAATTGGTCACTAACCTCGTAGAGAAAGATTGTGTAGAGATATAAGTGATGAAAGTAAATTAAACAGAGAAGACAATGCTAATCTAACTGCAGAAAGTAAGAACACCAAATTTATAGTGGTTCAGCGTAATTGCCTACGTCCACTTTGAGGTTAAACTTTATTGATCTTCTTTATAGTTGATTACAAATACAATTCGTGAATCAAATGCTTGAATGAAGTTGTTAAGTAGAGAAGATGAGTCTTGAAAATGGCAGAGTCTCCCCAGTGTTCTCTCTCCCAAAAAAGGATCCATTTCACTGTGACCCTGCCCCTCTATTTATAGGCAAATATGGGCTGGACTTCCCAAGTGGGCTGGATAGCCAAACGCTCCAGCCCCAGTACAGTGGTCGCTGTATGCCGAACCAGGTGTGCCGAACGCCCTGATGCCGAACAGTCCCTTCTATGCCGAACGATGTGGTTGATGTTTGGGAAGTGCAGGATGTTTGTCAGTCGAAGCCGAACGCTCTTCTAGATGCCGAGTACTCTTGTTGCCGAGTACTCCTGATGCTATCGAATACTACGCCGAGTACTCCTGATGCTATCGAGTACTACGCCGAGTACTCCTGTATGCCGAACTCCAGATGCTGCCGAGTTCTCCTTGATGCCGAGCGCTCTTGTATGCCGAGCAGTCTTGTATGCCGAGCAGTCTTAATGCCGAGCACTCTCGTATGCCGAGCAGTCTTGATGCCGAGCACTCTCGTATGCCGAGCAGTCTTGATGCCGAGCACTCTGTATGCCGAACATTATGGATGCTGTGTACTTCGCCGAGTACTCCTAGATGCCGGACATTCTATGACGCCGAGTTCCACTAGGAAGCCGGGTACTTCGCCGAACACTCCTAGATGCCGAGTACTCTCTGACGCCGAGTGCTACCTGATGCCGAGCACTGGTTGCCTAGTCAAATCTCCAGGAAACACTTGCCCCCCAAAGTGTATCATGTGACCGAACGTGATGCGCTTTGAATCTGGTTCAATTTCCCTTGATGCTGCCTTCTCGAGAATGCCTGTGACGGAGGTGCGTGACGAGCCTGGTTTGGACGCCGAACAATACGTTCGAAGCCGGACAGCCCTCATGTGCCGAACGACACTTCGTTTTGATGCCGAACACTTCTGGTATTGACCGGTTCTACCGGGTATAGCCTTTTCAACTTCTACCTCCCTCTATATAACCAGGCGCCCTTCCACCATTTTCCTTTTACGCCTTCTTTTCTGTCATTCCTAGAGACTTGCAATTCTTGCAATCCTATCAGATATAAAGTCTAATTGATCCTTCCTCAACTTCGATCGTCGAACTAGGTATCATTCCTTCCACGATTACATTACTTCAACTTTAGGTTCATCACATGGAAACGGGGTATTTCTATGGTTGTACAATGTGTGGCTAGTAGAAGTAGCTCGCACGTTTGGAGTTGCCGAACGGTGCATGGTAGTTAGGCCTAGCTCCTTTGTGCTGATCAAGACTGGAAGAAAAAGGAAGATGGGGTGTCGAACGGCGTAACCTTCGCCGGGCGATCTGTCTTTGTCGTTCGGTGTAGATGGAGAAGGAGCAGGGTGGAATTATGATCGAGGGTGGAGCGCTACTTTAGCCGAACGAACTAAGGCCGAACACTACCCAAATGCCGAACAGACATATACGCCGAATAACATTTAGACCGAACAACATAATTGCCGAACAACTGTCATGCCAAACAGATACATACCTGCCGAACAGAACTTAGACATGCCAAACAAACACGTACGTGCCGAACAGAACTTAGACATGCCGAACAATCACATACATGCTGAATAGAACTTAGACATGCCGAACAAACACATACATGCCGAACAGAACTTTTAACTGGACGATGAATTAACCGAACGAGGCCTTTAGCCGAACATAGACTTAGCCGAACAAGGCCTTTAGCCAAACGCTTGACAATGACTTAACCGAACACACATACATGCCGACCTATTCTTAGGACGATCAATGCAATTGCCGAACAACATTTAAATGCCGAACAGTTATAAATGTCAAGTTAGACTTAAGCCGGAGACTTCACAAATTACACGTTTTCTAGATCTGGAACTGTAACCACCACCAGGCGGGCTCTTTGAGACGGTCAGCGATGACGATCTTCGAAGGCAATGATTCGAAGCTCATTTTTATATCTTTGAAATCTTATTGCTTGTACAAAATTGCTTGCACTAGTTCACACACCACGTGGGGGGAAAACTCGTGTTGCTAATTCTAACGTTCAACGTTTTTTAAGTATAGTTCTCTCAAGCACTTAGCCAGGTTCGTTATTTATTTGGGATGTCGAGAAAATCTAGCTCCGCCACTATATCCGACAGGCCTGGGCCGTCATCAAGGCAAGGAGCCGTTGATACTTCTAATCTGTCGACTTCTCCTGCTCATAACTTGGCACCTGATGCTCTGGAGGCAACAATCTTACTAGACAATCCGATCGATTCACAAGCCTCGAAGATCAACGAAGCTGCTCTGCGACGGATATGCTCCATTCATGGGATTCCTTTTGCCGACGTGTTAGTTCCTTCGAGACACGATCGTCCTCATCTGCCCCCAGTCGGGTACACTACCTGCAACAAGTTCATGTGTTGGATGGGCAGCGTGCCTCCGTTCAATTTATTTCTCCGGGATGTTCTGCAGTACATAGACATAGCTCCGTCGCAGCTGCACCCGAACGGCCATGCATTTCTATACGGGACTTACTTACTTTTCATGGCCGTCTTCTCCAGACCTCCAACCCCCGGTGATATCAGATACATTTATATGTTCAAGAGACGGAAAGACAGTCCTTCCTTTATGTTCCTCGAGCCATACCACAAATGCCAGATCTTGACAGGGGCATGTAGCAAATTCGCCCTGTACAAACAGGAATGGTTCTATGTGCGCTGCCCTTCTGGTTTCGCTAGGAGATGGGTTGAAGGCAGTAAGTCTCTCTGCTGAGTCACTATTCGTATTTAATCGGAGTCATGCTTTTCCTAACTCTTCATTTCATCTTTTCAGGTATCAACCCGCGTCCGAAAGGCCGAGGATATTCTGAGGCTGTTGAAGCCATTAGAGCTCTTCCTGCTGAGGATCGAGACATCCGGACTATCATTTCAAATGAATCGCTGTCGGGGTTTGGCTTGCTAGCCCCTGGTCGTCGGATCAGCCTTCCAGAAGGTGTCACCATTCCCAAACCTCCGTCCGGTAAAGGGAAAAAACAGGTCGGATCGTCGTCGCGCCGCACTCCCGATACGCACAGAGAAGGTGAGCGCAGAGAAGATGATGTTCCTGAGACTCAAGGCGAGAACGTGGGTCCCGCTTGGAATCCGGCAATCGAGGTTCAAGATATTGAGACGTCATCCTCCCCTTCGAAGGGGAAGAAGAAGTTAAAATATACAGTTCAAAAGGAGAAAGTTGGTGGCACTTCAAAAGTTACGCCTATCCCGCCTGAGAAAGAGGCTTCTTCGCAGCATCTGGAAAGTTCCTTGAGGGGTCTATCGAACCTTTCTATTCCCGAAGACATACTTAATTACGGGTTTGATGATCCTGAAGCCCTCAAATTTTCTTCGCCCGCTAGAGGCAATGCGGGAGTTCAACTCCCGGTCCAAGGAGACAACACCCCGATTAGTAAAGATAAACGAACTGGTCCGTCGGGGGGAACACTAGGACACACACGCACATATGCATTCCATCATACACTTCAAGTTTTTCCTCATCTCACGGACTTTTCTTAACTCGTTGTTATCCCCATTCTTTGCAGGTGATATGGGGCGTTCTCACGGACTCGATCGTCTTCAGGGCTCTTCTGTATTTCATCACTCTGGACGGGATTCTGGTTCAGGCAGACGTAGGGACAGAGGCGATTATGAAGATAGGGACAATCGTCCCCGCGAGTCTTCTCACCGCAAGAAGGCACACTCTCAATCTTCCCAGTCCCGTGATCTTCCTCCTCCAACTGAGCCGAATAGGGAGAAGTCTTTACAGAAGGGTTATCAATCTGATGCTCCTCGAGAACAACATTCCAGTTCATCGAGTACAAGGCAAGTCTGAGAGCAACGGAAAAAAGCAGAATTCTCAAAGCCTCCTCCTCCTACTCCTGCGGTGGACCCAACTGTTGCGGAAAAGATGGTCGATCTTAAGGCCAAGTTTTCAAAAATTTGCTTCGATGGTCTGAAGTTCCTCCCGGCCATTCATCATATTCCCGGGCATGTGAAACAGAGTGCCATTGCCTGCAATAATGACGTCTATGTTCAACATGACGCGTTTGTGCACTTGGTGGAGAAGATCTCGGAAGTATCCGTTGAGCATCAACATGAGATCGATCGTCTGAATCTGGAGGCCGACAGCGATAAGAAAATCATCAAACTCCAAGACGAAGAGCTCGCTTCGTATAAGTTGAAGCTGGAAGCCGCTGAACAAAGCGCAAAAGATACTGCAGAGGCAGTTACTCGTTTAGAGGCGGCTCACAAAAAAGAGCTTGACGAAGCAGTCCAGCGCAGCGGTGCCCTCACCCTAGAAAAAGACTCTGTCCAAAAAGAAAGGGACGCGCTCGCCACCCAAGTCAAAGAGCTGAAAGAATTACTCTCCAAGGAGAAGGAGGATAAGGTAGCTGCTTAAGAAGAATCACAACGATACTGTGATGAGATCGTTGCTACCCGACTCCTGAAAACAAAGCTCGATGACGAACTCGTTGGGGTTGAGAAAATGAAGGATGAGGCCCGTGAGGAGGGCAAAAGAGAGGCTGCGGAGGAGATTGATTCTCGCCTCGAGGCGGCCGTGGAAGCCGGCAGGGAAGAGGTCAAAAACATGTTTGACCCGTTGATTGCTGAATATGGAGCCCGCGTCCTTATGCATCGTGACTTAACATTCTTGGGCGACGGCTACCTTGAGTCCCTAGCTAAGGCCTGGGAAACCTTGATAAGGATCAGGAAGATAGAGTCGGGTTTCGAAGAGGTTGATGAGGAGGCCTTGGTGAAAGAGTTCCTTAGGGGGAATGAGCCATCGGATTTATCCGCAGCATTGGCACTTTACAGCAAAGGCTCTCCCCTTCCAAAAGAGAAAGATGACGAAGCTGGCCCGTCTGGGGCCAATATTACTGCTCTTCATACTGCTGCTCAATCCGCTGTCCAATCGGCCGGTCGGCCGACACTTGATCCATTCGAGCAGCATGTTGGTTATGACCCCGAAGACCCCGGGCTCGGTGCTCATGTGCTATCACCCATCCTGGAGGGTGAAACCCCACGCGCCACCGATAGCCAACCGGAACTTGGTAGGAAATTCTCCTTTCTCTAGAAGTTGAAAGATCCCGTCTTTTTTCAGCAGTGGCTAATCGTTCTAACGCTTATTCTCTATGTTCCCGTGCAGGTTGTTCTGACGCCGAGCCAACTCCGAGGAGCGATGACGTCAAGGAGGAGGCTGGGAAAACAAGTGATGCTGTCCACGCGGGAGTACTCCCTGGTCCCGATGCTCAGGTGATCGGGGCGATGGATGATGATAAGCTCGACGCTTCATCTCCTGCCGAAGGGGACGATGAAATTGAAATCACCGGCGCCACTGAGCATACCTCGCATATGAGCATGAAGGACCGCCTTGTCGAAGAGGAGAAGAAAAAGACCGAGGTCAAAGTTGAACCTGGAATCCTGGAACTTACCGACCCGCGGAACAGACCTTTGAAAATCATCCTCTCGGGCAGGTCCAAACCGCTAGATGTTCCGTCTCCTACTCCTGACTCCGCTTCCTTAGCAAGCAAGAAGTCCAAGAAAAGGCGTAAGGGAGAGGAGTCATCGGAAAAGACGAAGGAAGACAAGAAGAAGAAATCGAAGAAATGATCGATATACTCGTTCAACGAGCTTCTTGCTTAAGTCTTGTAATTGCTTTTATCTTCTGTAGCTTGTAGTTTGTATAGACAGGTCTGGATTTTGTAGGAGTGATCATGTAATCCCATTTTGAACTTATCGAATAAAGTTTAGTTTCTTTTAGTTTGAATGATTCTCTTGTCTTTCTTTGGTTTGCTGACTCTGTGCTTCGGGGACTTGGAGACTTGAAACCGTTTATACTCTAGTCCGTGCTCTGGGGACTTAGAGTACTCCGCTCCGCACTCTGGGGATTCAGAGATTTGAAATCGTTTATACTCTAGTCCGCGCTCTAGGGACTTAGAGTACTCTGCTCCGCACTCTGGGGATTCGGAGATTCGTATTCGTTTATACTCTAGTCCGCGCTCTGGGGACTTAGAGTACTCCGCTCCGCGCTCTGGGGATTCGGAGATTTGAAATCGTTTATACTCTAGTCCGCGCTCTGGGGACTTAGAGTACTCCGCTCCGCACTCTGGGGATTCGGAGATTCGTATTCATTTATACTCTAGTCCGCGCTCTGGGGACTTAGAGTACTCCGCTCCGCGCTCTGGGGATTCGGAGATTTGAAATCGTTTATACTCTAGTCCGCGCTCTGGGGACTTAGAGTACTCCGCTCCGCACTCTGGGGATTTGGAGATTCGTATTCATTTATACTCTAGTCCGTGCTCTGGGGACTTAGAGTACTCCGCTCCGCGCTCTGGGGATTCGGAGATTTGAAATCGTTTATACTCTAGTCCGCGCTCTGGGGACTTAGAGTACTCCGCTCCGCACTCTGGGGATTCGGAGATTCGTATTCGTTTATACTCTAGTCCGCGCTCTAGGGACTTAGAGTACTCCGCTCCGCGCTTTAGGGATTCGGAGATTTGAAATCGTTTATACTCTAGTCCGCGCTCTGGGGACTTAGAGTACTCCGCTCCACGCTCTGGGGATTCAGAGATTTGAAATTGTTTATACGAGTCCGTACGTCGTACAAGATAATGTAGTTCGTCATTCGACTATGAGATACAGAAACCTTAGTGATTCATGGAAAATGCGGCTTCAAGCCTTTATTAATGAAAATTAACTAAACTGCTTGATTACAACTTTAAAAAGAAACTACACTGTTAAACGATTGCTAACATAGTACACTAGCTTCTGGACTCGATCCTCCTCACGAACCAATGCAGCACTTATCGCATGCGGGGATACAGCCAAGTATACGTACAACATCTCGTGGTCAACCGGTTTTGCTAGCATTGGTGGACTCTCCAGATGCCTCACCAGGTTCCGGAATGCTTCCTCACAACTAGACGTCCATTCAAAATTTCTCTTCCCTTTCTTTATGATATCGAAGAATGGGATGCACTTGTCAGTTGCCCTAGATATAAATCGACTTAGCGCAGCCACTTTTCCGTTCAAGCTTTGTACTTGCTTTATAGTCCTGTGCGCTTGCACATCTCGAATAGCTTGGATTTTTTCTGGGTTGGCTTCGATTCCCCTAGCATTGACGATGAATCCCAAAAACTTCCCTGATGCAACGCCGAATGAACACTTCAGAGGGTTGATCTTCATCCCGTAAAACCTGAGTATGTCGAACATCTCAGCCAAGTCTCGAATGTGGTCGTTTGACCGTCGTGACTTCATGAGCATGTCATCCACATAGACTTCCATCGTTCTACCCAGCTGGTCCTTGAACATTCGATTCACTAAACGCTGGTAAGTTGCTCCTGCATTCTTCAATCCAAAGGGCATCACTACATAGCAATACAGCCCGACATTTGTAACAAAGCTGGTGTGTTCTTGGTCCGGAATATGCATCGGGATTTGGTTGTATCCTGAGTATGCGTCCATGAATGACAGCAGCTCGTGTCCTGCAGTGGAGTCGACCAACTGATCGATCCTAGGCAGCGGGAAACTGTCCTTAGGGCATGCTTTGTTCAAGTCGGAATAATCTACGCAAGTCCTCCATTTCCCATTCGCCTTTTTTACTAGCACGGGGTTGGATACCCACTCAGGGTAGAGGGCGTCGCGGACGAACCCATTTGCTTTGAGTTTGTCCACCTCCTCTCCGAGAGCGGCGGACCTCTCCGGATCTATTCCTCTCCTTTTTTGTTTAACTGGGACGTATTTCGGATCTATGTTCAACATATGACTCGTGATGGCGGGAGAAATCCCACACATATTAGAATGCGCCCAGGCGAAAACATCAAGATTCGCCCAAAGGAAGTCGCTAAGGTCTTCAGTCATCTCGGGACCAAGCTGTGATCCGATTTTCAGAATTCGCGAAGGGTCGTCGCGGCTAACTGTGATGTCAATTGTTAATTCAGCCGGTGCCTCCTTCTTTTCCCTGGGTTTCTCATCGTCGTCTCTCGGATCTATATCTCCGAAGATCCGAGAACTATGCCCGAGCCAGGGCTCGGGCACTACTTGTCAATTATTCGCATTAAGGATGCGGACGGGATTGTCCGCAACCTTTCCCTTCTCCCTCCGATGGGCTTCTCGGAGCTCAGCCACATAACAGGAACGACCAGCTGCTTGGTCGCCATGAACAATACCTACTCCTTTGTCAGTTGGAAACTTCAAAGTTAAACACCACAGGGCCAATGCTGCCCTAAACTCAGCCAGGGCTGGCCGGCCCAAGAAAACATTATATGGAGAATCCACATCCAAAACTACGTAGGGTAGAATTCGCACCCTCCGATGCTCGCTTTGCCCCAGTTCAACTGGTAACTCAACGTACCCTACGGCGTCGGTTACTGCGCCGTTAAAGCCGTGTATACGAGCCTTGGACGGTTTCAGGTCTTTTGTTTCTAGTTTCATTTGATCGTAAGCCTTCTTGAAGATGATGTTGACTGAACTTCCACAATCAATCAGAATTCTTTTCACATATGTTGGTCCGATCGTTGCAGATATGACCATGGGGTCGATGGTCGGAGCCTCTATCTGATCAGCATCTCTACTTCTAAACACAATATCGTCTGTCATTATGCGCTGCTGCTTAGCAGGGGCCCCGTCCTCCGTGTTCGAACAGCACTCAAAATCTGCATGCTTCAGGGAACTTGCATATCGCTCCATCTCTTGCCAATTCTTATCTGCGGGGTGAGGTCCGCCGATAATTGTATTTATGACTAGTCTACCTACGGTTCGGGAAGGCTCCTCGGGATGACACGGAGCTGGTGCCCGACCAGGGTTGGACGTTCCCTATCCTTCTTCCTGAGGATCCTTCACAAATTCTTGCAATTTCTTCTGCCTGATCAACTTTCCAATAGCGTCGTGTAGGTGTCTACACTCCTCCGTATTGTGCCCATAAGTCTCATGGAAGCGACAATATTTCCCGGTCCGTTTTTGTTCCTCGGTTGATTCTTTCGGACGTGGCTTTCTGTATTGAAAAGTATTGCAGGTGGATAGGTAAATGTTCTCAAGTGGCGCGTTCAGCGGAGTATACTCGCTGTAGCTTGGAATTCTCGACTTCCACTTCTCCGCTTCTTTTCTTTTCCCTTGACTCCTTCCTCCGGACTCCTTGGGTTGCCCAGGCTTGTCCTGGACATTGACTTGGACCTTACCCGAGCTGTCTCCAGACTGCTTCACAGCAATGTTGCTCTTTATTGATTCTTGGACAGGTCTTGGCGCCTTATCCCGTCGTACCCACCTAGCTTCCTCTCTTCTTATGAACTGGTGTGCCTTTGAGTAGAAACGCTCTAGCGTAGCCGGAGGTTTTCCTGCCAGCCAATCTCCAAACTCAGAGTCTGGATCCACACCTCTCATTACAGCCATTAGAATTGCATGGTCGTTGGGATTACTGACTTCAGTTGCTGCAACGTGGAATCTTTGCAAATATTCCTTCAACGACTCCCCGAGATTTTGGATTACACTTGACAGAGACATCACGTCCTTTGGGCGCGTAGTGTGTATCCTGAACTGCTCAATAAACTTCTTTGCCAACTCCTCGAAATTTGATACGGATCGCGGAGGAAGTCGGGTGAACCACATAGTAGCGATCCCAGATAGAGTAATCGGAAAGCACCTACACTTGGTGGCATCATTCGCTCTAGCTGAATCCATCATCCATTCGTACCTCATGACGTGCTGTCTGGGGTCAGTCCTCCCTTCATACGCAGGGATAGTAGGCATACTAAACTTCCTGGGGTACGCCGCTTGCAACACAACATCCGTGAACGGAGTATGACTTCTTGACACTCCCCAATCATCATTCGATAACCCCTGATTTTCCTTCATCAACTGCCTGATCATGGCCGTCAGATCTGGTGTCTGTATGGAAGGTGGAAGGTTGGTGTCTGTTCTACGCGCCTGTCCATGCTGATGTCTCCTCTCCTGGCGATCTGCCAATCGTGCGTCTTGAGGTTCGACATCGTTAGCATTTTGATGATCCGGGCCTCTGTCCTCCATCTGTACCCCGGTCTTGAAGTTTCCAGCTCTTGCTTGGTCACGGTCTCCAGTTGTTTGAACAGCAGCTTCTGCTCGTGCAGCGTCAGTCTTGCGGCGTCTACGCCTGGGAGGTTCATCAGAGGAAGTTGAACTGTCAGATGAAGAGTAAGGAGCGGGATTGCCCCCAACATTCTGTTGCTGCTGTTGAGTGAGTTGTGCCATCAGGTTGGCGTTAGCTTGCATCTGCTCTCCTAGTTGTCTCCTGCTTTCCCTGAGTTCTCTCATCAAGTCATTGAACTCTATTCTAGTGACAACTGGAGTCTGTTCTTGAGCGGCAATTCCTGCACTCGGAATCGCTGGTTGATTGCTAGGTCCTGCTTGTTGCACACTAGCAGTTTCGTGGGCATCCGCATTATGAGAAGTTGACCTGGTACGTGGTCTTGCCATTGTAGAGTTATCGGTATGAACTCTGAGTAGAATCAACGGATGTCCTATCAGTGAGTCGGATCTTCTTTGGGGGATTTGTTCAATCCAGTAGCTTCAAAGCAGATCCTTGAGGTCTGAGAATTCAACTCTCAGTGAAAGCACCAAAGTGTTAGCACCAAAATTGGTCACTAACCTCGTAGAGAAAGATTGTGTAGAGATATAAGTGATGAAAGTAAATTAAACAGAGAAGACAATGCTAATCTAACTGCAGAAAGTAAGAACACCAAATTTATAGTGGTTCAGCGTAATTGCCTACGTCCACTTTGAGGTTAAACTTTATTGATCTTCTTTATAGTTGATTACAAATACAATTCGTGAATCAAATGCTTGAATGAAGTTGTTAAGTAGAGAAGATGAGTCTTGAAAATGGCAGAGTCTCCCCAGTGTTCTCTCTCCCAAAAAGGATCCATTTCACTGTGACCCTGCCCCTCTATTTATAGGCAAATATGGGCTGGACTTCCCAAGTGGGCTGGATAGCCAAACGCTCCAGCCCCAGTACAGTGGTCGCTGTATGCCGAACCAAGTGTGCCGAACGCCCTGATGCCGAACAGTCCCTTCTATGCCGAACGATGTGGTTGATGTTTGGGAAGTGCAGGATGTTTGTCAGTCGAAGCCGAACGCTCTTCTAGATGCCGAGTACTCTTGTTGCCGAGTACTCCTGATGCTATCGAGTACTACGCCGAGTACTCCTGATGCTATCGAGTACTACGCCGAGTACTCCTGTATGCCGAACTCCAGATGCTGCCGAATTCTCCTTGATGCCGAGCGCTCTTGTATGCCGAGCAGTCTTGTATGTCGAGCAGTCTTGATGTCGAGCACTCTCGTATGCCGAGCAGTCTTGATGCCGAGCACTCTCGTATGCCGAGCAGTCTTGATGCCGAGCACTCTGTATGCCGAACATTATGGATGCTGTGTACTTCGCCGAGTACTCCTAGATGCCGGACATTCTATGACGCCGAGTTCCACTAGGAAGCCGGGTACTTCGCCGAACACTCCTAGATGCCGAGTACTCTCTGACGCCGAGTGCTACCTGATGCCGAGCACTGGTTGCCTGGTCAAATCTCCAGGAAACATCCCCTAAACACTCGGGTACTTAATTTGGAACTGGGTAGGCTGAAAGTAGAGTGTTTAAGGTTTTGACGAATAAGCTTTCAAAGACGTGTAGGAGGCAAGCTACTATTTAAAGTTTATTCCTACTATGTAGTATTTTAACTATTCTTATTATTATTGTATGTATGTAATGATGGGTACATTAACATCTAAGTAGTTAAGATTCCGATCATCCAATAGGGCATCTCGTATGTTACTTTACAGCTAATATTTGTAATTATTATATTTTATCTGTACGATTTAAATAAATTTGCTAATTTATAAATGAAATTGTTTTGTGAAAATTTGTAAATTATCGTGCTCTTGATGTTAATGATATAATAAATGATCTCATATTATCATTGGGAAATAATGCTAAGGATGACTACAGCATCACTATATTTATTTTCGAGCCTCAAAATGGGGAATGTTACAACTTGGCTGGATTACATAAAACTTAATAAGATTTTGAAAAAAATATTACCCAAATGAAATAAGAAAGAATAGAATTGAGGTATATAACATACTTGTTAATATATATATTAGTGTGTGTGTAAGTACATGTATCTATCCATACTCTCCCCTCTTTATTAGGCTATTCTTCTTCTATATCTTATGAAGACTCATTTGCGATTACGAGAAATGGATATCATAAGTGAAATACTAAACTTGGGAGGCATGAGCACCACAACCAATGGAAACTTTCAAGCCAATGCTAGAAACGCTAACCGTACCACCAATGTAAATGCAAACACTAATGCTAATATGGGTGTTTGGAGCCGTACCAGTTGATATGGGGATAATGTATTGGTTCTCTGTTAATATGATGCAAGCCGAAGCATTGATTGGACTAACTGGAGGTAACGTTGGTAATGTGGGAGTTTCCGTACAAGAAGTGGAAGCCCATAACAACTATGTTGCGTTAAGTCGGGATTATACTAGCTTGGGAGGAATTCCATTCGTAGGAATGAAGAATGTCATTGAAGTAGAGGATTGGCTTCTTCAGTGTAAGAGACCTTTGTAGGTCTGGGGTTGAACGTTGATCAAAAAAGGAGGTTGGCATCAAAACAGTTCCAAGGAGTCGCTCTCTACTGGTGGAGTAGTTTTACCATGGGAGTTCCAAATGAGGAGCTTATTTGGGCTGACTTTAGAGAGTGGCTGAAAGAGAAGTTTCTATCTGAAGCAGCTAAGTCGACTATTTTTAGGAAGTTCTTAGAGTTGGTGCAGGGTGAGATAACCGTGTTGGAGTATGTTACAAAGTTTGATGAGTTGTCGAGGCATGGGCAGACCATCATTAACACTCTACTTAAGAAGAACAAGAATTTTATTAGAGGGTTGAAGCTGAAGATTGCTAGGGAAACTATGCATACCTTAGAGATCCATTTAATTTTGTAGTGGACATGGCTCCAAGGAATGAAGGTTTACTTATATCTCTGGGCAAGAATAAGTCTATGGAGACTATAGGTTTCCAAGGTAAGAAAATAAAGTTCTTCGGAAAGATGGGATGTGACGACTGCCCTACACGTTAGATGCTCACATAACCGAATAATACGCTACTGGAGCATCCGGTTGATTTAGGATGATTGTCAAGTGAAATACTAGAAGTACAGAAGAGAAATAAAAGAGAAAGAAAACATCATACAATCATAGAATCTATCATATATCTCATAGCGATTTGGATAAAATATAGTAGTAATCATAGATATAAAATAGCCGAGACAGTAATAACTAATGAACCACAAAATCAGAGTACAAAGATCCATACAATTATATAAAACCATAATAGAGCTTATAAAATAGATAAATAATCTCAAATGATAAACTGTCTCTAATAATAGTAAGTCAACACTATCAAGGCTTCATAGTGTCACATGGCAGTATAAGTAATAATAAGCCCAAAGTATAAATATGAGAAAGCGTCACCTCCTGTTAGTCCATCTACACAACTCCATGTGTTGTTTACACCTACATCATGTGACATACCTAATCAATAAAAGCATACATAGCATCCATCATCCATCCTCACATCACTCACTAAGTCCATTAGTTATAAAGTCACTTGCCGACCCATCACGATCAAAGACTAGACTATCTACCATGATAGCCTTTATCCAGGTTCTTCAGCACACAAATCCATGCCACTCGGTCGGCCAGGACATAGACTAACCATCACGTTAGTTTGGGGTAAATAAATGTCATATCTAGAATAAGGAGCCATTACACTCCAGAAACCATCACGTTCCCAGTATACCCCCACCTCACGAGTACCCTACGAACCCTCGAGTGTCAACGATCCCTTTGCACATGTCACCTATAGTAGAGCACATCCTCGAACTGATCTCATAACCCCTATTATGAAGTTACCATGGTTGGAACGATTCTCTACTGTCATCATTAGTCATAAAACATCATCGTACGTCTCGTAACCTTCCTCCAACAGTTCCTCTAATCTGTCACATAGTCATCTACTCTACATCTCGAAGTACAACTATCCATCATCGAAGCCGTCACTTTCCCTCACGAGCCACTGCATCGAAGCGTCGCATGCTTTCTTCACTGCAATAACCACTCGTCGAAGAGCCATAACATCAAAATCAAATGTCGAACGAATGAATGAACCATTACACCCTTCTCCTCGAAGCCTCTCTATCGTCCACGTCAAAATTGTCTAAATCGGTCATTATCAACAGTGGTAGATACCGACCATTGTAGAGTAGTCGACAAGCACAAGTTTGGTTGTGTACTTAGCCAAAAATGGCTAGGTACACACCAAATGAAAATGTGTGATATCTATCCCCAAGTCCAAAGCACATACCCAAGTCCATAGTCTTTCATCATCTCATCAATCGGTATGCACAAAACACTATGCAAAAAATTCTATCCTATGGGATATTTCCTAACACTATACGTCTATCGATCGGCGTTTTCAACCAAGACAAGCAAATAAGCATACATACATCCAATATAGTATACACACAACATGAATAACGCAACTATATAAACCAATGTGAGATTCATATCAAAAATGGCTTAAAACTAGTAATTTCCTAAAAATAGTAGGTCTATAATAACAAGTGTGAAATCCAATTTAAAAAAAATTTAAAAAAAGTTTTAAATTCTTTTATAAAATAAGTTGTAGGTGCAAATATATTAAAAATCATGTTTTAAAGTTAGAAATTGTTTCAGAACGCCTTTTTTATACTATAGTAACAATCATAGTATATTGAGAGACAATATCACTTACCTCAGCAAAAGTCGACCAATCCTATGCTAAGTCACAGAGCTCTCCATCACGAGCGCAACACAAGAAACCATGTTCAAATCGGACCTCGTATGCAAAAGATATGAATTTGATAAGAAATGAGATAATTTAAACTATTGATTAATTTAATTAATAAACTTATTTATTTTAATAATCTCTTCTTCCTCAAATCAACCTGTAAATGTCGTGCATCCCCAAACCCATATACGCACACACATCTTTCCTCCTATCTCCACTTACACACAACGAAACGTCGAATGGTCAGTTCCTACGTGCTCCATGTCGCATACACTTTGCCATCGACCTGAATATTTAAAGCTCGGCCTCCCATGTCAAATCGCGACACCCCATACCCCATGCACAGCTATTGATGTCGCATTTCACCAAAGATGACCGCACCTCCCCATAAAGCTTCCAACCACTCATTTTCGCATGAGAATTGCAATGCCACTCTCCATTTTTCCTATCTCTTCCTTTAACTTTGGCAAACCTTAGTCGTCGGCCCTTAAAAGTCAACGTCGTCAAGCAGCACCGCACTCAATTTCAAGAATATGGATTTGAAGCCCTCATCCATACGAGTCCAACGGATCCAACTTCGTCGATTTTCTTGCACTAGAGCTCTCAATTTAATTCGTTGAAGGGGCGGCTATTATTTCAATTACAGGAAGAAGGAGGAGGAAAAATGAAAAATTAAAAACAAGGGAAAGAGTGGATAAGTGTATATATAATAATATATATATTTTATTTAATTTCTCAAATAAATCGCCATACGTTTCGAGCTCATACGATCACACGGGACATCCGATCGCAAAGAAACTCGTCAGTGCATAGTATCTCAATTTTCCAGTCTCAATGGTATAAATTTCGTAGCTATCTAAAACTATGCTTCAGGATGACAATTTCATGCGTTTCGAGATCGTTTTGGCAGTAATATCATCTACTTTCAAAATATAGTAGTATTTATACCCATTTTAATTCACAACGTCGATTCAAACTCAGTGGAAGTGGTTTCCAATCCTAATTTGACCATATGCAAAAAGTCATATTTTGGACCATCAATTAATTAACGATTCAATATTTAACTCAATTATTTAAATATGCCATCGTTAAAAATACGGGTCATTACATCCCATCCTTAAAAGGATTTCTTCCTCAAAATTCCCAAAGTAAGGAAAATGTCTCCTAAACCATAAGCTTTCAAAGCTCCTCTTATTTTGGAAAAACTCGGCAGCACCTCCTTTGTGTGAGGCATCCATAATATCAGAAGCACTTGAATGTGAACAAATCACATATTTCAAAAACCAAAATTTTACTAATTACATTTCAAAACAAATTCATATCCAAGTTACATAATCCCTCAACGTTTCCCAAGTAAAGATCAATTATAATCATTACAAAAATACGCCAAGAGCGACATATGATGATGTCCCCTTGGTTGACCAAAGCAATATAGTCATATCTGACTTAATATACACAGCAGAATCAAAGAAAAATAAACTATAACTCCTAATTAGCTCTCCGTCAGCCACCTGCTCATCTCCAGAAGCTTTATTCGCCAAAATGACTAAAACCTGAAAATCTCAACCCTCGACCTCCTCAAATCAATTATGAGTACCCGAGAGTTTAAGGGGAAACAAAAACTTCGAGTCAGACATAAAGCCTGGTGTGAATAATACTGTTACATCTTGGTTTACTGATATTATGTGAGACCATGCCGCTTAGCGGAACGGGTTTCCACTCACTAACATCCTTTCCAAAACAAATCTTTTGCAAATCTTTTCCTGCAACCAAACTGGTTAATCAAACTAATTATAATAATGATAATAATAGTATGTCTGTTGAGCTATAATCAGGTAACTAATGGACTATCTATCCACAAGTAGTAAATGGACTATCTTTCTGAAACCTGGGCTGACTACCCGTAAACTGGACTAACTGTCCGAATCAAAATGGACTATCTGTCCAAATCACTTTCTTAGGGTTAACTACCCTTCAACTTTTTCCTAGAAAACCTTTTCAAAATGATTTAACCTTATAAATCATACTTATACAAGGAAAATATATACTTAGCTTTATTCTAAGCTACTTTGCCATGTTATATATACTTTACTCAAAATAATGTTGATAAATTTTAATGAGGATTACCTATCCCCTCAAAATAAGTTAAAACCATTTTTAACTTAAAATACTTAGGCTATACTGCCTAGTAGTATATTCGAAACCTTTGATTAAAACTTTTAAGCAACCCTTTCGAAACCCTTGAAAGTAACCCTTTCTAAACCAAGTAAAACCCTTTACTTAACCTTGGCCGAAAGGCCAAATCTTTCCTTTCGAAACCATTAAAATTCTTCCTTTCGAAAGCATAAAAACCTTCCCTTCGAAAGCTTTAAAATCCTAGACATCCTTCTTTTAAAACCTTTAAATATTGCCTTTTGAAAACATAGGAAAAACCTTTCCTTTCAACCCTTTCGAAACCCTGGGGAACCACTCCTTCGAAACCATTTATTAAAACCTTTCAAAATCATTAGGGAACCACCCCTTCGAAACCTGCATTTAAAACCCTTTTGAAAGCATTAAAATGCTAAACCTTACGAAAGCCTTTGGGCTCAATTTAAAACATGTGGAAACCTTTTGAAACCATTCAAAAATTTACCCCTTCGAAACCTTTGAAAACCATTTCGGTCGAAACCATTTGGATTATGCCTTCAAGTAGAGCAAAAGGATTAGAAACCCATTAAAGTCGAAAGCATTCCTTTTGAAATCATTCCTAAGTAAAGAAGTGATGGTGTCGGAACCATCCCTTCGAAAGCATTGGAGAAGTGGCCAAATTTTAGAAAACAAAGTAACCCCTTCAAAACCATCTGGGTCGAAAGGAAGAAAGCGGTAGCTAAAGGTTTCACTCGGACGAAAGGAGTCATTTAAAAAAAAAGTGCAACCCAATCGAAACCATTTCTTTAAATTCATTTGACCTAGTCAAAAGCTAACCAAGTCGAAAGCTACTTAATCGAAAGCAAGCAAGTGCTTTTTCATTTAAAAGCAAAGTAGTGCCTCAACCCCTTCGGAACTCTGGTTTCGACCCTTTACCTTCCGCCTACATCCAATTCACTACGTACCAGTTCCATGATACCATGTGCATTGGCTTCGACGGTGTCGGAGGTGAAGGTAAGGAGGCGGAACCTAGTGCCGAAAGCATCGAAACAGTGAAAAACTTGTTTATTTGTCCTTTTAAACTATTTCTTTGTACCTAACCTGCCTTGTTTGTCAAATTGCGGTTGGTTGCAAGTTTCTCTTTTCTAAAAGTACTACCGACTTTCAAGAATTAATAATTTGAATTTATTTACAAAAAGCCCCTTCTTCTTTCATAAATATATAAAACATTTAAGTCCCATATCTTAAATAATTTTATATATCCATTAAAACACTTGGGAAAATTCCACAAAAATTCCAAAAAATCTCTTTTAATATGATTTCCAAGATATAAAAATTTCAGACCCAAACCTTTAATTATTTAACCTTAAATAATTTGTAACCCAATGTAATATTTTATTTACTAGAAAATTCATATAATATCCACATAAATTCAGCCAATTATGAAAATTGAAACCCATATCTAAAATATTATTTATGGTCTATATAAAAATTCACAAGACATTTAGATGTCATTTAATAGGGTTTTCATATCAAAACATATCATAATATCAATATGAACATGCATAAATCATCAAAAAGTATATATAATCATTCCATCATTCAAAAACATGGCAAATCAATGCAAAATATTTTGGATTTCATCTTAAAACCGAAAACAATAAGAAATTTGAGATGTAGTTATTATCACCTTACCTTTAGAGATTAAAGAGATTGAGATGTGAATGGATTTGATTTGAATTAGCTTCTTCCTTAGCTTTTCTTAATCTTCTTCCCCTTTTTTTCTTGTTAATGGTGGCCAGCCTCAAGTATAAAAATTTTGATAAATGAAAATGAACATGTATATGATACACATGCAAGGATTTAGGGTATAAGAATGACCTTTTTCCTATTTCACCCCTCCTCTATTTCATTTTAACCCTTCTTTTAATTCGTTTGTTAAATGGCACGGCTACCTCTTAATAAAAATCAAATCTCAATCCCCTAATCAACACATTGTTTTATTTAATTTAACTAATTAAATATCCTAAATAATGTTACCATAGATACGAGGTGTTACAAACTCCCCTCCTTAAAGAATTTCGTCCTCGAAGTTACGATAAGGTACACAACATATCAATCAAAGAGATAAAACATATCATCAAATAAGTTAGGATAAGTATCTTTATTCCTGCTCTCAATCTCCCAAGTACAATACATGTCATCGTCGCTCCACTGGACTTTGACTAACCTGACCGTCTTGGTCCTAAGCCTCTTCTCATCTCTTGCAACAATACGAATCGGCTTTCTCACTATAGTCAAATCTGGTTCTACTACTAAGTCCTTTAGCACAATCGGTGCAATAGTAGTATTCGGGTCTCTAACACACTTTATGAGATAAGAAACATGGAAAATATCATGGACTCATGCTAAACTACTCGACAACTCGACTCTATATGCGAGTTTCCCGATCCTCTCAACAATACAAAAAGGTCCAACGAATCTCGGTGCCAACTTTCCTGATCTTTCGAATCTGATCACACCCTTCATCGGCGACACCTTAACGAAAACTTGATCTCCAACTGAGAACTCTAAGTCTTTCCGTCTTCTATCTGCATAACTCTTCTGCCTAGACTAAGCCTCCTTCATCCTAGCTCGAATATCCTCAATCTTTCTGCATCTTCTCTAATCAAATCTGGACCAAGAACCAACCTATTCCCAGTCTCCAACCAACAAACGGGAGATTTGCATGGCCTTCCATACAAAGCTTCAGACAATTCCATCCCAATACTAGTCTGATAACTGTTGTTATACGAAAATTTGACTAAATGGAGATGTTCTTCCCATGATCCCCCGAAATCTAATACACAAGCTCTTAACAAATCTTCCGAGATCTTGTTAACTCTCTCTGTTCGCCCATCTATCTACGGATGGTAAGCGGTACTCATCTTGAGTTTGGTTCCCAAAACTTCCTGTAGACTCTTCCAGAACTCACTAGTGAATAAGGGATCTCTATCACTTACTATACTACTAGGAACTCCATGCAGTCTAACTACAACTTTCATAAACAATTTCGCTAAAACAGGCGTCGTTCTGGTTGACTTAACTGGAATGAAAATGGCACTCTTGGTCAATCTGTCCACTATGACCCATATACTATCATTTCCTCTATTCGACCATGGCAACCCGTCGATAAAATCCATAGAAATAGAATCCCACTTCCATACCGGAATATCCAATAGCTAAAGCAATCCACTTGGCTTCTGGTGTTCGGCTTTTACCAGTTGGCAGTTCAAACACTGCTTCACCCATAAGCCCACATCTCGCTTCATACCTTCCTAGAAGAAACTTCTCTTCATATCCTGATACATCTTAGTTCCTCTAGGATGAATAGTGAACTTCGAATGATGGCATTCCTCCAAGACTTCTTTCCTTATGTTTCCTACACTCGGAACACACAATCTCCCTTTCTTTCTCAACCAACCATTCTGGTCAAGACCGAAACTTTCAAGTCATCGCTCTTGGTTCCATTTCTTAACTTGTTGACCCGTTCAGCTAATACCAGATCTTCCTCCTATTTAGAAGCAATCCTTTCGATCGTCACTGGTTGAACTTCCAAACAAGATAACAATACGGTTTCTTCGCTAGACCTAGCCTTGGATCTCCACTGCACTCTGCAATCTGTCAATGCTTCCAAATATTTCCGCTCAATAATCATCGCAAACACTGCATTCTGATGTTTCCTGCTAAGTTCATCTGCAACCTTGTTGCCTTTCCCCAGTGTGTACTCAATCCCAAAATCATAAGCATCAATAAACTCTAACCACCTGTTGTCTCTTGTTCAGCTCCTTCTGAGAAAACAAATACTTCAGCGACTTATGATCTGTATATAACTTAAACCTCTCTCCCAAAAAGTAATGTCTCCACACCTTCAACGCAAAAATTACTGCAGCTAATTCCAAATCATGCGTCGGATATCTGACCTCATGCGGTCTAAGCTGTCTAGAAGCGTAGGCAATCACTTTACCTCTCTGTAGCAGCACAGCTCCTAATCCTGTTCCACATGCATCTGTATAAACTACCAAATCCTGATTTCCTTCCGGAACAACCAACACAGGTGCATGGGTCAATAAGTGTTTCAAACTCTAGAATGCTTCCTCACACTTATTGGTCCACACAAACTTCACATCCTTTCTTATTAGCTTGGTCATCGATGCTGCTATCTGTGAAAAATCCTTAATGAACCTCTAATAATAACTAGCTAATCCAAGGAAACTCTTTATCTCAGTCACTGTCTCGGGTCTCTTCCAACTATTCACCGCTTCAATCTTAGTCGGATCTACTGGCAACCCTTTCTCTGAGACTACATGACCAAGAAACTTCACTTTCTTCTTCCAGAAATGGCACTTCGAAAACTTCGCCTTCAACTGATGCTGCCTCAGCGTCTCAAGCACCACTCTACGATGAACTTTTATGCTCCTTCTCATCCTTAGAGTATATCAAGATATCATCAATGAAAACCAATACGAACCTATCCAAGTGCTCTCAGAAAACTCGGATCATTAAATCCATAAAGAATGTCGGTGCATTAGTCAGTCTGAATGGCATAACTAACCATTCGTACGATCCATATCTGGTCCTAAACACCGTCAAAGGTATACTATCCTCTACTACCCTGAGCTGATGGAAACCTGTTGCCAAATCCAACTGGGAAAATACTTTGGCTCCACTCAACTGGTCGAATAAATCGTCAATCCTCGGCAATGGATATCGATTGTATATCGTTTTCTCATTCAACTTACGATAATCGATACATAGCCTTAACGATCCACTTAGATAATACTGCAGCTGCTCCTCGAGGCAAACTACTCGGTCTGATAAAATTCTTGCCTTCCAAATCCACCAACTGCACCTTCAAATCCCTCATCTCTGTAGGGGTCATTCTGCTGGGCGACCTACTTACTGGTTCTACTCCCGGAACCAAATCTATTTGAAACTCAATGGCTCGATTCGGTGGCAACCCAACTACAGGCTCAAAAACATCCACGAATTCCCTAACCACAAAAACTCGACTTAACTCATCTTCCAATTCCACAACACCCAACAAAGCATTCACCTCACCGCTAGAACTTTCTACGGTATAAACAATCATGTTGCTACAATCAAGGTGTTTAAGCGATAGTTTCCTATCCTGGCAAAATATCCTAGCATCGTACTAATTTAACCAATCCATACCAAGAATTATTTCGAACCCCACAAAATCAAACACATGCAAACTGCAAACAAAAGCAGGACCTAACAAGTCAAACTCTATTTGGTCACATCTCAACCCTAGAGTTGCATACCCTCCTATTGGATTCGCAACCCTTAAGGAAGTAACTAAATATGTGGGTTCTAGGTTAAGCTTATCTATCAAACATCTAGATATAAAAGAATGTGATGCACCAGTATAAAATAGAACGCTAATAGACATACCACCAATCTGAAGCATACCTCCCAAAACTGCCTTTCCTTTCTCTTGAGCTGTTGGCTTCGAAGTAGCAGACTCCAATGCATACACCTTGCCATTTCCATCCTTAGCGGCGTCCTTGCATTGATTCTTATAGTGGCTAATCTGGTCGCAATTGAAGCACCTGACATTCTTATTTCCAGCTACTTACTTTTCTTTTCCAGCACGACACTCATTAGCAAAATGCCCCTTCTTGTCGCACTTAAATCAGACATCCTTAGACCTCCCTTTCTTAGCTGCTCCACCCTTCTGAGCACCCTTCTTAGGAAAGAACTTCCTCTTTTGATTTTGCCCAACCTGGATCTCCTTAGCCTTATTCTTCTCTAGAGAATCAAGAATCTCCTCATGCCTTAAGGCCATCTCCACTAAAAAATAAGAAGGATCTCTAATACGAGGTAATGTAGCCCTTGCTAACTCAGGCTTCAACCCCCTGATAAACTTCTCATTCCTCTTCATTAATTTATCCACTGAAGCATACCAATATCTGACCAAGTCCTCAAACTTTCTAGCATACTCCAGAACGGACATCTCTCCCTACTCTAATTCAGTAAAATTTATAATCAGAGCTGACTGTGCAATGCAGACATAAACCTCTCCTGTAACCTCCCCTTGAAATCTACCCATGTCAAGGTTTCCTCATCCACGCTAGCCGTCACGTTGTTCCTCCAAAACAATGCTACTCCCTGGAGCTGTCTCGAAGCAAGCCTCCTCTTCTGCTCATCATTGAGCCCCAAATCAACAAAGATTCTTTCACAGTGCAGCAACCAATTTTCCACCTCTATAGCATCCTCTATTCCCAGAAATGGCTTCCCTCCAAGCTTAGCGTAATCTCCGCTCAGCTTAGCGTAATCTCCGCTCAGCTTAGCATAATGGTTAACTACCAGAACTTTCGAAACGCCTGCCCCTACAACATCTCCTCCTACCACTCCTTCTGCAATTCCAGCTTGCATCATATTCATGGAAAATTGATACATAACTCCCATGTCCACTTGCAGGACTCCAGCACCTACATTCAATGCTTGTGATTGACCTTGGGTCCTCCTTGCATTAGGTATGGCATTCCCATCGGTGCTCTCCCCTCCTTGGTTAACTCTTCCTCTTATATCATCCATATTTGTATTCAAATCTCATGAGATATAGGAAAATAACCTAACAAAGATAGGAGACTAGAGATAAAGCGTATACTTATATATAGAAAATACAAGTACATTACTATAGCGTTATCCCATACCCCAATCTTACTCTAATTCCTTAGGATTATGTTTTCAAACCATTTTTAGTTAAATTTTTTCATAAACCTATGCTGTGATACCAAGTTGTCACATCCCGTACTTGGAGGCCAAAAGCTAAGCGCTACAGATGCTGCAGTCATCTATAGTATTAACTTCTGGTGACAAATTACGGTAATGCTAATGGTATCCATAATATCAAAAGCACTTGAATATGAACAAAATCACGGATTTCAAAAAACATCATTTTACTAATTACATTTCAAAAAAAATTCATATCCAAGTTACATAATCCCTCGACGTTTCCCAGGTAAAGATAAATTATAATCATTACAAAACTACGCCAAGAGCGACATATGACTATCTCCCCTTGGTTGATTAAAGCAATATAGTCATATCTGACTTAATATATACAGCGGAATCAAAGCAAAATAAACTATAACTCCTAATAGTCTATTCGTCAGCCACCTACTCGTCTCCGGAAGCTTTATTCGCCAAAATGACTAAAACATGAAAACCTCAACCCTCAGCCTTCTCAAATCAATTTTGAGCACCCGAGAGTTTAAGGGGAAACAAAAATTCGAGTCAGACATAAAGCCTGGTGTGAATAATACTGTTACATCTCGGTTTACTGATATTATGTGAGACCAATCCACTTAGTGGAACGGGTTTCCCCTCACTAACATCCTTTCCAAAACATATATCTTGCAAATCTTTTCCAAGAACCAAACTAGTTAACCAAACTGATTATAATAATGATAATAATAGCTATGTACTTTAAGCTATAATCAGGTAACTAATGGGCTATCTGTCCACAAGTAGTAAATGGACTATCTGTTCGAAAACTAGGCCGACTGCCCGCAAACTTGACTAACTGTCCGAACCAAAATGGACTATCTGTCCAAATCACTTTCTTAGGGTTAACTACCCTTCATCTTTTTCCTTGAAAACCTTTTCAAAATGATTTAACCTTATAAATCATACTTATACAAGGAAAATATATTCTTAGCTTTATTCTAAGCTACTTTGCCATGTTATATATACTTTACTCAAAATAATGTTGATTAATTTTAATAAGGATTACCTATCCCCTCAAAATAAGTTAAAATCCTTTTTAACTTAAAATACTTAGGTTATACTACCTTGTAGTATATTTGAAACCTTTGATTAAAACTTTTAAGCAACCCTTTCGAAACCCTTGAAAGTAACCCTTTCGAAACCAAGTAAAACCCTTTACTTAACCTAGGCCGAAATGCCAAATCTTTCCTTTCGAAACCATTCAAATTCTTCCTTTCGAAAGCATAAAATACATCCCTTCGAAAGGTTTAAAATCCTAGACGTCCTTCTTCTAAAACCTTTAAATATTGCCTTTCGAAAACATAGGAAAAACCTTTCCTTTCAACCCTTTCGAAACCCTGGGGAACCACCCCTTCGAAACCATTCATTAAAACCTTTCGAAATCATTGGTGAACCACCCCTTCGAAACCTGCATTTAAAACCCTTTCAAAAGCATTAAAACGCTAAACCTTTTGAAAGCCTATGGGCTCAGTTTAAAACATTTGGAAACCTTTCAAAACCATTCAAAAATTTACCCCTTCAAAACCTTTGAAAACCATTTCAGTCGAAACCATTTGGATTATGCCTTCAAGTAGAGCAACTGTAACGACTGCCTACACCTCTGATGCTCATATAACTGAATAATGTGATGTTGGAGCATCCGACTGATGTAGGATGATTGTCAAAGGAAATAATATAAGTAAAGAGAGAAGTAGAAGAGAAGAGAAAGAAAACATCAAACAATTACAGAACCTGTCGTATATCCTACAGTGCATAGATAAAAAATAGGCGAGACAGTAATAACTGAGCGAACCACAAAATCAAAGTACATAGATCCATATGGTTATACAAAACCATAATAGAGCTTATACAATTGATAAATAAACTCAAATGATAAACTATATCTAATAATAGTAAGTCAAACACTGCCAAGGCTCCATAGTGTCACAAATCAGAATAAGCAATAATAAGCCCAAAATATAAAAATGAGAAAGCATCACTTTTTGCTAGTCCATCTACACAACTCCATGTGTTATTTACACCCCCTATCCAGTCTACTCATTTAAGAGTACCTAAAATAATAAGAAGTAAAGCATAAAACCTCGAGATAGTTTGGTGTGAGCGATAAACAATCTCAAAATACTAAAAAAGTTGATACAGTATATAGGATAAAGGGTATGGAAAATCAAACCTAACATGTCCCTACATCCAAATAGTTAGCACATAACATAGGATATACGCTACTCTACATCAAAATCATCATGGATGTACAATATGTCAAAGTACAAATGGGTGTCTAGATAACCACGTCAATAATGCCTATGTCATATGACATCTCTAACCAATCAAAACAAACATAACATCCATCATCCATCCTCACATCACTCACTCAGTGCATTGGATGTATAATTTCTTGTCGACCCATTACAATCAAAGCTAGACTATTCGTCACGATAGCCCGCATCATGGTTCTTCTTCACTCAAATCCATGCCACTCAGTCGGTTAGGAAATAGACTAACCATCACGTCAGTCCAGGGTAAACAAACATCATATTTATAAGGAGCCATCATGCTCAGGAACTATCACATTCCTAGTAACCCCCACCTCACGAGTACCTTTTGAAGCCTCGAGTGTCAACAATCCCTTTGCATACATCACCTATAGTAGAGCACATCCTGTAACCGATCTCATGAATTACATCATAAAGTCACCATGGTTGGGACAATTCTCTACGGTCATCATTAGTCATAGAATATCATCGTACGTCTCGTAACCTTCCTCCAACATTTCCTTCAATCTATCTCGTAGTCATATACTCTACATCTTGAAGTACAGCTATCTATCGTCGAAGTTGTCACTTCCCATCATGAGCCATTGCCTTGAAGCGTCGCATCCTTATTTCACCGTGAAAACAACTCGTTGAAGAGCCATCACATCAAAATCAAATGTCGAATGAGTGAACGAATGAACCATCACATTTAGCTCCATAAAGCCTCTCCATCATTCGCGTCAAAATTAGCCAAATTGGCTATCATCAATAATGGTATATACCAACCACTCCAGAGTAGTCGATAACAACTACTTTGGCCGTGTACTTAGCAAAAATTGACTATGTACAAACCAAATGAAAACATCTGACATCTATCCTAAAGTCCGAAGCGCATACCCAAGTCAATAGTCTTTCGTCTTTAGATCGATCGGCATGTGTAAAAATCTATGCATGAAATACTATTCTATGGGATATTTCCTAACACTATATCGCCTACCAATTGGCATTTTCAACTAAGACAAGCAAACAAGTATACATGCAACCAATAAGCATACATATATCCAACATAGTAAACACACAACATGTATAACGCATCTATACCAACTAATGTAGGATTCATATCAAAAATAGTCTAGAACTAGCAATTTCCTAAAAATAGTATGTCCGTAATAACAAGTGTGAAATCCGATTTAATACCATTTTTGAAACACTTTTAAATTCTTTTATAAAATATGATATAGGTTTAAATATATTAAAACTCATGTTTTAAAGTTATAAATCATTTCAAAATACCTTTTTTTAATACTATACTAACAATCATTGTATGGTGAGGTACAATATCTCTCTCCTTAATAAAAGTTGACCAATTCTATACCAAGTTCTAAAGCTCTCCATCACAAGCGTAATGCAAGAAACCATGTCCAAAAATATTGTTTGCAAAAGATATGAATTTAATAAGAAATGAGGTAATTTAAACTATTAATTAACTTAATTAATAATTAATTAACTTAATTAATAATTAATTAACTTAATTAATAATTAATTACCTTAATTACTTTAGTAGTCCCTTCTTCCCCAAATCGGTATGTACATGGCGTGCATCCCCAAACCCATACACACACACCTCTCTCCTCCTTTTTCCAACTACACACCACGAAACATCAAACTGTCAGTTCCTACGTGCTTCATGCCATGCACAATTCGCCACTGGCACGAATATCTAAAGCTTGGCCTCCCTTGTTAAATCTCGATACCCCATACCCCATGCGTATCTATAGATGTCGCACTTCACCAAAGACGACTACACCTCCCCATAAAGCTTACATCCACTCATCTTCGCACGAGAATCACAAACGCTACCTCTCCATTTTCCTATCTCCTCCTTTAACTATGGCAAACCCAAACCCTAGTTGTCGGCCCCTAAAGTCATTGCTGCCAAGTAGTGCTACACTCAACTTCGAGACTATGGATTTGGATCCCTCGCCCATATCAGTCTAACGGATACAACGTCATCAATTTTCATCAATCTGAGCTCTCGATTTAATTCGTTTACAAGAAGAGGGGGAGGAAAAATGGAAAAATGAAAAGAAAGGGAAGAGTGGGTGAGTGTGTATATTATTTGATTTCTCAAATAAATCGCCACACATTTCGAGCTCGTATGATTACACGGGATATCCGATCACAACGGAACTCATTAGCGCACGTCATCTTAATTTTCCGATCCCAACAGTATAAATATCATCGCTATTTGAAACTACGCTTCGGGATGACAATTTCACGCATTTTGAGATTGTTTTAACCATCTAATTTCCAAACATAGCAATATTTATACTTGTTTCAATTCGCAACGTCGATCCGAACTCAACGGAAGTGGTCTCGAGTCATAGTTCAACCGTATGCGAAAAGTCATATTTTGGATCTCTATTTAATTAACGATTCAATATTCAAATCAATTATTTAAATATCATATCGTAAAAAATATGGGACATTACATGGGAGCTTAGAAGAATGAGGCCCTAAAAAGGAAAAAGCTGAAGTGACTTGCTAAAATCTGATAAGAAGAGACACTTTGCTAATGAGCGTCATTCTAGTGAGGGCAAGAAGATTGTTGATAAGTAAGGCATGAGATGTTATAAGTGCAACAAGATGGGGCACTTCAAAAATGAGTGTCCTGAACTAGTTAAAGCGCGGAAAGGAAAGGCTTTTGTTTTAGAACCTATAGCTTCTGAACTGATTGTAGAGAAGGGAAAGGCTATGTTAGGAAGTACAATTCTTATTCGTAGCATCTCATTAATGTATTATTCGACACGGGAGCATCATATTCTTTTATCCCTAAATGCTTGGTAGATAAGTTAAATATAGAATTGACATGCCTTGTTACTTCTTTGACGATTGTGAATCCGATAAGAGGCTATGCAACTCTTGGAATAAGATGTGACCATGTACAGTTTGACTTGTTAGGTCATATATTTGCTTGCAATTTGTATGTGTTTGATATTGTGAGTTTTAGGATAATTCTAGGTATGGATTGGTTGAGGAGACATGATGCTAGGATATTTTGTCGAGATAGAGTAATATCCTTAAAACACCCTCATTGCTCTGCTCAGATTATATATGCATTCAAAGGACCAAATTTCGATGTCTGTGCAATGTTGGGTGCCTTGGAAGGAGTGGAGGAACCAGATTTTCATAGTAAGGGAGTATGTTGATGTTCTTGAGTTTGTTACGGGATTACCATCGAAATGTGCTATAGAGTTTTGAATAGATCTCGTACCTAGAGCTGAACCTGCAAGTAGACCACTAGCATAATGACACCTACCGAGATGAAGGAGTTAAAGGTGCGGTTAGTTTATCTCGAAGGTAAGATTTTTATTAGACCGAGCAGTTCGCCTAGGGAGTTACAGTGGTGCTCATAAAGAAAGCAAATAGGTCATTGAGAATGTGTATTGACTATAGAAAGCTGAATGAGAAGACGATAAAGAATCGGTATCCTTTGTATAGAATAGATGATTTGTTCGATCAATTGAGTGGAGCTAAGGTGTTTCATAACTAGATTTAGCAATGGGTTTCCACCAATTGAGAGCAGCAGAGGAAAGTATACCACTGATGACATTTCGAACAAGATATGGTTTGTATGAGTGGTTAGTCATGCCTTTCGGACTAACAAATGCACCTGCCTTCTTTCTAGATTTGATAAACCGAATCTTTCGAGAACATTTGGATAGATTCATCTTGGTGTTTATTGATGACATTTTGATATATTATAATGAAAAAGAGCACGAAGTTCATCTCAGAATAGTGCTGGATACGCTAAGGCAGCATCACCTAAAGGTGAAGCTTTCAAAATGTCATTTTTGGGATAGAGAAGTGAAGTTTCTTGGGCATGTAGTTTCAAAGAATTGATTATCTATAGATTCGTCGAAGATCGAAGCTACCAATAATTGAAAGCGACCCGAGACTGTCACCAAGATAACAAGTTTCTTGGGGTTTGCTGGCTACTACCAGAGGTTTATTAAAGATTTCTCTCGCATAACAGCATCGATGACTAAACTAACAAGGAAGAACATAAAGTTTGTTTGGATGGATAAATGTGAAGAAGCATTTCAGAAGCTAAAGCATTTGTTGACCAATGCACCCATGTTAGTTGTTTCAGATGGGAATCAAGATTTGGTGGTGTATACCAATGTATGTGGATTTGGGTTAGGAGCTATATTGATCTAGAGAGGTAAAGTTACTGCTTTTTTTCTCGAAAGCTTTGACCGCATGAAATTAGATATCCTAGTCATGATTTGGAGTTGGCGACAGCGATTCTTCGCACTGAAGGTGTGGAGACACTATCTATCGGTAGAACGATTCGAGTTGTTTGATCATAAGTCCTTGAAGTATTTATTCTCTCAGAAGGAGTTAAATATGAGATGGCAAAGATGGCTAGATTTCTTAGCAGCGTATGACTTTGTGATTGGGTATATGCCGAGGAAAGTAATAAAGTGGCGGAAGCACTTAGTAGAAAACATCAGAATGTAGTATTGGCACTGTTGTCTGAATGGAATGATTTGGATGCGTTGGCTTAGTATGGAGTTAGAATGAGGTCAACGGCCAGTTCTTGTTAGAGTACGGCAATAATTTCCTATCTATAAATTCGATCGGTATTGATCGAAAGAATTACAGCAAAGCAAAATGATGACCCAATGCTAGCCGATCAAATTAAGAGACTAGAAGTGGGAAGTGAGATTGAGGATTTGAAATTTTTTGTACTTGACCCAAGAGGATAGTTGAAAAAGAAGGGCATTTATGTGTTATGGATGTGGACAATCTGAGAAAGGAAGCCCTTAGAGGTCATTCATCGAAGCTTACTATCCATACTAAAGGTACGAAGATATATTGTAGCGACCCGTAATTTCAAACACTTCATCTTCAAATATCTGAACTTTTGAAAGATAGTTATGTTTTAAAAATATGATTTTATAACCTTATTAAACACTTTTTAATTAATAAGAGTGCTATTTTTGAAATGTGCTTAAAAATATATGCTTTGAGGAAATATCGCTAATGGGACCAAAAATCGTTTTTTCGATAATCGACTTTTTACTTAATACAAGTTGTTTAAATACATTGGAACTTGTATAGTAACATATGAAAATAGTAGGAATCAATTACCTCTCTTTTAATAACAAAAAGTAAATTTTAAATCTAAATACACTCAAGGAGATAAAATAGAGATATTCTTGCCTTGTTTTAAGGCATGGATTAAGGCATTGATTAAGGAAGGAAAGTGTGCAAAAGCATCCTACTTTGGCTGGCCATATAGGAGTATGGAGGTTAATTTGGCACTTTTCTAAAGCTTATAAATACATGCCCATATTCATTTGAATGGTTTGCTAATTCACTTAAAAGGAACACTCTCTTTCACTCTTATTTCTTCAAAAAGTTCTTAAAACAAAGCAATTCAACAAAGCCTATACTTCTTCAAACTCTTGATATAATCACTAAATAGCCTATAACATCATTCCTTTGGAAGTTGAGTTTTGGAGCACCTCTCCATTCTTCTTAAGGTCGTACCTAATAAGGCATTATCTTGCCTTGGTTATGCACCATTTAGGGCCATTCTTCCTTAGGCCGGGTGCAATTAAGGCTTAATCTAGCCTTGGACGTGAGTTTTTGGGTTGAAGTTAGGAAGTCGTTGTGTTGTTGCAAGGTTGTGGTAGGAAGTGCTAGCTTGGAATTTGGTTGGAAATTGAGTTATCACACTCCTTGAATATAAATAATAACTTGATAAATTACTTGCTATAAACTATTGTAATAGATACTAACTCTAACTACCCGCCCTTCGTAATACCTAAAAGTTGGCGCCATACAACACCATCTTAATTTATAATACCACAAAAGACAGATTATGGGGGAAAAATTACAACAAAACACTAAATCAAGACATCGATAAGATCTCACAATGGAATGACAATATATAATATATTGGATATACATGAATAGAAGTAAAATAACAATATATATATATATATAAAAGACCGCACTGGCAGAAACAACTGACAAATAAATATCAGTACAGAATAGTTAGAATACATCAACTCCAAAAGCATGGAGTTCTAAATAAATATATGATACAACAGTCTCGTATATAAATAACAGGTCTTTCATGTACAATAAAATAACAAGTGTATATATATATATATATATATATATATATATATATCAAAACATCCATGCCAGTCTTCCGCAATGCTCCAGCTGCGCACTCTACTAGCGTATCCCCAATAGCACCTGACTTCCGAACAACTCAATCGAGTACCCAAGATCTGTCATGGCATAAGCAGACAAAGACAAAACACGGGTCAGACATAAAGCCTAGTTTGAGGGGAACTATCTCAAAATACTGTATATTAAAACTATATACAAATAAACATGAATAACAAAATCATAGCCGGCCCTCTCCACAAATGTGGCTCATGGGATATCCGAACTGCATATAAATAAGTAGAGTAAATACATCTCAAAAGTAGAGGATCATACCATAACCTGCTCTTCTCCTGTAACAACAAGTTAGCACGATATCTCATTGCACTACACTAGCCTAAAACTACTAATAATATTGTACCAATACATCATGATCAAACCAAGATCCCAAAGCCACGATCTCTACTGTTAAGATTGACAAAATACACCCAACACGTATAGTCCCTATGGCTAAAACCAAATAGGTACGCCACAATTCATATGGTCATTAGTACTAAGGCCAAATCGTAGATGACTCGCTATTGGGGAACTCAATGTCCTAGCCCACTCTCATCAAAATAGTAGATAACTCGCTACTGAGGAACTCGATGTCTCAGTCCTCTATCATCACAAATCATAATTATGACTCGTCACTAAGGAATTCTAAGTCTCAGCCCGCTATCATATAAAAACCTAGATGACTCGCTACTAGGAGACTCTATGCCCCAGCCGCTATCATCGAAAACATACATGACTCGCTCTGAGGAACTCTATGTCTCAGCCCGCTATCAAATAAAAACCTAGATGACTCGCTGCTGCGAAACTCTATGCCTCAGTCCGCTATCATTAGAATCGTATAGGATCACCATGCACGGCTCCAGTCGCCATGATCTAAAACCCATAAGACAACTCTAACATAACGACATACTAACCCAAACCGCATTTCAAATTGATGCATGACTCCAATGTCATAACACTCTTCCGGTATACCCTCCCGTTCTACCTAAAAATAAACGATTTCGAAATACGTGTCGAGACGGGCCTTGCGTGGGCGCCGAAATCAAAGTACTCCAAAACCTACAAAACTTTTCCAAATGGTAGCCCTCGAAAAATGATGAATACTGGTCCTAATGGCACCTCAATCCGAGTCCGCATGAGAAATTATCGCAGTTTGAAATTTCGACCAAAAAACCCAAACAGTAGGCCTCAGACATCTGTTATTGTTGTTTGTTCCCAGGTTCATCTCAGACGTCTGACAGGTATTGTAGATGTCTGGAGACCTGGTGTAAGTAGAAGTAAATCTTCAAACGCTCATAAATTTTGATCCGTAGCTCCAAATGACTCGTCGTTTCTTCCGTTACGACCATGACAAAATTATCTTCAATCTAGACACCTCAAATCTTAAATTTACATAGCCTGAATTTTTTGCATCCTTGTGTGTAGCTTATACATGTGTCGATACACACATTCATGCACGCCTATGCGCACACGTTCATTCAAACACACATAACTTAACAATTCACATTTCCGGACTTCACCAGGGCAATTACTTGACCCGGTATACTCTCACGTAACTTAGCACACATGATGGTCGCTATGGCTACATGAAATACCTGCAATGAACTTATATTCAATAATATTTCTATATAACTAAACAATTGCAAACGAGCTTCACCGGGCGATTACTCGACCCGACATTTCCCACGAAACTTAGCGCATCAGATGGTCACAATGGTTATATGAGATCGCACATAATATGACCATATACACATACGGACATTCCTGTATGCATAGAAAATCTATTACACAAATATTCACCTCTTACAAACACAACTCTCATCACAATTCTAGCTACAATACTAGAGTTGTTTCGATCATTGCTTAACTCCGAATACATATACATATACCCGCTCATGCATGTTTACACACACGTATATCCAGTAGGCAATTCAACAATTTCTAGTTCAATTATTGCTTGTTTTAGTAATCTTTCTAATAAGAGCGAAACATCTCTTTATATCATTTTATAAAATCATAAACCATTTTATAAAATATCATACTAGCTTGTAATCACCTTGTAACCTTTAAAATACTTACTTCTCCTCATTGAAAATCAAGTATTCATCATTTTACTATTTTATAAAATCTCATATCCATTTTTTAAAATATATACCTCATTTATAAAATCATGAAACCATTTTATAAATACTAATTAAGGCTTATAGGGTCTCTAATTATTTTAATAAGGGATATATAACTCCCAAACTCCTTAATTAGCTTACTAACCTTTTTGCAGATCAATTTAAATAGATTAATTAGCTATTACTAATGATGTGCACATCATTACACTACTTAATTGATCCAAAATCAAACAATAACATTATAAACAATCACCCAATTAGACCAAATCAAATCTAGGGCTTACTAACTATTTTCAAAACATAGTATTAGGGTCATAGACAACTAATTAGCTAAGGGAAACATGTTTATAACATGAATACAAGTCTAAACTAACCAAATCGTTCTCTAAATCACTTCATATAATTCAATATTAAACAATAAATGAAAATATGAGGTATATCATATAAATTAATTAGGAGAATCATCCCACTCGCCTCTTCTTTCCAAACCAAGTTCCAAATCAATAAAACCCGACTACAAGCTCTCTTTAAATTTGAGATCTCCCTCCAAACTCCATTCCATGCCAATCCCTTGATGGGTTTTGTAGAGAATGAGGAGGGAAGATTTATGGTGGTTTTTATTTTATTTTAGGGAATTTATTTAAAGGGGTTAGGGATAGGGGATTAAAAGAGGATTAAGGGGTAACTATAGGAGCCATTAGAGGAGATGAAGAATAGTGAATGTGAAAATGAAAGTGTGAATGAAATTATGAAGGGGTTAGCTTCATATAGGCTAGGTAAATGGACTTAGCCCAGATTCATCTCTTTTCCCAAAAATCACTATTAATCTTCGAAAATTCCAAATTCCAAACATATCAAGCTTATACCCAATCAAGTCCTAAATGCCATTTCAGACTCAATTGAAAAGGTTTCAGGACCTAATTCCATCGTATACAAAAGTTAGCCTTTTGGATCGGTTTACAAATTAAACGCGGGCTACCAGCTGGAAATCTGTTGATTGAAATATATCGATACTTATACTCAAAAAAATTCACATTCGATTCGGACTCAATAGAAGTGGTCTCGAGTCCTAATTCGATCGTATGCGAAAAGTCACATTTTGGATTTCCAATTCAATAACGACTTAATAGTTAAATTAACTATTTAAATATATTATCGTTAAACATGCGGGTTGTTACAATAACTACTTAAAGTTATAATCTTTATTTGTTGTGCTTTGGAAAGTATTTTGATTTTGTATAATTTTGTGCTATGGAAGGCAATTTGATTTGGCATATGTAATATTGGACTTTGGACTTTGAACTTGTTTATTTGTGCATATGTAGATCCTATGGAATATGACTTCGATTTGGACTTTAGACTTGTACATTTGTGCATATGTAATGGCATATGGAATGGGATTAGACTTGACTATTGAATGAGCATATGTAATAGAATAGTAATTGTTATTCCCTTTATAGCGATAGTCACTATAGAAGCACTTTGATATTAGTGTATTTATCTTGCTTTCTACTTGTGTTTCTTGTTTATATATATGTTATATATATGTTATTCCATGCTTCTTTAAGTTGTTATTTGAACTTGAGAATAACTTATGGATATGTGAATAAATGAACTTGAATTGAATATGGAAATTGTCCGTAAAGCGATAGTCTCTATAGATGCACTTCGAATCCCTTCTCTTCTTCATAATTTTTAAGATCTTTCTTATATTTTTGAAAGATACATTTTACTTGTTTTCTACACTTATATCAGTATAAAATATGGTAAGAAATTGAGTTGAAAAGTTGTCTGATTTACAAAACAAAGTTACAAAAGTTATGGTCCATATAGCGATTGCGCTATGGATGCACTTTGGAAAAAAAAATGTTTTTAGTAAAGTATAAATTGTTATTTCCTTCATTATCAAATCTTTTTAAAGGAGTTTTATAAAAGGCACATAATTATTTAAAAAGAAGTTTGAATTTAAAATATATTTCAAATAATTTATTTTGAAAATTTAAAAGTAAAGATTTTCTTTATATATTTATAAAACTTGTTTATTTTGTTTAAATAGAAAAAGGATTTAAATCAATATTAAGTAACTATTTTTAAAATAATATTTTATATAATTATTTATAACTTATTTATAGGTATTTTAAAAGTTGTGTGTGTATATATAACTTTATGAAACTAGTTTAATATATTATTATAGTATAAAATGTTTTTGTTACACTTTCCATCTTTAAGTTCATTCAAAATTTTATTAAATATAGTAGCTTTATAAATAAACTATTATACATATACATATCATTTTAAAAACATTTCTAACTTATATACAAGTATTTTTGAAAGACTATTATTTTGGAAGAAGGATGAGAAGTTACATTATGTAAAAATGAATATGTAGTTTACTCGCATATGGAATTTTAGTATTACCATACTTAACACTAAAAATTTAGTGAGGTAGACTTCTCTATTTATGAGAGTCAAGATTGATGTTCGAGTAGGGATAAAAGCAATAGTGCTCCAACCTACCGACTTCCCTCTTGATCGAGGAATAGTTAAGTTGGAATGTCGGAAACACGTTAAGTATACGAACCTTGATTTTCATAAGCAATCACTTGAAACTTAATGGTTGATTAGTCGACTATCGAACTTGACCAAATCAACTTGGGAAGTATCTAAAAGCTTTGTGGCTTCATAACCTTTGAGAAACCCTATGGAGGAGTATTGGTATGAAACGTCTTTAACTTTGAGAACTTATATATATGAGATCCCCCGAGAAGGACTCCTCTTTCTATAGTTCGCTTACTTTTAAAAAAACCGAAATTGAATTAACTAAAAATTCAACGATTGGTTTTGAAGAGTCCGGGATAGGTAAGTGTTTTACCTATTGAATACCACTTCAAAACTACTATACGAGTCAATTTTGGAAGAGGTCATCAAAGTGGAATGTTATAGAGTTGAACTATCTAGCCTAAAGTTAAATCTGAGGGAGAGGTCGGTGTTAACATTCAGGCTTTTCCTATAGAGTTGAACTATTTATCCTATGGTTAAGTCCGAGGGAGAGGTCATCATTAGCATTTGTCAAACGGGCTATACAAGAATCCATGAGTGATGTAGATTTGGTTTAAGTGATGAAGACTCATGTGAAAGATGTCGAACATAACATCGACATCGGAAATGATAGAAAATAGAGTAGGATGCATAGCTAAGGGGGTTTAGCCAACCTCAAGGGTATATCAACTCTAAATCTAGAGATACTTATCAATGTTGGCTAGAGAGAGTTGATTATATCTGGATCATACAATAGGGATGGTCCAGCTATGTTTACCTTATTAGTATATTTTATTTAGAGATGTAAGACGCTCGAAAGGTACTTTCTGACCCTTATCAAGAGGTTTGCCTTGATGTATTGAGTGAACCTCCAATGGAAATTCCACATACGAATGTTCTTTAGCGGTTTTAAATGTACTCTAATAGTGTTGTGGTGTGATTAATGTAAGCATCACAACCATTTTCTGATTTATATTACACCTTATATATTATCTATTATATCACATAATGTAGATATCAAATGTACTTAGCTCTTTTGAGGGGATAACCATTCCGGTGATTCGGTTGGTCTTAAAAGTATTGTTATATGCTTATAAGCATTTCTGAGTTTTTCATTATATCTGACACGTGAAATTTGTTTTTCAAAAATTCCTCGTGTACTCTTTTGAGTAGATTGAATAAACTGGGTTGGTTTGGATGCTTCAAGCTTATGGAGACGAGTTGGAGGCTTCCACATATCTATCTATCTACCTATTTTCATTTGCATTCACTATATGTATATATGTAATCAGCATTACAAGGACAGGTAGTTATAACTGTCCAAGCTAATAGTGGTACTTAGGCATTTTGTAACTCTGAGATTGTCATGTATGTTGGAGTAACCCTTTGTACTACACTTTTGAGATATTATATATTATCGCTCCATATGTAAGATTCTTATATTGTGTTCATCTTTCTTATTATGTTCTGTTCTTTCCTTTTATTTTACCCTAACTATTAGTCTTTCCGGTACTTAGGTGTTCGGCATACAAATATCATGGATGTATTTAATGTCAACATTCGTGGGTCAAAAAGGCCGGTCGTTACATGCACCAAGATATGAAGAAAAGTTTCCTCTAGGAAGGTATGAAAAAGGAGGTAGGTTTGTGGTTGATGAAATGTATGAATTGCCAATAAGTAAAAGCAAGCATCAAAAGCTAAGTAGATTACTTCAAGCTTTGGAAGTGCCACTGTCGACATGGGATTCTATATCTATGGATTTTATAGATAGGCTGCCAAGGTCGAATACAGGGAATGAAAGCATTTGGGTCATAGTTGATAAACTGACCAAAAGTGCACACTTTATCCCTGTTAAGTCAACAAGGATGGCACCTAGCTTGGTAAAGTTATTCATGACGAATGTTGTGAAACTTCATGGAATACCAAGTAGCATTATAAGTGATAAAGATCCTTTGTTTACCAATGAATTATGTAAGAGTTTACAAAATGAATTGGATACTAACATGAAGATGAGTACCGCTTACCATCCGCAAATTGATAAGCAAAAGGGGTAAACAAGATTCTCGAAGATTTATTGAGAGCTTATGTATTAGACTTTGGATGGTTGTAAGAAGATCATTTGCACTTAGTCGAGTTTCCCTATTATAATAGTTATCAAAATATTATAGGAATGGCACGTTTCGAAGCACTTTATAGAAGGCCATGAAAATCGCCTACATGTTAGTTAGCGACAGTGATAGATCGATACTTGATCCTGATATGGTGGAAGAATCGACTGAAAAGATTGAGTTATTTCGGGCAAGGATGAAGGAAGCTTAATCAAGGCATAAAAGCTACACGGATAAAAGGCGCAAGGACTGGGAATTTATGGAGATTTTGTTTCTCGTAAAGGTATCACTAATGTAGGGTGTTGTACGATTTGGGATGATAGGAAAGTTGGCACTAGGATACGTTGGGTCGTTTCCTACTATTGTGAGAATTGGAAAACTCGCATACGAAGCAGAGTTACCAAATTACTCTCCATAATATTTTCTAGATATCTCAAAGTACAAGCATGATCCAGAGACTACTATAGATCCAACAGTTTTGGGAGACTTGGAAGTGTAGCCTAATATGACTATTATTAGGTGACCTATTCGTATAATTGATAAAGATACGATAGAGTTAAGGAATAAGATAGTTAAGTTAGCAAAGATCCTGTGGATGCCGATGAATGAGACTGTACCTAGGAGACAAAGGACGAGATCGGGGAGGTGTATCCCGATCTATTTTGATTGTATGTCTACATTGTTGTATAGACATTTTACTAGTAGTTATGACTAGTATTGTTGCTTTTATGTACTTATGACACATGTTTGTATGATTGATGTGCATGTTATTGTTTAACTTATCGCAATTTCGAGCACGAAATTCTTTAATGAGGGGAGCCTGTAACACCTTTAATTTTTATTGCACATTATATGAATATTTAATTGTGGGATTATTAAATGGAAAGTTGAAAATGTGGGATAAACTTAAGTAATTAATTAGTTTGAGTTGGTCTTAAACAATATAATAAAGAGAATGTTTTAAAAGAAATATAAACATAAGTAAGGAAGGGTAAAAGAGGAAGGTGTAACAACTCGGTGTTGAAAAGTGAATAAATAGTAATAATAATGATGATTTGATTAGTTAAAATGGATTTTTAGAAATTAAATAGTAATGATTTTGAATTTATATGAAAGTATTGAGATTTGGTAATGAAGTGTTTTACGTAAAATGGGAATTTGATGATAATTCATTTCTGAGATAAATATTTAAAAGTTGTGAGTTATTAATAAATCGAGAATATAATTATTTTGTGAAAAATTGATGTTTCAAATTTGAAATGATATTAATTTGTATTATAAGCAATTGAAATATTTTTGTAAAGTTTATTGAATAAGATTTGAAGTCATTTTCGAAAGGAAGAGAAATTTTATTATATTTGAACATGGAGTTTTTGAATTTATTTAATAAATTTATTCAAATTTTAATTAAGAAATAGTTCAAGTAAAATATATTAAAATAGGGATAATATTTTATAAATTTTTATAATGGATGAATAATATAATTTTGAGCAAGAAAAATTTTTCTAAGCGGAAAGATACATTAGTTTTTGGTTAATAAACGAACTTAAGTAATAAATGGGCCTAAAGATGTAAACATGGAAATAATTATTTAATTAAAAATTAAATTATGGGGAATAATTATTATAAAATTTTATAATGTTAGTAAAGACTTACGAAAAATAAATGCAAATTTTATTTAGTAAAACAAAACTGAGTAAAAGTTGTAGAAAATGGATTAGCAAAATGAAAAGAAGAAGAGAAATATTGATTATTGTGCTTTCATGAAGCCAAGCTTCTAGTGCAAGCCCAAGCCCACTTGGCACATCCTAGAACTTAGGTATTTATTCCATCTTCTTTCATTTGTCTTGAGAAATCTATAACCTCACCTTGCTTTCAAAACACTCCTCCCGTATGCATTTTCTTCCATCTTCATTATTCTCGCAATTATGAAACTATTAATTCCTCTTTCTTTAAAAATTCCTATAAATTCAAATAAAATAACATAAATTATGAAACTTGAATCCAAGCCTCTCTACAAGCAACTACACCCCTAGAATCATCAAAGTTGGATTTTTAGCTTGTTAATGTCATGTTTCATTTTTGAAACAGAAGGAAAGTTGGGTTAGTTTGATGCAACGGAATGTCATATGAATATAGTGCTTTTACTAGCAAGAGTTTGTGTTTCCTCATGCACAACTAAGTCTAAATTGTGTAATTACATGAATTTCATCTTGCAATTTGGAGTGTATGAATTAGATGTATGTGTACACTTCTCTTATCCTATGAATGTTTCTACTTGATTGAAATTGAGTTATTTTGTCATGCATTTGGATGTTTGGTTGATAGTATATGGTTTAGCTGAGGCATAAGATTCGATGGTGGCGTCGAATGATTGCCAAAGCTGTTAGAAAATTGTGTACACAACCTGGAACCATCATTCCAGGATGTGGACCGGTCGATCTGTTTGATAGGGCATGTGGACCAGTGTAAAGCCTAGAACGATGGTTTCAAGAAGTGTATGTATTGTTTTTTTTAAATATTTAAATATTTTTTTTTTGAAAAATTAAATAAGAATATGATCTTGAAAGTAGAAATTTGACGAATTGCAAATATGAAATTAGTTTTGTTAAAATATTTTACTTAATTTGATTACTATTTATTTATTTAAAGATAGTGGTTTATTAAAGAAAAATTAATATTATATTTTTAATAACTCTTTAAAAGTCCTACAAAATTCTAGAAAAATATGAAAAGGTTTCTAATTATTGTGTTATGATTTTTAAAGTATATTTCATGAATTTTGAATATAATATAAAGTTTCAAAAATATATTATATGGAATTGGTATAAAAGAAATTGATTTGGATATTGTACGATTTACTTAAAAATCATATTTAATTATATAAACTTTTGAAACTATTATTATGAGTAATATTTGATTTTACAACTTATTTTTAGGTATTTGATGATTAAATAAATAATATTTAATAATATTATATAAATGAATAATTTAAAGATGTAGTAAATTCTTATTTTAAATTATTAAAAGAGTTATAGAGTTTGTTAATGGTTTTGGAAGCTATGAATATATATAAATGAGAATAATGAATTAGAATTATTTATTCATACTCAATATAAATATTTAGTTATATTGCTTATTTCATGTATACTATTATTATTCTTCTCCTACATTGATTCGATATCATGATTGACTATTGACATTAAGTTGATCTGCGATTTTGATATGATACAGTGATGACATCATTATGTTTGATTTTGGGATATATAATTCTATATGATGAGAAATTTGAATAAATGGAGTTATAATACCATTTGGGATAGGGCATTCGGTAATATTTCTATGGTTATTCTTTGGACTCGTTATATAGAATAATGTGGATATTAAGAGTAGTTTATAAGTAGTGAATAAACAATTGAGCATCATGCGGTGGTAGGAGATGGCGATATGATATTATTCGGTTACTCATTATAAGTAGATGTCACTCAAGTGGGGAACTCAGATTATACTTACATGAGGTGATGCTCGGGGTAGAGAAAGATTATATGCTCGATCACTACGCCATAGATTGCATACTGCAACACACAAGAAGTGATGCAGAAAGTGCCAAATAATGTTGCTGGAGGCCGAAAACGAGCTAAGGCAACACTTTCTCGGTGTTGCATTTTGCCGCGTTGCCGCAGACTCAAATGCAACATCTTTGTGATCCTAAGGCAACATCGGTTCTGTTGTTGCCACAGGTACTAAATTTACTAAAAAGTGGGTCCCACAATCTGGGCCCCAACATGTGGGGCCCACTAATTCTGTTAACCAACTTAACGGAACCGTTTTGTGGGGCCCACATTCATTAATCTATGGTAACACTTTTACCAATAAAATGGCAACACTTTTCCAGTTTATTACCACATTTAACATCACATACTGCAACATTATATCATATCTACGGCAACACTTTTTGCAATTTAAATTGGAAATGTACTGCAACATCATACTACTGCAACATTACACTGCATTTCATAGTAGCCAAAGAGCTATTCATTTCATAACAGCCAAACAACAAGTCGTTTCATAACAGCCAGCAACACAAGTTTTAGTCAAGTACAAAATAACAAACATACTTAAAACATAACAGCCATCAACACAAGTTTTAGTCAAGTACAAAATAACAAACATAGCCAGTGCATTCATATTAACAGCCAGTACATACTAATTAAATTCTACATACTACACGTGAATTCATCTTTGCGAGCCTCCAAATTTCATGCTTCCGAGCCACCAGTACCATCAGTGCCTCTAGTGGCTCCAGTGCCAGTTTCATCACTCCGGTGCCAGTACCATACATGCATTGGACTACTGAAGGAGATCTAATACTTACTTTGTTAAAGTGTCTCAAAGGATTGGGCAATAAATCTTCTTTATGTAAATCTACTACCTGCATTCCAGTAACAAATCTATATAGTAAACAGAGGTAAGTTATCAATTAAAACTGAAAGTAAACATTTTAACTAACCATAAAGGCAAAATTTAGAGCAAAAACCTTATAGATTGGATCAGTCAATCTTCAAAACTGGAAATAGGCATATGTAGTTCTATAAATAAACACTGTAGATCTAAAATGTCTAAAGATAAATAATAGAAAAAGATAAATACGAGAAGAAACAATATCACATGCAGAAAAAAAATAATGCGTGTTATTTAACTATACTTGTGGACTTACCTCATCAGAAGTTCCTTGTACTAAGCATTTTTATGCTTCGTTTTGCTAAACAAAGTAAAGATACTGTGATAAGATGCGAGCAAAAGAGATATGTAAGCATAAACATCTAAGCATGCTAGTATGACAAAATTACTTCAGAAGAAAATCTTATAAAAAATAGGGATTTATCAAACCTGTCATTTTTGATAATTTTTAATGCGGCAAGAATGAAGAATTCACATATCAATACATCCAGTTAGTTAACGAGAATATAACCATGATAGTTTATAATTATGAGTAACAGACATAATGCTACAAACAAATCTCAGATAAGGAGAAATATTTCTCCTACACAACCTTTCTGAAAACTGTATATGTCAATACATTTGCTAATTTAGTTAAAAATTTATCCTTTTTCAAGTAATATTAAAAATAATATCACAAAATGTAATTTTCTCCAAATACGGATGAGGTACCATAGAATCAAATCACAAAAACTGCATAGCCCATGCAAAATTCCGACCATAGTTCAAAGCTCAACTTACAGACAAAAAATGAAGATGGTGAGGACCAACTCAATCACACATAATAATTAGAGGCAGAGTTACCAAGAACATAGATTTTTTAACTAGATGGCCACAACTTCTACCTGTACCTGAGACTACAACTAATTAATTCTCGATTTTATAGAAACTACAATGCCATGTCATATCAGTTATGCACTCTAGCATTAGTATACTGAAATGAATCTTGTATAGTATTTAATTTATAGCTTATGTGTCCTAGTCCTATATGATAATTTTGCTAAAGAAACTTCAATTAGGTAAGTCAAATTCAACATGGCAAATGAAAATGCCCATGACTCAATGTCTATTGCTAGTTTGTCCAGTTATATAATTGGTCATTTAGATATTAGAACTCCTGAAATTAACGGATTAGCTCATGATTAGTATATATTTTACTAACATGGTAGGTTTGTAATATGGTTAAAAAAATTAAAAGGCAAGAGATTATAACACATGCATCTACTACCAGTATTAACTTCTAAAGTCGTTATAATGTAAAGGCATGTGCAGGAGCTGTTGCAATATTGCAAGGCAGACCAACCATATCATTGTCGTATCATCATATCAATGGATTTTCAGGATCTTGTATGCCCAGGTTTGAAGGAATTTTAATATAAATTGTTGCATACGTTTGTCAAATAGCTTGCTTTCCAACAATCTCACAAAAGTAGGTTTATTGGATAAGAGGAATCTGAATACCTGGTTCATCTTAGAATCAGTATTCATTCCCCTCACATTCCAACAAATAGGAATTTTTTAGCTCCCTATATTTCTTTGAGGAGGAGCAGTTGAGCTAGAGGTACCAACATATTTATTGGATTTATGCTTTAAATATTTTCAATTGTCTTCTACCAAGTGTTGCAAATCAGGTGGTTCTTTGTCATTTGTAATCCCAACTACTTGTTCTAATACAAGATCGATATAGCTAAGTGGGTCATCTTTTAATTCCTGAGCAGTAGGAAAGAATTCATCGGATACAATTTTAGAGGCAATAGATTTTCATGCACATTTAAAGGCATCATTAGCAATATGTGAATTTTGACCATATACTAATTTTGCCATTTTAGCTTATAATCAACAATTTTCATGTAGGCAAAACATACCAAAATGCATAGATGTAACTCAATTGACAATCAAACTTATGTGTAACTGAGCAATTATTACCATCATGGTTATATTCACATAATGATCAATAAAAACATTTACAAAGCAGAGCTACTTTGTGGATTAATACATGTCTTAATTATAACAACTATCATGGAACATTGTAACCACGTTGTCAAGGATCAAAGAGGAATATGTGCTATTAGTTCTTAAATTAGCAATACAAATAAGTGCAATTAATCCTTAAATTCACAATACTCCTATTTTAATGTACAAAAAATGATCCCAATGATCTTGTATTCCGATAAGCCCTGAAAGGGAACCATTAATTCTTTAGCTAGTGCTTTACAATCTCTATTTTCATAAAATTCATGTAAATAGCAATGGCTTTATTAACAATGACATATGTGCCTTCAACAGGCTAGACCAGACCATCTTACATGATACTTACCATTATTGATTTCAGCTACAATATGATATCTTTATATGTCATTTCGTCGTTTGTAATTTTTTATGATAGTTCATCACACTGCACTATAGAATAAAATTATCTTGGTTATAAACAACATGTTTACTTTTTAAGGTATATTGCCATAATAGTTCTTTTTGTTCACTATAGTTTTGATACCGATTGTTCACTTATTACTTCAACAGAATAAACAATTTTCATTGGAAATGATGTCCCCAGTCCATGTTAGCAATATTCAAATCTCCTGTAGACATAGTTGATCTCCCTTGGTACAGAGCATACCAAGCAACACCATAGTCAAGGCTGATTAGATTTTGTTCGATAAAACAACGTCATGTAACCACTTTGCCTTCAGTGGTTGTGATTCACAGCTAGTCCTGGACCCTTTTAGGATTAACGTTTAATCATTCTTTATGTGAAATGAGTTATACATTAATTATGAAGAGACGTGTATACTTGCATGTATAATGTTGTTCATAGAGGGTTAATATACATGATAAAAAATTGGACTTATTTTAGTTGATTTGTCAGTACACACTCGAAACCATGCCTCGCCTTCCCTTTAGAAATCCTTGGATTTCACGGGTCTGTCCTTTTTATTTTCCTAAGTTATGCTGAAATCCACTATGTTCTTATCAAATTCCATCCCTATTTCTCAACAATTTCATCATATATGGCTGATGAATTCAGCGCGACTTGTGTAATAGATTACCTAGAACGTAAGTGTTAAATGCCATGCTTTAAATGATGATGTCTTGGATACACCTACTCACACTATGTCAGCTTATTGATCCCATATTTCACAAGGATATCAACTACTTGTCCATCACCTGTTGATGCTTCCGTCATATTGGATTTGGATAGCAAGATGCAGCATGTGGACAGAGTGATCTTATTATTGGCAAGTCCAAGTCGGTTTAGTTTTTTATTATGTTGTAGTGTGATATCGAATTTTATTTCAACATTATTTGTAGATTAGCTTGTTTTGTTTCTTGATACATGAGATTGCTTGCTTACAAGTATATCAATATATAACTTTTGACACCTAAAGAGACCATATATTGTTCATAATAAACTCTTATAAAAGTGTGTCATAAAACTTCACACTTGATTATAATCATATGCAATGCCAATGATTAGCTTTGGGCTTACTATTAAGTTTATTTTATTCTCCCTCAATAAAAAGAAAATGTCAAATATAGTGGCTCTTCACTTAAAAGATTGCTAATCTGGAAGAAACTAGACATAGAACTTTTCTTTTAATCACATAGTATTTTCATGAAATTAAAGGGAAAACGAATTAAAAGCTTACTAGTTGTAGTTGACAGCTTGGATCCATAGACACATCACTTTCCACCCTTGATACCTCACGAATCCAACATTAATTACAGGCGTTGTACAATATCTATACCTACAAGAATATGCAGCATCACTGATACAACTCAGAAGCATCTTAATGAGATATATAAATCGGTAAATTTTGAACTAATCAGGAATATGATTACACCTTAACTCACAAGTAAATCAGTAAATTAGGCAACACAACAATCAAATCAGGAAAAACTTAAAATATATATATAGAGTAATACCTTAAGCAGAAGATTAAATCGAAGCCCTAACTGAAATTCGAATCCCAAACGAACCCTAATTGAAGACCTAATTGAAACACCAAAGCCCTAATTGAACTTGAACTCGAACTTGCCCTAATCGAACCCCGATTAAGCTTGCAAACTTGAACTTTTAGCCCTAATTGAAACAGCGATTGAGAGTGTTTGAGCGTTTGTGAGGCTGAGTGTTTGAGAGGTTGAGCGGCGGAGTGTTATTTTGTTAAGTGTTTAACTGAAACCCTTGATATTTTTTGTTAAGTTTTGCCGCTTTCTTCCTGATTCCCGCGTTCTTTTTTCAGCCCGCTCATTTTTTATAATATTTTTATAAGTCTATAGCTACTGCAACATATGTTGATATCTATACTAACATCCTGAAGCTAATGTTGCAATAGACCTTTGGATCGATGATCCATTTTAACAATTGGATTAAATGTAGACCGTTGGATCGTATTCACGTGGATTGCTAATTTTATTAATTTTTTAATTTGAATACAACTATAGCTATTGCAACATCTTGTTGATACCTATGCTAACACCTTGAAGCGTGTGTTGTAATAGACAATAATCAGCATACCTATCGTTACATTGTAGTTAGCAACACCTTGTATTTTTGTTGCGATAGGTCATCTATGGCGTAGTGGATGTAGAGCAAGTTTATATGCTCGGTGTAGAGAAAATATATATGCTCGGGGTAAAGAAATATGGATGACTGAATTATAAGGGCGTACCTATATGTATATTGTCTATCATGAAGTGCTTTGGGGTATGATTAGGAGTTAGTGGAAACCTGATGGCCAGTGTCCACCCTGGTGGCCTGATCGTGGGGTCGCGCCCCAGATCTATGATGCCTTTTGTTGTATTAGATGCGCATCATGGTATTTTAGTGAAAGGTGAAGCACCCTTTAGGGTGGTGTTGCCCTAGCCCCTTTAGTCACAAAGGCCAGTACTCTGTTACCATAAGGATTGTGATCTGGATCATGATCAATGCATAGTGTAGTCTTACATTGTGTTTATAACATGTGTTGGAACTGGGCCAGCCCGTAGCGGAAGTTATGGGTAAATTTCAAAAAAAATTACCCTATAGGATTTTTATCGGGCCTATGAAGTCTAATTCATGTAAAATATTTCTAAATTCAATTTAGATAAAATCATATATTTCATTTAAATTTATAAACTGTTTAAGAAATTTATTTAATTTATTTCCAGTTTATATATATATATATGTGTGTGTGTGTATCATATACATATGTATATGTGTGTGTAACATGATATTCCGTACATGGCATAACATGCCCATATATAGATGTTAGGATTTACATCGCAGCGGACAAGTTAGCCCATCCTATACGTATTGTATGTTATCCAAATATATGTATATATTTATACTTATTATATATATAAAAACCCAAGTGTGTGTATATATGTATATATGGATATTATGAGAAAATATTATACATATATTTATAATTAAAATATTATAGTGTTAAATATTAAATGAACATATATATATGCAACATACAAGTTTAATTTTTAATTTTTTAATATGTGTATATATATTTATATATATGTATGTATTAAAGTTACATAATTTCATATATATATATATAATAATTAATGTAAATATGGGTTAGAATAGTTTATATAAATATATGTAATTATAAAATTTAAAAATCATATTTTTTTGCATTCTAGATCAAATACACGACAGCTTTAAATTTAATTATATTAATATATACGAGACGAAATGAAATGTGGTAGAAAATGAGATTAGGGTAAAGGGTATTATCGGAAATCCCAAAAGACACGGTTGAATGTAATTCATTGAATTATTATTATTAATAGTAAAGATATGTGTGTATGTATATTATGAATTAATTAGTTAAATAAAAATAAATAAATGATAGAAAATATTTAAATAAGAAATGTTTCGAATTTTAAAATTTTTGAAAATTAGGAACGATATTATATAGCTTACAAAAAAATTTCAAATTTTTCTACGTTAATTTTTTTTATTAATTAAAAACTTTCAACTGAATTTAAAAATGGTTTTTTTAAAAATAAAAAAACTGATTTAAAAGATATGATTTTCTAACCAACAGCTTCTATGATGATAGTTTAATTTTAGAAAATTTAAAATTGAATTTCTAAAACATAATTTATTTTATATTAACTTATTAATTTGTATAATGATTAAATAATAATAAAAATATTGAATAATTAACAAAAAATTATTTTCGATCATTAAAAATCATAATAAATGTAAATATACAATGGAAAAAATTAATTTAGTTTATTTATGTGAAATAGTTATATAGTTTAATACAATCATATAAACAAATTAATTAACTTATAAATATATGTATGAATTAATTAATAAAATATAATGATTTTAGCTATGTGTATCGGATCCTTAATGAATTTTTTTTAAATATTTTTATAAACATACACCCATAACCAATCAATATGTGACAACATCAATACCTATAGGAATCTCACCTAAATAACAATACAGTAATCACAATATATATATATATATATGTATGTATGTATGTATGTATGTATGTATGTATGTATGTATGTATGTATGTATGAACAATATACAGTTATATAAAAGTTATGTAGCATATACATATATATATATAGACATATATATATACATACATACATATATATACACATATATATACATACATATATATATATATACATATATATAAAACAGAATACTTATCTAAAACTAATGCCCTTAAGTCCACCTTGTAATGATGAGTTCTCCTCTTTCGAAAACTTCTTAATTCTACAGATTGCTAGTCCTAAATTACAGACCTTTTTGCTATCAGATAGTTGTTAATTTGAATTTATTTGATTTCGGTTTTGTTGGAGCATTTTGGAATGTGCAATTTAGCCATGATGAAGGAGATAGGAGGCAACATAAATGATGTGCGCGTAAATGTGCGTATTTTTACTTCTATATTTAATCTACTTTTATTTTAAATAAATATCATAATTGGGTGTTTTTACATGTTTAAAACCAAATTTCAAAAATGCTTTCAAGTCATCATTCATATATCAATTTAGGGGTAAAATGGTAATTATGTGCATATATTATTTTTGAGAATATTCACTTGCACATTTGTTTTTATTTGTAGAAATTTGGATGGAAATATGAAGAGGCTTTCGTGTATTCATGCATGCACAAGAGAAGAAGGCAAATGAAGATAGAAATAAATCAACTCATGCATCATGGAGGACCTCACCTACCCACTTACCTTAATTTACAATTAGGAACCAATGCACAAGTTAGTGGAAGTTAAAGTTACATGCACACTTAATGGAGGATTAATTCATGCTAATGATAACTTGGTGGCCACACTTCCTAAATGGTATTTTGGGAAGCCCCCGAAAATATGGATTAGGGTTTTATGCATGTATAAATAGCCCTCTTATATTCATGTAATGGATCTTGTAATCACTTATCATATTAAACAAGTTGTAAGCCTCAAAATTATATGAAATAAATATGGCTTGCTAAGCCTCTTTTCTTTCTTGTTCTTCTTTTCTTTTATTTTCTTTTATGCTTATTTTCATTTATATGCTCTCCTTTCTTTCATGTTAGTAGTGTAGATTTATTTTATGTAAATAGATTAATTCTCTTTTTATTTTAATTAGCTCTTACTTTGCTTGTTATTCAATGTTGAAATTTACAAGTGTTGAAATGATAAAACAAATGAGTAGCTAAACCCCTTCAATTTAGGGGTAATGAAGCTCTCTAAAAATTATGTAAATTCAACATTTTGTGTGATTTATGATCTCTTTTATGCTTCATAAAGAGTTTGATTTTGATGTAAGTTTATAGAGTGAATTTGATAGCCTATGTTGTATTTACAAATAGGTTGTTCTTATTCAAACATAAACACAATTTACATCATATTTTTACTAGTTGATTTTTTATTGTGAAATTAAAGTAGAATCAAAATTTGATGATCTATATTACTAAATAAAATAGTACATAGATCATACTTAAAATCGCTTTTGCTTTGACTTCATTTTCATTACATTTAATAAGTGGATTTGGTTGTTGTATTATAGTTTGATGGTTTAAGTTATGTTAATTAATAACATAAATAAACCATACTTATGATAAATACATCACTAATTTGACTTAAGATCAAAATAGAGAGATCATAAATTATTTTTGTGTTGATTTATGTAAAAATATGATAGTGGATTTGCCTTTAAATTGTTTTCTAATATCATATTTTCATTCACTTGTTCTAGCTAGTTTTACATTTTTAGCTTAAAAACAACTTCAAACTCTTGGTTTAATTTGACTGAGTAGAATTTTAAATCAATACAATTCCCTGCGGATCTACTTGTACTCGCCACGTACTAAAATTGTACGCCATGCGCTTGCGGTTATTTTTATCACTTAATTTTTCGGTGATTTTCTATCGAGTTGACTGTCATAGCAGATCACTTGTCGTCTTCCAAATGCACCATCGCCTTTACCAATCAATGAAAACTTCCCCAATGAACAACTTTTTATGTTTCTGTCGATCCATGATATGCTGACATAGTGAACTATTTAGTCACTAAAGAAACTCCTTCATTTTGGTCGAAACAGGACAAATGCAAATTCATGTCCCAAGTGAAATATTTCTATTGGGACGATCCATACTTATTCAAGTATTGTCCAGACCAAATCATTCGACCTTGCATCCCAGATAATGAAATAAGGAGTGTTCTCTCGTTTTGTCACGACCAAGCATGCGGTGGACACTTTGATCCGAAGAAAACTGCTGAAAAGGTACTTCAATGTGGCTTTTACTGGCCCACTCTTTTCAAAGACTCATTCGAATTTTGCAAAACTTACGATCGTTGCCAAATGCTAAGAATAATTTCTTAACGAAATATGATGCATTTGAACCCCATTCTTACAATTGAAATCTTTGATGTTTGGGGTATTGACTTTATGGGACCGTTTACCAATTCTTTTGGAAATTTGTACATTCTCCTTGTTGTCGATTATGTCTCGCAATGGGTTGAAGCCGTTCCGTGTAAAACCAACGACCATAGGATTGTTGTGAAATTCTTAAACAGAACATCTTTTCGAGGTTCGGCACACCTCGCACAATAATAAGCGATAACAACACCCATTTCTGCAATCGTTCTTTTGAAACTTTAATGAAGAAATATTCGATAACCCACAAGTTATCCACTCCGTATCATCCTCAAATTTGTGGCCAAGTTAAAGTTTCAGATCGTCAAATTAAACAAATCTTGGAGAAAACCGTTAATAAAAATTGAAAAGAGTGGTCCCAAAAATTGACCGATGCGCTTTGGGCTCGCCGTACTTCTTTTAAAACTAACCTTGGGATGTCCCCAATTGTTTAGTTTATGAGCAAGCGTGTCATTTACCCGTTGAAATTGAACACAAAGCATTGTGGGAAATAAAGAACTTAAACTTTGATCTTGAAAAAGCGGGTGAAAATATAAAATTGCACATCAACGAATTAGAAGATATTTGGAACGACGTGTATGAAAACGAGAATATTTATTAAGAAAGAACAAAAGTTTTTAATGACAATTCAATCCTAAGAAAAACGTTTTCACCCAACCAGAAAGTTCTCTATTTTTCCACACGGTGCCATAGAAATAAAAAAAACCTTAGTGATGGAAAAAATTTCAAAGTCAATGGTCATCGTTTGAAACCGTTCTTTGAGTTGCCGTATGATCGGGAGGAGGCACTCATGATTCTTCATGAGCCATGCTATGTCTAGTAAGAGATGTTAACCCTCTTCTGTAAATATGTGCATATTTTTCCTGTTACACTCATTATATCATGCATTGACTATGGGGACAATTAAAATTAAGTGTGGGGGTAGTCTCATCTTCATTTTTGATTTTTCATGGTTTATTTTTTGCATCTTCTTTACAAAACTTAAAAAAAAGAAAATTCAAAAAACAAAAACAAATTTTCTTTTTAGCATTTTGATTTACTTTTGAAAAAAAACACATAGGATAAGTATAGGTTTTGGTTATTAAATTGAAATCTTTGAAAATTTATTTATCTCAACAATAATAAGAATAAAGTTTGATTACAAGTAATGATGATTTAACTAGTATATAGGAAGGTTCATGGGTGATAATTATAAATAATATGCTAATTAAAATCTTTGTTTAGAAGTAGTGGATTTAAAGTAAACGCGGTAACGTTTTAAATCTTTTAAGTTAAGTGGTGCTAAAATGATATTGTAAAACTCTCTCTTCATAAAAAAAATTATATATATATATATTGTATATATGTATATATTTTATTAACACCTAGAGTCATGTGTTCACACGCAAGCATGTACACTCGCCATGCTCCGTACCCTTCTCACGTAAGCCCGAAAGGCAGTGCGTGATCGGTATATCCGGTCTTAGTATATTTGATTTAGGTATATGTATATCAAAAAAATTTCATTAATAATGCCTACAGTCGATAGGTGTACAAACCTGTTTGTACACCCGCCATGCTCTGTATTCCCCTCACGTAAGCCTGAAAGGCAATGCATGGGTCATATATCCGGCCTCGGTTTTTTTGAGTTAGGCACATGTAAATATTGTTAATATCAATAAAATTTCAAATAAAGTGAGAGCAAGCAATTGAAATCCAAGCACTATTTTTACTTATTTGATTTGACTTGTTATTTAAAAGAAATGAAAACACCATTTTGAAAAACTTTGATAATCAACTAAGGACCCATTTAATAGTTGCATGATGTTATCAACCGAAATAACTAGCCAAACTAGAGTTTAATTGTGACGATAACTTAATTTTTGTTGGAAGTTTTGATGAGTAAAAGGACTTAAATTTCTTGATAATGACCAGAACTTATATTTAACTTATTCATGTTAATTTGAAAGTAAAATTTTCATTTGTAAATATTTTCATAAACTTGCATTCATGTTTTTGTAAATAAATCTTGCAATTTGGAATTTTTCATGTTGCATTTGGATTTTTGGGTAGTATCCGCTGAAAGCCCTCACGAGACAGCACTCGTCCTACTAGAGACACTTAGAGGTTTAATGACTTGTTGCATACGCTCAATGCAATCGTGCTTCCTACGAAAACAGATTTATCTTAGTTTTTCTTTATTCGAGGATGAATAAAAAGATAAGTGTGGGGGTATTTATTGTGCACGTAAATGTGCATATTTTTACTTCCATATTTAATCTACTTTTATTTTAAATAAATGTCATAATTGGGTGTTTTTACATGTTTAAAACCAAATTTAAAAAATGATTTAAAGTCATAATTCATACATCAATTTGGGAGTAAAATTGTAATTTTGTGCATATATTAATTTTGAGAATATTCACTTGCACATTTTATTTTTGTTTGTAGAAATTTGGATGGAAATATGAAGAGGCCTTCGTGTATTCATGCATGCACAAGAGAAGAAGGCAAATGAAGATGGAAATAAATCAACTCATACATCATGGAGGACCCCACCTACCCACTTACCTTAATCTACAATTAGGAGCCGATGCACACGTTAGTGGAGGTTAAAGTTACATGCACACTTAATGAAGGATTAATTCATGCTAATGATAACTTGGTGGCCACATTTCCTTAAGGGTATTTTAGGAAGCCCCCTAAAATATGGATTAGGGTTTTATGCATGTATAAATAGCCCTCTTATGTTCATGCAATAGATCTTTTAATCACTTATCATATTAAGCAGTTGTATGCCTCAAAATTATATGAAATAAAAAATGGCTTCCTAAGCCCCTTTTTTTCTTGTTCTTCTTTGCTATTATTTTCTTTTATACTTATTTTCATTTATATGCTCTCTTTTCTTTCATGTTAGTAGTGTATATTTATTTATGTAAGTAGATTAATTCTCTTTTTATTTTAATTAGCTCTTACTTTGCTTGTTTTTCTATGTTGAAATTTACAAGTGTTGAAATGATAACACAAATGAGTAGCTAAACCCCTTTAATTTTGGGGTAACGAAGCTCTCTAAAAATTATGTAAATTCAACATGTTGTGTGATTTATGATCTCTTTTATGTTTCATGAAGAGTTTGATTTTGATGTAAGTTTATAAAGTGAATTTGATAGCCTATGTTGTATTCACAAATAGGCTATTCTTATTCAAACATAAACACAACTTACATCATCATTTTATTAATTGATTTTTGATTGTGAAATTAAAGTAGAATCAAAATTTGATGATCTATATTACTAAATAAAATAGTAAATAGATCATACTTAAAATAGCTTTTGCTTTGACTTCATTTTCATTACATTTGATAAGTGGATTTGGTTGTTGTATTATAGTTTGATGGTTTAAGTTATGTTAATTAATAACATAAATAAACCATACTTATGATAAATACATCACTAATTCCACTTAAGATCAAAATAGAGAGATCATATATTATTTTTGTGTTGATTTATGTAAACATGTGAGAGTGGATTTGCCTCTAAATTGTTTTCTAATCTCATATTTTCATTCACTTGTTCTAGCTAATTTTAAATTTTTTAGCTTAAAAACAACTTCAAACTCTTGGTTTAATTTGATTGAGTAGAATTTTAAATCAATACAATTCCCTGCGGATCTACCCGTACTTGCCATGTACTAAAATTGCACGCCATGCGCTTGCGGTTATTTTTATCACTTAATTTTTTGGCGATTTTATATCTCGATAGAAAATTTTGCCGTTATACAATAAAGCGCTTCTAAAGTAAGGGTTAGGGTTTTATAATGGTTGAACTAGAGAGAAAAATGGATCACATCACATATTTTTTCTCACTAAATCTCTACCATCCATCACAAATACTTTTACCCAATTTTGGCCGGCCCCCTATATCTAATGTTTGTTGTCGAAATTTTTCCTCCAACCGCATGGGCTAATAGCCCATTTAAGCCCAAGTAAATATATTTAATTAAATCCAATTTAATTCATTATCAATATCTCATATCGATCGATATATTTATAACTATTATAAATATATATACAACAATATTTATTCCTCAAATCAAATTGAAATTTTATAATTAATATTTCATAAATATTAATTAATTTATAACAATTATAAACTAATTAATCGTTTGGTCTAAAGAGAATTCGTCATTTCGGCCATATGACTTGCGGGTGTAAATTCGGTCAACGATTAACATCGAACTATTCGAATGTTAATGTTCACACGTCACTTAGCAGGTAGTGTGATATTTTGGCCAAATTTATCGCTTACTTAGTTTCGATAAAATCCAATTTCACTTTATTAAGTGTTACCCGACTGTGATATTTATTTACACCAATTCCCTTCGTCAAAACAATTCACTTTGGACTTATGGAATTTAGTAATGGCTAAAATCCCAATATCATCCATTTTCAACTCTATAATCCAAACACAAAGTCCTTGGTTCAATAATAATAATAATAATTAACCGAAATGCTTTAGGCAAAGAATTTGATTTTGAGTTGACTTGAGTTGACCGTGATAAGTATAAAAGAGGAGACGAATCCTCTCTTGAATAGTGCTTCGCTTCTGATACTTCATCTCGATCTAACTATAGTCACTAGATGGAACTCCACGCCATGAATTGACTATAATCAAAGCGGGTTTTTCATATTGAAGATCCATAGTATTCCCAAGTTGATAGAACTATGTAAATTAGTCATATCAATATTTTATGTTTAACCTTATGTAATAACCCGCCTTTTCGATCCTCGAAAGTCAACACTAAACATCCATGGTATTCACATACCGAACATCCAAGTGCCGGAAAGACAGATCGTTGAGGTGAAAGAAAAGGAAAAGACAGAATGGAATCTCACAACGTGACAAGTAATCTGTAATATATCAATGAACTTTACAAAAAGAAAAATTTTATATAAAAATATCAATCAAAGTACAATTATCCAATTATTTGACCCTGGATAGTTATAAAAATTCATCTTTACAATTGCTGATAAATACAAATAAGAAACAAATAGCGAAAGATAAAGAAAATATGGGAGTATGTCTTGGAGCATCCAGCTCGTCTCTTGAAGCTCTAGTGTGGCCGGCTAAATATGGAAAATAATTTCGGGTTGACTCGAGCTTTATACAAAAAATATGCCTGTTTCAGTCTGGTAAAACCAACGTGAGAAACACAATCAAATGGATTTATATTTTTTATAAAACCTTTCAAAATAACGGTATCTCGTAAGACCACGCCGCACATAAACACGGACGAGTTTTTACCTTACGATAACCAAAACATTTCATAGAAAATCTACTGATATTATAATAACGTCTATGGTAAAATAAATGCTAATTATAGCCAAAATTGTTAAATTTATTAAATTCCAGAATAATAGGTTTACCACTAAATCCGTAGAGGCATGTATCGGAGATTGGATTTCCATCAATGACAAGGCTACTGGGGTAATGCTTTCCACAGTACACCTCTAGAAAAATGTACCGAGGGCATCACATAGACCCCCTACAAATCAGAGCCGACCTGCCCCTCAAACATGACTAGTCGGCTTATATCATTCCCTGGGACCAAGGCTCAAAACAATGTGCACCACCCATGGCCCCACTTCCGCATATACCAAATCCATAAATATCGATTTTAGATCGAGGAATGACTGCTCCTAATGGTAGCAAACCATATAGCTCTGAAGCATATCCGATGTTTTAGTCATTACCCGGTTGTGTGGCTTGTGAGCTCATGAATACCTTTTTCCTATCTTAGCAATTCCTACTTAGAATGCTAAAACTGCCTTCCAAGCTCAATGCAATGTCATCATTCGTCCATACAAGTCATTCAGGATATAAACAAACCAAAGACACTACTTCTACTACATCCATTTTGAAATCACCCTCAGGATTAGTAGCAAGTAGCCCTTGCACTTCAAAGAGCTCCATCTTCGATTTCATTATTTTCGAGATGTCTACAATACGACACTTGAGTTAGTTCAAAGTGGTTTTCAGATAATTCATGATTATCCGCTCCCAGTCTCTTCGAACCAACATTCGATGGTTTTGGGTAAAATCAACCTCCGTTCTTTCAAAAATAATCCGACAATACATAAGAGCAGAGATCACCTCCTAACCATTCAAGTGTACAGATTTCCTTATCATTTGTACGAGGAGAACAAAACGAGATTTATATGTACGATATAACATCATCGAAGATGACTGTGCCATATAACTCACGTGTTTCTCCTAGATATTTCCGGAGTTATAATTTTAGCCAAGATCGGTTATTTAACTATCAAATAACAAGCAATCAATCGTGGATTTAATTCCATATGGAATCCACTAAGCCTCTATAAATAAATCTTTCAATTATTAAATCTCTTTCAATTATTTGATTCAAAATACCTTCACAAAAGATATATTCACAAACCCTTATACTCTTCCTAATACTTACGAAAATATTCATATACTTATCTCAACGGTATAAGTATATATCAAACCATTATATCTTTAATACTTAGTAAATATCCATATACTTATCACAACGGTATAAGTATATTAATAAAAACTTGAGGAAGATTTCCTCTTTTCCAAAAGTTATATTTAAATGGGCCAAAAGGAATGTTATTAAAAATATTTCTACTATAGACCAAACCACTTATCCTCCGTTGTTAAGTATGGAAAGAATGTTTCCATACCACCATAATTAAGAAGGATTAATTATCAAAATCAAAACTTATTTATTTTTATAAAATTCTCTTTTTATAAGCCCATTTCATATTTAAAAATCCTTTTATAAATCCCAAAAATATATACAAAACTTCTTTTACAAGTCTCTAAAATGATTTGTAAACTCCTTTACCAAATATCGTTTGATATCTCCTTTACAAAATAACATTTGTTAATCTCCATAAATAAGTCCTTTTTACTAAGTGTAATCCTTTTTATAAAACAATTCATCATTCTTAAACACCTTTATCCAATTAATTATTTACTTCTAAACATCAAACATATTTAATTAATTTACTTTAATACAACATTAATAAGATAAGTAATTAACCTTAAACACATCATTAATTAAATAGCTAATTAACTTAAAACAAGACTACACCAATTAACTAACACATTAACAATATAATTAAATAACTTAAATATTATTAATGATATAATTAAATAACTTACTTTAAAACATCATGCATAAACACTTAACCTCAAATTTTTATACAATTGAAGTTATTTAAATCCTTAACTTTACAAATTCGAAAAGAGGCTTAGCGATAACAATGGTACTAAATCAAGTTACCATTTAATTCAATTTGACTTTTCAAATCACATAACTATTATTTACATAGTCAACATGTATGTAAATTAAATCCATAATTAACCACCAATGGTTAAAACATTTCTTTTCCCAATATTAATTAACTGGCATATGAATAAATTTCCAAATTAATATAATAGCAAAACGGGAATTTATTCTGCTAAACAGATGTCATCAATAATCCAATCAATATAGTCATAGCAAAACAGAGAGTTATTCCGCTAAACAAATGTCATCAGTAATCTATTCCATATTTGTTTGGTGACTTAAAGGCATAGACAAAGAGAATCCCTTGTATTTAAACCATTCTTTGAAAAAGAAGACTGCTTTTTGAACAAACCACTCCGTGGAAATAAAATAATTATAAATAAAACCTTTATTTTACAATAATTAAATTTTAATTTAATATTAATTAAATCTTAATTATATTTTACTTAATCTTAAATTAATTAATAATTAAGAAATAATTAACCATGCATGATAATTAATTAATAAATAACCTTGATTAATTAATAGTTAATTAATAATTAAACCTTACTTAAATAATAATTAATTAAATAATTAACCTTTACTAAATCAATAAATTAATTAACCTTTACTCAATTAATTAATAATTATTATATTACTTAATTAATAATTGAAGTACTAATAACTTTCACCTGATTAGTGATTAAATACTAACTATCTTTACTTAATTAATTAATTAATTAATCGAATAATCATTAAAACTAAATTAATTAATAAGTAAACCTTTTAAATACTTATGATATGTTTGAAGAACTTTTCCCAAAATATTTAAGATGAAAACACCTTTTAGTTTGCAAAAATTGTCTGTTTCCACGAAGTGCATCCATAGCGACTATCGCTATGGATACCATAACTTTATACTAGTTTAATATACCAAATAGCCTTCAAGACTTTACCCTATTATGTTTTAACTTTATAAACTTCGTAAAAGAGTTTTTGGAAACTAAAATTAAAGTTTAAAACTCATAAACTTTTCTAGGAAAACACTTGAGTAAAAATAAGTTTAAAGCAAAGGATCTCAATATCGCAAACAAGCAACTTTAAGTGCTAACTTCATTTTAGCATACAATAGCTAACACATAATCTCAAACACTTATACACATGTCAGCCATCATACACAAAATAAAAATCATCACTTTTCATAATTTCCCAACAACCAAATTGTATTTCCAAGTTCACAACCAAACAATATATATAATCTCAAATATATAAAGCATCAACACGATATATTTTCAAACATGATCAACACAACTATTAATAATAACATAAAATTTAAACTTATTTAAAACTGTGTGTTTTACTGACCAAAGCTTAACCAAATCAACTAGAACCAACACTACTACTTGGATTGGCCTTATATCTTGGATTTACATTGCAAAAGACTTGATTTTTGCCTAAGGAAGTGACTTTTTAGTTCGGCCTTGAGGGGGAAAGGGCTCAGCCATGGGGCTTTTGTTGTATTTTTTGGTTTTTTTGGAAAGAGAGGATGTGTAGAGGAGGTAAGAGGTATATTTTAGCTTGGTTTAGAGATTTAAAAATGGAAAAGATAGGATTTTTGAATTTTAAAAACTTTGGAAGCCACTAAAATGTTTTAGAGCTTAAAAAGGAAGAGGATGAAGTTTTGAAAATAAGAAACGAAATGGAAAAAGAGAGAGAGAGAGAGAGAAAATAAGAAACTGTTTTTATACAAAGTGAAATAAACATATTACCTAAATACGTTTTAAGAACATACCCTCCATTCATTTTGTGCCACCTCATCACCACCTCCCCATCACTACCTCCACACGCAAGGAATCAAGAACCCCTCTTTGACCACCATTTTTCCCCTTCCATGTACTATAATGTTATGTGATGATGTGACATTACATCTTATCTTACTTTTATTTAAAATTTTGGACAAAAGTTACATCTCCCTTTATATTTACTTAAGTGAATATATTTTTACCATATTATTATTAACCATACTTATGTTAATGTTATATGTATGCATATAGGTTTACTAAAATTTACACAACATTTCTGATAAGGTTTTGATGGAGAAAACTCGAAAATTCGAAAAACGATTTCTGGTCTCATTTTCAATTTTTCTTCGAACTAATTATATTTTAAACCCATTTTGAAAAACATTTCACCATCATTAGTTATTCATTAAAAGAGGGTATTTTAATAATTAAAACTATTAATTTAATATTTAAAATAATTAAATATTCACAAATCAAAATGATGAAATTTCGGGTTGTTACATTCTTCCCCCTTAAAAGAATTTCGACCTCGAAATTTCACCTTATGAACAACCAATACTATTCATAATCCATATGATGTTCATAGGCCATACATATGCAAAGTTTGATTTGATTTCTACTCGAATACATACCTTTACTTTCGAACTAGTATCGCTCACTTGGTTCTCTAGTGCGGACTCTAATCGGCTTCTTGATGAGAAAACTCCGTTCACCTTACATAGCAATATATTATGATAGAAAACTTTGGTTCCATATCAAAAACTCTCACCAAGTGTTCACCGTCAAGAATCGAGTGATAGATCCTTATTTGGAATGGTGTGAAACACCTCAAAGTCATATACTCGAATCTTGGATCAAAAACTATGTGAAAAGGAGAAATGATCTACGTACAACTTATGTACTTATCCTTATTGGTTCTCACTAATACTAATTCTTTTTTTTCTTATTAAAATTATTTATGAAAATATTTATTAAAAACTAAACTTAAGCTTATTAACATTTTCTAACTTGAGTTCATATCTGTATAATACTCTTTTAAATGCTAAGCGTATACATAAAAAATCAGATTTGTTTAACTTAATCAAGATGTTCAACAAATTTAAAACTTTTTTTAACTTTCTACCTCTTCAAATTTATAAGTTACATAAACTTATTTTCTTATATCTTCATAAACACTCAATTTCAATTTCGATATCTATCCGGAAGTTCCTAACTGTCCAAAATCATCAAAAATTCCATTTCATTTTAACAAATGTAAACTACTAAACAACTTTCCATAAGAAGATGCACAATCAACCTACCCTAATGCACAAGTTACATGAGTCCATAATATAATTTAATAGAAAAATTAAGAACTAAATATCCGGGTTTATTTTCAAATCAATTTGAACTTATAATATATATATAACTTTAGTATATCAGAACATCCTTTCAGGATTTATAAATCAAGATTTGTTTTACAAAGACAACTTGAAGCTAAACTGCTATGATTGCATTTCCCCCACTTAGAAACTAAAAACTGAACACTGATGATGTTGTAGTCATCATCAGAATTATTTTTCACTGACAGAAGTGAGTTCAGTGCGGAGATTCCCGAATAGGTCAACCTTTCGAACTGATGCTGAATCCATGGGCAGGCAAGAGACAAAATCGAAGAATTTCATGGGAATCCTACAAGATCAGTTCGATAAATTTTGCAAAACTTTTCACTCAAGATCTCTTACGAGAAAAAGATAATGTTCATCTAAATTGGGAAAGAATCAATCGAAAAAGTAAGAATCGAAATTGATCGATATCTTTCTCGAAACAGACAAAAAGAAAGATGAAACATAAATCCTTTCCATCTCCTTAAAAATCCCTTAGAAATATTTCTATTCATAAATACTTTCAAATAATAATATTATTATTCTTCTCGAATCTTGAAAACTATTTTTCTAAAGCACCGGGATTCAAGTCCTTAAATTCTTTACTTAAATCCTTTTTATTTATAAGCCACATTCTTATAAACCAATTTTATAAAATCAACTTCTTATAGAAAATCATTTCTCAAATATTTATTCCTAGAATATTCTATCTTTTTTTCTAATAAATATCTTTTATTAAAATCCAATTTTAATCCAACAGTAACATCCAACGCTTTATAGTCAAATTATGAAACTTAATTCACAAGGCGTTCGTTTTAATGTTCCCACATTTTATCCACCCAACCCATGTTGTAAAAAGATAAATTTCTTACAAATCAACAAACAATGGCCAATGCCCCAAAACTGGACGAGGATGACTAATCAAATCCTAAATGATAATAATTTAATATTATCATTTCCTAACAAGAAAACACATCAAAAATAACTATATTAATTCTTTTGAATATCATTCCTGTATATAAAATATAATCCTAGGTAAAATTATTTCATTTACCAATTTCAAAATAATATTGTGTTGGTTGGCCTTGTTTAAGTGTTTAGGAATCCCTATCGATAACGTTGGTCAAACGATCGACCAAAATTCATTAAACACTCAACAGATCAGTTAACATAATATAAAACATTTTTATAGCAGCAAATATGCGCTCTTATACATATACGAGGAAATTCATTCTAGGGTGTTACTAACCCTATCTATAATGAGTTTACCCCACCGAAGCCAAGGTTCTCGCTTAACCTTCAGCTCTGATACCACGTGTAACAACCAGTCTTTTCGATCCTCAGAAGTCGATAATAATACATCCACGGTATTCATGTACCGAACATCCAAGTGCCGGAAAGACAGATCGTTGGGGTGAAAGAAAAATAAAAGAAAGTACAGAATCTCACAATGATGCGAGTAATCTATAATATACTAAAGAACTTTACAAAAAGAAAACTTTTATATACAAATATGAATCAGAGTACAATTATCCTATCATTAGACTTTGGACATTTATAACAACTTGTCCTTACAATTGCTGATAAGAACAGACAAGAAACAAACAGCGAAAGATAAAGAAAATATGGAAGTATGTCTTGGGGGAATCCAACTTGTCACCTGAAGCTCCATAGTGTCTAGCTAAATCTAGAAAATATGCTCGGGCTGACCCGAGCATTATAAGAAAAATACAGCCGGATTAGTGTGGTAAAACCAGCATTAGAAACACAATCAAATGGATTTTTAATGTTTTATAAAACCTTTTAAAACAAATGTATCTCATAAGACCATGCCGCACATAAACACGGACGTGTTTTTACCTTACGATAACCAAAACATTTCATATGAACTCTTCTGATATTATAATAATGTCTATGGTAAAATAAATATTTACCACAGCCAAAATTGTTACATTAATTAAATTCCAACATAACAGGTTTACAACTAAATCCGTACGGGCACGTATTGGAGACTGGATTTCCATCAATGACAAGACTACTGGAGTACAACAGCCATGGTACACCTCTAGAAAAATGTACCGAGGTTCTTACATGGACCCACTGTGAATCAGAGCCGGCCTGCCCCTAGAACATGATAAGCCAGATTACATCATTCCTTAGGACCAAGGCTCAAAACAATGTGCAGCAGCCAAGGCCCACTTTCGCGTGCATACCTAGTCCATAAATATCGATTCTAGATCGAGGAATGACTGCTCCTAATGGTAGCGAATCACATAGCTCAGAAGCATATCCCCTGTTTTAGTCATTACCGGGTTGTGAGGTCATGATTACTCTTTTCCTTTCTTAGCAATTCCCACTTGGAATGCTAACACTGCCTTCCAGGCACAATGTAATGCCAGCATTCGTCCATACAAGTTATTCAGCATATGAACAAACCAAAGGCACTACTCTACTACGTCCATTTTGAAATCACCCTCAGGATGGGTAGCAAGTAGCCCTTGTAGTTCAAAGAGCTCCATCATCGATTCAATCATTTTCAAGATGTCTATAATACGACGCTTGAGTTGGTGCGAAGTGGTTTTCGGATAATTCATACTTATCCGATCCTGATCTCTTCGAACCAACATTCGATTGGTTTCGGTGAACTCAACCTCGGTTCTTTCAGAGATAATTTGACAATACATAAGAGCAGAGATCACCTCCTAACTTTTAAGTAGACGGATTTCCTTATCATTTGTCCTAAGAGAACAAAATGAGATTTTATGCACAATACAACATCATCGAAGATGACTGTGCCACTTACGTGTTTCTCCTAGATATTTCCAGAGTTATATTTTTTGTCAACGTTTTCAAAGCTACTAGATGGAAGAATGAAAGAGGAAAATTGATGTTAAGAATTCTTAAGAAGTCTCTATATCTCATTTGGATGGAGTAGAACATTAGTGTATTTAAAGGTTAATCCACCTCTAAACATTTAATGGTCCTTTCTATAATTAGATCCATGTAGCTCTAGATTTCCTTTTGGGATGATTGTTATGGCTTGTTGGTGTGTTTGTTGTATCGTTTTGTAACAATTTTTGTTTTTTCAATAAAATGGTAGGGGTCCATTCAACCCCGCTGGCTTTGCAAAAAAAAAAGATTTGATAATCGGTTATTTAACTATCAAATAACAAGCAATCAATCATGGATTTAATTCCATATGGGATCCATTAAGCCTCTATAAATAAATCTTTCAATTATTAAATTTTCTTTCAATTATTTGAATCAAAATACCTTCATAAAAGATATTTCACAAACCCCTTACACTTATTCCAATAGTTGAGAAAACATTCATATACTTATCTCAATGGTATAAGTAAATTTCAAACCATTATATCTTCAATACTTAGAAAATATTCATATACTTATCTCAACGGTATAAGTATATTAACAAAAACTTGAGGAAAATTTCCTCTTTTACAAAATCATATTTAAATGGGTCAAAATAAATATGATTTAAATTAGTTCTTACTATAAACCAAACCACTTATCCTTCGATGTTAAGTATGGAGAGAATGTTTCCATACCACCATAATTAAGAAGGATTAATTATCAAAATCAAAACTTATTCCTTTTTAAAAAATTCTCTTTTTATAGGTCCATTTCATATTTACAAATCCTTTTATAATTCTCCAAATAAATTTAAAAAATTTCTTTTACTAATCTCTATAATGATTTATAAACTCCTTATATACTACTTTACCAAATATTGTTTAAAATCTCCTTTACAAATAACATTTGTAAATCTCCATAAATAAATCCTCTTTGCTAAGTATAATCCTTTTAAAAAACAATTCATCATTTTTAAACACCTTTATCCACTCAATTAATTACTTTTAAACATAAAAAATAATTAATTAATTAACTTTAAAACAACATTAATTAATTAATTAACTTTAAATGCATCGTTAATTAAATAGTTAATTAACTTAAAACAAGACTAAACGAATTAACTAACACGTTAATAATATAGTTAAATAACTTAAAATATCATTAATAATAAAATTAAATAACTTTAAACATCTTTATTAAAATAATTAAATAACTTACTTTTATACATCATTTAGAAACACTTAACTTCATATTGTTATACAATTGAAGTTATTCAAATCCATAGCTTTACAAATTCGGAGAGAGGCTTAGTGACCCCAATTTTACTAAATCAAGTTACCATTTACTTCAATTTGACGTTTGAAGTCACATAACTATTATTTACATAGGAAACATGTATGTAATTCAAATCCATAATTAACCACCGATGGTTAACACATTACTTTTCTCAATATTAATTAAATGGCGTATGAATAAATTTCTAACTTAATATAATAGTAGAATGAGGATTTATTCTACTAAACATATGTCATCAATAATCTATTCCATATCTGTTTGGCTACTTAAAGGCACAGACAAAAAGAATCTCTTGTATTTAAACCATTCTTTGAAAAAGAAAACTGCTTTTCGAACAAACCGATCATTGGAAATAAAATAATTAAAAATAAAACCTTTATTTTATAATAATTAAATCTTAATTATATTTTTACTTAATCTTAACTTAATTACTAATTAAGAAATGATTAACCCTACCTGATATTTAATTAATAATTAACCTTGATTAATTAATAGTTAACTAATAATTAAACCTTACTTAAATAATAACTAGTTAAATAATTAACCTTTACTAATCAGTAAATTATATAACCTTTACTTAATTAATAAATTAATAAACCTTTACTTAATTAATTAATAATTATTATCTTACTTAATTAATAAATTAAGTACTAATTTCTTTCACTTGATTAGTGATTAAATACTAATTATCTTTACTTAATTAATTAAATATCCTTAACTCTTAATTAATAAGTAATAATTACCTTTTAAATACTTAAGATGTGTTTGAAGAACTTTTCCAAAATGTTCAAGATGAAAACACCTTTTAGTTTGCAAAAAGTGTACGTTTCCATGAACTGCATCATTACTATGGATACCATAACTTTAAACTAGTTTAATATACTAAATAGCCTTCAAGACTTTACCCTTTTATGTTTTAACTTACTTTGTAAACTTTGTATAAGAGTTTTGGAAACTAAAAATAAAGTTTAAAACTCATGAACTTTTCTAGGAAAACACTTAAATAAAAATAAGTTTAAAACAAAGAATCTCGATGTCGTAAACAAGCAACTTTAAGTGTTAACTTCATTTTAGCATACAATAACTAATACATAAGCTCAAACACTTATACACATGTCAACCATCATACACAAAGTAAAAATCGTTACTTTCCATCATCTCTCATCCAAATTATTCCAAGTTCACAACCAAATAATATATATAATCTCAAATAACACAATATATTTTCAACCAAGATCAACACAACTATTAGCAAGAACATAAAGTTTAAAACTTGTTAAAAAATGCGAGCTTTACTTACCAAAACTTAACTAAATCGACTTAAACTAACACTATAACTTGGATCGGACTTAGATCTTTGATTTACTTTGTAAAAGACTTGATTTTTGCCTAGGGAAGTGACTTTTTGGTTCGGCCTTGAGGGGGAAAAAGCTCAGCCATAGGGCGTTTTGGGTGTTCTTGGGTTTGATTTGGAAAGAGAGGATGTGCAGAGGAGGTAAGAGGTATATTTGAGCTTGGTTTAGGGATTTAAAAATGGAAAAGATAGGATTTTTGAATTTAAAATTTTTGGAAGCCATTAAAATGTTTTAGAGCTTAGAAAGAAGGAGGATGAGGTTTGGAAAATAATTAATGAAATGGAAAAATGAGAGAGAAAAATATGAAATTGTTTTGATACAAAACGAAATAAAAAATTACCTAAATACCCTTTAAGAACATACCCTCCATTCATTTTGTGTCACCTCATCATTGTCTCCGCTTCACTACCCCCACACGCAAGGCATCACGAACCCCCCTTTAACCAGCATGTTTTTCCCTTCCATGTACTATGATGTATGTGATAATGTGACATTACATCTTATCTTACTTTTATTTAAAATTTTGGATAAAAGTCACATCTCTCTTTATATTTACTTAAGTGAAATATTTTTACCATATTATTACTAACCATACTTATGTTAATATTATATGTTTGGATATAGATTTACTAAATATGCACAACATTTTCGATAACTTTTTGACGACGAAAATCGGAAATTCAAAAACGATTTCCTGTCACATTTTCAATTTTTCATCGAACTAATTATTTTTGCAAACCCATTTTAAAAAACATTTCACCATCATTAGTCACTAATTAAAACAGGGTATTTTAATTATTAAAACCATTAACTTAATATTTAAAATGAATTTAAATTCACAAATCAAAGTGATAAAATTTCGGTTCATTACACCTTAGTTATATTAGCTAACAAAAAACTATTGAGTGAGTCATTCCATAATTATCCAATAACTATCAGTACGCAACCCCTTAGTGCTTCCAACAGCCATGAGTAATGCACTGTCTAATATTTGGAGAGTGTTACGTACTCTAGTCTCAATTTATACATCGATATCCAATGTCGATGCATCTTGACCAGGAACATTTAAAATGGTATATTTGTTTTCATTGTGATAAATTACTCACGGTTATAACACTTTGTAATTACTGTCACAAAACATACCAGTTATGGATTTTCAATTAAATATACTTTTAATTAAATTAATTAATTCAACCACTTTATTTCAAGTATATAATAGAAAAAAATACCTTTGATTTCGAACAAGATTGGTTATTGAGTTGAATATATGTAACAAATTACATAGTTGCTCCTAGGGCATACCCCTAACTCTATCAATCTCCCACTTGCACTTGGGGTCAATTAATCTTATTCCAACTTCTTCAATCGGCTTCCTCAAAACCAATCGGGTCAGTCCCTCGATGAGTGGGTAGACTATCATATTTTAATTATCTACTTTATCAATCAACTCTCTCTAATGCCGATAAACTACCTTTATCATGTGGGACGATTCAGAGTATGTCTCTTGACTTCTTGCGAATTCAAAGTTCTATTATGAACTATATAGTGACATTAATAACAATTTCGTGGGATTCACAACATTTGGAATCACCTTCGGCTCGGTTATAAATTTGGGCATTTATATTTATATACATTTCTTTATTGTTGATTCAAGGCGATGTACTTAGCCTTTTCCATTGAATCGGCTACAGTCTTTCATTTGGAACATTTGCAACTAAAATATTCTTAACTTGAATTCATTATTGACATATCATACTCAATATCACTTATGAAACTTTGTGTCCGAACACTTCTTTACAAGGATTTCGTTGTTTCTACAAACAATTCTCTAAGTGTTTCATAAATACACGAAAACACTCTAAACTACCATTTAGTGATATCAATTTGGATTTAATATTTTCTTCATGTATCAAATACATGAACAAATCATGATATCGTAGACAACATATGTATACCCCATAAATTTTATGATTAGTTGTTTAATTAATTAATTAGTTAATTAGGCTCCAAAAATAGTATTTTTGAAAATGATGGAATTTGATCATGAAACTTGCACCATTGCGTTCATCGTGAAATTCCGAGGAACTTTCATATTTGGAGTATTGCGATCAAAGTCTAAACGAAGAAGTTACAAACTGTTAGCACCAAAATTGGTCACTAACCCCCTTTAGAAAGATTGTGTAGAGAGATAAATGAAGAAGATAAATTAAGACAGGGAGATATATACTAAATTAACAATAGAAATCTAGAACACCGGGTTTATAGTGGTTCGGCGTAACTGCCTACGTCCACTTTGAGTTTTAGTCTTTATTGCTTTACTTGATAATCGATTACAGATACAATCCGTACACCAATTACTTGGATACAATTTCTAAGTAAAAAAGTTGAGTCTAGAAAGCGGCAGAGTCTTCCTAGTGTTCTCCCAAAAAAGGTCCCTTTCACTGTGCCCCTTCCTCTCTATTTATAGACGAAGATGGGTTAGACTTCCCTGGTGGGCCTAGTGGCAAGATACCTTGGCCCAAAACAAGTAACTTCTGTGTGCCGATCCATGAATGCCAAGCGGCGAATGCCGAACGGCAAATACCGAGCAGTGTCTATAAGCCGAATGGGGCAGTACGTTGCGTGAAATGTGTTGGCCGAACGAGCTCCGATGTCGATCGAGGGGAGATGCCGAACGAGGCTGAATGTCGGTCGAGACATGAATGCCGATCGAGACCTGAATGCCGATCGGGGCATGAATGCCGATCGAGACCCCGATGCCGATTGAGGGAGGGAATGCCGAACGAGGTTGAATGCCGATCGAGGCTAAATGCCAAACAAACATGCTGTAACAGATGACACTCAATGCCGAACGAGGTTTGGATGCCGAACGATGTGGAATGATGAACGAGCCTGAGTGTCGGTCGAAGCTTGAATGCCGAACGAACCAGTTGTGCCGAACGTCCCCGGATGTCGAACGAGCTTGAGTGTCGACCGTCCCAGTTGTGCCGAACATCCCTGGATACCGAACGAGCTTGAGTGCCGATCGACCCATTTGTGCCGGACGTCCTTGGATGCCGAACGTGATTGAATGCCAATCGACCCAGTTGCCTTATCAAACCTCCAGGTAACACTTGCCCCCCAAAGTGCATCATGTGGTCGAGCGTGATGAGCTTTGAATCACGAGTCCTCCGTGCTTCGCTTCGAGCCTTGGCTTAGTCTTCTCGATAGTATTTTCTCTTGAATAAGGATTGAGGCAATGTATGTCGAACGACATGCTGATGCCGAACGACATACAAATGCTGAGCGACAGAGATGATGCCGAACGAGGGATGTGCTTTGACCGGTTCTACCAGTCATGGTCCCTTCGACTTCCTTTCTTCCCCCTATAAAGGTCGGCACTTCCTTTCTTCTTCTCTTTTCTTACTTTTACCGTTACTATCCTGTGCTTACGAACCTTGCTTTTTAACAGACTCCAAAGAATTGACCACCCTTCCCTCCTCGAACATTGTACGTTGCCTCCCTTCTTTCCCAAATCAATCGAAACTAATTTAAATCGCACTCCTTACTCCAGAATTCCCCCAAGTTTCGAGCCATTTACTAGGTAATGACCCGTCTCTTTAAACACTTACCCCTGGTTAATAAACTTAGCACGAGATTCAAGTTCGTGAATCTCTGTACAACCGTGGCCAATAGGAGTCGCGTGGATGAGGGAAACGAATCGTGATTAGGATACGTTCTAAGGCTAGGTGGTGTGGAAAAAGAGGTCAGAGGTACGTGAAGGAGGGAGTTAGTGGAAATGTACTGCTGTGGTTCGGCATGGTTCCTCCATGCCGAACGAGGTTGGAGGGAAGAGTAGAGGAGGAGTAGGAATTGGCTAGAATGCCGATCGACATAGCCTGGTATGACTTGCTGAACGAGTCGACCATGTCGTTCGGTAGGGATGGAGGAAAAGGATAAAATTGTTGTTAAGTACGGGGTTCCGAGCGTTGCGGCTCGGCGTAACTTCGGTTCGGCATGATTCGTCGCATGCCGAACGGTAGAGTTGATAAGTGGAAGAGTGTCGTTGTTGAGAGTAGAATGCCGAATGATGCGGCTCGGCATGTAGGTGGTTCGGCATGACTCCCTTATGCCGAACGGTGGAGAAGACAGATGGAAGTATGGAAGGCCGAGTGATGCGGCTCGGCATGTAGTGGTTCGGCATGGCTCCCTTATGCCGAACGGTGGGGATGACAGTTGGAAGCATGGAAGGTCGAGCGATGCGGCTCAGCGTGATTGTGGTTCGGCACGCCTTGCCGGATGCCAAACGGCAATGGTGGGTGATAGAGGAGTTGTGCACAACAGTAATGCTAGTTGAACCTAACGCACAGTTGACCTAACACATCCCATGCCTGAACATATGTTAATGAACAAGGACGGACTTAAACAATAAAGCATATCGAATAATCCGGACTGATAACTTCTTTATTTTTAAACAACTGAAAACTTGGACTTAATCCTGCTTAATATCTAATAACCTTTCAAATGCAGTGATTATGTCGAGTTCAAAATATAAACCGTCTTACGACAAGCCTTCGTAAACGGTCAGCGATGACGGTCTTCGAAGTCGATAATTCAAAACTCATACTTATTTCCTAAATCCATCATCTTTTCACTGCTTGGCACTTATATCTGAATAATCGCACTAGTTCACACACCACACAAGGGGGAATATTTATGTTGTTAAGTCTAATGTTAAGTGTTTTTCAAGTATAGATCAAACAGGTGCTTTGTCAGATTTAATCTTTATCAGAGATGTCAAGAAAATCTAGCTCTACTACGATCTCGGATAGACCTGGGCCATCCTCTCGACAAGAAGTTATAGGAACCTCAAACCCGTCAACCACCCCTGCTCAAGACTTACCAAGTCCTGCAACGGCGTCTGTCGACTTGGCTCCCGACGCTCTGGAGGCAGCAATTTTCTTAGACGACTCGTTTGATTCACAGGCCTCAAAGATTAATGAAAGTACACTCCGTCGGATATGATCTGTCCATGGAATCCCCTTCGATGACGTGTTAGTTCTATCAGGGCATGTCGTTCGCACTTGCCCCCAGTCGGCTATACAGCCTATAACAAGTTCATGTGCTGGGTCGGTAGCGTTCCACCATTCAATTCCTTTCTTCGCGACGTGCTACAATATATCGAGATTGCCCCCTCACAATTACATCCAAATAGCCATGCATTCATATATGGGACTTGCATCCTCTTCATGAGTGTCCTTTTCAGGCTTCCTACTTCCGGCGATATTCGTTATATCTACCGCTTCAAGAGACGGTCGGACAGCCCATCTTTTATATTTCTAGAGCCACATAGTAAATGCCAAATCTTGATCGGGGCATGGAGCAAATTTTCCTAGTACAAGCAAGAGTGGTTCTATGTGCGTTGTCCTCTCGATTTCGCCAGGAGATGGGTAGAAGGAAGTAAGTTCATTTTCTAGATCAACACTTGAATTTGGCAAAATTTGCATCTTTTCTGACTCTTTATCCACTTTTTAAGGTATCAATCCACGTCCTGAAGGTTCCGGATACTCTGAAGCTGTTGCAACTATCCGGGCCCTCCCCGCAGAAGATCGGGACATTAGATCTCTCATTTCGAATGAGTCACTTATGAAGTTCGGGCTGCTGGCGGAAGGTCGCCGAATAAGCCTTCCCGAAGGTGTCACTCTATCCAGACCTGCTTCGAGCAAAGGAAAAAAGCAGGCCGGGCCTTCAGCACATAATGCCCCTGACACACCAGAAGAGGGAGAAATTAGAGAAGGCAAGACGCCCGAAGTACCGAGTGAAAATGTTAGTCCCACTCAGGACTCGATAGTCGAAGTCCACGATATTGAGACATCATCTTCCCCTTCCAAGGGAAAGAAGAAATTGACCTATAAGTTGAGGAGGAAGAAAGTGGATGGAACTTCTAAAGTTACTCTTATTCCAGAGGAGAGAGAACCTTCCCCCCAACCCTTAGAAAGTTCACTGAAAGGTCTATCGAACCTCACCGTCCCTGATGATCTGCTCAATTATGGTTTCGACGACTCAAAGGCGCTTAAGCTTCATTCGCCCGCCGGAGGCAATGCAGGCGCTCAAGCTCATGTCCAGGGAGAAAAAACTCCTATTAGTAAAGATAAAGAAACCGGTCCATCGGAGGGAACACTAGGACACACACGGACATGTGCACTTCACCCTACACTTCAATTTCATCCATCACCCTGATCTTTTCTAACCTATCGTTATTCTCATTCTATGCAGGTGACATGGGACGCAGCCACAGAAGCGATCATCTTCGCGGCTCATCCATTTTTCATCATTCTGGCCGGGATTCGGGCACCGGCAAGCGCCGAGACAGAGATGACTCCGGAGACCGAGACAATCGCCCCCGAGAATCGACTTATCGAAGGAAATCATATACTCAGTCTTCATATTCCCTTGATCTTCCTTATCAATCAGAGGAAGACAGAGAGAAGTCTTCGCAGAAAGGGTCTCAATCTGAAGTTCCCCGTGATCAACACTCTGGTTCTTCAAGCACTCGGCAGTCTCGGGAACATCGTAAGAAAATGGAACTTTCAAACCTACCTCCCCCTGTTCCTACAGCGGACCCGACGATATCGGAGAAGCTAGCCGAGCTTAAAGTTAAATTCCCCAAAATCTACTTTGATGGTCTGAAGTTCCTTCCAGCGATCCATCACATCTCGGGGCATGTCAAGCAGAGTGCCATCACTTGCGACAACGACGTCTATGTCCAACATGACGCGTTTGTCCATCTAGTTGAAAAAGTCTCGGAAGTCTCTATCGAGCGTCAACAGGAAATCGACCGCCTGAATCTTGAACCTATTTTCGATAAAGACATTATCAAAAATCAGGATGAAGAGCTCACTTCGTACAAATCCCAACTCGAGGCTGTCGAACAAAGTGATAAAGATACTGCGGAGGCCATCACTCGTCTAGAGATGACTCATAAAAAGGAACTTGACGAAGCGGTCCAACGCTGTGGGGCACTGGCTTTCGAAAAGGACTCTGTTCAAAAAGAAAGGGATGCACTCGCCCTGCAGGTTAAAGAGTTGATAGCTGAATACAACGCCCGTGTTCTCATGCATCGGGACTTGACTTTTCTTGGCGAGGGCTATCTCGAATCTCTAGCCAAGGCATGGGAAACTTTAATAAAGATTAGAAAGGTGGACTCGGGTATCAAGGAGGTTGATGAGGATGCTTTAGTAAAAGAGTTTCTCAGGGGGAACGAGCCTTCAGACTTGTCTGCAACAATGGCCCTCTTTGGCAAAGGCTCTTCTCCATCAAAGGGGAAAAATGACATGGTTGGTCCGTCTGGAACCGGGCCTTCAGTTCCTCCTCCTACTCAATCGGCTGAACGGCCAGTACTTATCCATTCGAACAACACGCTGGTCATGATCCGGAAGACCCCGGCCTCGGCATTCATGTGTTATCTCCCATTCTAGAGGGTGAGACTCCTCGGACGGTCGAAAGCCAGCAAGAGACCGGTATATAACTCTTTTTCCTAAAGTTCGAAGAACCGTCTTGTATTCTAATGTTCGTCTTTTGTGTTTTTATGCAGGCCGCTCCGATCCTGAACCAACTCTAAGGAGCGATGATGCCAAGGAGGAGATGGGGAAAGCGAGCGATGCTACTCACGCGGGAGTAACCCCCAGTCCTGATGCTCAGGTGATTGGGGCGCTTGACGAGGATAAGTCTGAAACTTCATCCCCCATCGAAGGAAGCTATGAAATTGAAATTACGGGCGCCTCAGGACACACTTCGAAAGTGAGCATGAAGGAGCAACTTGCGGAAGAGAAAAAGAAGAAAGTTGAGATCAAGGTTGAGTCCCAAGTAGTAGAACTTGACGACCCGTTGAACAGGCCTCTAAAAGACATTCTTCCTGGCAAGTCCAAACCACTGGATGTTCCTCCTCCCACTCCTGACACCGTTTCTCTGGCTAGCAAAACGTCCAAGAGAAAGCGTGTGGGGGAGGAGTCGTCTGAGAAAACAAAGGAAGAAAAGAAGCTAAAGAAATCGAAGAAGTAGCCACCATACTCGTTCAACGAGGGTTAGCTTAGATCATGTAACTGCTTTTACTTATTTATTTTCGTAGTCAATGTAGACAGACTTTTGACTCCGAGTTTTGGAGGAGTGGTTGTATAACCCCATTTTGGCTTAATGAATAAAGTTTAGTTTTTTTGTCTTTCAAATGACTTCTGCTTTTTAGCTTTCTGTATAACTGTGGTCGAAACTCAAGTTCTTGTGAGTTACATAAATTCCCAATCCACTTTCACATTGCTCGGAGATTCTTTGGAATTGTACATCTTTTATTTCACATTTCTGGTACTTAGAATATTTTTTAATCCACACTCTGGGGACTTAGAGTACTCCAGTCCGCATTCAGAGGACTTGGAGATTCAAGTCGTTTATGCTCAAGTACGCACTCTGGGATCTTAGAGTGCTCCAGTCCGCGCTCAGGGGACTTGGAGATTTAGGTCGTTTATACTCTAGTCCGCACTCTGGGGACTTAGAGTACTCCAGTCCGCATTCAGGGGACTTGGAGATTCAAGTCGTTTATGCTCTAGTCCACACTCTGGGGACTTAGAGTGCTCCAGTCCGCGCTCAGGGGACTTGGAGATTCAAGTCGTTTATACTCTAGTCCGCACTCCGGGGACTTAGAGTACTCCAGTCCGCGCTCAGGGGACTTGGAGATTCAAGTCGTTTATACTTTAGTCTGCACTCTGGGGACTTAGAGTACTCCAGTCCACGCTCAGGGGACTTGGAGATTCAAGTCTTTTATACTCTAGTCCGCACTCTGGGGACTTAGAGTACTCCAGTCCGCGCTCAGGGGACTTGGAGATTCAATTCATTTATACTCTAGTCCGCACTCTGGGGACTTAGAGTACTCCAGTCCGCGCTCAAGGGACTTGGAGATTTAAGTCGTTTATACTCTAGTCCGCACTCTGGGGACTTAGAGTACTCCAGTCCGCGCTCAGGGGACTTGGAGATTTAAGTTGTTTATACTCTAGTCCGCACTCTGGGGACTTAGAGTACTCCAGTCCGCGCTCAAGGGACTTGGAGTACTCTAGTCCGTGCTCAGGGGACTTGGAGATTCAAGTCATTTATACTCTAGTCCGCACTGTGGGGACTTAGAGTACTCCAGTTCGCGCTCAGGGGACTTGGAGATTTAAGTCGTTTATACTCTAGTCCGCACTCTGGGGACTTAGAGTACTCCAGTCCGCGCTCAGGGGACTTGGAGATTTAAGTCGTTTATACTCTAGTCCGGACTCTGGGGACTTAGAGTACTCCAGTCCACGCTCAGGGGACTTGGAGATTTAAGACGTTTATGCGCGTTCGCATGTCAGACGGAATAATGTAACTCCAGCTGTTTGTCACCAGACTATAAGGCATAGAAACATCAGTAAAAAGACGGCTTCAAGCCTTTATTAATGAAAACAAACTAAATCGTCCGATTACATACTCAAAAGGAAACTAAGAATCAATGGAACAAAAACATAGGAAATAACTGCACCTAAAACATGAAAGAAACAGGCTAAATATAATAACGTCGCAAATGTTCACTATTCCATGCTCGGGGGAGTGTCATGCCATCAACGGTCGCTAGCTTGAAAGTTCCCTCTCCAAGCTTCCGTTCAACGACATATGGACCTTCCCAGTTGGGATTCATACGTGATGGTACCGGGAAAACTCGTTTCAAAACGAGATCACCCACATCAAAGATTCTTGGGTGGACTTTTTCGTTGTAATATCGCTTAACTCGGTGCCTATATGCTGATGCCCTTAACTCAGCTTCTTCACGTTTTTCATCAACAAAGTCCAGTGATTCCAACAAGAGATCCTGATTCGTCCTAGGATCATAATGTGTCACCCGATGTGATAGAACTTCAAGCTCCATGGGTATAACAGCTTCCGAGCCATATGCCAATGCGAATGGAGTGTGGCCAGTCGCAGACTTGTGGGTAGTTCTATAAGCCCATAGCACTGTTGGAAGTTCATCTACCCACTTACCTACAGCCTTTTCCAAACGCTTCTTCAATATGGACTTGATTATTTTGTTCACGGCTTCAACTTGTCCATTAGCCTTCGGATGAGCAACTGCGGCAAACTTTTTCTCAATGCCGTACTTTAAATAGAAATCTTTGAATTCCCTACTTTCAAATTGAGTTCCGTTATTTGTAATGATGGTTCGCGGGAGGCCAAAGCGGCATATAATGTTTCGTACAATGAAATTAATGACCTTCTTAGAGGTGATTGTGGCTAAAGGCTCTGCCTCGCCCATTTGGTGAAGTAGTCGACCGCAACTATCGCGTATTTTGCACCACCTTTGGATATAGGCAAAGAACCGACTATGTCGATTCTCCAGATTGCAAATTGCTAGGGAGTAGCCATTTGCGTGAGTTCCATTGGTGGAGCTCTCAGGATTTTCACGTATCTTTGACACTTGTCACATTTTCTTACATAATCTGCAGCATCCCGATTCACAGTTGGCCAATAGTATCCGTAGCGGAGGATCTTTTTTGCTAGTGTTTGCACCCCAGTATGGTCGCCACATTCTCCTTCGTGAACTTCCTTCAAGACCCGCTTTGTCTCATTATGGGCAATGCACCGTAGTAAGGGGATCGAAAACCCCCTCCGATACATTACTCCTCCTGCATCACATATCGCGCGGCTTTGCGAATGACCTGTCGTCTTTCGCTTCTTCTTTCAGGCAAAGTCTCGTTTAGCTGGTATTGTTTGAATGGGGTTATCCATGACTCCTTCTTGATTTCCATCTCCGACACAAAATCTACCTCTATCACATCTATGCTTGGAGCATGTAAGGTTTCGACGGGAACTAATCCCATTTGCTGTGCATCGCCAGTACTTGCAAATTTGGCCAAGGAGTCGGCTTCCTTGTTCTTCTCACGGGGGACATGCGAAATGTCATAATGTTCAAAATTCGCCAATAGTTCCTGAACCAAAGCAAGGTACGGAGAAAGCTTTTGTCCCCTTGGTTGGTAATCTCCTCGCACTTGGTACACCACCAGCTGCGAGTCACAAAAGATTTCAACTGATATTACCCCGAGTTCTCCAACAAGCTTTAAACCAGCAATCAATGCTTCATATTCTGCTTCATTATTCGTAGCCTGGAATTCGAGCTTCAAAGCATAACAAATCGATCGATTTTCTGGAGTCACAAGAACTACACCAGCCCCAAAGGAACGGTTGTTTGATGCCCCATCGGTGTACAATTTCCATCGAATAGGGGGAATGACACTGTGACTATCTGGTTCGTCTGATATAGTATACTCAGCGATGAAATCTGCTAATGCTTGCACTTGTATGGCTCTTTGTGGCAGGTAGGTAATATCGAACTGACTCAACTCGATATTCCATTTTAACATCCTTCCAGAAGTTTCTGGTTGCTGGAGTACCTGTCGCAAGGGCTGATCGGTATATATACTGACTGAGTGTGCTTGAAAGTATGGACGCAGCTTACGTGATGCAATCACCAAGCAATAGGGCAATTTCTCAATTTTAGGATAATTTCTTTCTACCCCCGTTAAACGTTTACTAATGTAATACACCGGCTTTTGAACTCGGTCCTCCTCGCAGACCAAAGCCGCACTTATATCATGCGGGGATACGGCCAAGTATACGTACAACATTTCGTGGTCTACTGGTTTCGACAGCACTGGAGGACTTTCCAATTGCCTTACCAGATTTCAGAACGCTTCCTCACAGTTGGATGTCCATTCGAAATTCCTCTTTCCTTTCTTTATCATATCGAAGAAGGGAATGCACTTGTCTGTGGCTCTGGATATGAATCGACTCAGTGCAGCCACCTTTCCATTCAAGCTTTGTACCTGTTTTATAGTTCTGGGCACTTGTATATCTCGAATAGCTTGAACCTTTTCCGGGTTAGCTTCAATTCCCCGGGCATTAACAATGAATCCCAAAAACTTCCCTGACGCAACGCCAAAGGAACACTTCAGAGGGTTGATCTTCATCCCATAATATCTGAGTATGCCAAACATCTTTGCTAAGTCTCGAATGTGGTCGTTTGACTGCCGTGACTTCACGAGCATGTCATCCACATAGACTTCCATTGTTCTACCAATCTGATCTTTGAACATTCGATTCACCAAACGCTGATAGGTCGCTCCCACGTTTTTCAATCCAAAAGGCATCACTATGTAGCAATATAGCCCAACGTCTGTGACAAAACTAGTGTGTTCCAGGTCCGGAATGTGCATCGGGATCTGATTGTATCCCGAGTACGCATCCATGAACGACAATAACTCATGTCCTGTTGTGGAGTCCACCAACCGATCAATTCTAGGTAATGGGAAACTGTCCTTAGGGCACGCTTTGTTTAAATCGAAATAATCTATGCAAGTTCTCCATTTCCCGTTCGCCTTTTTTACTAGCACGGGTTTGACACCCATTCAGGGTAGAGGGCATCGCGGACGAACCCATTAGTTTTGAGTTTGTCCACCTCCTCTCTGAGAGCAGCGGACCTCTCCGGGTCCATTCCTCTCCTTTTTTGTTTGACTGGGACGTACCTCGGGTCTATGTTCAACATATGACTCGTGATAGCGGGAGAAATCCCGCACATGTCGGAATGTGTCCAAGCGAAAACATCGAGATTCGCTCGGAGGAAATCACTAAGGTCCTCGGTCATCGAGGGGCTGAGTTGTGATCCAATCTTCAGTACTCGCGATGGATCGTCTCAGCTGATTGAAATGTCAATCGTTAGTTCAGCCGGTGCTACTTTTTCTTCCCTGGGTTCCTCATCGTCGTCTCTCGGATCTATGTCTCTGTAGATCCGAGAATTTTTCCCGAGCCAGGGCTCGGGCATTACTTGTCAATCGTCCTTTTTCCCTCCGCTGGGCCTCTCGGAGCTCAACCACATAACATGCACGACCGGTCGCCTAGTCGCCATGAACAACACCTACTCCTTTGTCAGTCGGAAATTTTAAGTCAAACACCACGGGGCCAATGCTGCCCTAAACTCAGCCAGGGCCAGTCGGCCCAGAAACACATTGTATGGAGAATCTACATCCAAAACTACGAAAGATAGGATTCGCACCCTCCTACGCTCACCTTGTCCCAGTTCAACTGGCAACTCAACATACCCCACTGCATCAGTCACTGCGCCATTAAAGCCATGTATAAGAGCTTTAGATGGCTTCAAATCCTTTGTCTCCATCTACATTTGGTCATAAGCCTTCTTGAAGATGATATTGACAGAACTTCCATAATCAATCAAAATTCTTTTCAAAAAGTCGGCCCGATTATCGTAGATATGACCATCGGGTCAATGGTTGGAGCTTCCACCTGGTCAGCATCTCTGCTCCTGAATACTATATCGTCTGTCATCATGCGCAGCTATTTAGCGGGGGTCCCATCCTCCACGTTGGAACAACACTCAAAATCTGCATGCCTCAAGGAATTAGCATACCGCTCCATTTCTTGCCAGTTCTTATCTGTAGGGTGAGGTCCACCGATGATCGTGTTTATGACCAGTCTGCACACGGTCCGAGCAGGCTCCTCAGGGTGACGTGGAGCTGGTGCATGACCGGGATTGGACATTCCCTATCCACCTTCTTGCGGATTCTTTACAAAATCCTGTACCTTTTTCTGCCTAATCAACTTCTCTATAGCATCGTGTAGGTGTCTGCACTCTTCAGTATTGTGCCCATAAGTCTCATGAAAGCGGCAATACTTCCCAGTCTGCTTTTGCTCCTCGGTTGAATTCTTTGGGCGCGGCTTTCTGTATTGAAAGGTATTACAAGTTGATAGGTAAATATTCTCAAGGGATGCATTCAGTGGGGTGTATTCGTTGTAGGTTGGAATTCTCGACTTCCATTTCCCCGCTTCTCTTTTCTTCTACTGATTTCTTCCTCCGGATTCCTTAGATTGCCCGGGCTTGTTCTGGACATTGACCTAAACTTTCCCCGAGTTGTCTCCGGATTGCTTCACAGCGACGTTGCATTTCATGGTCTCCTGAATAGGCCCCGGTGCCTTATCTCGCCTTATCCACCTGGCTTCCTCTCTTCTTATGAACTAATGAGCCTTTGAGTAAAAACGCTCTAGCGTAGTTGGAGGTTTTCATGCTAACCAATCTCCAAACTCTGAATCCGGATTCACACCTCGCATCACAGCCGTAGAATTGCGTGATCATTAGGGTTGCTAACCTCCATAGCCGCAACATGGAATCTCTGTAAATACTCCTTCAACGACTCCCTTGGAGCTTTGATTACACTTGATAGAGACATAACGTCCTTTGGACGATTAGTATGTATTCTGAACTGTTCTATAAATTTCGTTGCCAACGCCTCGAAACTGGATATGGACCGCGAAGGAAGTCGGGTGAACCACATGGTAGCGATTTCAGATAGAGTTATCGGGAAGCATCTACACTTGGTTGCATCATTCGCTCTAGCTGAATCCATCATCCATTCGTACCTCATCACATGCTGCCTGGGATCAGTCTTTCCTTCGTAAGCCGGGATAGTTGGCATGCTAAACTTCCTGGGATACTCAGCCTGTAGGACAGTGTCTGTGAACGGAGTATGACTCCTGGATACCCCCCAATCATCATTTGACAAGCCGTGATTCTCTTTCATCAACTGTCCGATCATAGCTGTTAGGTCTGGGGTTTGTATGGAAGATGGAAGGTTGGAGTCTGTCCTACGGGATTGATCAGGTAGATGCCTCCTCTGTTGGCGATCTGCCAAACGTGCATCTTGAGGTTCGGCATCATTGGCATCTTGGTGAGCCGGGCGTCCAGCCTCCACACGCGCTCCAGCTCCTAAGTTTCCCGTTCCTGCTCGGTTGCGGTCTCCGAGGTGTAAGTGACCCCTAGTTGTTCGATCGGCAGCATCTGCCTGCGTAGTTTCAGTCTTGCGGCATCTACGCCTGGGAGGTTCATCGGACGAAGTCGAGCTGTCAGATGAAGAGTAAGGAGGTGGACTACCCCCAGCATTCTGATGCTGTTGTTGAGTGAGTTGAGCCATAAGATTGGCGTTAGCTTGAATCTGTTCTCCAAGTTGTCTCCTGCTTTCCATGAGCTCTCTCATCAAGTCGTTGAACTCTGTTCCGGTGACAACTTCCATTTGGTCTTGGGTGGTAGTTCCTACACCCAGATTTGCTTGCTGATTGCTAGGTCCTATTTGTTGTACGCTAGCGGTCTCATGGGCATCCACATTATGAGAGGCTGATCTGGTACAAGGTCTTCCTATTGTAGAGTTATTGGTAAGAACTCTGAGTAGAATCAACGGACATCTTATGAATACTCGGATCTCCTTCGGGGGATTTATTCAATCCAGTAGCTTCAAAGAAGATCCTTGTGGTCTGAGAATTCGATTCTCAGTGAAAGCACCAAAGTGTTAGCACCAAAATTGGTCATTAACCCCCTTTAGAAAGATTGTGTAGAGAGATAAATGAAGAAGATAAATTAAGACAGAGAGATATAGACTAAATTAACAATATAAATCTAGAACACCAGGTTTATAGTGGTTCGGCGTAACTGCCTACGTCCACTTTGAGTTTTAATCTTTGTTGCTTTACTTGATAATCGATTACAGATACAATCCGTACACCAATTACTTGGATACAATTGCTAAGTAAAAAAGTTGAGTCTAGAAAGCGGTAGAGTCTCCCCAGTGTTCTCCCAAAAAGGTCCCTTTCACTGTGCCCCTGCCTCTCTATTTATAGATGAAGATGGGTTGGACTTCCCTGGTGGGCCTAGTGGCAAGATACCTCGGCCCAAAACAAGTAACTTCTATGTGCCGATCCATGAATGCCGAGCGGCAAATGCCGAACGGCAAATACCGAGCAGTGTCTATAAGCCGAATGGGGCAGTACGTTGCGTGAAATGTGTTGGTCGAACGAGCTCTGATGCCGATCGAGGGGAGATGCCGTACGCGGCTGAATGTCGGTTGAGACATGAATGCCGATCGAGACCTGAATGCCGATCGGGGCATGAATGCCAATCGAGACCTGAATGCCGATCGGGGCATGAATGCCGATCGAGACCCCGATGCCGATTGAGGGAGGGAATGCCGAACGAGGCTAAATGACGGTCGAGGCTGAATGCCGAACGAACATGCTTTGCTGGACGACCTTCAATGCCGAACGAGGTCTGGATGCCGAACGGTGTGGAATGACGAATGAGCCTGAGTGCCGGTCGAAGCTTGAATGTCGAACAAACCAGTTGTGCCGAACGTCCCCGGATGCCTAACGAGCTTGAGTGTCGACCGTCCCAGTTGTGCCGAACGTCCCCGGATGCCGAACGAGCTTGAGTGCCGATCGACCCAGTTGTACCGAACGTCCCTGGATGCTGAATCGACTCAGTTGCCTGGTCAAACCTCCAGGTAACACAGACAAAAAAAAATTCAGAACGAAAATATTTAAATTAAAAGGGTTGACGTTTGTATAATAAATACCGAGACCCAACGATTGACCCCCTTTATTGGACAAGTTAACCAGTAGTGGTCGATCCCCTTGAGGGGAGCAGTTAATTGGTCGACCATACGCAGCTAGGGTGTTCCTTGGCCAAACGGGTTGGATTTAATATAATTAAAAATAAGGGCCGTGGTCGATTCAAGTGCCTATAAATTTAGGCCTAACCCTCTCTTCTCTTCTCATATTTTTCTAGAAACAGTAGCGAAGCTCTATCATCTTCTCTTCTACACTATTTTCAAAATTATAAAATATAATATTTATATTTGTGTATGTACAAATTAGAGAAGAATAGAAATCAAATAAGAGAAGAAGAGAAGCGAATCAACACCATGTGATAACGAGGTACTATATATAATTGTATTTATGTATTTATATTTCCTATCAACCCCAATCTCTTCTCAGATATGTAATTTTAATATATGTATATATCCTTTTATGTTGTGCAGTTAATGCCCCGCTACTACCCCGCTGTAACCCTGCTATATCTCATAGCGGATTTCTACCGCTACGATTTTTTCATATAGCCCAAATGTAGCCTTTCCGCTTTAATCCCCGCTATTTCCGCTATCCCGTTATTCCCACTATATTCCGCTGCTTCCGCTATATCTTCTTTAAAAGAAATGAATTGAAAAATGACGTTTATACATTATAAAAATTATGAAATTAATTTATTTAATTGAATTTTTAATATATTTTTAGAAATGAAAATACTCTAATATTCTACTAAATTCAATTACTTTGTATAATAGTTTTACATTTATTTATAGTATATTCGCACATGTTTTTATTTATAATTATTTATGTATTAATTATGATTCAATTAAATGTTAAATTTTCATTTAATTAACATTTATATATCTGTAAAAACATTAAATACGAGTTTTATATGCTATTTTAGAGTCATCCGCTATATCCCGCTATATCCTCGCTATATCCCCACTGTGACTTTTTGTACCTCCGCCGCATTGAATCTGCTAGGCGCTTTAACTGCACAGCTTTTATGTATATTTCTTGGAATAGGAAGGAAATGGAGTTGAATCAAATGTCTTACTTTAGATTTGGAGATTTGGAATGCTTTTAGAAGGTGAGTGGGAAATTTATAAACTGTTTAGAATATTGAATCTATTCCAGTGGCATACGTTTGATTTTTTTCCTAAATGAATAGATATATGTGAATTGTAGGCTAAAATTGAATGTATTAAACATCGTCTACATATTCTTAAGAGATCTGATTAGAAATATTATTACATCCTGATTTGGAAATCAGTCCCAAAAGTAATAGATATGAATATTGATTAGATATGAAATTAATTCCATAATTGAAATTGGGTTGTAGATTATTAGTATGATTTAGATTATTACCCTAATTATGTTGAATTAGAGATTTTCCATAGTTTAATTTATGGGAAAAATATCCATTCGATTTTTGTGAATTTGTTTATGTTTCCACATTGCATAGAAAATGCAACGTTTGATTTAACAAGGAATATATGCAAATGAAAAGGGAGAGATGTATAAAATACAAATTTATTTTCCATAGTTTACACTGTCTATTGCAATAAAAAGAAAATAACCATTCCTTGTAATTTCAAAAGAGGCAAGTCTTTCCTTTTATCTTGATCTTTTGTTTAAAACTAATTTATGGAAATCACAATGGAGGATCTTCCAAAGAAATGTAATATCATCAAATTAAATATGGAAAAGAATATTATAGTTAAAGATTTGTGACTAGGATATATTTGGAAGAAGTAAGTATTTATACGTATTTATACGCCTTAACAAATACTTAACTAATAATGACGATTTATGCGTAACACTCACTTTGGATATTAGTTATACGTAGAAATATGTGATAACCCTGATTTTGTGAGCAGATTCATGATTTAATGTAGTTTGTATTTGTTTTAAAGTTGCATTTAAAAGATAGGAATATGAAACTGATTTGTAGACATATGGTCTAAAACATGTACATGTGCACAAGACAGTGCACAAACATGCACACATTTTTATATGTGATAAAATAAGGAACAGTTAAAATATATGATGGGATAAATAAATTATAAAAATATATAAAATAGGCAGAAATCAATATAAATTAAAAACAACCAATTTAGAAATACATATGCATGAAGATAGGATTTTTGTCTCTAAACAAATCTGGCACAGGGAAAAAGAAAACTAGGCAGAAATAAACTTAAAAATTATTTAAAGAAAGAAAGGAAAATATAAAGACTTAGGTATGCATATGTTATACATGTATACAATCAAACATTGCAGGTAGAAAACAAGGCTTGCATGGAAATGGTATGAACCTTTAAATAGGCACTTTATCCATTTCCAGCAATTCTTTTGAAAATTAAAGTCATGAAGATAACATGACCCGGTGTAAGATTAAAAGAATGAAGTTATTTTCTGAAAAATATATTTATAACAAGGACCACATACCCTTTTCTTGTATATATGAATCAAGTGTAGGGCAGATCACCATATGGGGCAAAACTGACATTGGGTAATTCCCTAAAACCCTAGTGACAGTCAGGATTTTATATAAGGAGGCTTAGTATAGTGAGATCATACATTTTGCTCCTCATAACCTAAAGTAAAAATAAGAACATAAGCCAGAGAAGATAAGAAGTACTAGCCATCGGAGTTAGAGGAAGGCAGAGGATCAAAAGAAGAGTAAGGCTTAGGGAAAAGGAATTAAGGGTGAGTTACCAAATTACTCTCCATAATATTTTCTAGATATCTCAAAGTACAAGCATGATCCAGAGACTACTATAGATCCAACAGTTTTGGGAGACTTGGAAGTGTAGCCTAATATGACTATTATTAGGTGACCTATTCGTATAATTGATAAAGATACGATAGAGTTAAGGAATAAGATAGTTAAGTTAGCAAAGATCTTGTGGATGCCGATGAACGAGACTGTACCTAGGAGACAAAGGACGAGATCGGGGAGGTGTATCCCGATCTATTTTGATTGTATGTCTACATTGTTGTATAGACATTTTACTAGTAGTTATGACTAGTATTGTTGCTTTTATGTACTTATGACACATGTTTGTATGATTGATGTGCATGTTATTGTTTAACTTATCGCAATTTCGAGCACGAAATTCTTTAATGAGGGGAGCCTGTAACACCTTTAATTTTTATTGCACATTATATGAATATTTAATTGTGGGATTATTAAATGGAAAGTTGAAAATGTGGGATAAACTTAAGTAATTAATTAGTTTGAGTTGGTCTTAAACAATATAATAAAGAGAATGTTTTAAAAGAAATATAAACATAAGTAAGGAAGGGTAAAAGAGGAAGGTGTAACAACTCGGTGTTGAAAAGTGAATAAATAGTAATAATAATGATGATTTGATTAGTTAAAATGGATTTTTAGAAATTAAATAGTAATGATTTTGAATTTATATGAAAGTATTGAGATTTGGTAATGAAGTGTTTTACGTAAAATGGGAATTTGATGATAATTCATTTCTGAGATAAATATTTAAAAGTTGTGAGTTATTAATAAATCGAGAATATAATTATTTTGTGAAAAATTGATGTTTCAAATTTGAAATGATATTAATTTGTATTATAAGCAATTGAAATATTTTTGTAAAGTTTATTGAATAAGATTTGAAGTCATTTTCGAAAGGAAGAGAAATTTTATTATATTTGAACATGGAGTTTTTGAATTTATTTAATAAATTTATTCAAATTTTAATTAAGAAATAGTTCAAGTAAAATATATTAAAATAGGGATAATATTTTATAAATTTTTATAATGGATGAATAATATAATTTTGAGCAAGAAAAATTTTTCTAAGCGGAAAGATACATTAGTTTTTGGTTAATAAACGAACTTAAGTAATAAATGGGCCTAAAGATGTAAACATGGAAATAATTATTTAATTAAAAATTAAATTATGGGGAATAATTATTATAAAATTTTATAATGTTAGTAAAGACTTACGAAAAATAAATGCAAATTTTATTTAGTAAAACAAAACTGAGTAAAAGTTGTAGAAAATGGATTAGCAAAATGAAAAGAAGAAGAGAAATATTGATTATTGTGCTTTCATGAAGCCAAGCTTCTAGTGCAAGCCCAAGCCCACTTGGCACATCCTAGAACTTAGGTATTTATTCCATCTTCTTTCATTTGTCTTGAGAAATCTTTAACCTCACCTTGCTTTCAAAACACTCCTCCCGTATGCATTTTCTTCCATCTTCATTATTCTCGCAATTATGAAACTATTAATTCCTCTTTCTTTAAAAATTCCTATAAATTCAAATAAAATAACATAAATTATGAAACTTGAATCCAAGCCTCTCTACAAGCAACTACACCCCTAGAATCATCAAAGTTGGATTTTTAGCTTGTTAATGTCATGTTTCATTTTTGAAACAAAAGGAAAGTTGGGTTAGTTTGATGCAACGGAATGTCATATGAATATAGTGCTTTTACTAGCAAGAGTTTGTGTTTCCTCATGCACAACTAAGTCTAAATTGTGTAATTACATGAATTTCATCTTGCAATTTGGAGTGTATGAATTAGATGTATGTGTACACTTCTCTTATCCTATGAATGTTTCTACTTGATTGAAATTGAGTTATTTTGTCATGCATTTGGATGTTTGGTTGATAGTATATGGTTTAGCTGAGGCATAAGATTCGATGGTGGCGTCGAATGATAGCCAAAGCTGTTAGAAAATTGTGTACACAACCTGGAACCATCATTCCAGGATGTGGACCGGTCGATCTGTCTGATAGGGCATGTGGACCAGTGTAAAGCCTAGAACGATGGTTTCAAGAAGTGTATGTATTGTTTTTTTAAATATTTATATAATTTTTTTTTTGAAAAATTAAATAAGAATATGATCTTGAAAGTAGAAATTTGACGAATTGCAAATATGAAATTAGTTTTGTTAAAATATTTTACTTAATTTGATTACTATTTATTTATTTAAAGATAGTGGTTTATTAAAGAAAAATTAATATTATATTTTTAATAACTCTTTAAAAGTCCTACAAAATTCTAGAAAAATATGTAAAGGTTTCTAATTATTGTGTTATGATTTTTAAAGTATATTTCATGAATTTTGAATATAATATAAAGTTTCAAAAATATATTATATGGAATTGGTATAAAAGAAATTGATTTGGATATTGTACGATTTACTTAAAAATCATATTTAATTATATAAACTTTTGAAACTATTATTATGAGTAATATTTGATTTTACAACTTATTTTTAGGTATTTGATGATTAAATAAATAATATTTAATAATATTATATAAATGAATAATTTTAAAGATGTAGTAAATTCTTATTTTAAATTATTAAAAGAGTTATAGAGTTTGTTAATGGTTTTGGAAGCTATGAATATATATAAATGAGAATAATGAATTAGAATTATTTATTCATACTCAATATAAATATTTAGTTATATTGCTTATTTCATGTATATTATTATTATTATTCTCCTACATTGATTCGATATCATGATTGACTATTGACATTAAGTTGATCTGCGATTTTGATATGATACAGTGATGACATCATTATGTTTGATTTTGGGATATATAATTCTATATGATGAGAAATTTGAATAAATGGAGTTATAATACCATTTGGGATAGGGCATTCGGTAATATTTCTATGGTTATTCTTTGGACTCGTTATATAGAATAATGTGGATATTAAGAGTAGTTTATAAGTAGTGAATAAACAATTGAGCATCATGCGGTGGTAGGAGATGGCGATATGATATTATTCGGTTACTCATTATAAGTAGATGTCACTCAAGTGGGGAACTAAGATTATACTTACATGAGGTGATGCTCGGGGTAGAGAAAGATTATATGCTCGATGTAGAGCAAGTTTATATGCTCGGTGTAGAGAAAATATATATGCTCGGGGTAAAGAAATATGGATGACTGAATTATAAGGGCGTACCTATATGTATATTGTCTATCATGAAGTGCTTTGGGGTATGATTAGGAGTTAGTGGAAACCTGATGGCCAGTGTCCACGATGGTGGCCTGATCGTGGGGTCGCGCCCCAGATCTATGATGCCTTTTGTTGTATTAGATGCGCATCATGGTATTTTAGTGAAAGGTGAAGCACCCTTTAGGGTGGTGTTGCCCTAGCCCCTTTAGTCACAAAGGCCAGTACTCTGTTACCATAAGGACTGTGATCTGGATCATGATCAATGCATAGTGTAGTCTTACACTGTGTTTATAACATGTGTTGGAACTGGGCCAGCCCGTAGCGGAAGTTATGGGTAAATTTCAAAAAAAATTACCCTATAGGATTTTTATCGGGCCTATGAAGTCTAATTCATGTAAAATATTTCTAAATTCAATTTAGATAAAATCATATATTTCATTTAAATTTATAAACTGTTTAAGAAATTTATTTAATTTATTTCCAGTTTATATATAAATATATATATATATATATATATGTGTGTGTGTGTGTGTGTGTATCATATACATATGTATATGTGTGTGTAACATGATATTCCGTACATGGCATAACATGCCCATATATAGATGTTAGGATTTACATCGCAGCGGACAAGTTAGCCCATCCTATACGTATTGTATGTTATCCAAATATATGTATATATTTATACTTATTATATATATAAAAACCCAAGTGTGTGTATATATGTATATATGGATATTATGAGAAAATATTATACATATATTTATAATTAAAATATTATAGTGTTAAATATTAAATGAACATATATATATGCAACATACAAGTTTAATTTTTAATTTGTTAATATGTGTATATATATTTATATATATGTATGTATTAAAGTTACATAATTTCATATATATATATATAATAATTAATGTAAATATGGGTTAGAATAGTTTATATAAATATATGTAATTATAAAATTTAAAAATCATATTTTTTTGCATTCTAGATCAAATACACGACAGCTTTAAATTTAATTATATTAATATATACGAGACGAAATGAAATGTGGTAGAAAATGAGATTAGGGTAAAGGGTATTATCGGAAATCCCAAAAGACACAGTTGAATGTAATTCATTGAATTATTATTATTAATAGTAAAGATATGTGTGTATGTATATTATGAATTAATTAGTTAAATAAAAATAAATAAATGATAGAAAATATTTAAATAAGAAATGTTTCGAATTTTAAAATTTTTGAAAATTAGGAACGATATTATATAGCTTATAAAAAAATTTCAAATTTTTCTACCTTAATTTTTTTTTATTAATTAAAAACTTTCAACTGAATTTAAAAATGGTTTTTTTAAAAATAAAAAAACTGATTTAAAAGATATGATTTTCTAACCAACAGCTTCTATGATGATAGTTTAATTTTAGAAAATTTAAAATTGAATTTCTAAAACATAATTTATTTTATATTAACTTATTAATTTGTATAATGATTAAATAATAATAAAAATATTGAATAATTAACAAAAAATTATTTTCGGTCATTAAAAATCATAATAAATGTGAATATACAATTGAAAAAATTAATTTAGTTTATTTATGTGAAATAGTTATATAGTTTAATACAATCATATAAACAAATTAATTAACTTATAAATATATGTATGAATTAATTAATAAAATATAATGATTTTAGCTATGTGTATCGGATCCTTAATGAATTTTTTTTAAATATTTTTATAAACATACACCCATAACCAATCAATATGTGACAACATCAATACCTATAGGAATCTCACCTAAATAACAATACAGTAATCATAATATATATATATATATGTATATGTATGTATGTATGTATGTATGTATGTATGTATGTATGTATGTATGTATGAACAATATACAGTTATATAAAAGTTATGTAGCATATACATATATATATAGACATATATATATACATACATATATATAGACATATATATACATACATATATATATACATACATATATATATACATATATATATCAAACAGAATACTTATCTAAAACTAATGTCCTTAAGTCCACCTTGTAATGATGAGTTCTCCTCTTTCGAAAACTTCTTAATTCTACAGATTGCTAGTCCTGAATTACAGACCTTTTTGCTATCAGATAGCTGTTAATTTGAATTTATTTGATTTCAGTTTTGTTGGAGCATTTTGGAATGTGCAATTTAGCCATGATGAAGGAGATAGGAGGCAACATAAATGATGTGCGCGTAAATGTGCGTATTTTTACTTCTATATTTAATCTACTTTTATTTTAAATAAATATCATAATTGGGTGTTTTTACATGTTTAAAACCAAATTTCAAAAATGCTTTCAAGTCATCATTCATATATCAATTTAGGGGTAAAATGGTAATTATGTGCATATATTATTTTTGAGAATATTCACTTGCACATTTGTTTTTATTTGTAGAAATTTGGATGGAAATATGAAGAGGCTTTCGTGTATTCATGCATGCACAAGAGAAGAAGGCAAATGAAGATAGAAATAAATCAACTCATGCATCATGGAGGACCTCACCTACCCACTTACCTTAATTTACAATTAGGAACCAATGCACAAGTTAGTGGAAGTTAAAGTTACATGCACACTTAATGGAGGATTAATTCATGCTAATGATAACTTGGTGGCCACACTTCCTAAATGGTATTTTGGGAAGCCCCCGAAAATATGGATTAGGGTTTTATGCATGTATAAATAGCCCTCTTATATTCATGTAATGGATCTTGTAATCACTTATCATATTAAACAAGTTGTAAGCCTCAAAATTATATGAAATAAATATGGCTTGCTAAGCCTCTTTTCTTTCTTGTTCTTCTTTTCTTTTATTTTCTTTTATGCTTATTTTCATTTATATGCTCTCCTTTCTTTCATGTTAGTAGTGTAGATTTATTTTATGTAAATAGATTAATTCTCTTTTTATTTTAATTAGCTCTTACTTTGCTTGTTATTCAATGTTGAAATTTACAAGTGTTGAAATGATAAAACAAATGAGTAGCTAAACCCCTTCAATTTAGGGGTAATGAAGCTCTCTAAAAATTATGTAAATTCAACATTTTGTGTGATTTATGATCTCTTTTATGCTTCATAAAGAGTTTGATTTTGATGTAAGTTTATAGAGTGAATTTGATAGCCTATGTTCTATTTACAAATAGGTTGTTCTTATTCAAACATAAACACAATTTACATCATCATTTTACTAGTTGATTTTTTATTGTGAAATTAAAGTAGAATCAAAATTTGATGATCTATATTACTAAATAAAATAGTACATAGATCATACTTAAAATCGCTTTTGCTTTGACTTCATTTTCATTACATTTAATAAGTGGATTTGGTTGTTGTATTATAGTTTGATGGTTTAAGTTATGTTAATTAATAACATAAATAAACCATACTTATGATAAATACTTCACTAATTTGACTTAAGATCAAAATAGAGAGATCATAAATTATTTTTGTGTTGATTTATGTAAAAATATGATAGTGGATTTGCCTTTAAATTGTTTTCTAATATCATATTTTCATTCACTTGTTCTAGCTAGTTTTACATTTTTAGCTTAAAAACAACTTCAAACTCTTGGTTTAATTTGACTGAGTAGAATTTTAAATCAATACAATTCCCTGCGGATCTACTTGTACTCGCCACGTACTAAAATTGTACGTCATGCGCTTGCGGTTATTTTTATCACTTAATTTTTCGGTGATTTTCTATCGAGTTGACTGTCATAGCAGATCACTTGTCGTCTTCCAAATGCACCATCGCCTTTACCAATCAATGAAAACTTCCCCAATGAACAACTTTTTATGTTTCTGTCGATCCATGATATGCTGACATAGTGAACTATTTAGTCACTAAAGAAACTCCTTCATTTTGGTCGAAACAGGACAAATGCAAATTCATGTCCCAAGTGAAATATTTCTATTGGGACGATCCATACTTGTTCAAGTATTGTCCAGACCAAATCATTCGACCTTGCATCCCAGATAATGAAATAAGGAGTGTTCTCTCGTTTTGTCACGACCAAGCATGCGGTGGACACTTTGATCCGAAGAAAACTGCTGAAAAGGTACTTCAATGTGGCTTTTACTGGCCCACTCTTTTCAAAGACTCATTCGAATTTTGCAAAACTTACGATCGTTGCCAAATGCTAAGAATAATTTCTTAACGAAATATGATGCATTTGAACCCCATTCTTACAATTGAAATCTTTGATGTTTGGGGTATTGACTTTATGGGACCGTTTACCAATTCTTTTGGAAATTTGTACATTCTCCTTGTTGTCGATTATGTCTCGAAATGGGTTGAAGCCGTTCCGTGTAAAACCAAAGACCATAGGATTGTTGTGAAACTCTTAAACAGAACATCTTTTCGAGGTTCGGCACACCTCGCACAATAATAAGCGATAACAACACCCATTTCTGCAATCGTTCTTTTGAAACTTTAATGAAGAAATATTCGATAACCCACAAGTTATCCACTCCGTATCATCCTCAAATTTGTGGCCAAGTTAAAGTTTCAGATCGTCAAATTAAACAAATCTTGGAGAAAACCGTTAATAAAAATCAGAAAGATTGGTCCCAAAAATTGACCGATGCGCTTTGGGCTCGCCGTACTTCTTTTAAAACTAACCTTGGGATGTCCCCAATTGTTTAGTTTACGAGCAAGCGTGTCATTTACCCGTTGAAATTGAACACAAAGCATTGTGGGAAATAAAGAACTAAAACTTTGATCTTGAAAAAGCGGGTGAAAATATAAAATTGCACATCAACGAATTAGAAGAGATTTGGAACGACGTGTATGAAAACGAGAATATTTATGAAGAAAGAACAAAAGTTTTTCATGACAATTCAATCCTAAGAAAAACGTTTTCACCCAACCAGAAAGTTCTCTATTTTTCCACACGGTGCCATAGAAATAAAAAAAACCTTAGTGATGGAAAAATTTTCAAAGTCAATGGTCATCGTTTGAAACCGTTCTTTGAGTTGCCGTATGATCGGGAGGAGGCACTCATGATTCTTCATGAGCCATGCTATGTCTAGTAAGAGATGTTAACCCTCTTCTGTAAATATGTGCATATTTTTCCTGTTACACTCATTATATCATGCATTGACTATGAGGACAATTAAAATTAAGTGTGGGGGTAGTCTCATCTTCATTTTTGTTTTTTCATGGTTTATTTTTTGCATCTTCTTTACAAAACTTAAAAAAAAGAAAATTCAAAAAACAAAAACAAAAACAAATTTTCTTTTTAGCATTTTGATTTACTTTTGAAAAAAAACACTATAGGATAAGTATAGGTTTTGGTTATTAAATTGAAATCTTTGAAAATTTATTTATCTCAACAATAATAAGAATAAAGTTTGATTACAAGTAATGATGATTTAACTAGTATATAGGAAGGTTCATGGGTGATAATTATAAATAATATGCTAATTAAAATCTTTGTTTAGAAGTAGTGGATTCAAAGTAAACGCGGTAACGTTTTAAATCTTTTAAATTAAGTGGTGCTAAAATGATATTGTAAAACTCTCTCTTCATAAAAAAAATTATATATATATATTGTATATATGTATATATTTTATTAACACCTAGAGTCATGTGTTCACACGCAAGCATGTACACTCGCCATGCTCCGTACCCTTCTCACGTAAGCCCGAAAGGCAGTGCGTGATCGGTATATCCGGTCTCAGTATATTTTATTTAGGTATATGTATATCAAAAAAAATTCATTAATAATGCCTATAGTCGATAGGTGTATAAACCTGTTTGTACACCCGCCATGCTCTGTATTCCCCTCACGTAAGCCTGAAAGGAAATGCATGGGTCATATATCCGGCCTCGGTTTTTCTGAGTTAGGCACATGTAAATATTGTTAATATCAATAAAATTTCAAATAAAGTGAGAGCAAGCAATTGAAATCCAAGCACTATTTTTACTTATTTGATTTGACTTGTTATTTAAAAGAAATGAAAACACCATTTTGAAAAACTTTGATAATCAACTAAGGACCCATTTAATAGTTGCATGATGTTATCAACCGAAATAACTAGCCAAACTAGAGTCTAATTGTGACGATAACTTAATTTTTGTTGGAAGTTTTGACGAGTAAAAGGACTTAAATTTCTTGATAATGACCAGAACTTATATTTAACTTATTCATGTCAATTTGAAAGTAAAATTTTCATTTGTAAATATTTTCATAAACTTGCATTCATCTTTTTGTAAATAAATCTTGCAATTTGGAATTTTTCATGTTGCATTTGGATTTTTGGGTAGTATCCGCTGAAAGCCCTCACGAGACAGCACTCGTCCTACTAGGGACACTTAGAGGTTTAATGACTTGTTGCATACGCTCAATGCAATCGTGCTTCCTACGAAAACAGATTTATCTTAGTTTTTCTTTATTCGAGGATGAATAAAAAGATAAGTGTGGGGGTATTTATTGTGCACGTAAATGTGCATATTTTTACTTCCATATTTAATCTACTTTTATTTTAAATAAATGTCATAATTGGGTGTTTTTACATGTTTAAAACCAAATTTAAAAAATGATTTAAAGTCATAATTCATACATCAATTTGGGAGTAAAATTGTAATTTTGTGCATATATTAATTTTGAGAATATTCACTTGCACATTTTATTTTTGTTTGTAGAAATTTGGATGGAAATATGAAGAGGCCTTCGTGTATTCATGCATGCACAAGAGAAGAAGGCAAATGAAGATGGAAATAAATCAACTCATACATCATGGAGGACCCCACCTACCCACTTACCTTAATCTACAATTAGGAGCCGATGCACACGTTAGTGGAGGTTAAAGTTACATGCACACTTAATGAAGGATTAATTCATGCTAATGATAACTTGGTGGCCACATTTCCTTAAGGGTATTTTAGGAAGCCCCCTAAAATATGGATTAGGGTTTTATGCATGTATAAATAGCCCTCTTATGTTCATGCAATAGATCTTTTAATCACTTATCATATTAAGCAGTTGTATGCCTCAAAATTATATGAAATAAAAAATGGCTTCCTAAGCCCCTTTTTTTCTTGTTCTTCTTTGCTATTATTTTCTTTTATACTTATTTTCATTTATATGCTCTCTTTTCTTTCATGTTAGTAGTGTATATTTATTTTATGTAAGTAGATTAATTCTCTTTTTATTTTAATTAGCTCTTACTTTGCTTGTTTTTCTATGTTGAAATTTACAAGTGTTGAAATGATAACACAAATGATTAGCTAAACCCCTTTAATTTTGGGGTAACGAAGCTCTTTAAAAATTATGTAAATTCAACATGTTGTGTGATTTATGATCTCTTTTATGTTTCATGAAGAGTTTGATTTTGATGTAAGTTTATAAAGTGAATTTGATAGCCTATGTTGTATTCACAAATAGGCTATTCTTATTCAAACATAAACACAACTTACATCATCATTTTATTAATTGATTTTTGATTGTGAAATTAAAGTAGAATCAAAATTTGATGATCTATATTACTAAATAAAATAGTAAATAGATCATACTTAAAATAGCTTTTGCTTTGACTTCATTTTCATTACATTTGATAAGTGGATTTGGTTGTTGTATTATAGTTTGATGGTTTAAGTTATGTTAATTAATAACATAAATAAACCATACTTATGATAAATACATCACTAATTCCACTTAAGATCAAAATAGAGAGATCATATATTATTTTTGTGTTGATTTATGTAAACATGTGAGAGTGGATTTGCCTCTAAATTGTTTTCTAATCTCATATTTTCATTCACTTGTTCTAGCTAATTTTAAATTTTTTAGCTTAAAAAAAACTTCAAACTCTTGGTTTAATTTGATTGAGTAGAATTTTAAATCAATACAATTTCCTGCGGATCTACCCGTACTTGCCATGTACTAAAATTGCACGCCATGCGCTTGCGGTTATTTTTATCACTTAATTTTTTGGCGATTTTCTATCTTGATAGAAAATTTTGCCGTTATACAATAAAGCGCTTCTAAAGTAAGGGTTAGGGTTTTATAATGGTTGAACTAGAGAGAAAAATGGATCACATCACATATTTTTTCTCACTAAATCTCTACCATCCATCACAAATACTTTTACCCAATTTTGGCCGGCCCCCTATATCTAATGTTTGTTGCCGAAATTTTTCCTCCAACCGCATGGGCTAATAGCCCATTTAGGCCCAAGTAAATATATTTAATTAAATCCAATTTAATTCATTATCAATATCTCATATCGATCGATATATTTATAACTATTATAAATATATATACAACAATATTTATTCCTCAAATCAAATTGAAATTTTATAATTAATATTTCATAAATATTAATTAATTTATAACAATTATAAACTAATTAATCGTTTGGTCTAGAGAGAATTCGTCATTTCGGCCATATGACTTGCGGGTGTAAATTCGGTCAACGATTAACATCAAACTATTCGAATGTTAATGTTCACACGTCACTTAGCAAGTAGTGTGATATTTTGGCCAAATTTATCGCTTACTTAGTTTCGATAAAATCCAATTTCACTTTATTAAGTGTTACCCGACTGTGATATTTATTTACACCAATTCCCTTCGTCAAAACAATTTCACTTTGGACTTATGGAATTTAGTAATGGCTAAAATCCCAATATCATCCATTTTCAACTCTATAATCCAAACACAAAGTCCTTGGTTCAATAATAATAATTATAATTAACCGAAATGCTTTAGGCAAAGAATTTGATTTTGAGTTGACTTGAGTTGACCGTGATAAGTATAAAAGAGGAGACGAATCCTCTCTTGAATAGTGCTTCGCTTCTAATACTTCATCTCGATCTAACTATAGTCACTAGATGGAACTCCATGCCATGAATTGACTATAATCAAAGCGGGTTTTTCATATTGAAGATCCATAGTATTCCCAAGTTGATAGAACTATGTAAATTAGTCATATCAATATTTTATGTTTAACCTTATGTAATAACCCGCCTTTTCGGTCCTCGAAAGTCAACACTAAACATCCATGGTATTCACATACCGAACATCCAAGTGCCGGAAAGACAGATCGTTGAGGTGAAAGAAAAGGAAAAGACAGAATGGAATCTCACAACGTGATGAGTAATCTGTAATATATCAATGAACTTTACAAAAAGAAAATTTTTATATAAAAATATCAATCAAAGTACAATTATCCAATTATTTGACCCTGGATAGTTATAAAAATTCATCTTTACAATTGCTGATAAATACAAATAAGAAACAAATAGTGAAAGATAAAGAAAATATGGGAGTATGTCTTGGAGCATCCAGCTCATCTCTTGAAGCTCCAGAGTGTCCGGCTAAATATGGAAAATAATTTCGGGTTGACTCGAGCTTTATACGAAAAATATGCCTGTTTCAGTCTGGTAAAACCAGCATGAGAAACACAATCAAATGGATTTATATTTTTTATAAAACCTTTCAAAATAACGGTATCTCGTAAGACCACGCCGCACATAAACACGGACGAGTTTTTACCTTACGATACCAAAACATTTCATAGAAAATCTACTGATATTATAATAACATCTATGGTAAAATAAATGCTAATTATAGCCAAAATTGTTAAATTTATTAAATTCCAGAATAATAGGTTTACCACTAAATCCGTAGAGGCATGTATCGGAGATTGGATTTCCATCAATGACAAGGCTACTGGGGTAATGCTTGCCACAGTACACCTCTAGAAAAATGTACCGAGGGCATCACATAGACCCCCTACAAATCAGAGCCGACCTGCCCCTCAAACATGACTAGTCGGCTTATATCATTCCCTGGGACCAAGGCTCAAAACAATGTGCACCACCCATGGCCCCACTTCCGCATATACCAAATCCATAAATATCGATTTTAGATCGAGGAATGACTGCTCCTAATGGTAGCAAACCATATAGCTCTGAAGCATATCCGATGTTTTAGTCATTACCCGGTTGTGTGGCTTGTGAGCTCATGAATACCTTTTTCCTATCTTAGTAATTCCTACTTAGAATGCTAAAACTGCCTTCCAAGCTCAATGCAATGTCATCATTCGTCCATACAAGTCATTCAGGATATAAACAAACCAAAGACACTACTTCTACTACATCCATTTTGAAATCACCCTCAGGATTAGTAGCAAGTAGCCCTTGCACTTCAAAGATCTCCATCTTCGATTTCATTATTTTCGAGATGTCTACAATACGACACTTGAGTTGGTTCAAAGTGGTTTTCAGATAATTCATGATTATCCGCTCCCAGTCTCTTCGAACCAACATTCGATGGTTTTGGGTAAAATCAACCTCGGTTCTTTCAAAAATAATCCGACAATACATAAGAGTAGAGATCACCTCCTAACCATTCAAGTGTACAGATTTCCTTATCATTTGTACGAGGAGAACAAAACGAGATTTATATGTACGATATAGCATCATCGAAGATGACTGTGCCATATAACTCACGTGTTTCTCCTAGATATTTCCGGAGTTATAATTTTAGCCAAGATCGGTTATTTAACTATCAAATAACAAGAAATCAATCATGGATTTAATTCCATGTGGAATCCACTAAGCCTCTATAAATAAATCTTTCAATTATTAAATCTCTTTCGATTATTTGATTCAAAATACCTTCACAAAAGATATATTCACAAACCCTTATACTCTTCCTAATACTTGCGAAAATATTCATATACTTATCTCAACGGTATAAGTATATATCAAACCATTATATCTTTAATACTTAGTAAATATCCATATACTTATCACAACGGTATAAGTATATTAATAAAAACTTGAGGAAGATTTCCTCTTTTCCAAAAGTTATATTTAAATGGGCCAAAAGGAATGTTATTAAAAATATTTCTACTATAGACCAAACCACTTATCCTCCGTTGTTAAGTATGGAAAGAATGTTTCCATACCACCATAATTAAGAAGGATTAATTATCAAAATCAAAACTTATTCATTTTTATAAAATTCTCTTTTTATAAGCCCATTTCATATTTAAAAATCCTTTTATAAATCCCAAAAATATATACAAAACTTCTTTTACAAGTCTCTAAAATGATTTGTAAACTCCTTTACCAAATATCGTTTGATATCTCCTTTACAAAATAACATTTGTTAATCTCCATAAATAAGTCCTTTTTACTAAGTGTAATCCTTTTTATAAAACAATTCATCATTCTTAAACACCTTTATCCAATTAATTATTTACTTCTAAACATCAAACATAATTAATTAATTTACTTTAATACAACATTAATAAGATAAGTAATTAACCTTAAACACATCATTAATTAAATAACTAATTAACTTAAAACAAGACTACACCAATTAACTAACACATTAACAATATAATTAAATAACTTAAATATTATTAATGATATAATTAAATAACTTACTTTAAAACATCATGCATAAACACTTAACCTCAAATTTTTATACAATTGAAGTTATTTAAATCCTTAACTTTACAAATTCGAAAAGAGGCTTAGCGATAACAATGGTACTAAATCAAGTTACCATTTAATTCAATTTGACTTTTCAAATCACATAACTATTATTTACATAGTCAACATGTATATAAATTAAATCCATAATTAACCACCAATGGTTAAAACATTTCTTTTCCCAATATTAATTAACTGGCATATGAATAAATTTCCAAATTAATATAATAGCAAAATGGGAATTTATTCTGCTAAACAGATGTCATCAATAATCCAATCAATATAGTCATAGCAAAACAGAGAGTTATTCCGCTAAACAAATGTCATCAGTAATCTATTCCATATTTGTTTGGTGACTTAAAGGCATAGACAAAGAGAATCCCTTGTATTTAAACCATTCTTTGAAAAAGAAGACTGCTTTTTGAACAAACCACTCCATGGAAATAAAATAATTAAAAATAAAACCTTTATTTTACAATAATTAAATTTTAATTTAATATTAATTAAATCTTAATTATATTTTACTTAATCTTAAATTAATTAATAATTAAGAAATAATTAACCATGCATGATAATTAATTAATAAATAACCTTGATTAATTAATAGTTAATTAATAATTAAACCTTACTTAAATAATAATTAATTAAATAATTAACCTTTACTAAATCAATAAATTAATTAACCTTTACTCAATTAGTTAATAATTATTATATTACTTAATTAATAATTGAAGTACTAATAACTTTCACCTGATTAGTGATTAAATACTAACTATCTTTACTTAATTAATTAATTAATCGAATAATCATTAAAACTAAATTAATTAATAAGTAAACCTTTAAAATACTTATGATATGTTTGAAGAACTTTTCCCAAAATATTTAAGATGAAAACACCTTTTAGTTTGCAAAAATTGTCTGTTTCCACGAAGTGCATCCATAGCGACTATCGCTATGGATACCATAACTTTATACTAGTTTAATATACCAAATAGCCTTCAAGACTTTACCCTATTATGTTTTAACTTTATAAACTTCGTAAAAGAGTTTTTGGAAACTAAAATTAAAGTTTAAAACTCATAAACTTTTCTAGGAAAACACTTGAGTAAAAATAAGTTTAAAGCAAAGGATCTCAATATCGCAAACAAGCAACTTTAAGTGCTAACTTCATTTTAGCATACAATAGCTAACACATAATCTCAAACACTTATACATATGTCAACCATCATACACAAAATAAAAATCATCACTTTTCATAATTTCCCAACATCCAAATTGTATTTCCAAGTTCACAACCAAACAATATATATAATCTCAAATATATAAAGCATCAACACGATATATTTTCAAACATGATCAACACAACTATTAATAATAACATAAAATTTAAACTTATTTAAAACTGTGTGTTTTACTGACCAAAGCTTAACCAAATCAACTAGAACCAACACTACTACTTGGATTGGCCTTATATCTTGGATTTACATTGCAAAAGACTTGATTTTTGCCTAAGGAAGTGACTTTTTAGTTCGGCCTTGAGGGGGAAAGGGCTCAGCCATGGGGCTTTTGTTGTATTTTTTGGTTTTTTTGGAAAGAGAGGATGTGTAGAGGAGGTAAGAGGTATATTTTAGCTTGGTTTAGAGATTTAAAAATGGAAAAGATAGGATTTTTGAATTTTAAAAACTTTGGAAGCCACTAAAATGTTTTAGAGCTTAAAAAGGAAGAGGATAAAGTTTTGAAAATAAGAAACGAAATGGAAAAAGAGAGAGAGAGAGAGAGAAAATAAGAAACTGTTTTTATACAAAGTGAAATAAACATATTACCTAAATACGTTTTAAGAACATACCCTCCATTCATTTTGTGCCACCTCATCACCACCTCCCCATCACTACCTCCACACGCAAGGAATCAAGAACCCCTCTTTGACCACCATTTTTCCCCTTCCATGTACTATAATGTTATGTGATGATGTGACATTACATCTTATCTTACTTTTATTTAAAATTTTGGACAAAAGTTACATCTCCCTTTATATTTACTTAAGTGAATATATTTTTACCATATTATTATTAACCATACTTATGTTAATGTTATATGTATGCATATAGGTTTACTAAAATTTACACAACATTTCTGATAAGGTTTTGATGGAGAAAACTCGAAAATTCGAAAAACGATTTCTGGTCTCATTTTCAATTTTTCTTCGAACTAATTATATTTTAAACCCATTTTGAAAAACATTTCACCATCATTAGTTATTCATTAAAAGAGGGTATTTTAATAATTAAAACTATTAATTTAATATTTAAAATAATTAAATATTCACAAATCAAAATGATGAAATTTCGGGTTGTTACATTCTTCCCCCTTAAAAGAATTTCGACCTCGAAATTTCACCTTATGAACAACCAATACTATTCATAATCCATATGATGTTCATAGGCCATACATATGCAAAGTTTGATTTGATTTCTACTCGAATACATACCTTTACTTTCGAACTAGTATCGCTCACTTGGTTCTCTAGTGCGGACTCTAATCGGCTTCTTGATGAGAAAACTCCGTTCACCTTACATAGCAATATATTATGATAGAAAACTTTGGTTCCATATCAAAAACTCTCACCAAGTGTTCACCGTCAAGAATCGAGTGATAGATCCTTATTTGGAATGGTGTGAAACACCTCAAAGTCATATACTCGAATCTTGGATCAAAAACTATGTGAAAAGGAGAAATGATCTACGTACAACTTATGTACTTATCCTTATTGGTTCTCACTAATACTAATTCTTTTTTTTCTTATTAAAATTATTTATGAAAATATTTATTAAAAACTAAACTTAAGCTTATTAACATTTTCTAACTTGAGTTCATATCTGTATAATACTCTTTTAAATGCTAAGCGTATACATAAAAAATCAGATTTGTTTTACTTAATCAAGATGTTCAACAAATTTAAATTTTTTTTTAACTTGCTACCTCTTCAAATTTATAAGTTACATAAACTTATTTTCTTATATCTTCATAAACACTCAATTTCAATTTCGATATCTATCCGGAAGTTCCTAACTGTCCAAAATCATCAAAAATTCCATTTCATTTTAACAAATGTAAACTACTAAACAACTTTCCATAAGAAGATGCACAACCAACCTACCCTAATGCACAAGTTACATGAGTCCATAATATAATTTAATAGAAAAATTAAGAACTAAATATCCGGGTTTATTTTCAAATCAATTTGAACTAATAATATATATATAACTTTAGTATATCAGAACATCCTTTCAGGATTTATAAATCAAGATTTGTTTTACAAAGACAACTTGAAGCTAAACTGCTATGATTGCATTTCCCCCACTTAGAAACTAAAAACTGAACACTGATGATGTTGTAGTCATCATCAGAATTATTTTTCACTGACAGAAGTGAGTTCAGTGCGGAGATTCCCGAGTAGGTCAACCTTTCGAACTGATTCTGAATCCATGGGCAGGCAAGAGACAAAATCGAAGAATTTCATGGGAATCCTACAAGATCAGTTCGATAAATTTTGCAAAACTTTTCACTCAAGATCTCTTACGGGAAAAAGATAATGTTCATCTAAATTGGGAAAGAATCAATCGAAAAAGTAAGAATCGAAATTGATCGATATCTTTCTCGAAACAAACAAAAAGAAAGATGAAACATAAATCCTTTCCATCTCCTTAAAAATCCCTTAGAAATATTTCTATTCATAAATACTTTCAAATAATAATATTATTATTCTTCTCGAATCTTGAAAACTATTTTTCTAAAGCACCAGGATTCAAGTCCTTAAATTCTTTACTTAAATCCTTTTTATTTATAAGCCACATTCTTATAAACCAATTTTATAAAATCAACTTCTTATAGAAAATCATTTCGCAAATATTTATTCCTAGAATATTCTATCTTTTTTTCTAATAAATACCTTTTATTAAAATCCAATTTTAATCCAACAGTAACATCCAACGCTTTATAGTTAAATTATGAAACTTAATTCACAAGGCGTTCGTTTTAATGTTCCCACATTTTATCCACCCAACCCATGTTGTAAAAAGATAAATTTCTTACAAATCAACAAACAATGGCCAATGCCCCAAAACTGGACGAGGATGACTAATCAAATCCTAAATGATAATAATTTAATATTATCATTTCCTAATAAGAAAACACATCAAAAATAACTATATTAATTCTTTTGAAAATCATTCCTGTATATAAAATATAATCCTAGGTAAAATTATTTCATTTACCAATTTCAAAATAATATTGTGTTGGTTGGCCTTGTTTAAGTGTTTAGGAATCCCTATCGATAACGTTGGTCAGACGATCGACCAGAATTCATTAAACACTCAACAGATCAGTTAACATAATATAAAACATTTTTATAGCACTAACAAATATGCGCTCTTATACATATACGAGGAAATTCATTCTAGGGTGTTACTAACCCTATCTATAATGAGTTTACCTCACCGAAGCCAAGGTTCTCGCTTAACCTTCAGCTCTGATACCACGTGTAACAACCAGTCTTTTTGATCCTCAGAAGTCGATAATAATACATCCACGGTATTCATGTACCGAACATCCAAGTGCCGGAAAGACAGATCGTTGGGGTGAAAGAAAAATAAAAGAAAGTACAGAATCTCACAATGTTGCGAGTAATCTATAATATACTAAAGAACTTTACAAAAAGAAAACTTTTATATACAAATATGAATCAGAGTACAATTATCCTATCATTAGACTTTGGACATTTATAACAACTTGTCCTTACAATTGCTGATAAGAACAGACAAGAAACAAACAGCGAAAGATAAAGAAAATATGGAAGTATGTCTTGGGGGAATCCAACTTGTCACCTGAAGCTCCATAGTGTCTAGCTAAATCTAGAAAATATGCTCGGGCTGACCCGAGCATTATAAGAAAAATACAGCCGGATTAGTGTGGTAAAACCAGCATTAGAAACACAATCAAATGGATTTTTAATGTTTTATAAAACCTTTTAAAACAAATGTATCTCATAAGACCATGCCGCACATAAACACGGACGTGTTTTTACCTTACGATAACCAAAACATTTCATATGAACTCTTCTGATATTATAATAATGTCTATGGTAAAATAAATATTTACCACAGCCAAAATTGTTACATTAATTAAATTCCAACATAACAGGTTTACAACTAAATCCGTACGGGCACGTATGGGAGACTGGATTTCCATCAATGACAAGACGACTGGAGTACAACAGCCACGGTACACCTCTAGAAAAATGTACCGAGGTTCTTACATGGACCCACTGTGAATCAGAGCCGGCCTGCCCCTAGAACATGATAAGCCAGATTACATCATTCCTTAGGACCAAGGCTCAAAACAATGTGCAGCAGCCAAGGCCCACTTTCGCGTGCATACCTAGTCCATAAATATCGATTCTAGATCGAGGAATGACTGCTCCTAATGGTAGCGAATCACATAGCTCAGAAGCATATCCCCTGTTTTAGTCATTACCGGGTTGTGAGGTCATGATTACTCTTTTCCTTTCTTAGCAATTCCCACTTGGAATGCTAACACTGCCTTCCAGGCACAATGTAATGCCAGCATTCGTCCATACAAGTTATTCAGCATATGAACAAACCAAAGGCACTACTCTACTACGTCCATTTTGAAATCACCCTCAGGATGGGTAGCAAGTAGCCCTTGTAGTTCAAAGAGCTCCATCATCGATTCAAACATTTTCAAGATGTCTATAATACGACGCTTGAGTTGGTGCGAAGTGGTTTTCGGATAATTCATACTAATCTGATCCTGATCTCTTCGAACCAACATTCGATTGGTTTCGGTGAACTCAACCTCGGTTCTTTCAGAGATAATTTGACTATACATAAGAGCAGAGATCACCTCCTAACTTTTAAGTAGACCGATTTCCTTATCATTTGTCCTAAGAGAACAAAATGAGATTTTATGCACAATACAACATCATCAAAGATGACTGTGCCATTTACGTGTTTCTCCTAGATATTTCCAGAGTTATATTTTTTGTCAACGTTTTCAAAGCTACTAGATGGAAGAATGAAAGAGGAAAATTGATGTTAAGAATTCTTAAGAAGTCTCTATATCTCATTTGGATGGAGTAGAACATTAGTGTATTTAAAGGTCAATCCACCTCTAAACATTTAATGGTCCTTTCTATAATTAGATCCATGTAGCTCTAGATTTCCTTTTGGGATGATTGTTATGGCTTGTTGGTGTGCTTGTTGTATCGTTTTGTAACAATTTTTGTTTTTTCAATAAAATGGTAGGGGTCCATTCAACCCCACTGGCTTTGCAAAAAAAAAAAAGATTTGATAATCGGTTATTTAACTATCAAATAACAAGCAATCAATCATGGATTTAATTCCATATGGGATCCATTAAGCCTCTATAAATAAATCTTTCAATTATTAAATTATCTTTCAATTATTTGAATCAAAATACCTTCATAAAAGATATTTCACAAACCCCTTACACTTATTCCAATAGTTGAGAAAACATTCATATACTTATCTCAATGGTATAAGTAAATTTCAAACCATTATATCTTCATTACTTAGAAAATATTCATATACTTATCTCAACGGTATAAGCATATTAACAAAAACTTGAGGAAAATTTCCTCTTTTACAAAATCATATTTAAATGGGTCAAAATAAATATGATTTAAATTTGTTCTTACTATAAACCAAACCACTTATCCTTCGATGTTAAGTATGGAGAGAATGTTTCCATACCACCATAATTAAGAAGGATTAATTATCAAAATCAAAACTTATTCCTTTTTTAAAAATTCTCTTTTTATAGGTCCATTTCATATTTACAAATCCTTTTATAATTCTCCAAATAAATTTAAAAAATTTCTTTTACTAATCTCTATAATGATTTATAAACTCCTTATATACTACTTTACCAAATATTGTTTAAAATCTCCTTTACAAATAACATTTGTAAATCTCCATAAATAAATCCTCTTTGCTAAGTATAATCCTTTTAAAAAACAATTCATCATTTTTAAACACCTTTATCCACTCAATTAATTACTTTTAAACATAAAAAATAATTAATTAATTAACTTTAAAACAACATTAATTAATTAATTAACTTTAAATGCATCGTTAATTAAATAGTTAATTAACTTAAAACAAGACTAAACGAATTAACTAACACGTTAATAATATAGTTAAATAACTTAAAATATCATTAATAATAAAATTAAATAACTTTAAACATCTTTATTAAAATAATTAAATAACTTACTTTTATACATCATTTAGAAACACTTAACTTCATATTGTTATACAATTGAAGTTATTCAAATCCATAGCTTTACAAATTCGAAGAGAGGCTTAGTGACCCCAATTTTACTAAATCAAGTTACCATTTACTTCAATTTGACGTTTGAAGTCACATAACTATTATTTACATAGGAAACATGTATGTAATTCAAATCCATAATTAACCACCGATGGTTAACACATTACTTTTCTCAATATTAATTAAATGGCGTATGAATAAATTTCTAACTTAATATAATAGTAGAATGAGGATTTATTCTACCAAACATATGTCATCAATAATCTATTCCATATCTGTTTGGCTACTTAAAGGCACAGACAAAAAGAATCTCTTGTATTTAAACCATTCTTTGAAAAAGAAGACTGCTTTTCGAACAAACCGATCATTGGAAATAAAATAATTAAAAATAAAACCTTTATTTTATAATAATTAAATCTTAATTATATTTTTACTTAATCTTAACTTAATTACTAATTAAGAAATAATTAACCCTACCTGATATTTAATTAATAATTAACCTTGATTAATTAATAGTTAACTAATAATTAAACCTTACTTAAATAATAACTAGTTAAATAATTAACCTTTACTAATCAATAAATTATATAACCTTTACTTAATTAATAAATTAATCAACCTTTACTTAATTAATTAATAATTATTATCTTACTTAATTAATAAATTAAGTACTAATTTCTTTCACTTGATTAGTGATTAAATACTAATTATCTTTACTTAATTAATTAATTAAATATTCCTTAACTCTTAATTAATAAGTAATAATTACCTTTTAAATACTTAAGATGTGTTTGAAGAACTTTTCCAAAATGTTCAAGATGAAAACACCTTTTAGTTTGCAAAAAGTGTACGTTTCCATGAACTGCATCATTACTATGGATACCATAACTTTAAACTAGTTTAATATACTAAATAGCCTTCAAGACTTTACCCTTTTATGTTTTAACTTACTTTGTAAACTTTGTATAAGAGTTTTGGAAACTAAAAATAAAGTTTAAAAATCATGAACTTTTCTAGGAAAACACTTAAATAAAAATAAGTTTAAAACAAAGAATCTCGATGTCGTAAACAAGCAACTTTAAGTGTTAACTTCATTTTAGCATACAATAACTAATACATAAGCTCAAACACTTATACACATGTCAACCATCATACACAAAGTAAAAATCGTTACTTTCCATCATCTCTCATCCAAATTATTCCAAGTTCACAACCAAATAATATATATAATCTCAAATAACACAATATATTTTCAACCAAGATCAACACAACTATTAGCAAGAACATAAAGTTTAAAACTTGTTAAAAAATGCGAGCTTTACTTACCAAAACTTAACTAAATCGACTTAAACTAACACTATAACTTGGATCGGACTTAGATCTTTGATTTACTTTGTAAAAGACTTGATTTTTGCCTAGGGAAGTGACTTTTTGGTTCGGCCTTGAGGGGGAAAAAGCTCAGCCATAGGGCGTTTTGGGTGTTCTTGGGTTTGATTTGGAAAGAGAGGGTGTGCAGAGGAGGTAAGAGGTATATTTGAGCTTGGTTTAGGGATTTAAAAATGGAAAAGATAGGATTTTTGAATTTAAAATATTTGGAAGCCATTAAAATGTTTTAGAGCTTAGAAAGGAGGATGAGGTTTTGAAAATAATTAATGAAATGGAAAAATGAGAGAGAAAAATATGAAATTGTTTTGATACAAAACGAAATAAAAAATTACCTAAATACCCTTTAAGTACATACCCTCCATTCATTTTGTGTCACCTCATTATCGTCTCCGCTTCACTACCCCCACACGCAAGGCATCACGAACCCCCCTTTAACCAGCATGTTTTTCCCTTCCATGTACTATGATGTATGTGATAATGTGACATTACATCTTATCTTACTTTTATTTAAAATTTTGGATAAAAGTCACATCTCTCTTTATATTTACTTAAGTGAAATATTTTTACCATATTATTACTAACCATACTTATGTTAATATTATATGTTTGGATATAGATTTACTAAATATGCACAACATTTTCGATAACTTTTTGACGACGAAAATCGGAAATTCAAAAACGATTTCCTGTCACATTTTCAATTTTTCGTCGAACTAATTATTTTTGCAAACCCATTTTAAAAAACATTTCACCATCATTAGTCACTAATTAAAATAGGGTATTTTAATTATTAAAACCATTAACTTAATATTTAAAATGAATTTAAATTCACAAATCAAAGTGATAAAATTTCGGTTCATTACACCTTAGTTATATTAGCTAACAAAAAACTATCGAGTAAGTCATTCCATAATTATCCAATAACTATCAGTACGCAACCCCTTAGTGCTTCCAACAGCCACGAGTAATGCACTGTCTAATATTTGGAGAGTGTTACGTACTCTAGTCTCAATTTATACATCGATATCTAATGTCGATGCATCTTGACCAGGAACATTTAAAATGGTATATTTGTTTTCATTGTGATAAACTACTCACGGTTATAACACTTTGTAATTACTGTCACAAAACATACCAGTTATGGATTTTCAATTAAATATACTTTTAATTAAATTAATTAATTCAACCACTTTATTTCAAGTATATAATAGAAAAAAATACCTTTGATTTCGAACAAGATTGGTTATTGAGTTGGATATATGTAACAAATTACATAGTTGCCCCTAGGGCATACCCCTAACTCTATCAATCTCCCACTTGCACTTGGGGTCAATTAATCTTATTCCAACTTCTTCAATCGGCCTCCTCAAAACCAATCGGGTCAGTCCCTCGATGAGTGAGTAGACTATCATATTTTAATTATCTACTTTATCAATCAACTCTCTCCAATGCCGATAAACTACCTTTATCATGTGGGACGATTCAGAGTATGTCTCTCGACTTCTTGCGAATTCAAAGTTCTATTATGAACTATATAGTGACATTAATAACAATTTCGTGGGATTCACAATATTTGGAATCACCCTCAGCTCGGTTATAAATTTGGGCATTTATATTTATATACATTTCTTTATTGTTGATTAAAGGCGATGTACTTAGCCTTTTCCATTGAATCGGCTATAGTCTTTCATCTGGAACATTTGCAACTAAAATATTCTTAACTTGAATTCATTATTGACATATCATACTCAATATCACTTATGAAACTTTGTGTCCGAACACTTCTTTACAAGGATTTCGTTGTTTCTACAAACAATTCTCTAAGTGTTTCATAAATACACGAAAACACTCTAAACTACCATTTAGTGATATTAATTTGGATTTAATATTTTCTTCATGTATCAAATACATGAACAAATCATGATATCGTAGACAACATATGTATACCCCATAAATTTTATGATTAGTTGTTTAATTAATTAATTAGTTAATTAGGCTCCAAAAATAGTATTTTTGAAAATGATGGAATTTGATCATGAAACTTGCACCATTGCGTTCATCATGAAATTCCGAGGAACTTTCATATTTGGAGTATTGCGATCAAAGTCTAAACGAAGAAGTTACAGACTGTTAGCACCAAAATTGGTCACTAACCCCCTTTAGAAAGATTGTGTAGAGAGATAAATGAAGAAGATAAATTAAGACAGGGAGATATAGACTAAATTAACAATAGAAATCTAGAACACCGGGTTTATAGTGGTTCGGCGTAACTGCCTACGTCCACTTTGAGTTTTAATCTTTATTGCTTTACTTGATAATCTATTACAGATACAATCCGTACACCAATTACTTGGATACAATTTCTAAGTAAAAAAGTTGAGTCTAGAAAGCGGCAGAGTCTTCCTAGTGTTCTCCCAAAAAAGGTCCCTTTCACTGTGCCCCTTCCTCTCTATTTATAGACGAAGATGGGTTAGACTTCTCTGGTGGGCCTAGTGGCAAGATACCTTGGCCCAAAACAAGTAACTTCTGTGTGCCGATCCATGAATGCCGAGCGGCGAATGCCGAACGGCAAATACCGAGCAGTGTCTATAAGCCGAATGGGGCAGTACGTTGCGTGAAATGTGTTGGCCGAACGAGCTCCGATGTCGATCGAGGGGAGATGCCGAACGAGGCTGAATGTCGGTCGAGACATGAATGCCGATCGAGACCTGAATGCCGATCGGGGCATGAATGCCGATCGAGACCCCGATGCCGATTGAGGGAGGGAATGCCGAACGAGGTTGAATGCCGGTCGAGGCTGAATGCCGAATGAACATGCTGTGCCGGACGACACTCAATGTCGAACGAGGTCTGGATGCCGAACGATGTGGAATGACGAACGAGCCTGAGTGCCGGTCGAAGCTTGAATGCCAAACGAATCAGTTGTGCCGAACGTCCCCGGATGTCGAACGAGCTTGAGTGTCGACCGTCCCAGTTGTGCCGAACATCCCTGGATACCGAACGAGCTTGAGTGCCGATCGACCCATTTGTGCCGGACGTCCTTGGATGCCGAACGTGATTGAATGCCAATCGACCCAGTTGCCTTGTCAAACCTCCAGGTAACACTTGCCCCCCAAAGTGCATCATGTGGTCGAGCGTGATGCGCTTTGAATCACGAGTCCTCCGTGCTTCGCTTCGAGCCTTGGCTTAGTATTCTCGATAGTATTTTCTCTTGAATAAGGATTGAGGCAATGTATGCCGAACGACATGTTGATGCCGAACGACATACAAATGCTGAGTGACAGAGATGATGCCGAACGAGGGATGTGCTTTGACCGGTTCTACCGGTCGTGGTCCCTTCGACTTCCCTTCTTCCCCCTATAAAGGTCGGCACTTCCTTTCTTCTTCTCTTTTCTTACTTTTACCGTTACTATCCTGTGCTTACGAACCTTGCTTTTTAACAGACTCCAAAGAATTGACCACCCTTCCCTCCTCGAACATTGTACGTTGCCTCCCTTCTTTCCCAAATCAATCGAAACTAATTTAAACCGCGCTCCTTACTCCAGAATTCCCCCAAGTTTCGAGCCATTTACTAGGTAATGACCCGTCTCTTTAAACACTTACCCTTGGTTAATAAACTTAGCATGAGATTCAAGTTCGTGAATCTCTGTACAACCATGGCCAATAGGAGTCGCGTGGATGAGGGAAACGAATCGTGATTAGGATACGTTCTAAGGCTAGGTGGTGTGGAAAAAGAGGTCAGAGGTACGTGAAGGAGGGAGTTAGTGGAAATGTACTGCTGTGGTTCGGCATGGTTCCTCCACGCCGAACGAGGTTGGAGGGAAGAGCAGAGGAGGAGTAGGAATTGGCTAGAATGCCGATCGACATAGCCTGGTATGACTTGCCGAACGAGTCGACCATGTCGTTCGGTAGGGATGGAGGAAAAGGATAAAATTGTTGTTAAGTACGGGGTTCCGAGCGTTGCGGCTCGGCGTAACTTCGATTCGGCATGATTCGCCGCATGCCGAACGGTAGAGTTGATAAGTAGAAGGGTGTCATTGTTGAGAGTAGAATGCCGAATGATGCGGCTCGGCATGTAGGTGGTTCGGCATGACTCCCTTATGCCGAACGGTGGAGAAGACAGATGGAAGTATGGAAGGCCGAGTGATGCGGCTCGGCATGTAGTGGTTCGGCATGGCTCCCTTATGCCGAACGGTGGGGATGACAGTTGGAAGCATGGAAGGTCGAGCAATGCAGCTCAGCGTGATTGTGGTTCGGCACGCCTTGCCGCATGCCAAACGGCAATGGTGGGTGATAGAGGAGTTGTGCACAACAGCAATGCTAGTTGAACCTAATGCACAGTTGACCTAACACATCCCATGCCTGAACATATGTTAATGAACAAGGACAGACTTAAACAATAAAGCATATCGAATAATCCGGACTGATAACTTCTGTGTTTTTAAACAACTGAAAACTTGGACTTAATCCTGCTTAATAGTTAATAACCTTTCAAATGCAGTGATGATGTCGAGTTCAAAATATAAACCGTCTTACGACAAGCCTTCATAAACGGTCAGCGATGACGGTCTTCGAAGTCGATAATTCAAAACTCATACTTATTTCCTAAATCCATCATCTTTTCACTGCTTGGCACTTATATCTGAATAATCGCACTAGTTCACACACCACATAGGGGGGAATATTTATGTTGTTAAGTCTAATGTTAAGTGTTTTTCAAGTATAGATCAAACAGGTGCTTTGTCAGATTCAATCTTTATCAGAGATGTCAAGAAAATCTAGCTCTGCTACGATCTTGGATAGACCTGGGCCATCCTCTCGATAAGAAGTTATAGGAACCTCAAACCCGTCAACCACCCTTGCTCAAGACTTACCAAGTCCTGCAATGGCGTCTGTCGACTTGGCTCCCGACGCTCTGGAGGCAGCAATTTTCTTAGACGACTCGATTGATTCACAGGCCTCAAAGATTAATGAAAGTACACTCCGTCGGATATGCTCTGTCCATGGAATCCCCTTCGATGACGTGTTAGTTCTATCAGGACATGATCGTTCGCACTTGCCCCCAGTCGGATATACAGCCTATAACAAGTTCATGTGCGGGTCGGTAGCGTTCCACCATTCAATTCCTTTCTTCGCGTCGTGCTACAATATATCGAGATTGCCCCCTCACAATTACATCCAAATATCCATACATTCATATATGGGACTTGCATCCTCTTCATGAGTGTCCTTTTCAGGCTTCCTACTTCCGGCGATATTCGTTATATCTACCGCTTCAAGAGACGGTCGGACAGCCCATCTTTTATATTTCTAGAGCCACATAGTAAATGCCAAATCTTGATCGGGGCATGGAGCAAATTTGCCTAGTACAAGCAAGAGTGGTTCTATGTGCGTTGTCCTCTCGGTTTCGCCAGGAGATGGGTAGAAGGAAGTAAGTTCATTTTCTAAATCAACACTTGAATTTGGCAAAATTTGAATCTTTTCTGACTCTTTATCCACTTTTTAAGGTATCAATCCACGTCCCGAAGGCTCCGGATACTCTGAAGCTGTTGCAACTATCCGGGCCCTCCCCGTAGAAGATCGGGACATTAGATCTCTCATTTCGAATGAGTCACTTATGAAGTTCGGGCTGCTGGCGGAAGGTCGCCGAATAAGCCTTCCCCAAGGTGTCACTCTATCCAGACCTGCTTCGAGTAAAGGAAAAAAGCAGGCCGGGCCTTCAGCACGTAATGCCCCTGACACACCAGAAGAGGGAGAAATTAGAGAAGGCAAGACGCCCGAAGTACCGAGTGAAAATGTTAGTCCCACTCAGGACTCGATAGTCGAAGTCCACGATATTGAGACATCATCTTCCCCTTCCAAGGGAAAGAAGAAATTGACCTATAAGTTGAGGAGGAAGAAAGTAGATGGAACTTCTAAAGTTACTCTTATTCCAAAGGAGAGAGAACCATCCCCCCAACCCTTAGAAAGTTCACTGAAAGGTCTATCGAACCTCACCGTCCCTGATGATCTGCTCAATTATGGTTTCGACGACTCAAAGGCGCTTAAGCTTCATTCGCCCGCCGGAGGCAATGCAGGCACTCAAGCTCATGTCCAGGGAGAAAAAACTCCTATTAGTAAAGATAAAGAAACCGGTCCATCGGGGGGAACACTAGGACACACACGGACATGTGCACTTCACCCTACACTTCAATTTCATCCATCACCCTGATCTTTTCTAACCTATCGTTATTCTCATTCTATGCAGGTGACATGGGACGCAGCTACAGAAGCGATCATCTTCGCGGCTCATCCATTTTTCATCATTCTGGCCGGGATTCGGGCACCGGCAAGCGCCGAGACAGAGATGACTCCGGAGACCGAGACAATCGCCCCCGAGAATCGACTTATCGAAGGAAATCATATACTCAGTCTTCATATTCCCGTGATCTTCCTTATCAATCAGAGGAAGACAGAGAGAAGTCTTCGCAGAAAGGGTCTCAATCTGAAGTTCCCCGTGATCAACACTCTGGTTCTTCAAGCACTCGGCAGTCTCGGGAACATCGTAAGAAAATGGAACTTTCAAACCTACCTCCCCCTGTTCCTGCAGCGGACCCGACGATATAGGAGAAGCTAGCCGAGCTTAAAGTTAAATTCCCCAAAATCTACTTTGATGGTCTGAAGTTCCTTCCAGTGATCCATCACATCTCGGGGCATGTCAAGCAGAGTGTCACCACTTGCGACAACAACGTCTATGTCCAACATGACGCGTTTGTCCATCTAGTTGAAAAAGTCTCGGAAGTCTCTATCGAGCGTCAACAGGAAATCGACCGCCTGAAGCTTGAACCTATTTTCGATAAAGACATTATCAAAAATCAGGATGAAGAGCTCTCTTCGTACAAATCCCAACTCGAGGCTGCCGAACAAAGTGATAAAGATACTGCGGAGGCCGTCACTCGTCTAGAGATGACTCATAAAAAGGAACTTGACGAAGCGGTCCAACGCTGTGGGGCCCTGGCTTTCGAAAAGGACTCTGTTCAAAAAGAAAGGGATGCACTCGCCCTGCAGGTTAAAGAGTTGATAGCTGAATACAACGCCCGTGTTCTCATGCATCGGGACTTGACTTTTCTTGGCGAGGGCTATCTCGAATCTCTAGCCGAGGCATGGGAAACTTTAATAAAGATTAGAAAGGTGGACTCGGGTATCAAGGAGGTTGATGAGGATGCTTTAGTAAAAGAGTTTCTCAGGGGGAAAGAGCCTTCAGACTTGTCTGCAGCAATGGCCCTCTTTGGCAAAGGCTCTTCTCCATCAAAGGGGAAAAATGACATGGTTGGTCCGTCTGGAACCGGGCCTTCAGTTCCTCCTCCTACTCAATCGGCTGAACGGCCAGTACTTATCCATTCGAACAACACGCTGGTTATGATCCGGAAGACCCCGGCCTTGGCATTCATGTGTTATCTCCCATTCTAGAGGGTGAGACTCCTCGGACGGTCGAAAGCCAGCAAGAGACCGGTATATAACTCTTTTTCCTAAAGTTCGAAGAACCGTCTTGTATTCTAATGTTCGTCTTTTGTGTTTTTATGCAGGCCGCTCCGATCCTGAACCAACTCCAAGGAGCGATGATGCCAAGGAGGAGATGGGGAAAGCGAGCGATGCTACTCACGCGGGAGTAACCCCCAGTCCTGATGCTCAGGTGATTGGGGCGCTTGACGAGGATAAGTCTGAAACTTCATCCCCCATCGAAGGAAGTTATGAAATTGAAATTACGGGCGCCTCAGGACACACTTCGAAAGTGAGCATGAAGGAGCAACTTGCGGAAGAGAAAAAGAAGAAAGTTGAGATCAAGGTTGAGTCCCAAGTAGTAGAACTTGACGACCCGTTGAACAGGCCTCTAAAAGTCATTCTTCCTGGCAAGTCCAAACCACTGGATGTTCCTCCTCCCACTCCTGACACCGTTTCTCTGGCTAGCAAAACGTCCAAGAGAAAGCGTGTGGGGGAGGAGTCGTCTGAGAAAACAAAGGAAGAAAAGAAGCTAAAGAAATCGAAGAAGTAGCCACCACACTCGTTCAACGAGGGTTAGCTTAGATCATGTAACTGCTTTTACTTATTTATTTTCGTAGTCAATGTAGACAGATTTTTGACTCCGAGTTTTGGAGGAGTGGTTGTATAACCCCATTTTGGCTTAATGAATAAAGTTTAGTTTTTTTGTCTTTCAAATGACTTCTGCTTTTTAGCTTTCTGTATAACTGTGGGCGAAACTCAAATTCTTGTGAGTTACATAAATTCCCAATCCACTTTCACATTGCTCGGAGATTCTTTGGAATTGTACATCTTTTATTTCACATTTCTGGTACTTAGAATATTTTTTAATCCGCACTCTGGGGACTTAGAGTACTCCAGTCCGCATTCAGAGGACTTGGAGATTCAAGTCGTTTATGCTCAAGTACGCACTCTGGGATCTTAGAGTGCTCTAGTCCGCGCTCAGGGGACTTGGAGATTTAGGTCGTTTATACTCTAGTCCGCACTCTGGGGACTTAGAGTACTCCAGTCCGCATTCAGGGCACTTGGAGATTCAAGTCGTTTATGCTCTAGTCCACACTCTGGGGACTTAGAGTGCTCCAGTCCGCGCTCAGGGGACTTGGAGATTCAAGTCGTTTATACTCTAGTCCGCACTCCGGGGACATAGAGTACTCCAGTCCGCACTCAGGGGACTTGGAGATTCAAGTCGTTTATACTTTAGTCTGCACTCTGGGGACTTAGAGTACTCCAGTCCACGCTCAGGGGACTTGGAGATTCAAGTCATTTATACTCTAGTCCGCACTCTGGGGACTTAGAGTACTCCAGTCCGCGCTCAGGGGACTTGGAGATTCAAGTCGTTTATACTCTAGTCCACACTCTGGGGACTTAGAGTACTCCAGTCCGCGCTCAAGGGACTTGGAGATTTAAGTCGTTTATACTCTAGTCCGCACTTTGGGGACTTAGAGTACTCCAGTCCGCGCTTAGGGTACTTGGAGATTTAAGTCGTTTATACTCTAGTCCGCACTCTGGGGACTTAGAGTACTCCAGTCCGCGCTCAGAGGACTTGGAGTACTCTAGTCCGTGCTCAGGGGACTTGGAGATTCAAGTCATTTATACTCTAGTCTGCACTCTGGGGACTTAGAGTACTCCAGTTCGCGCTCAGGGGACTTGGAGATTTAAGTCGTTTATACTCTAGTCCGCACTCTGGGGACTTAGAGTACTCCAGTCCGCGCTCAGGGGACTTGGAGATTTAAGTCGTTTATACTCTAGTCCGGACTCTGGGGACTTAGAGTACTCCAGTCCACGCTCAGGGGACTTGGAGATTTAAGACGTTTATGCGCGTTCGCATGTCAGACGGAATAATGTAACTCCAGCTGTTTGTCACCAGACTATAAGGCACAGAAACATCAGTAAAAAGACGGCTTCAAGCCTTTATTAATGAAAACAAACTAAATCGTCCGATTACATACTCAAAAGGAAACTAAGAATCAATGGAACAAAAACATAGGAAATAACTGCACCTAAAACATGAAAGAAACATGCTAAATATAATAACGTCGCAAATGTTCACTATTCCATGCTCGGGGGAGTGTCATGCCATCAACGGTCGCTAGCTTGAAAGTTCCCTCTCCAAGCTTCCGTTCAACGACATATGGACCTTCCCAGTTGGGATTCATACGTGATGGTACCGGGAAAACTCGTTTCAAAACGAGATCACCCACATCAAAGATTCTTGGGTGGACTTTTTCGTTGTAATATCGCTTAACTCGGTGCCTATATGCTGATGCCCTTAACTCAGCTTCTTCACGTTTTTCATCAACAAAGTCCAGTGATTCCAACAAGAGATCCTGATTCGTCCTAGGATCATAATGTGTCACCCGATGTGATAGAACATCAAGCTCCACGGGTATAACAGCTTCCGAGCCATATGCCAATACAAATGGAGTGTGGCCAGTCGGAGACTTGTGGGTAGTTCTATAAGCCCATAGCGTTGTTGGAAGTTCATCTACCCACTTACCTACAGCCTTTTCCAAACGCTTCTTCAATATGGACTTGATTATTTTGTTCACGGCTTCAACTTGTCCATTAGCCTTCGGATGAGCAACTGCGGCAAACTTTTTCACAATGCCGTACTTTAAACAGAAATCTTTGAATTCCCTACTTTCAAATTGAGTTCTGTTATCTGTAATGATGGTTCGCGGGAGGCCAAAGCGGCATATAATGTTTCGTACAATGAAATTAATGACCTTCTTAGAGGTGATTGTGGCTAAAGGCTCTGCCTCGGCCCATTTGGTGAAGTAGTCGACCGCAACTATCGCGTATTTTGCACCACCTTTGGATATAGGCAAAGAACCGACTATGTCGATTCTCCAGATTGCAAATTGCTAGGGAGTAGCCATTTGCGTGAGTTCCATTGGTGGAGCTCTCAGGATTTTCACGTATCTTTGACACTTGTCACATTTTCTTACATAATCTGCAGCATCCCGATTCACAGTTGGCCAATAGTATCCGTAGCGGAGGATCTTTTTTGCTAGTGTTTGCACCCCAATATGGTCGCCACATTCTCCTTCGTGAACTTCCTTCAAGACCCGCTTTGTCTCATTATGGGCAATGCACCGTAGTAAGGGGACCGATAACCCCCTCCGATACATTACTCCTCCTGCATCACATATCGCGCGGCTTTGCGAATGACCTGTCGTCTTTCGCTTCTTCTTTCAGGCAAAGTCTCGTTTAGCTGGTATTGTTTGAATGGGGTTATCCATGACTCCTTCTTGATTTCCGTCTCCGACACAAAATCTACCTCTATCACATCTATGCTTGGAGCATGTAAGGTTTCGACGGGAACTAATCCCATTTGCTGTGCATCGCCAGTACTTGCAAATTTGGCCAATGAGTCGGCTTCCTTGTTCTGCTCACGCGGGACATGCGAAATGTCATAATGTTCAAAATTCGCCAATAGTTCTTGAACCAGAGCAAGGTACGGAGAAAGATTTTGTCCCCTTGGTTGGTAATCTCCTCCACTTGGTACACCACCAGCTGCGAGTCATAAAAGATTTCAACTGATTTTACCCCGAGTTCTCCAACAAGCTTTAAAACAGCAATCAATGCTTCATATTCTGCTTCATTATTCGTAGCCTGGAATTCGAGCTTCAAAGCATAACAAATCGATCGATTTTCTGGAGTCACAAGAACTACACCAGCCCCAAAGGAACGGTTGTTTGATGCCCCATCGGTGTACAATTTCCATCGAATAGGGGGAATGACACTGTGACTATCTGGTTTATCTGATATAGTAAACTCAGCGATGAAATCTGCTAATGCTTGCACTTGTATGGCTCTTTGTGGCAGGTAGGTAATATCGAACTGACTCAACTCGATATTCCATTTTAACATCCTTCCAGAAGTTTCTGGTCGCTGGAGTACCTGTCGCAAGGGCTGATCGGTATAGATACTGACTGAGTGTGCTTGAAAGTATGGACGCAGCTTACGTGATGCAATCACCAAGCAATAGGGCAATTTCTCAATTTTAGGATAATTTCTTTCTACCCCCGTTAAACGTTTACTAATGTAATACACCGGCTTTTGAACTCGGTCCTCCTCGCAGACCAAAGCCGCACTTATATCATGCGGGGATACGGCCAAGTATACGTACAACATTTCGTGGTCTACTGGTTTCGACAACACTGGAGGACTTTCCAATTGCCTTACCAGATTTCGGAACGCTTCCTCACAGTTGGATGTCCATTCGAAATTCCTCTTTCCTTTCTTTATCATATCGAAGAAGGGAATGCACTTGTCTGTGGCTCTGGATATGAATCGACTCAGTGCAGCCACCTTTCCATTCAAGCTTTGTACCTGTTTTATAGTTCTGGGCACTTGTATATCTCGAATAGCTTGAACCTTTTCCGGGTTAGCTTCAATTCCCCGGGCATTAACAATGAATCCCAAAAACTTCCCTGACGCAACGCCAAAGGAACACTTCAGAGGGTTGATCTTCATCCCATAATATCTGAGTATGCCAAACATCTTTGCTAAGTCTCGAATGTGGTCGTTTGACTGCCGTGACTTCACGAGCATGTCATCCACATAGACTTCCATTGTTCTACCAATCTGATCTTTGAACATTCGATTCACCAAACGCTGATAGGTCGCTCCCGCGTTTTTCAATCCAAAAGACATCACTATGTAGCAATATAGCCCAACGTCTGTGACAAAACTAGTGTGTTCCAGGTCCGGAATGTGCATCGGGATCTGATTGTATCCCGAGTACGCATCCATGAACGACAATAACTCATGTCCTGTTGTGGAGTTCACCAACCGATCAATTCTAGGTAATGGGAAACTGTCCTTAGGGCACGCTTTGTTTAAATCGAAATAATCTACGCAAGTTCTCCATTTCCCGTTCGCCTTTTTTACTAGCACCGGGTTTGGCACCCATTCAGAGTAGAGGGCATCGCGGACGAACCCATTAGTTTTGAGTTTGTCCACCTCCTCTCTGAGAGCAGCGGACCTCTCCGGGTCCATTCCTCTCCTTTTTTGTTTGACTGGGACGTACCTCGGGTCTATGTTCAACATATGACTCGTGATAGCGGGAGAAATCCCGCACATGTCGGAATGGATCCAAGCGAAAACATCGAGATTCGCTCGAAGGAAATCACTAAGGTCCTCGGTCATCGAGGGGCTGAGTTGTGATCCAATCTTCAGTACTCGTGATGGATCGTCTCAGCTGATTGAAATGTCAATCGTCAGTTCAGCCGGTGCTACTTTTTCTTCCCTGGGTTCCTCATCGTCGTCTCTCGGATCTATGTCTCTGTAGATCCGAGAATTTTGCCCGAGCCAGGGCTCGGGCATTACTTGTCAATCGTCCTTTTTCCCTCCGCTGGGCCTCTTGGAGCTCAACCACATAACATGCACGACCGGTCGCCTAGTCGCCATGAACAACACCTACTCCTTTGTCAGTCGGAAATTTTAAGTCAAACACCACGGGGCCAATGCTGCCCTAAACTCATCCAGGGCCAGTCGGCCCAGAAACACATTGTATGGAGAATCTACATCCAAAACTACGAAAGATAGGATTCGCACCCTCCTACGCTCACCTTGTCCCAGTTCAACTGGCAACTCAACATACCCCACTGCATCAGTCACTGCGCCATTAAAGCCATGTATAAGAGCTTTAGATGGCTTCAAATCCTTCGTCTCCATCTACATTTGGTCATAAGCCTTCTTGAAGATGATATTGACAGAACTTCCACAATCAATCAAAATTCTTTTCAAAAAGTCGGCCCGATTATCGTAGATATGACCATCGGGTCAATGGTAGGAGCCTCCACCTGGTCAGCATCTCTGCTCCTGAATACTATATCGTCTGTCATCATGCGCAGCTATTTAGCGGGGGTCCCATCCTCCACGTTGGAACAACACGCAAAATCTGCATGCCTCAAGGAATTAGCATACCGCTCCATTTCTTGCCAGTTCTTATCTGTAGGGTGAGGTCCTCCGATGATCGTGTTTATGACCAGTCTGCACACGGTCCGAGCAGGCTCCTCAGGGTGACGTGGAGCTGGTGCATGACCGGGATTGGACATTCCCTATCCACCTTCTTGCGGATTCTTTACAAAATCCTGTAACTTTTTCTGCCTAATCAACTTCTCTATAGCATCGTGTAGGTGTCTGCACTCTTCAGTATTGTGCCCATAAGTCTCATGAAAGCGGCAATACTTCCCAGTCTGCTTTTGCTCCTCGGTTGAATTCTTTGGGCTCGGCTTTCTGTATTGAAAGGTATTACAAGTTGATAGGTAAATATTCTCAAGGGATGCATTCAGTGGGGTGTATTCGTTGTAGGTTGGAATTCTTGACTTCCATTTCCCCGCTTCTCTTTTCTTCTCCTGATTTCTTCCTCCGGATTCCTTAGATTGCCCGGGCTTGTTCTGGACATTGACCTGAACTTTCCCCGAGTTGTCTCCGGATTGCTTCACAGCGATGTTGCTTTTCATGGTCTCCTGAATAGGCCCCGGTGCCTTATCTCGCCTTATCCACCTGGCTTCCTCTCTTCTTATGAACTAATGAACCTTTGAGTAAAAACGCTCTAGTGTAGTTGGAGGTTTTCATGCTAACCAATCTCCAAACTTTGAATCCGGATTCACACCTCGCATCACAGCCGTAGAATTGCGTGATCATTAGGGTTGCTAACCTCCGTAGCCGCAACATGGAATCTCTGTAAATACTCCTTCAACGACTCCCCCGGAGCTTGGATTACACTTGATAGAGACATCACGTCCTTTGGACGAGTAGTATGTATTCTGAACTGTTCTATAAATTTCGTTGCCAACGCCTCGAAACTGGATATGGACCGCGAAGGAAGTCGGGTGAACCACATGGTAGCGATTTCAGATAGAGTTATCGGGAAGCATCTACACTTGGTTGCATCATTCGCTCTAGCTGAATCCATCATCCATTCGTACCTCATCACATGCTGCCTGGGATCAGTCTTTCCTTCGTAAGCCGGGATAGTTGGCATGCTAAATTTCCTGGGATACTCAGCCTGTAGGACAGTGTCTGTGAACGGAGTATGACTCCTGGATACCCCCCAATCATCATTTGACAAGCCGTGATTCTCTTTCATCAACTGTCCGATCATAGCTGTTAGGTCTGGGTTTGTATGGAAGATGGAAGGTTGGAGTCTGTCCTACGGGATTGATCAGGTAGATGCCTCCTTTGTTGGCGATCTGCCAAACGTGCATCTTGAGGTTCGGCATCATTGGCATCTTGGTGAGCCGGGCGTCCAGCCTCCACACGCGCTCCAGCTCCTAAGTTTCCCGTTCCTGCTCGGTTGCGGTCTCCGAGGTGTAAGTGACCCCTAGTTGTTCGATCGGCAGCACCTGCCTGCGTAGTTTCAGTCTTGCGGCATCTACGCCTGGGAGGTTCATCGGACGAAGTCGAGTTGTCAGATGAAGAGTAAGGAGGTGGACTACCCCCAGCATTCTGATGCTGTTGTTGAGTGAGTTGAGCCATAAGGTTGGCGTTAGCTTGAATCTGTTCTCCAAGTTGTCTCCTGCTTTCCATGAGCTCTCTCATCAAGTCATTGAACTCTGTTCTGGTGACAACTACCATTTGGTCTTGGGTGGCAGTTCCTACACCCAGATTTGCTTGCTGATTGCTAGGTCCTATTTGTTGTACGCTAGCGGTCTCATGGGCATCCACATTATGAGAGGCTGATCTGGTACAAGGTCTTCCTATTGTAGAGTTATTGTAAGAACTCTGAGTAGAATCAACGGACATCTTATGAATACTCGGATCTCCTTCGGGGGATTTATTCAATCCAGTAGCTTCAAAGCAGATCCTTGTGGTCTGAGAATTCAATTCTCAGTGAAAGCACCAAAGTGTTAGCACCAAAATTTGTCATTAACCCCCTTTAGAAAGATTGTGTAGAGAGATAAATGAAGAAGATAAATTAAGACAGAGACATATAGACTAAATTAACAATAGAAATCTAGAACACCAGGTTTATAGTGGTTCGGCGTAACTGCCTACGTCCACTTTGAGTTTTAATCTTTGTTGCTTTACTTGATAATCGATTACAGATACAATCCGTACACCAATTACTTGGATACAATTGCTAAGTAAAAAAGTTGAGTCTAGAAAGCGGTAGAGTCTCCCCAGTGTTCTCCCAAAAAGGTCCCTTTCACTGTGCCCCTGCCTCTCTATTTATAGACGAAGATGGGTTGGACTTCCCTGGTGGGCCTAGTGGCAAGATACCTCGGCCCAAAACAAGTAACTTCTGTGTGCCGATCCATGAATGCCGAGCGGCAAATGCCGAACGGCAAATACCGAGCAGTGTCTATAAGCCGAATGGGGCAGTACGTTGCGTGAAATGTGTTGGTCGAACGAGCTCTGATGCCGATCGAGGGGAGATAACGTACGCGGCTGAATGCCGGTCGAGACATGAATGCCGATCGAGACCTAAATGCCGATCGGGGCATGAATGCCAATCGAGACCTGAATGCCGATCGGGGCATGAATGCCGATCGAGACCCCGATGCCGATTGAGGGAGGGAATGCCGAACGAGGCTGAATGCCGGTCGAGGCTGAATAACGAACGAACATGCTATGATGGACGACCTTCAATGCCGAACGAGGTCTGGATGCCGAACGGTGTGGAATGACGAATGAGCCTGAGTGCCGGTCGAAGCTTGAATGCCGAACAAACCAGTTGTGCCGAACGTCCCCGGATGCCGAACGAGCTTGAGTGTCGACCGTCCCAGTTGTGCCGAACGTCCCCGGATGCCGAACGAGCTTGAGTGCCGATCGACCCAGTTGTACCGAACGTCCCTGGATGCTGAATCGACTCAGTTGCCTGGTCAAACCTCCAGGTAACACAGACAAAAAAAAAATTCAGAACGAAAATATTTAAATTAAAAGGGTTGACGTTTGTATAATAAATACCGAGACCCATCGATTGACCCCCTTTATTGGACAAGTTAACCAGTAGTGGTCGATCCCCTTGAGGGAAGCAGTTAATTGGTCGACCATACGCAGCTAGGGTGTTCCTTGGCCAAACGGGTTGGATTTAATATAATTAAATATAAGGGCCGTGGTCGATTCAAGTGCCTATAAATTTAGGCCTAACCCTCTCTTCTCTTCTCATATTTTTCTAGAAATAGTAGCGAAGCTCTATCATCTTCTCTTCTACACTATTTTCAAAATTATAAAATATAATATTTATATTTGTGTATGTACAAATTAGAGAAGAATAGAAATCAAATAAGAGAAGAAGAGAAGTGTTATCCCAACTTTTGGCAAAGTCGAGATACCCAAAGATTAACTGAAAATCAATGATTGTTAGTCATGAACATCGATTGTGCATCGCAGGTTCACCACGGATATCGATGAATTTTGTCCGAGTCCCGATCGGGCTGCAATTGATAAGACATGTCAAGCAAGGCCAGGTGAAACAACGTTCCAAGTTTCGGGACAATCCGAGTTCGCATGATCAAGATATCATCAACGCAAGTTGGAGGAAATAGCCCTAGGTTCGAATCGATTAGTCTAGCCTTGGGTTCGAATCCATCGAAGCCTTTCTTGCTTCAAGTCCATCAGACAACCGCTCTTCGAATCCAGGAGGAGTAATTTTAGCTTCGACTCCATCAAGGTTGACTCCATCATCTTCGTGTCCATCGTGGCAGCACTTCGAAACCATCCTTTTGCCTGGCTTCGAATCCATTGAGCAAGACGTAGTTTGAATCCAATAGCTCGAATCCATTGGAACGTTCCCACCTTCGAATCCCTTCAAACAGTGAAGTCTTCGTATCGATCGACTGAAGGTTACCCAGATCGATTCGAAGGAAGCACGTCTTCGAATCGATCACCTCGAATCCACCACGTCTACATAGCTAAAATCCCGGCCACGACTCAGTAAAACTCGGAGAAAAAGGAGGGTTGACCCGAGGCATGCGCACCGCGCCACAGTCTTCGCATGCAGGAAAATCGATTCGAACGAATCGATTCGAACGAATCGATTCGAACGACTCCAGAAAGCGAAAGTCTTCAACTTGAATCGATCATAACTCGAGTTCTACAAGTCCAAATGCCACGAAATTTTCACAGAAGCTTCAACACATGATGAAGAATGTTCACACCAAATTTCAGCTCGATTGGATGATTTCTTGATCGATTCGAACCAAGGGTCGAATCGATCCCAAAGTGGGCCCGGGACTCCAGATTTCGGCCATGTGGGCCTCCTCACGTGCCAGAACTGGTCTTCCCTCATTTTAGGCGAAATATCAGCCTCCTACACCTATAAATAGAGCCCCTGGTCATTCAGAAAAGGGGGTCGGAGAACTTTGAGAGCAAAGAGCGTCCAGATTCTGCCAGATTTACTCCAGATCACCATTGCTGCCATAGATTCAGACTTAGTTCAGCGAATCAGTTGTAATCCAACAATACAAAATTGTAATCTTCAAGCATCGAGCAATAAAATCATAAAAACCTTGAAGTGGACGTAGGCCGGAGATAGCCGAACCACTATAAATCGTGTGTCACTGTTCATTATTTCTTGATTGTTGCTTGCTACTTACTTAAGATCTGTGATTTGTGTGTGAATACTGCTGATTCGTATTCATACGCTGGTGCTTTCATTACACTTGGGGTTTGTGACCATTTTTGGTGCAAACACTTTGGTGCTTTCACTGAGAAGGACTAGCACCCGCTACACCAAATTCAAAATTTAGATTTGGAATTTTAAAGATTCAGATCTGACTCTACAATGACCCGACAAACTAGACAAAGAACTGAGAGGAGCCAACAGGCAGGAAGTCAAGAGGCATCCTCTGGCGCTGGAGAAGGACAAGCTTCGATCTACATTACTAGAGATGAGATGGAGGCTATGAATAACCTAATGCAGGAAAGAATGATGAAAAGCCAACAAGAGATGCTGCAGAATTTCTTCGAGCAGATGAGAGCTACAGGGACACAGAACCTTGGACCAGCTACAACGGCTGTGAATGTGGAACAAGGAGTTAGGGCTATGGAACCCAACGGAGGACAGAATGCAGAACCAGAAGGCAATCAACAAGGGTTTGGGTGCAGGCCCACAGGTTCCAACGCAGAAGGACCTTTGGAAGGAGCTCAACCGGCTAGGGCCAACACAAATGCTAACGAGCCACCCGAAGAGTACGTACCAGAATTCCCTACAAGGCTCGGAGGGCAAGACAGAGACATGACAAGGGGGCAACCCCTAGATGGAGATGAAAGAATGATCGGCCTAGTGAGACGACTCATGAGAGGAGGGTTTTCAGGAGGAGGATTGGAAGAAGTTAGTCGGAGTCCGTTCGCTCCAAATATCAGGAATGCAAGGAACCCTCCGAAGTTCAAACTACCAACGCTGAATCCTTATGACGGAAAGTCAGACCCGACCATGCATATTACCAGATATATCAGACACATGGAAGTGCTGGGAGCATCCGAGGAAGTGATGGCACGATGTTTCCCCTTATTCCTATCAGATTTGGCTGCGCTTTGGTTTAGGCAGCTAGAAACCGGATCAATCAGGACATGGGGCGAGCTTGTGGATTGCTTCATGAAGCAGTTTAGGGTCCACGTGACGCGACCTAAGAGCGTGATGACTTTGGCATCGATAAAACAAAGGACCGGAGAGTCCATAAAAGATTTTTTGTTACGATTCAATGCGACGGTGACTTCTGTAGATCGCCCGGACCCATCGATGATTTTGATGGCGGCAGTAGCAGGAGTTGGAGAAGGCACCGAATTCAAAGACTCTTTGACTAAAGATCCACCGCAAGATCTTGGAGAGTTTTTCCATGAAGCTGAGAAATTCATTCGATTGGAGGAATCACGAGCCGAGAGGCAGGAAATAAATGTCGCACAAGGCGAAGGAACCGCCAGGGAACAGTCCAGGGCAGACAAAGGAAAGAGAAAGCAGGATGACACACATGATGGTCCTGATAAACGGAAGAAATTCCGAGAACCCAGATTCAGGCAATACACAGATTTGGTGGCAGGACTGGAACGAATTTACACCGAAACTCGGGGGCAACTCCCCTATCGAAAACCACCCAGGAGAGATCCCACGGAGCGGGAACGTAGGACTGGAAAGTACTGCCTATTCCATGAGCTGGATGGGCATACTACCGATGAATGCCGCCACCTGAAGGATGAGGTGGAAGAACATGCAAGGAGTGGTAGATTGCCACAGTATGTCAGAGAACGTACGACGGCGGTTAGACCCGAACAACAACCGCATCAACCAAACAGGAATGATCCTGGATCGGGATCACGACTCGTCATCAACTGATTGTGATGGCAAGGGCCAAGTTCAAGATTTGGACTCTGGTCGATTAGTTTTCTTAGATTTGATTTCCAAAATAAAACGGCTATCCCACTTACTCATGTACGGGAACCGGAGAGATCCCTAGGCATGCTCTGAGATGGAAATAGACCGCTCCGCCCGGAGAGGCATTATCTTGTTTTTCCTGGTGTTTGAGATTGAACATCTAGGATTTGAATTTAATAAAGAAACACTTATTAAAATAAACCTTTGACCGGAGAGTTAAAGGATAAACATTGAAATATCAATATAAACATGATCGCTTTATGATCCTACCCGGAGAGGCAGGGTCCGGAGTGCAAGAAGTGAGTTGCTTCACCGGAGAGTGACAGGATCAACTCACTTAAGCATCGTTTCCTATTCACCGGAGAGTGATTGGATCAGGATTCGATAAGAGCCCGGAGAGGCAATGATCGGCCCACGATTTAGGCCATGACATCGCTTAATGTTCAGAAACACTGAACCGGAGTGCAGGAGGTGAGTCGCTTCGCCGGAGAGCGACAGGATTGACTCACTTAACGTTGTTTCCCCTTCACCGGAGAGTGACAGGATGGGATCCAGCATGAGCCCGGAGAGGCTGTGATCGACCGACGATTCAGGTCATGACATCGCTTAATGTTCAGATACACTGAACCAGAGTGCAGGAGGTGAGTCGCTTCGCCGGAGAGCGACAGGATTGACTCACTTAACGTTGTTTCCCCTTCACCGGAGAGTGACAGGATGGGATCCAACATGAGCCCGGAGAGGCTATGATCAGTCAAGAACGACCAAGACATCGCTATACGCCCTAGCTGGGGCCAGAGTGCAAGGGATAGAAAGCAACGCCGGAGTGCAATAGGATCTTTCTATTCGATCACTAAATCTAGAATGGGTTTGACAAGGGTCCGGAGTGACCATCGATAGTACGGAGAGACCATAGAATTTCATTCTTAACTTCCACTGGAAAAAATTGATAACAATTCAGCTTCGAACAGCCATGGACTTGATTGAAAATGCTATAAGCTATGAGTAAAACATGAACTCACTGCATTCAACTTAAGACTGATCAAAACACACCTTTTACCAAAAAGGCATGTTTTGGGGGGCAAAATGTTATCCCAACTTTTGGCAAAGTCGAGATACCCAAAGATTAACTGAAAATCAATGATTGTTAGTCATGAACATCGATTGTGCATCGCAGGTTCACCACGGATATCGATGAATTTTGTCCGAGTCCCGATCGGGCTGCAATTGATAAGACATGTCAAGCAAGGCCAGGTGAAACAACGTTCCAAGTTTCGGGACAATCCGAGTTCGCATGATCAAGATATCATCAACGCAAGTTGGAGGAAATAGCCCTAGGTTCGAATCGATTAGTCTAGCCTTGGGTTCGAATCCATCGAAGCCTTTCTTGCTTCGAGTCCATCAGACAACCGCTCTTCGAATCCAGGAGGAGTAATTTTAGCTTCGACTCCATCAAGGTTGACTCCATCATCTTCGTGTCCATCGTGGCAGCACTTCGAAACCATCCTTTTGCCTGGCTTCGAATCCATTGAGCAAGCCGTAGTTTGAATCCAATAGCTCGAATCCATTGGAACGTTCCCACCTTCGAATCCCTTCAAACAGTGAAGTCTTCGTATCGATCGACTGAAGGTTACCCAGATCGATTCGAAGGAAGCACGTCTTCGAATCGATCACCTCGAATCCACCACGTCTACATAGCTAAAATCCCGGCCACGACTCAGTAAAACTCGGAGAAAAAGGAGGGTTGACCCGAGGCATGCGCACCGCGCCACAGTCTTCGCATGCAGGAAAATCGATTCGAACGAATCGATTCGAACGAATCGATTCGAACGACTCCAGAAAGCGAAAGTCTTCAACTTGAATCGATCATAACTCGAGTTCTACAAGTCCAAATGCCACGAAATTTTCACAGAAGCTTCAACACATGATGAAGAATGTTCACACCAAATTTCAGCTCGATTGGATGATTTCTTGATCGATTCGAACCAAGGGTCGAATCGATCCCAAAGTGGGCCCGGGACTCCAGATTTCGGCCATGTGGGCCTCCTCACGTGCCAGAACTGGTCTTCCCTCATTTTAGGCGAAATATCAGCCTCCTACACCTATAAATAGAGCCCCTGGTCATTCAGAAAAGGGGGTCGGAGAACTTTGAGAGCAAAGAGCGTCCAGATTCTGCCAGATTTACTCCAGATCACCATTGCTGCCTTAGATTCAGACTTAGTTCAGCGAATCAGTTGTAATCCAACAATACAAAATTGTAATCTTCAAGCATCGAGCAATAAAATCATAAAAACCTTGAAGTGGACGTAGGCCGGAGATAGCCGAACCACTATAAATCGTGTGTCACTGTTCATTATTTCTTGATTGTTGCTTGCTACTTACTTAAGATCTGTGATTTGTGTGTGAATACTGCTGATTCGTATTCATACGCTGGTGCTTTCATTACACTTGGGGTTTGTGACCATTTTTGGTGCAAACAAGAAGCGAATCAACACCATGTGATAACGAGGTACTATATATAATTGTATTTATGTATTTATATTTCCTATCAACCCTAATCTCTTCTCAGATCTGTAATTCTAATATATGTATATATCCTTTTATGTTGTGCAGTTAATGCCCCGCTACTACCCCGCTGTAACCCTGCTATATCTCATAGCGGATTTCTACCGCTACGATTTTTTCATATAGCCCCAAATGTAGCCTTTCCGCTTTAATCCCCGCTATTTCCGCTATCCCGTTATTCCCGCTATATTCCGCTGCTTCCGCTATATCTTCTTTAAAAGAAATGAATTGAAAAATGACGTTTATACATTATAAAAATTATGAAATTAATTTATTTAATTGAATTTTTAATATATTTTCAGAAATGAAAATACTCTAATATTCTACTAAATTCAATTACTTTATATAATAGTTTTACATTTATTTATAGTATATTCGCACATGTTTTTATTTATAATTATTTATGTATTAATTATGATTCAATTAAATGTTAAATTTTCATTTAATTAACATTTATATATCTGTAAAAACATTAAATACGAGTTTTATATGCTATTTTAGAGTCATCCGCTATATCCCGCTATATCCTCGCTATATCCCCACTGTGACTTTTTGTACCTCCACCGCATTGAATCTGCTAGGCGCTTTAACTGCACAGCTTTTATGTATATTTCTTGGAATAGGAAGGAAATGGAGTTGAATCAAATGTCTTACTTTAGATTTGGAGATTTGGAATGCTTTTAGAAGGTGAGTGGGAAATTTATAAACTGTTTAGAATATTGAATCTATTCCAGTGGCATACGTTTGATTTTTTTCCTAAATGAATAGATATATGTGAATTGTAGGCTAAAATTGAATGTATTAAACATCGTCTACATATTCTTAAGAGATCTGATTAGAAATATTGTTACATCCTGATTTGGAAATCAGTCCCAAAAGTAATAGATATGAATATTGATTAGATATGAAATTAATTCCATAATTGAAATTGGGTTGTAGATTATTAGTATGATTTAGATTATTACCCTAATTATGTTGAATTATAGATTTTCCATAGTTTAATTTATGGGAAAAATATCCATTCGATTTTTGTGAATTTGTTTATGTTTCCAAATTGCATAGAAAATGCAACGTTTGATTTAACAAAGAATATATGCAAATGAAAAGGGAGAGATGTATAAAATACAAATTTATTTTCCATAGTTTACACTGTATATTGCAATAAAAAGAAAATAACCATTCCTTGTAATTTCAAAAGAGGCAAGTCTTTCCTTTTATCTTGATCTTTTGTTTAAAACTAATTTATGGAAATCACAATGGAGGATCTTCCAAAGAAATGTAATATCATCAAATTAAATATGGACAAGAATATTATAGTTAAAGATTTGTGACTAGGATATATTTGGAAGAAGTAAGTATTTATACGTATTTATACGCCTTAACAAATACTTAACTAATAATGACGATTTATGCGTAACACTCACTTTGGATATTAGTTATACGTAGAAATCTGTGATAACCCTGATTTTGTGAGCAGATTCATGATTTAATGTAGTTTGTATTTGTTTTAAAGTTGCATTTAAAAGATAGGAATATGAAACTGATTTGTAGACATATGGTCTAAAACATGTACATGTGCACAAGACAGTGCACAAACATGCACACATTTTTCTATGTGATAAAATAAGCAACAGTTAAAATATATGATGGGATAAATAAATTATAAAAATATATAAAATAGGCAGAAATCAATATAAATTAAAAACAACCAATTTAGAAATACATATGCATGAAGATAGGATTTTTGTCTCTAAACAAATCTGGCACAGGGAAAAAGAAAACTAGGCAGAAATAAACTTAAAAATTATTTAAAGAAAGAAAGGAAAATATAAAGACTTAGGTATGCATATGTTATACATGTATATAGTCAAACATTGCAGGTAGAAAACAAGGCTTGCATGGAAATGGTATGAACCTTTAAATAGGCACTTTATCCATTTCCAGCAATTCTTTTGAAAATTAAAGTCATGAAGATAACATGACCCGGTGTAAGATTAAAAGAATGAAGTTATTTTCTGAAAAATATATATATAACAAGGACCACATACCCTTTTCTTGTATATATGAATCAAGTGTAGGGCAGATCACCTTATGGGGCAAAACTGACATTGGGTAATTCCCTAAAACCCTAGTGACAGTCAGGATTTTATATAAGGAGGCTTAGTATAGTGAGATCATACATTTTGCTCCTCATAACCTAAAGTAAAAATAAGAACATAAGCCAGAGAAGATAAGAAGTACTAGCCATCGGAGTTAGAGGAAGGCAGAGGATCAAAAGAAGAGTAAGGCTTAGGAAAAAGGAATTAAGGGTGAGTAACCTCACTGAAAACTTTGGCATTAAGTCTCGAATATTGAGGTAGCCTATTTGAACTAATCATTCATTTTCTTTTACAAGTTATGTTTTATGATTTGATGACTTTGGTTTGTTAATGATCTGTTTAAGTGTAAAACCCCTCACTGTGATTTACCCAAAAAGATAAGAGTCACGGATTCATGTTTTAAATGTTTATCTGTGATATGGGTTAACTTTGAGATGGAGTGATTTCTTTTATAAGTTCTATTCATAAAGTTGTTTATAAAATCCCTGGATCCATGTGGTGGATATATGGTCTGAAAATAGAAAGAAATATGGGGCTGCAACATTGTGTTGTTGCTTATGTCTCATATTGATTAAAACAAAAGAAAATGTAGGAGTGCAATGTTGTACGTGTGCTGAGCTTCTATGTTTTATGAACTACCCAAATCAAAATATACTTATGGTTTAGCCAGATCTCCAAGATTAATATGAATCTGATTGAACCAGAGGTAAGAAAAGATAACTAGTAAATTACTTAGGACCATATGTGTACAACTGGATCCATTGTAACCCACAGGAAAAATGATATACTAAGAAATCACATATGTTTTCATGATTAAATGTTTGCTTCTGAGAATATGACTCACCCATCTCTGGATGAATACTTGTTGGTTGAATTGTTTATTTTCTTCTGATTGAAAAGTGAGATACAGAAGGGGTTAGCACAATTATGAAAAGGGAAAATTAACACTTAGTAATTTAACTAAGGATTTTGGATCTTAGGGCTACAAAATATAGCTTGGCAAGGTGAACATTGCAAGCTCACACATGGTATGTTTATACCCAGGGGCCTGAGTGTGCTGGGTTAACAGAGAGAGATGTCCCAGGCAGTGTGTGTTTAAAAAGAGAAAGTAGCTAAAGACCATATAACATTTGATAATGAGCAATAGAAATAGGTTCAGGTGAGGCTTGGGTAAAGTCCCTGATGGCTAGTAAATTTGTAAAGGGGGTATGATGACTGAACTGATGATTACATTGATTGGTTTATGATATTTTATTGGTGAATCTTATGATTTCTTTTTCTGAACTAAACCACTTGAATCATACATGATTTGTTTTGCGCTGACCTAAATGCACATACCACACAGAAAACATGCACAAGGATGATACTGAGTTCCCTAATTCATTCAAAGTATTTGAACATAAGTAAAAGTTAATATAAAACCATGTTTTCAGGTAGATTACTCATACCAGACATTAGTCTGACCCTTTTGTGTTTATGCACCATTGGGTGTCACATATTTGTATGAGGCAGTTCATGGTGATTATGCAGGGAAATAGGAATTTTATTGATCAAGCTTTGGATGAGTTAACTGCTAAGGAAATTGGATGCCATATTTAAAGACTTTGCTGAAGTTAAATTAGATATCTATGTGGAACTATGTTGAGCTATTTTGTTTAAATTGCTTGGAAAATTAATGTATTATTATTCACTGTTTTGTAAGTATTGAACTGAAGTAGGTGTTTCAGCTGAAACTTATGGATTCTATTTGAAAATGTTTTACTAAGTGATGAAGTTTTTAAAGCTCCCTGGTAAATTAATTCATGATGATAGAAAACCTGAGATTGTGAGAATTCATAAACTAATTAAACAATTAGATATTTGGTGAGAGAAATTCATGTTTAAGTTGAAATAAAAATCTGGCAGAGTGAGGATTTGAGTAGTTTAGAAAAGAAAACAAAATGGTATGTACTTTGCTTAAGAAAAGTGTAAGTTGAATGTGGCTAACATGACCATTTCCATGAGCCTGGGTTAAGCCAGCACTAAAGAATTTTTGGTTAAGTTTTCAGCCATGTTTATAACCCAAGTATAGGGTAGACTCAGACATTTTGTTAACAAGAAAAAAAAATAAGGCACCTGAACTTTCCTTCTGACACACACATGCACAGGAACATGCACACACACATGCACAAGCAAAAAGCACTGTTCATGCAGTAATAAAATTATGGGAATTCATGTAAAATGCCAAGTCTTTAGGTCTGAAATCAACAGTCAGGCAATAATCCATGTATATTTAGAAGACCTGAGTTTTGAAACTTAATTGCTATGTAGGGATTATTTCTGTAAAATGATCCCCAAACAGATTTGTTCTTCCAAACTTTTGTACTCTGATTCAAGTAGGAAGTAGCTTATGTATCCTCATATATATAAGTTTAAATGATTTAAGCAAACCAATATTCTTATTGGCATAAAGATCCTGGATAGACGAAAATTGGAATATAACATTTTCTTGATTAAATGGCCACTTAAAAAAATTAATGAAGTGGGTCATTTCAAAATAGGGTTGAATAACGAAGAGGAAATAAGAGAAAAGTTTGGAAAAGTTGTAACTCCAATTAATGGGTAATAAAAGTAAAATGGATCTGAGAGTTACAAGTAATTAATAGGGAAAATGGACATGGGATTGATAAATAAAGAATTTAGGCTAATAAATATGTTATATTTAGGAAATGTTACTAATTGGAAATTAGTAAATATACATAAATGTCTTAGGAAATGTCTGTTAGGATGATATTCTTTATCATGGACAAATTGACATTTATAGAAGAAGCAAATAAAGGGGATTTATGGGTAATTGAATATTTAAGGTAAATTATATTGCCTTGAATAAATAAAAGGAGGCTAGTAAGCTAATTCCAATATCCAATTTAGGATGATAAAGCTTAGCAATAATAAAAAGTAGGATAGTATGACTTATGTTAGTAAAGCCTAGAATAATTAATTGAACTTAGTAGGTTGGAATGCGAGGTCAATAGAGTTACACAATGGAAGTCTGCCCTTCACTTTGAGGCTACCAGAAGTTGTGTACAGTTTCTATTAATTTGAGACATCTTTAACCATTGGACCCATAGAATAATTAATTGGGCTTAGAAGATTGGGATGCGAGGTCAGTAAAGTGACACAATGGAAGTTTGCCCTTCACTTAGAGGCTACCAGCAGTTGTGCACACTTATTACTGATGTGGGACATCACTAATCATATGACCCATGGGAAATGATTTAGGAAATAATAGGAACTTCTTAGGGATTATAGGTATTAAGTGGTTGTTTGAGGGCCTGCCTCATTCCTAATTAAAAAGTATTAAATAGTCTAAATTAACGATTAGGAGTGATAGTGGATATTTTGGGAAGAGTCTGCTTCGGCTTTGAGGTATTACATGACTGATATGGGGTCTGCCTCTCTCCTATAAAGAAGTATTAAGTGTCCCAGTGATATTCCAAGCAATATCAGCTTGATAGTACTAGTGAAGAGTCCGCCTTTGAGGTTAGGTATTAATTGCAATAGCCTTCCTAGAATATAGGTATTAAAAGGTCAAGGGTCTGCCTAGTCCTTATTAATAAGGTTTTAAGTGGCTTGGGTACTGTCTCTCACATGGGTAAGACTTTAATGATGATAGATGCATTAGTAGTATGGCTATTATATACTATAAAGCCATAAATGGTGATCAAAGGTCTTGGTAGCTAGGACCAATAGACCAACGATGACGATGCTAGGAGACCACTTTGTATTTGAAAGTATTAAGTGGCTACTAGACTTATGTCACTATTTTTTACCCTGGGAAGGGTAGGTAGGTGAATCATGCTACGTAGGAATACCGTGTGTGCAATATTAGGTTAATTTGGTTAACCTTAAAATAATAGGCATTAAATGGAAGCAATCGATATAAATTTATATTATGGACACTGTATAGATTTTCCAGTCACCAGAATATTGTTCTGACTCCTCTCCTCATTACAATCCACAGGATAGATTTAGAGGGACAGGTTAATGGAGCTGTATGTGGTTGGTTGTTGGAGATGTCTTCTTATCTCCCATGCTCAGTATTAATGTGGCGATTTGATATCCAAGGAACACCATTAGTTCCAAGGTAGTAGCCATATTCAGTATTTATATCCTACTATTATTTCCATTGTGAGTTTAGATTTTATCAATCTTTGATATGCTCATGTTTACTTACAGGTACCAAATCTAACGATCCATGCTTTGATGGACTTGGGTTTTGATTTTTTTCGAAATTTGGGCTCATTAAAGTGCATTTTGTTACATTTGGTATTAGAGCCTAGGTTAGTCGATCAAAGGAATTAGGATAAATTGAGAAAACATATTCATACTTTCCTATCTATTGTTATTTTTATGCTAGACTCTAAGAATTCCGAATATAGAAGTAGTTATAGTTCCACTCTGAAGGAATGGGCAAAGGAACTATAGGTTGGAAATATCTTAGAGCTAAGATTTCCACGCCGACTCCGAATTACCCCATGGAGTGTTAGCGATGCATAAGGCGCCGATGGAGAAGAGCATGAGTATGAATTATGGCATAATCCTGGAGACTAGCGGATGTTCAACTTGATGGTTGAGATTCTAGCTACCTTGTGATTTTGAATTTTGATGATGACTTGAAGTTGAAGATACAAAATTATTCCAAATAATCGAAAAATTGAATTTTGTATGTCACAAACATCAGAAAACAAGTTTTGGCATGGGAATGTCCGTCAACCACCTTTTGATGGCAAACTGAATTTTTATTTAAAGAATTGAAGTCAATTCCTTAGTCTAAACCTTGAGAGAATTTTGAAAAAATATATTTTGGGAATATCTTAGATTTTGGAAAAGAGGTTTTCAGAGGATTTCTTTTTCCAAGAATTTATTATGGAAATTTTGTTTTGGGAAGTTTTGAAATTTTAACTTTCAAGAAGCACATATACCATTAAGTTTGGTCAAGTTAAGAAATTTTGGTTTAAATGGAAAAAAGTTTTGAAATCCATAATATTTTATATATGTATATGTATCGATAAAGGTTTGATTTTGATTTTTGATAAGAAAATAATTTTTCGGTTTGGAAATGAGTTTCAAAGGGTGAATATTTAGCCCAATGATTTTCCTGTTTGAAAAAATCGAAGTTTTTAAATTTTCTCTCTTCTAAGGGATGAAAAAAGTAGGAATGACATTTAATTTTATTAAGGTATGAAGTAAGTCTAGCTAAAATAATCAGTTAATATGGATAAACGATAATAAAAGTATAAGGATAAGAGTGATATTTTATATAGAAAATAATTTGTTTGAGAAAACAAGCTTTTAAAACCATTTTCGAAATCGTTTTTGGAAAACAATCTTTTACTATGGGACCTACAGGATGGGACTAGCTCACAGTGGCACAATAGAGATAGAAGGCCGATCAACGGGTAGAATTAGGATTTCAGCCTAATTAAAATAGGATTAGGATTTCAGCCTAATCACAACAATCTAAGACAAGTGCAAACAATCCAAAGAATCAAAACAACCAAAGCAAATGGTTAAACAGTATTTATCCCAGTTTTATCCTTTCTCTATTTCCTTTCTATATTAGAACTGTTGCTAAGTCTATTATCTTTATCTTGATTAAAAATACTAGTAGTTACTTTCACTCACCAGACTTATAGTCTGACCCACTTCCCTATTTCCCCTTTTCCCTCCTAGGCCAGCAGAGGCAAGGATAGTTGATTTAGGTTTCTTAGAGATACATTCCCGGAGTTCTTCATGTATTCTTCTTCTTTTTAGTTTTCTTTTCGTTTGTTTTTGATGTACTGGTACTTATGAGAGGGATGATTATTTTATTGTACTCTGATTTTATGAGACTGAGATGTGTTTTTCATAAGACATGCATATTTGGTATTTGAGACATGTGATGTTTTTCAGATTTATTTATGAAGTTTTATTTTGAATAATGAGTTACCATTTAAATGTTTCCGTCGTTCATATTTATTTGTCTTGTGATTCTTAATCTCTGTGATGCTTTAGCTATACCTATCACGCACCATATCTTTTAGTGTGCCCTTTTTGGGTATACCAAGGGGTGTGGGGTGTTTCACTTGGTATCAGAGCCAGAGGTTACTGGATTCCTAAAAACTTGTTTTAAAAAGTAAAGTATTTTTCAAAGGTAACATATTTTAAACGTATTTTTCAGAAAGAAACTCTTAGAAATAGTTTTTAGGTATAATAGAGTTTTTATAAAAATCCCTCAAAGTCCAGTTCAACCTTCTTTCGATCTTAAATTTTCGTTTCTTTGCATAGTATGGCTAACTGGTTCCGTAGAGCTATGGTACCAGAGGTGCAAAGGCAATCGTCCAATACAGCACCAGCAGGTGGAGATCCCATTAATCCACCCACAACAGCCAATTTTTCTTAGCTATGCAAGGACTTCGCTAGTCTAGGAGGCAAGATGTTTTCTGGCACAGAGGTTTTCGTGGAGGCATGAGCCTGGTTAAGGAATACGAGTGGATATTTGGGATGTTAGGATTGGAGGACCGACAGAGAGTTCAGCTTGCATATGGGCAGCTGAAGGGAGAGGTTAAGGAGGTCCCTAAATCAGAAAACTCTAAGAAGTAGTGGTGGAAGAATAAGAAGGATAAGGACAAGAGGAAAGAAGGAGGACCTCAAAAGCGGATCAAGAAAGGCGGGAAATGTCATATTTGTGGATTGGTTGGGTATTTCGCAAAGGAATATAAGAAGGGCTCGATGAAGGGGAGGTGTTACAATTGTGGGCAGCCTGGACAACTTAGTAGAGCTTGTCCTCAGAGGACGGGGTAGAGAGCAGGTACACCTATAGCGCAAGTACAGGCTTTGGATGCAGCACCTTCTAGTAGTGGACCGGATCGAGGTAGGAAAGTCTCTGTATAAGGTTTGGTCTCTATTTCAGATTTTCCTATTCGGACTCTTTTTGACTCCGGAGCATCGCATTCTTTCATTTCTAGTACTTTGGTTGATTGTTTGCACTTAGATATCTCTCTAGTAGTAGACCCTATAGTTGTTTCAAACCCCATAGGAGGATCGGCACATTTATCCATGATTTGAAGGGGTTTGAAAATTTTTATACTAGGCGTAGAGTTTGATTATGACGCCTATGTACTGGGATTTTCGGATATGTGATGATTTTGGGGATTGATTGGCTATCCACTTATGGAGCGATATCAGACTGCAAGAGGAGAGTCGTCAGACTAGAGACATGCAGCGGTATGACTCTCGAGGTTTCTTGCAACCTACAGGGATCAGTCATGTTGAGCTTCCTTTATTCCCTTAAAGCATCACTAGGAGAGTTAGATTCTATTCCAGTCGTTAGAGATTTCCCAAACATTTTTGAGGAGGTTAGGGGACTACCCCCTAAGAGATAGATCGACTTTAGGATCTACCTAAATGACAATGCTAAGCCAGTGGCATTGCCTATGGGACATATGGCTCCTTGGGAGAGGAAGGAGTTAAGCAAGCAGATTGGTGAGCTATTGGAGAAAGGCTTCATTAGATGGAGCATATCTGAGTGGGGAGTGCCAGTCGTCTTCGCTACAAAGGCGAATGGTTCCCTTCGACTGTGCGTAGACTATAGAGAGTTGAATAAGCTCACAAAGAAGAACCTTACCCACTTCCTAGGATAGACGATCTTTTCGATCAGTTAGTTGGCTCTTTAGTATTTTTTAGCTTGATTTAGCCACTGGATTTCATCATCTCAGGGTCGCTGACGATAGCATAGATAAGACAGCACATAGGACACCCGATGGATTCCTTGAGTTGTTGGTTATGCCGTTTGGGCTAACCAATTCCCCAGCCTATTTTTTAGATTTGATGAGCCTTGTTTTTCAAGATGTCCTAAATAAGTTCGTTGTAGTATTTGTAGACGACATTTTGGTGTTTTCCAAGACTATGGAAGAGCATGTTATTTATCTTAAGGAGGTTCTTCGTACACTTCGTGTTCATCAGTTGAAGGTAAAATTCTCAAAGTGTCACTTTTGGCGTAAGGAGGTGCGTTTCTTGGGGCATGTAGTCTCAAGAGAGGGTTTAGCTGTAGATCCCGCTAAGATAATAGCAGTACAAGATTGAAAGGCCCTCAAGAACGCTACCGAAGTTAGAAGCTTCCTAGGTTTGGCTGACTATTATAGGAAGTTTATCAGAGATTTCGCTAAGATTTCAGCATCGCGTAGTCGCCTCACTAAGAAGAAAGCGGCATTCATGTAGGACATAGATTGTGAGGATTCCTTCATGACGCTAAAGAAGGCCCTTACTAGTGCATGAGTGTTAGTTTTACTCGATAGAGCTAAGCCTTTTACAGTATTCACTGATGCATGTGGGACGGGTCTTGGGGAAGTATTGATGCAAGAAGGAAGGGTAGTATGCTATGAAGTGGACAGTTGAGAACTCATGAGAAGAACTACCCTACTCATGATTTGGAGTTAGCTGCTATTGTTTTCGCACTTAAGTCTTTGAGACATTACTTGCTAGGAGAGAGGTTCGAGCTTTTCACTGACCATAAGTCATTGAAGTACCTATTCTCACAGAAGGATTTAAACTTTAGGCAGCAACATCGGATGGAGTTTCTAGCATCATATGACTTTGAGATAGCCTATACCCCTGGTAAACGGAACATGGTTGCAGACGCGTTAAGTAGGAATAGAGCAACCCTTAGTCTAATGTTCGTGGAGTGGAAAAGCCTAGAGTTTATTTCCACCTTTGATTTTAATCCCTCTACGGACATTACCCTTAGATTATTGGCAGCACTTGAGGTTAAGCCTACCCTCATAGATTAGATTGGCTCAAGGCAACGAGAGGTTTCAGAGCTTATGGATATTCTAGAAAGGATTAGTAGAGGAGAGGTCTCTAGACATCTCCAACACTATTCCATAGACAGTAAAGGGTGGCTAAGGAGAGACGGAAGACTTTGTGTCCCCCGCACTAGTGATTTGACGAGAGCAGTTCTAGTAGAAGCACACCATTCTCGAATGACTATTCATCTGGGTGGTGATAAGATGTATATGGACATGAAGAGAGTTTTTTATTGGAGCGGCATAAAGAAGGATGTAGCAGAGTTTGTGGTTAAGTGTCTTGTATGCCAACGAGTTAAGGCGGAGCAGCAGAAGCCTGGCGGATTTCTTCAACCAATGGATGTACCTGAATAGAAGTGGGATAGTGTTTCGATGGACCTTATAGATGGTTTACCCCGATTTAGGAAGGGGAATACCAGTATTTGGGTGATTGTAGATCGTTTGACTAAGAGCACCCACTTCATTCCGGTCAAGAGTAAGAGGACAATACCTTATTTGGCATCCTTATATGTTCGTGAGATAGTCCGACTTCATGGAGTTCCCTCTAGCATGGTGAGCGATAGAGACCCTATCTTTACTAGCGAGTTTTGGAGAAGCTTGCAAGAGGCTTTAGGAACATAGCTTAGATTGAGTACGGCCTATCACCCTCAGTCGGACGGCCAAACGGAGAGAGTTAATAGATTTCTTGAGGATTTTTTGAGGAAGTGCATTCTTGATTTTGGAGGAACTTGGGAGGAGCATCTTCCTTTAGTGGAATTCGCTTATAATAATAGTTTTCAACCTAGCATTGGGATAGCACCTTTTGAAGCTTTTTACGAAAGACCTTGCAAGTCGCCTCCATGTTGGTTGGAGTCTACATAGAGATTGCTACTTAGTCCCAACATGATTAGAGAGACGTTGGAAAAGATTGATTTAATTAGAAGGAGAATGCAGAGGGCTCAAGGTAGGCAGAAATCTTAGGCAGATAAGTAGAGAATGGATATTGAGTTTAAGGTAGGAGACTTGATTTTCATTAAGGTATCTCCGCTAAGAAAGGTAGTAAGGTTTGGATCAAGTGGGAAACTTGCTCCGAGATTCGTAGGACCGTTCCCCATTGTGGAAAGGGTAGGGAAGATGGCGTATCGGATAAAACTACTGGAGAGGCTCACAGGAGTTCATGATGTTTTCCATGTTTCGCACTTGAGAAAGTGCTCACATGACTCGGCAGAGGTAGTGGAACCTAGCCAACTTGAAGAAGTTGAAATGGGGAGAGAAGCATCGGTTCGTCGTATTCCTACCAAGATCATTGAGCGTGATATCAAGAAGCTTAGGAATAAGGAAGTCCCTTTGGTTAAGGTGCAGTGGGGAGATAGTATTGAGGACGCTACATGGGTGGCTGAAGAGAAAATACATACCTCTTAACCGTTTCTTTTCGATGGCATATTTTAATTTCCTATTTCCATCTTTAGTTTTGAATAGGTTCTTTTCTTTAGTATCCTTTGGGAGGGTAGATCTTAGGACTGAAACCTATGGATGGTAGGACTGAATGTAAACATGTTACTAGAACATGTTATGTATGATGGACACTAATGGTTGCAAGTGTTTTCTAGTGGATGCTAATGGACACACATATATATATATATATATATATATATATATATACACTAGGCACTATTATCTCTTAGGGATCGGCCTAACTAGGTCACTAAAGCATATGCATATGGATGTGTGCTCATTTTCATTTTTATTTTATTTCCATGGTTGCTATAAATGGATGATTAGCATATGATTGTTGCATTTGGATGATGATTGTAGCACGTATATAGAACTATCAGTTGTCATTAGGAAATTGCATTCATTTGGATACATGGCACGGACATGATTGCATAAAAGGAGGTCGACTGAATCAGTAGACCGCCTAATATTTTGCATTAGTTAGGGACATTGACACTACACTATTGCATATATCATAAATTGCATTAGAAAGCTTAAGGATAACGGATGTAATGGATGGTGGTTGAGTATATGGTTGTAGAATTTGGATGAAAATATTTATTTCATTCTTCTGTCCTTAGATATTTCGGGGACGAAATCCATTAAGGAGGGGAGAATGTAACAACCCAAAATTTAAGCTATAATAATTAATTAACGAATTAATTAAATAATAAAATAAGTTTGTGGAATTGTCAGAATTGAGCCATGGAAGTTGCACCATTGTGTCCGTGGTAATTTTCTAGTCAATTTTCATATATAATTTGTCAAAATCCGAGCTAGAACGAAGAAGTTAAGAAATAAACAAGAATCGAATCAAATGAAAAAAAAATATAACACAAAGGGTCAGGTCGACCCAGAACTATGCCAGGTTGACCCCCAAAGACATAGGTCGACCTATAGGTCGACATGTAGGTTGACCCGCCCCTGTATTTAGACGTTGTTTCGTCCAGTTTCAAGCAATGACGTGTTTTGCAAATTTAGTTCAATCCTGTGCGTTCGTGCTTCCATCCGACGGTTCCCAGTGAGCCTATGATGTGGTTGCACCAGATTTAATCTTCAAATCCAATGATCTGAGATCCCTAAACTACACTATAAATAAGCCCTAAGCCTAGCTATTTTTCTCATTCAGATTTTCTCTTATTTGGGTTCATTGCCAGAGGCTGGACCCTAAATAAATTTTTTTTAAGGAGGAAATCATTTTGATAAAAATATTCTACGCTCTAGAAGTGGATCAAGGAAGACCAAGGACTAGAGCTAAGGACCACAGGTGAGTGTTTAGTAATTATTTTATACTTTTTAAGTAATTTAAAATAATAGGGTTCTCAATAGTTGTAGTTTTTCTGCAATTTTGAGACTGTTTTTATATAAGTTATTTACAGCTAGTTTTTAAAGCTATTTTCAGTCTATTTTATTCAGCTATTTTATTCAGTTATTTATGGTTATTTACAGTTATTTGCATTTATTTACATCTGTTTTAAGTTGGAATTTAGCCTGTAAATGTTAGTTTCTTTTTATTCCTTTTTACGCAAATAAATTAAAAAGAATAGAATTTTCAATTATGGATTAAATAGAATTAAACACTAAATTTACAGAAATTAGATGTAAAATAAGAAAGACTGTAATAAAAAGAAGATAGACTGCAATAGGAAAATTTGAGACATTTGCCAGCATGTTTATAACTAGTGGCTATAACTAAAAAGATAGAAAAGAAGAATAAAAATTATAATGTAGGTTATAATTAAGCAGAAAGAACAGTAAAGGCTAATTTTAAAACTTATAATTAAGTTAATAAACAAATATAGCAGAGATAACAGAAAAGGCTTATTTTAAAACTTATAATTAAGTTAATAGGCAAATAGAGCAGAAATAACAAAAGAGGCTTATTTTAAAACTTACACTAGGTTAATAAGAAAAGATAGAAGCAGGGCCCATACCAACAGCATTTCCTTTCAGACTAGAACTGATGGTCTCACAACAGATTAGGTGAGGCTGGGCAGGACCCTTTCAGACTAGGACTGATGGTCTCACAATAGTTAGGTGTGGCTGGGACACTCTTATGCTAACTAGGGTAAATAAGTGGCCAATAGATAGAAGCTCAAATCGGGGGATTTGGGCAAGGGGCGCAACTAGATTTCGTTTGATAGGACCCGCACCAACAGCATTCCCTTTCAGACTAGGACTGATGGTCTCACAAAACACTTAAGTGAGGCTAGGTAGGACCCTTTCAGACTAGGACTGATGGTCTCACAACAGATCATGTGAGGCTGGGCATGCTTATGCTGATTAGGGTAGATAAGAGGTTACAAGAGGGAGCGACAGTTAGTGTGTACCGGCGATGACCGAGCGTGCGACATCAATAATTCGCTACTGCATTTCAAGCGCTAAACATGTGTCTTTTGCTGTGGGACCCATAGGATGGGACTAGCTCACAGTGGCACAACAGAGATAGAAGGCCGATCAACGGGTAGAATTAGGATTTCAGCCTAATTAAAATTGGATTAGGATTTCAGCCTAATCGCATCAATCTAAGACAAGTGCAAATAGTTAAACAGTATTTATCCCAGTTTCATCCTTTCTCTATTTCCTTTATATACTAGAACTATTGCTAAGTCTATTATATTTATCTTGCTTAAAAATACTAGTAGTTACTTTCACTCACCAAACTTATAGTCTAACCCACTCCTCAATTTCCCCTTTCCCCCCAGGCCAGCAGAGGCAATGATAGTTGATTCAGATTTCATGGAGATACATTCCCGGAGTTCTTCATGTATTCTTCTTCTTTTTAGTTTTCTTTTCATTTGGTTTTTGATGTACTTGTACTTATGAGAGGGATGATTACTTTATTGTACTCTGATTTTATGAGACTGAGATGTGTTTTTCATAAGTCATGTGTTTTTGATATTTGAGACATATGATGATTATTTTAGTGTCTATGATGCTTTAGCTATACCTATAACGCATCATATCTTTTAGTGTGCCCTTTTTGGGTATACCAAGGGTGTGGGGGTGTTTCACCCATCTTATTGTGTGCATTATTCAACACAACATCATCCCCAAGACAGGAAGCTATGATCAGATTTATCCTTGGGTGCGGAAGGCCACCTTTGTAGTTATGGGTTGTATAGCTGTCAATTGATCACGCACTCTTATGATTCATTTTTTCGATCAGGGAGTTGGCACCCTACAGAGTTACTTTTTGTATTGTCATCTATTCACTCTCTTCTTCAGATGATACGGGGAATCTTAGTGGGGAGACTACCTAGACAAAGGTCCCGCTTTCCATTGATTGAGCCTCCCTTAGGAAGATAGGAATTCCTTTTCCACCAGCTGCAGCAGCAGAGCATCAGCCGTAGCAGAAGGAAGGGCAGGGACATGGCATCGAGGGATATTAGAGTCCTGAGCTAGTCGCCATTCGCTAGGTCCAAACTGAGCTCCAAAGGATCCGCACCGACCAGCAAGAGATGAGGACCGAGCTACAACACTAGAGTCATGAGATTGGGTGCTTAGGTGCTATGCTTCGCCCTATTCGAGGCCACGGCAAGGGCTTGAGTTCCAATCGAGGATTAGCACCGTCCTATAGTCTGTAAGTAGTGTTTTAGATTATATAATATGTTGTTGTATCTTTTCCTTCTAGCATTTGTTATTTCTGTTTTAGGTTGTTGGGTTGTAACTGTTAGTTGTCTTTTTTTAAGACGTGCATGATATTATGATATGTATTTCTATTCCATTATGTTATCGTTTCCAAATATGTGAATCGCTTTTACATGCATCTTTGGAAGAAACGGTATATATATGGAAATTTAATAAGGACACTTAACTAACAATAAAATGCAATATAAGAGTAGAAGTTTTAAATAGATAGAAATTTTAGCAAGAGAAGGACAAGTTAACATTGTTTCGGAATCATGAGTCATTGTTCATGTTCCTTAAAAGCTAAATTTTTGGAATAACTAAGTATGATAACATTTTTAAATAAAATGTCAAGTTTTATGGGTTAAGGTTACTTGTAGAACGTTAGAATTGAACTTATGCGTTTTGCGCATAACTGACTTCTAACTACGCTGAAATGTGGCTTAAATTATCAAAATTTCGAGGAGGAAAATACTTTGAAGATTTTCACTTGATTTAAAAATTTACGCTTGAAAAAAAGAAAAAAAAATTGATATTTTTTCTAAATTATTTTTAGCGCTCAAATAATTTTAGAATTTTTGCCCAGATTTTATTTCAAGGGAAAATTTGCGTCTAAAATATGTTGAAAATTATTTTTCAAGAGACGTACAAATTTACAAAGAGAAAATGGTTTTTATTAAATTTTTGGTTTTAAAGGCCACATACTAAGCATAGGGAAGAAAAATAAATTAGAATTGCGAATTTAGCGGTGCATTAGGATCGTCGATACGCTAAAATGCAGGCGATGAAAAGGGAAAAGCTGTTTTAGCCTTGGAATTTCTATTACCATACCTTGTTGACGACGCATGCGAGTCTGTTTTTGGACTCAATTTCATTTTAGAGATTGGAAATAAGCCTTCTTATGCATTTTGTATGTGTAAAATTTGGAGTAAATCCGGGGCAAGGAGGAAATTTCCACTATACAATGGAAAATGGGTAGCTTATAGAGTGGTAAGAATGTAAAATTCTCCACCTGAATCCCTTTTTCCTGCATAAGACTGACATTCAGGAAGCGTAATTTTGGAGCATTAGATTTTTGGTTGGTAAGAATTGGGTGCAAATTGGCTGCACCATACTTCTATTTGTAGGAGTGTGAAGATTTTTGGTGAAAAGATTTTCCAAAATCTGCATGCATATAAAACTGCCAGTATACATACATATATATATATATATATAGGTTGTTTGCACCATATTTTCAAAAATGTTATCAAAAGAAAAGCATTCATATAGGAGGGCCCTATTTAAAATCATTATGCATACATGTTTTCTATGTTGTGATAAACTATGCACTTGTGCAAGTTGGTTGCAAAATTGGTTGTACAGTAATTGGTTGTGTAGTTAAGGGTAAATGTGAGCTAGAACCATGACTTAGTCATTGGTATAATTTCGGAGACGAAATTCTTTTAAGGAAGAAGAATGTAACACCCCATAAATTTTATGATTAATTGTTTAATTAATTAGTTAGTTAAATAGGCTTCAAAAATGAAATTTGTGAAAACGATGGAATTTGACCACGAATCTTACATTATTGCATTCGTGGTGAAATTTTGAGCAACTTTCTTATTTAGAGTTTTGCGATCGGAGTCCAAACGAAGAGGTTATGGACGGAAAACAGATTTGGAACGGAAATAATTAAATTAGAAAAGTTAACGTTTATATAATAAATACCGGGACCCACCGGTCGACACCCTTTATTGGGTAGGTCGACCAGTTGCAATCGACCCCCTTGAGGGGATTGGTCAACCAGTCGACCATAGGCGGCTAGGGTTTTCCTTGGCCAAACGACCCGAATTTTATATAATTAAATATAACATTTGTGGTTGATTCGAGTGCCTATAAATTCAGACCTAACCCTCTCTTCTCTTCTCATATCTTTATAGAAATAGCACCGAAGCACTATCATATTCTCTTCTCCACTATTTTCTAAATTATAAAATATACTATTTATATTTGTAAGTATACAAATTGGAGAAGAATACAAATCAAATAAAAGAAGAAGATAAGAGAATCAACACTACGCAATAACAAGGTACTATATATATATTCGTATTTATATATTTATATTTCCCTTCAACCCCAAATCTCTTCTCAGATCTATAATTTTAATATATGTATATGCCATTTTTATACATATTTCTTGGAATAAGAAGGAGATAGAGTTGAATCAAAGGTTTTACTTCGGATCTAGAGATTTGGAATGTTTTTAGAAGGTGAGTGGGAAATTTATAAATTGTTTATGATATTGAATCTATTCCATTGGTAGTATATATTTGATTTTTATGCCTAAATGAATAAATATGTGTGAATTGTAGGCTAAAATTGAATGTATTAAACATCCCCTATATATTCTTAAGAGACCTGATTGGAAATATTATTACATCCTAATTAGGAAACAGGTCCCAAAAGTTATAGATATAATTATTGATTAGATATGAAATTTATTCCAGATCTGAAATTGGGTTGGAGATTATTAGTATGATTTTGATTATTACCCTAATTCTGTTGAATTGGAGATTTTCTGTAGTTTAATTTGTGGGAAGAATATCGGTTTGATTTTTATGGATTTGTTTATGTTTCCAAATTGCATAGAAAATTCGGTGTTTGATTTAACAAGGAATATATGAAAATGAAAAGAGGAAAATGTGTAAAGTATAGATTTATTCTCTGTAGTTTACACTCTTTATTTCAATAAAAAGAAAATAATCATTCCTTTTAATTTCAAACGAGGTAAGTCTTTCCTTTTATTCTTGATCTTTTGTTTTAACTAATTTACGGAAATCACAATGGAGGATCTTCCTAAGAAATGTAATTTCAGCAAATTAAATATGGAAAAGAATATTCTAGTTAAAAATTTGTGACTAGAATATATTTGGTAGAAGTTGGTATTCATATTATATGCACTAATAAAAACTTAACTAATAATAATGATTTATGTGTAACGCTCGCTTAGGATATTAGTTATATGTAGAAATAGGGTTGATTAACGAATAGGAAATAGGAGAAAAGTTTTGAAAGGCTGTAACTCCAATTAATGGATAATAAATGTGAAATAGATTTGAGAGTTACAAGTAATTAATATGGAAAATGGATTAATGGGACTGATAAATAAAGAAGTTAGGTTAATAACTATGTAATAGTTAGGAAATGTTACCAATTGGAAATTAGTAAATATACATAAATGTCTTAGAAGATGCCCATTAGGATGATATTCTTTATCATGGACAAATTAACATTTATGAAAGAAGAAAAGAAAGGGGATTTATGGGTAATTGAATATTTGAGGTAATTATATAGCCTTAAATAAATAAAAGGAGGTTAGTAAGCTAAGTCCAATATCCAATTTAGGATAATTAAGCTTAGTAATAATAAAGCTTAGGATAAATTCCTTAAGTTAGTGTAATTACTTGAACAACTTATGTTTTTCTTATGGTTTTTTATATCAAAATGGAAGTATATTATAATTGTTTAAAAGATGAAATACTAATTTACAACTCTATTTTAAAAACCAAAAGATTTTTATGATATGATAGTCTAATTAGGTGTAACCTTGTAATATTACCTTAAAGCATGATGTGACATTAAGTATGGCATTTAAACAAGGTAGTGACACATAGTCCGATTAAGTGTAAGCTTGTAATAACACCTTGTTTATTAAAGAATGAGGTGGCATTACGCATGACACTTAAAATAAGGGAGTGATACATCGGCTAATGATCTGTAAGCTTATAAGATCACCATGCTTATTAAGGTGACAACCAAGGGGGCATGTGTCATTACACTAATGTTTGCATGGAAAAAATTGGACAAGTGTCCCAATTTGAAGAGACCAAAATATCCTTGAAGAAAGACTATAAATAGGATGATAATTTCATTTGGTTTTTATACTTTTATAAATCTAAAAGCTAAACAAAAGTAAAAAAACAAGGAAAATCTTAGGGAAAGCCAAGAAGCTAAACCATAGGCCGAAACAATAATTGCTAAGGTGAGGAAAACTATCTATTTTTAAAATTTCATGTGATTTCATGGAGTAATGTGTGACTTGTAGGATGTTTAGTCTATATGTTGCACTATTTTACCCTCTTTCGGTATTATAGTCATATCTTCTGCTGTGTATATTACTTTTAAACTCAACCAAGTGCATATGATTGATGCTTCGGTTATTTGAAAGAAAGAATAATCTATATCAGTTTATGATTATAAAGTATCTTAAAGAATACTTATATACTCACAATTTGTGATGGCTTTCGGACAAATGCGGTAAAAGACAAAAGATCTAGGATAGTGCACTATTACCTTATTTCCATACTGTGTGTTAGGAGATAGAGTACATCCATACTATGTGCTAGGATGCTAGCCATGATGTGATAAAAAAATTCCAGCATCTAATTCCTTATTGCGTTTTCGACTTAGCTCCATGCGTTGTCAAATTGATTTTTTTATGGATTTCAGATTTTGTTATGCTCCTGGTTTACACAAGATATTTATATGTGTCATTTGAGTTTGAAAAATATGGTTCTAGAAAATTTTCCTATTTTGCTTACATAATATGCTAGTATATTTTAAAAAATGGTTTGAACATTTTTAACAAATAAATTCGTCAACACCCAAAATTAAATAAAAATGGATTAATCAGTGAGTAGCCTCTTCGAATCTTGTAACATCCCGTATCTGAAGGCCAAAAGCTAAGCGCTATGGATGTTGCAGTCATCTACAGTATTAACTTCTGGTGACGAAATAGGGCAAGGTTAGTGGTATCCATAATATCAGAAGCACTTGAATATGGACAAAATCACAGATTTCCAAAAAACAATAATTTTAGTGATTATATTTCAAATAAATCATATCCAAGTTAGAAAATTCCCAAACGTAATCCCAGGCATTGGTCAAATATAATTTACAACAATCGCCAAGAGCGACATATGAAGTTGCCCCCTTGGATGATCAAAGCAATATAGACATAACTGTCTTAATACACAGCGGAAACAATTTTAAAACAGAATCCCTAAATTAGCTATCCGTCAGCCACCTCCTCGTCTTCGGATGCTTTATTCGCCAAAATCTGCTAAAACCTGAAAACTTAAACCCTCAGCCTACTCAAATCAAATTTTGAGCACCCGAAAGTTTAAGGGGAAACAAAAACTTCGAGTCAGACTTAAAGCCTGGTATGAATAATTTTTGTTACATCTCAGTTTACTGATAACTAGTGAGACCAAGCCGCTTAACGGAATGGGTTTCCTCTCACTAATATCTCTTTTTAAAACAAATATTTTGCAAATCCTTTCCTACAACCAAAATGGTTAATCAACTGATTATAATAATAATATAGCAATATCCATTATGCTAAACAGGAAATTAAATAGACTATATGTCTAAAATATGAACTATATGTTCTAAATTCGAAGCTATCTGCTCTTTTCTGGGCTATCTGTCCTAAAAGTAGTTATACCAAAATAGCAATTTCTTTTATACTAGATAATGAGCTATCTGCCTAAAACAGGTAAAAAGGGGTGGACTAACTGTCCTTAAAATTTAGCAAGGTCCGTTATGCTAATAAATACATAATCAGTTCATATCAGAGCTGACTGCTCTTTCTGGACTAACTGATCACCTCTGGGCTAATTGCTCTCAAAATGGACTGACTGTCTGAATTTAAAATGAGCCGACTGCCCAAAATTTTCTTTTGGGTTAACTGCTCTACACAATATCTGAGCTAACTGCTCTTCAAAATTTTCCTTGAAATTTTTTCAAAATGATTTAGTCCGTCAAATCATATATATACAAGGAAAATATCTTTAGCTTAACTCTAAGCTATTTTTGCCATGTTATATATACTTTACTCAAAATAATGTTGATGATGTTCAATAAGGATTGTCTATCCTTTAAAATAAGTTAAAGTCCTTTATAACTTAAAACACTTAGGCTATCTGCCAAATTTTTTATATTCGAACTCTTTGTTTAAAACCTTCAAACAACCTTTCGAAAACATAGAAGGTAACTCCTTCCAAATCATTCATAAAACCCTTCGAAAGTATTGAAGGTAACTCCTTCATATCCTTTAATAAGCCTTTCGAAATCATTGAAGGTAACTCCTTCTAAACGTTTTAAAATCTTTCTCTTCATAAGCTTTAAAACATATGACACCCACCTTTAAATCCTTTAAACCTTAACCTTTCGAAAACATAGCTAAACTATACCTTTCGGAATTAATGCACCTCAAAACCTTTCGAATACATTGGCTTCAATTTAAAACAGGTGGAAAACCTTTCGAAACCAATCAAAGTTAACTACTTTGAAACCTTTAAAATGTTTCAACTTAAAACATTTGGATTATGCGAAGGGATCAGAAAACTATTGGAGCCGAAAGCAACTGCTTCGAAACCTTCATAAAACCATTTGAAATCAAAACTTTTCGAAATCAAAACCTTTTGAAATCAAACCTTTCAAAATCAAATCTTTCCAAGTAAAAACTTTCGAAATCAAAACCTTTCAAAATTAAACCTTTCGAAATCAAAACCGTTCGAAGTCAAACCTTTCGAAATCAAAACTTTTCGAAATCAAAACCTTTCGGAGTCAAACCTTTCGAAATCATTGGAGAGAGACGACAAGTTTTAGAAAACAAAAGAAAACCTTTGGCTCCATCTGTGTCGTTAGGTTAGGAAGCGGCAAATATGCTTCCGACTTGGCCGAAAGCTATACCTTTCGACTTTGCCAAAAGGTTTCGATTAAAACAAGATAGCAAACCAATCGAAATCTTTTCCTTTTAAACCTTTTGACAATTTCGAAAGCTCTTTGTCGAAAGCTAGAAGGTGTATTTTTCTTTAAAACCAAAACAAAACTTCATCTCTTCCGAAAGCTATAACCCTTCGTCCCCAACCTTTTGACTTCCTCCAATTCACTACGTACCAGTTTCTCAATACCATGTGCATTGGTATTTAATCTAATCGGAAGGTTTGATACCCTTCAACCTTGCCGGAAGGTCTGGAATGAAGGCGGAAGCTCTTGCCGAAAGAGTTGAAACAGTGAAAATACCGTTTGAAATAGTTCTTTTGTACCCCACCTGCCTTGTTTGTCTAAATCTGATTGGTTGCCAAAATTTTATATTCAAAAGTGCTTCCGACTTCCTTATTTGGAAATTTGAATAATTTTAAAAAAGCCCTTTTCTCCTTTATAATTATATAAAACATTTAAGTCCCATACCATAAATAATTTTATATAATCATCAAAACACCTTGAAAACTTTTGGAAAAATTCCAGAAAGTAAATTAATATGTTCTCTTCAACATATAAATTTTTTGGATCCAAGCAATAATTATTTTACCCATAAATAATTTTATAATCCAAATTAATCTTTTCTTCTTTAGAAAATTATAACAAATCCACAAAAATTCAGAAAATTCTGAAAATTGAAACCCATCTCTAAAATAACATTTTAGATCATCAAAAAAATTCGCAAGGCTAACAGATGTCATTTAATAGGGTTTTCATCTTAAAACATGTCATAAAATCTATATGAACATACAAAAATCATCAACATGTATATATAATCTTTTATCATTCGAAAACATGGCAAACATTTGCAAAATCATTCGGAATTAACCTTAAAACCTACTTTTAGAGATGTAAACGTTATTCACCTTTGCTTTAATGATTAAGGAGCTTGAGATTTGAATGAGTTTGATTTGAATTTGCTTTCCTTAAGTTCTCTTTTGTTTCCTCTTCTTCTTCCTTCGTTAATGGTGGCCAGCCAAGTTTTTAATTTTTGAAAATGAGAATGAATGTGTATCTGGAATACATGGCCTAAGGAAGATAATATAGGAATGCCCTCTTTCCTATAATACCCCTCCTCTAATTCATTTTAACCATTTATTAAGTTTATTAGTTTAAAAAGGCATGGCTACCTTAATTAAATCAAATCTCAATCCCCTTATCAACATATTACTTTATTTAGTTTATCTAACTAAATCTCCTAAACAATGTTATCAAAAATCTGCGGTGTTACAGACTACCCTCCTTAAAGAATTTCGTCCTCAAAATTACAATAAGGCTTAAAACAAATAAGAAGGTAAACATACCATCAAAACAAGTCAGGATAAGTATCTCTAATCCTGCTCTCAACCTCCCAAGTACAGTCTCTGTCATCGTCGCTCCACCGGACTTTAACAAATCTGACCGTCTTGGTTCTAAGTCTCTTCTCATCTCTCGCAACAATGCGAACTGGCTTCCTTACTATGGTCAAGTCCGGTTCTACCAATAAATCATCTAGCACTATCGGTGCAATAGCAGTCTCCAAATGTCTAACACACTTTCTGAGATGAGAAATATGAAAAACATCATGTACACCAGCCAAACTGCTCGGTAACTCAAGTCTATACGCGAGCTTCCTGATCCTCTCAAGAATAAGAATAGGTCCTATGAACCTAGGAGATAACTTCCCCGACTTCCCAAATCTAAGCACACCCTTCATCGGTGATACTTTGACGAAAACCTGGTCCCCAACTGAAAACTCCAAACCTTTCCATCGCTTTTCTGCATAACTTTTCTGCCTAGACTGAGCCTCCTTCATCCTATTTCGAATGACCTCAATCTTTTCTGCAGCTTCTCTAACCAAATCTGGACCAAGAATCAACCTATTCCCGGTCTCCAACCAACAAATGGGAGATTTGCATGGCCTTCCATACAAAGCTTCAAATGGTGCCATCCCAATACTAGTATGATAACTGTTGTTATACGAAAACTCAACTAGATGCAGATGGTCCTCTCATGATCCCCTAAAGTCCAGAACATAAGCTCTCAATAGATCTTCTAAGATCTTGTTAACTCTTTCTGTTTTCCCATCTGTCTGTGGATGATAAGCGGTACTCATCATAAGCTTGGTTCCCAAAACTTCCTGTAGACTTTTCCAAAACTCGCTAGTGAACAAGGAATCTCTATCACTAGTTATGTTGCTAGGAACTCCATGCAGTCTAATCACATTCTTCATGAACAACCTTGCTAAAACAGGTGCCGTCCTGGTTGACTTAACTGGAATTAAAAGGGCACTCTTGGTCAATCTGTCCACTATAACCCATATACTTTCATTTCCCCTATTCGACCTTAGCAACCTGTCTATGAAGTCCATAGAAATAGAATCCCACTTCCATACTGGAATATCTAATGGCTGAAGCAAACCACTTGGTTTCTGGTGTTCGGCCTTTTGCCTGCTGGCAATTCGAGCACTGCCTTACACACAACCCAATATCCCGCTTCATTCCTTCCCAGAAGAAACTTCTCTTCATATCCCGATACATCTTGGTACCTCCGGGATGTATAGTGAACTTCGAACAATGGCATTCATCTAAGACTTCCTTTCTTATGTTTCCTACCCTCGGAACACATAATCTTCCTTTCTTTCTCAACAACCCATTCTAGTCAAGACTAAAATCTTTCAAGTCATCACTCTTGGTTCCTTCCTTTAGCTTACTGATCCGTTCAGCTAACAGTGGATCCTCCATCTGCTTAGAAGCAACATGTTCGATCAAAACTGGTCGAACTTCCAAACAAGACAATACAACTGGATCACCACTTGACCCTGCCTCGGATCTCCACTGCAATTTTCTAATGCTTTTAAATCTTTCCACTCAGCCATCATTGCCAACACTGCATTCTGATGCTTCCTGCTAAGTGCATCTGCAACCCGGTTGCCTTTCCCAGGTGTGTACTCAATCCTAAAATCATAAGCGGCTATGAACATTAACCATCTCTGCTGTCTTATGTTCAGCTCCTTCTGAGAGAACAAATACTTCAATGACTTATGATCTATAAACAGCTCAAACTTTTCTCACAAAAGGTAATGTCTCCACACCTTCAAAGAAAAAATCACAACAGCCAACTCCAAATCATGCGTTGGATATCTGACCTGATGTGGTCTAAGCTGTCTAGAAGCATATGCAATCGCTTTACCTCTCTACATCAGCACAACTCCTAATCCTGTTCCACACGCATCGGTATAAACTACCAAGTTCTGATTCCCTTCTTGAACTACCAACACAGGTGCATGGATCAATAAGTGTTTCAAACTCTGGAATGCTCCCTCACACTTATCGGTCCATACAAACTTCACATCCTTCCTCGTTAGCTTGGTCATGGTGCTGCTATTTGCGAGAAATCCTTAATGAATCTCCGATGATAACCAACCAACGCAAGGAAACTCTTAATCTCGGTTATTGTCTCGGGTCTCTTCCAACTATTCACTGCCTCGATCTTAGTCGGATCTACTGATAACCCTTCCTCTAAGACGACATGACCAAGAAACTTCACCTCCTTCTTCCAGAAGTGACACTTCAAAAACTTCGCTTTCAACTGATGCTGCCTCAGCGTCTCAAGCACTACTCTAAGATGAACTTCGTGCTCTTTTTCCATCCTAAGAGTAAATCAAGATATCATCTATGAAAACCAGCACGAACCTATCCAAGTGCTCTCGGAAAATCCGGTTCATCAAATCCACAAAGAAAGTTGGAGCATTCGTCAGTCCAAACGACATAACTAACCATTCGTACGATCCATATTTGGTCCTAAATGCTGTCTAAGGTATACTATCCTCTGCTACCCTAAGCGGATGGAAACCCATTGCCAAATCCAACTGAGAAAATACCTTTGCTCCAACTAGCTAGTCGAACAAATCGTCAATTCTGGGCAATGGATATCGATTCTTTATCGTCTTATCATTTAACTTACGATGATCGATACATAAGCTCAACAATCCGTCTGGCTTCTTAGCAAACACTGCCGCTGCACCCCACGGCGAACTACTCGGCCTGACAAAACTCTTTCCCTCTAAGTCCACCAACTGCACCTTCAACTCCCTCATCTCTGAAGGGGTCATCCTTCTTGGCGGTCTACTCACCGGTTCTACTCCCGGAACCAAATCTATCCGAAACTCAATAGCTCGTTTCAGTGGCAATCCAACTACATGCTCAAACACACCTACGAACTCTCTAACCATGAAAACTCGGCTCAAGACATCATCTGAATCCAAAGCACCCAACAAAGCAAACAGTGCACCGCTAGAACCTCCTACAGTGAAAAAAATCTGATCGCTACAATCCGGGTGACAAAGAGATTTCTTCCTACCCTGGCAAAGTATCTTAGCATCGTACTTACTTAACCAATCCATACCGAGGATGATCCCAAACCCCACAAAATCAAACACATGCAAACTACACTCAAAAGTATGACCTAACAAGTCAAACTGGTCATACCTCAACCCAAGAGTTGCATACCCTCCTATTGGATTCGCAACCCGTAAGAAAGTAACTAAATATGTGGGTTCAAGGTTAAGCTTATTTATCAAACATCTAGATATAAAAGAATGCGATGCACCAGTATCAAATAAAATGCTAACAGACATACCATAAATCTGGAGCGTTCCTCCAAGAACTGACTTTCTTTTCTCTTGGGCTATTAGCTTGGAAGCGGCAGGTTCCAATGCATACACCTTGCCCTTACCATTTCTAATAGGCTCCTTGCACTGGTTCCTATAGTGGCCTATCTGGTCATAGTTAAAACACCTAACATTCTTCCCCTTAGCCACATCCTTTGTTTTCCCTAAGCGACACTCGTTAGCAAAGTGCCTTTCTTGTCACATTTATAGCAAACAACTTCAAACTTCACTTTCTTGGCTGCTCCACCCTTCTTAGCACCCTTCTTGGGAAAGAACTTCCTCTTCTGGCTCTACCCAACCTGGACTACTTTTGCCTTGCTCTTCTCCAAAGACTCAAGGACTTCTTCCTACCTCAAAGCCATCTCTATAACAATATCAGAAGAATCTCTAAGATGAGACAAAATAGCACTAGCCAATTCTGGCTTCAATCCTCTGATAAACTTCTCATTCCGTTTCATCATGGTATCTACAAAAGCATACCCATACCGGGCCAACTCTTTGAACTTCCTGGCATACTCAGCAACAAACATCTCTCTCTGCACTAGCTCAGCAAATTGCCTAATCAAAGATGACTGTGTCATTACTGACATAAACCTCTCCTGAAATCTCCCCTTGAAATCCCCCCAGGTTACTGTCTCCTCATCAACTTTTGCGGATACACTGTTCCACCAGAACAATGCAGTCCCCTGAAGCTGCATGGATGCCAACCTCCTCTTCTGCTCGTCATTGAGCCCTAAATCTGCAAAAATCCTTTCGCAGTGCAACAACCAATTCTCCACTTCAATGGTATCTTCCGTTCCCATAAACAGCTTCCCTCCTAGCTTCACATAATCACCTCTCATCTTAGAGAAATGATTAACTACTGGAACTTCTGGAACCCCTGCTCCTGTGGAATTTCCTTCTACCACTCTGACTGCAAATCCTGCTTGCATCATATTCCTAAAAACTGATACATGGCTTCCATTCCAACTTGTGGGACTTCCGCACCAACATTCCCTGCCTGACCTTGGCCTCTCCCTACATTGGGTCCGGCATTCCTTTCGGTGCTTCCCTCTCCTTGGTTAACCCTACTTCTTCTACCATCCATATTTGTATTCAAACCTCATGAGATACAGAAAGATGACCTAATAAAAGATAGATGAATGAGATAAAGCGCATACTTATATATAACAAATACAAGTACGTTACAACCCAACCCCAAACCTTACTCCAATTTCCTTGGATTTTTGTTTTCAAATCCAATTTTTAGCTAAATTTTTCAAAAACCTATGCTCTGATACCAAGCTGTAACATCCCGTATCTGGAGGCCAAAAGCTAAGTGCGATGGATGGTGCAATCATCCACAGTATTAACTTCTTGTGACGAAATACGGCAAGGTTAATGGTATCCATAATATCAGAAGCACTTGAATATGGAGAAAATCACAGATTTCCAAAAAACAATAATTTTAGTGATTATATATCAAATAAATCATATCCAAGTTACAAAAATCCTAAACGTAATCCCAAGCATTGATCAAATATAATTTACAACAATACGCCAAGAGCGACATATGAAGATGCCCTCTTGGATGATCAAAGCAATATAAATATAACTGTCTTAATACACATCGGAAACAATTTTAAAACAAATCCCTAAATTAGCTATCCGTCAGCCACCTCCTCGTCTTCGGATGCTTTATTCGCCAAAATCCGCTAAAACCTGAAAACTTAAACCCTCAGCCTACTCAAATCAAATTTTGAGCACCCGAGAGTTTAAGTGGAACAAAAACTTCGAGTCAGACTTAAAGCCTGCTATGAATAATTTCTATTACATCTCAGTTTACGATAACTAGTGAGACCAAGCCGCTTAGCAGAATGGGTTTCCTCTCACTAATATCTCTTTTCAAAACAAATATTTTGCAAATCTTTTCTTGCAACCAAACTGGTTAATCAACTAATTATAATAATAATATAGCAATACCCAATATGCTAAAGAGGAAATAAAATAGACTATCTCTCTAAAATATGAACTATCTGTTCTAAATTCGAAGCTATCTGCTCTTTTCTGGACTATCTGTCCTAAAACTAGTTATACCAAAATAGCAATTTCTTTTATGCTAGATATTGAGCTATCTGCCCAAAACAGGTAAAAAGGGGTGGACTAACCGTCCTTAAAAATTTAGCAAGGTTCGTTATGCTAATAAATGAACTATCTGTTCATATCAGAGCTGATTGCTCTTTCTGGACTAACTGACCTCTGGGCGACTGCCCTCAAAACGGACTGACTGTCCGAATTTAAAATGAGCTGACTACCCGAATTTTTCTTTTGGGTTAACTACCCTTCAAAATATCTGAGCTAACTGCTCTACACAATATCTGAGCTAACTACTATTCAAAATTTTCCTTGAAAACCTTTCCAAAATGATTTAGTCCGTCAAATCATATATATACAAGGAAAATATCTTTATCTTTACTCTAAGCTATTTTTGCCATATTATATATACTTTACTCAAAATAATGTTGATGATGTTCAATAAGGATTGCCTATCCTTTAAAATAAGTTAAAGTCCTTTATAACTTAAAACACTTAGGCTATCTGCCTAACTTTTTATATTCGAAATCTTTGTTTAAAACCTTCAAACAACATTTCAAAAACATAGAAGGTAACTCCTTCAAAAATCATTCTTAAAACCCTTCGAAAGTATTGAAGGTAACTCCTTCATATTATTTAATAAGCCTTTCGAAATCATTGAAGGTAACTCCTTCTAAACCTTTTAAAAGCTTTCTCTTCATAAGCTTTAAAACATATGACACCCACCTTTAAATCCTTTAACCCTTAGCCTTTTGAAAACATAGCTAAACTATACCTTTCGGAATCAATGCACCTCAAAACCTTTCGAAGACATTGGGTTTAATTTAAAACAGGTGGAAAACCTTTCGAAACCAATCAAGGTCAACTTAAAACGTTTGGATTATGTGAAGGGATCAGGAAAACATTGGAGCAGAAAGCAACTCTTCGAAACCATCATAAAACCTTTCAAAATCAAAACCTTTCAAAATCAAACCTTTCCAAGTCAAACCTTTCGAAATCAAAATCTTTCGAAATCAAACCTTTCGAAATCAAAACCTTTCGACTCGAAATCAAAACCTTTCAAAATCAAAACCTTTCGAAATGAAACCTTTCGAAATCAAAACGAAGTCAAACCTTTCGAAATCACTAGAGAGAGACGGCAAGTTTTAGAAAACAAAAGATAACCTTTGACTCCATCTATGTCGAAAAGTTAGGAAGCGGCAAATATGCTTCCGACCTGGCCGAAAGCTATACCTTTCGACTTTGCCGAAAGGTTTCAATTAAAACAAGAAAGCAAACCAATCGAAACCTTTTCCTTTTAAACCTTTTGACAATTGCGAAAGCACTTTGTCGAAAGCTAGCAGGTGTATTTTTCTTTAAAACCAAAACAAAACTTCATCTCTTCCAAAAGCTATAACCCTTCATCCCCAACATTTCGACTTCCTCCAATTCACTACGTACCAGTTTCCTGATACCATGTGCATTGGTATTTAATCTAATTTGAAGGTTTGATACCCTTCGACCTTGCCGGAAGGTCTAGAATGAAGGTGGAAGCTCTTGCCGAAAGAGTTGAAATAGTGAAAATACTGTTTGAAATAGTTCTTTTGTACCCCACCTGCCTTGTTTGTCTAAATCTGATTGGTTGCTAGAATTTTATATTCAAAAGTGCTACTGACTTCCTTATTTGGAAATTTGAATAATTTTAAAAAAGCCCCTTTCTCGTTTATAATTATATAAAACATTTAAGTCCCATACATTAAATAATTTTATATAATCATCAAAACACCTTGAAAATTATGGAAAAATTCCAGAAAATTAATTAATATGTTCTCTTCAACATATAAAAAATTCGGGTCCAAACAATAATTGTATTACCTGTAAATAATTTTATAATCCAAATTAACCTTTTCTTCTTTAGAAAATTATAACAAATCCACGAAAATTCTGAAAATTGAAACTCATCTCTAAAATAACTTTTTAGATCATCATAAAAATTCGCAACGCTAACGGATGTCATTTAATAGGGTTTTCATCTTAAAATATGTCATAAAATCTATATGAACATACAAAAATCATCAACCTGTATATATAATCTGTTATCATTCGAAAACATGGCAAACATTTGCAAAATCATTCGGAATTAACCTGAAAACCGAAACTAAAAATATTTAGAGATGTAAACATTATTCACCTTTGCTTTAATGATTAAGGAGCTTGAGATTTGAATGAGTTTGATTTGAATTTTCTTTCCTTAAGCTTCTCTTTTGTTTCCTCTTCTTCTTCCTTCGTTAATGGTGGCCGGCCAAGTTTTTAATTTTTGAAAATGAGAATGAACGTGTGTTTGGAATACACGGCCTAAGGAAGACAATATAGGAATGGCCTCTTTCCCATAATATCCCTCCTCTAATTCATTTTAACCCTTTATTAAGTTTATTAGTTTGAAAGGCATGGCTACCTTAATTAAAACAAATCTCAATCCCCTTATCAACACATTATTTTATTTAGTTTATCTAGCTAAATCTCCTAAATAATGTTCTTAAAAATCTAGGGTATTACAAATTTGGTCGAAGTCGTCTAAGTCATAGGTTAAGATATGCCCGATTCTATATCCATTGCAATTCTTTGTTTAGACACCAAAGCCAAAGTCACATAAAATACAGTAAAGGGTCGAAGTCAATATGTGAGTTCCATATGTAAGTTCAAATGCACTATGTAAGATTAAAGTTGAAAACATGTAAAAAGTGAGGAGAGATAATTCAATCCCCTTCCACAAAGCCCCTAGGTCCATATTTATAGGGTTCGGTAAGTGGCAGGCTTCGGCATCCATTGGCCTCGACTTTAACTACATCATCAAACATCAAGGTTGGCACTTTATCGGCTTCATCATTAGTAATGTCATCGAACATCAAGGCCATTCTTGTGTTCACATTGCTAAACTTTAGTATTGGTTTAATAGAGTCGATGCTCGATATCTCTAAATTCGACGCTAATAGTCTCTTCTTCGTTGATCGACTTTCATTACCACCACATATTAACATTGATGAAAGGTGACCTTAGTAACAACGGCTTCGACAACCCTTTTGGATGTATTGATGGTTCTTGACATGGCTAATGAATATCGAGGATGACTCTATATCTTGTGACGTTCTTTGATTGACGGTTGGCGAAATTGTGGGCATTGAACATGGGCGGCATTGATGACCCTTGATGTCGATATTTAGTAGCTAACAGAATGCGGCATTAACAACACTTGTGGACATTGACGACGATTCAACATCGCATATGTAGATTTGCGGCGTCTTCTACGGGCATATACGAGTGTCGATGCTATAACAATATTGACCTTCGGTGACATTCATACCTTGTGGTTCCTCTTTCAAAATGTCTTCAATGAACGGCAACGTCTCAATGAATATACTATCATTATTTAACAACTTTGATCACACGTGACACTAAGTATGTCATTGACAGCATCGGCATTGATAGGAGTTGGCTTTATTCAACATTGCCTTCGAAATCATGACTCTCGATGTTAATCATAGTGCTACTCGGTAGTCATCGTGATTCATGGAAGACGATGTTCACGCTTCATAGTTATGGGCTTTATCGAGGCTAATGAATTTCATGTGATGTCACTATTCTTCGGTACTATTTCTTTGAACATCATAGACAACGGTGATAGTAGGAACAAATGGCACCAATGGTGATTAACATTGATGAAGTGCAGCAAGGTACATAGTATTACTGGATAGATGATGCAGAAGATTGACACTGTCGACGAGCTTGTATAAGTGAATAGTGGCATAGACAAGGCTCGGCACCAATGAAATGGACTGTAGATCTCATTGACACTCATTGATGGCTAATGTTATTGATTGAGCTAAATACCTTTGCTCCTTTCATTACACATGATGTTGTACATATGTTGTCGACATTAATCTATCTTCATGTTCCTGACGTTGATCATTGGCGCTATATGTGTATTACTGGTTGTATGTTTTTGCGAGTAATGATGGAAGGTAACATGGTCAAAGAATAGTTCTCCATCATAAAAGTCAACATCATTCCTATATCTTATGTTTTCCATCTTTGCATTTAACTTTGTCATCATAAAGGCTTAGACACTTCTTCTTACGATGAGGTTCGACATCATCTTCTTGAAGCTTTGAATTAGAAAACATACCCTCTTAAGAATTTATATGGCTAACATTTGCGCCCCCTCCCCACCGTAAGTGTAATAAAAACATTGACTTTTCAAGTCAATGATACAAAACATGGTGCTTGCCACATTTCAAATATATTCAATCTGATGGCATTCCTCTTTCTTCTACGATTCAAACTCAGAAAAAGGAATTACCAAATTATCGAGATCATTTAACATCCTAAATTCCATATATCCGGGTTGATACTAATATATGACTTAATACTAATCTATTTTTTGCTTTGTAGTGTAACCCATTAGGCACCTGGTGTTAATCCATTCATTTGACATGGTTTAAATAGTGCAACGTTATATTTAGGATACTCTATGTTAATTATCATTCGAGTTTCTTGCTTGATGTGCACGTAAATGTGCATATTTTTACCACCATATTTAATCTATTTAAATTAAATAAATGATCATATTGGGTATTTTAACTTGTTTAAACCAGAATTCAAATTATTTGAAATTGTCACATATCTTCATATAGGGGCAAAATGGTCATTTTTATGCATTTATTAAATTGTGAAAATTTACTTGGAATTTTCTATGTTGTTTTGTAGGAAATTTGGTGAATTTTACAAGTGGTTACATGATGATATATGCATGCACAAGAGTGAAGAGAACAAGTGAAGATGGAAATAATTCAAAGTGAAGATAATGGAGGACCCTACCTACCCACCTACCTTAATGTACAAATTAGAGGCTAATGCACATGCTTACGGAATTAATGGCTTCATGTACACTTAAATGAGGATTATTTGAAGCTAATGATTACTTGGCCTCCACACTTCCTAAGAGGGTATTTTGGGCATTCCCCAAAAATATGAATTAGGGTTTAACACATGTATAAAATCCCCTTATGTTTCATGTAACCCTCTCCTCTCTTAGTCTCTCTTAGTTTAGTATAGGATCAAAATAAAAGACAAGTTCTCTTTCTCTTTTCATGGCTACTTAGCCATTTTATTTCATGTAATTTTTCCTTTCTTTTATGCAATGTTAATTAGTATTCTCTTTTACTTTCATGCTTCTTCTCTTCTTATGTTATTAGTGTAGTTTACTTTTCATGCAAGTAGATTAGTGTTATTTCTTTTTACTTAGCTTTTCTTTCATTTTGCTCTCTTTTTCCTCTTTTTTATTTTATATTGCAAGCTACAAGTGTTGATATGATAACACAAATGAGAGGCTAATCCCTTCAATTTAGGGGTAATGAAGCCTCTAATCATGTAGCTTCAACATTTTGATAATTATTGCTCTCTTTTGTGCTTCATGGAAAATGATGTTTATGTAATTTTGTGCTTATTATTGAGTTTGATAGCTCATGTTGTTCAAAATAAATAGGCTATGCTTAGTCATATGAATTACAAATTGCCTCTTCATCTATATATGATTATGGCAAAGAAGTGAATGTTTAAATCAAAATTTGATGGCCTATATTTCTAAACAATAGTTAATAGGCCATGCTTAAAATAGATATTCATTTTCAACTTTGTTGTCATTTTCATGAGAATTAAAAGTGGTTTAAAGGTTGTGTTATAGTTTGATGGCTTATGTTGAGCTAATTAATAGCAAAAATGGGTCATACTTATGATAAACACATCATTTAAATTCACTTATGACCAAAAAAGAGAGATCATAATTTCATATTTGGTTGAACTATATGATAAAGAGAGTGGAATTATCTCTAAATTGCTTTCACACTCTCATATTTTTATCAATTTCTTTTTGTCATTTTTTCTCATTTTCTAGCTTAAACAACTCTCAACTTTGGTTAATTTGATTGAATAAAATTTAAAAATCATCAATTCTCTGTGGATCGACCCGTATTCGCCACGTACTACAAGTGTACGCCGTGCGCTTGCGGTATATTTTTATTTCAAAATTTGTTCGACGGTTTTCTAACTCGATAGAAATTCCATCGACGAACATTGCTTATACCCATAGACCTTTTTTTAATAATTTTAGTGTTCATGTCCTTCTAGTTAACTCCAAAGTTTGAGCTTTTCTTGTGGACCTGACATTGGTTATTCAATGGTCAATAACTTGTTATAAGAGTTATTTTGGACTTTAAACAGTTTATTGTTTAGATATGATGTAAATTTCCTACACGCTCTTAAGAGTGAGTATTCAAATTTGGAATAATATCACCTGGTAAAGGATATAAGGCTAAGTAAGAAACTCTTCAAGAGGACTAGTATGAGCTCTAAAGCTTTTCTTCCCAAGCTAATTCTTCTTTGGTTATCGGAGATTGCCTTTCAATATTGTATTGCTTGTAAAATCTTAGATCAGACTCGTTTGTTGTTCAACTTTTGATTCTAGTCTTCTTATGGTAACTTCTGTCTCAAAACCTGAAATCTGCTTGGTTGATATGTTAATAATGAAAGAAAATTAAAAATTCATTTGACAAAAAATTAGAACGATATCAGGTGCTAATTTTGAAGAAAAGGTTAGAAAAAACCCTCTAATAATAAGAAAGCTAAAAATCTCGTATATCATCTGATAATAAGAAATTCAAAATCTCATTTGATAATAGAAAGACCAGAAAATCATCTGGTAATAAGAGACCATAAATCCTCATCTATAGATAATAGAAGACAAAAAATCCAAACAGCGCAATAATAGAAGACAAAAAATCCATGTCTGGCAATAATAATAGAAGACCAAAAATCCAAATCGGGCAATAATTGAAGAAGACCAGAAATCCAAATCTAAAAATAATAATAGAAGAATAGAAATCCATATCTGGCAATAACAGAAGAAGACCATAAATCCAAATTTGGTAATAATAATAGAAGAAGACCAGAAATCCAAATATAGCAATAATATAGAAGACCAAAAATCCCTGTTTAGTAATAATAGAAGGCCAAAAATCCAATCCAATAATAATATGAAAACTTGAATTCCACAAGAAAAAAAATTTCAATAAGAGATCCAAAAACCACCAAGAAAACCAAGAATTCAATCATCAAGAAATCAGAAATTCAATCAAGAAACTCAATCAAAAGCTTGTCAGAATTTTACTTGATAATAAGAAATTCAAAAACTCATCAGAAAATCATCTGAGTAAACTTAAGCAATAGATTTGCAATTTCATCTGACACTAATTTCGTAGCCCTACCTAAAAATGGTATATCGGACGCTTTACCGTAGACTAATACTTCGAATAGCGACGGAGATTCTCGTTGTCTAAAGGGATGCTTCTTGTTAGAAGATATGTAGTTATTAAGGTGTTTGTTATTTATTATTGTCATTATTATTATTGTATCGGAGCTAAGTAGTTCCGTTCAACCATTCAGCCATTCAACAAAGTAGTTCCGTTTAGTTATTCAACTGTTTAGCAAGTAGTTTTGTTCGACCATTCAATCGTTCTGTAGGTAGTTCCGTTCAACCATTCAGCTTTTCGGTCGTTCGGTCGTTTAGCTATTCAACGGGTAGTTTCGTTCGATTGTTTGGTCATTTAGTAGGTAGTTCAGTTCGGTTGTTTCGCCATTCAACAGGTAGTTCCGTTCGGTTGTTTGGTTGTTCAACGAGTTTAATTAATTTATTGATACTTATTATATAAACCTTCCTTTGAAGTTTTCCTTATCTCTAGGTCTATATTGGATTTATTAGAAGTCTAGTTCGATCTATTTCCTTGAATGAACTTATTTTTATCTTCTAGTAAGGATTTGCTCTTTTCTTAATTCCTTTGCCTCTTTATTGATCTCTGGATTCCTTCATATCTTCCATGTTTTCCTTCTTGGACTTTGTCTTCGTTTTAGACTTTGGACATCTTCGTCTTTTCGTTTATGCCGCTTCTTGGGCCCTACTTTTAGCTTAAGACGTCTTTGTCCTTTTTGTTTGTGCGCCTTCTTGGGCTCTACCTCTGCTTTGGGCTGTGGACATCTTCATCCTTTTATTTTCTTGTGCCTCTTCCTGGACTTTGCCTCTGCTTTGGGCTGTGGACATCTTTATCCTTTTATTTACTTATGCCCCTTATTGGGCTTTGCTTCGAACTTTGGACTTCTTCGTCCCTTTTGTTTATGGTTTCATACATCCTTGTCCATTTAGTTGCTTGTGCCACTACATGGGGTTTATCTTTGTCTCGAAGCATTATAGCTTATACTTGATTGGTTTTCCTCCAGAAGATTGTTAGTTAGTGTTAGACTAGTCCCTCCCTATAAGAGGTGCTCCGGATTAGACATTGGAGGCTTTGGTCCCTCCTACCAGGAGTGCTCCAGATTGGATGTTGGAGGCTCTGTTCCTCCCTCTAATAGGTTCCCCGGAATGGACGTTGAAGGCTTTTGTGCCTCCCGTTTGGAGGTGCTCCAGATTGGATGTCGGAGGCTTTAAAGAAGTTTTTCATTTGAAAATTTTATTTGTGAAAATGATTTTTAGCCAACTAAAGTATTTGTGAAAACCCCTGTGAACATCAACTTTTCTGTCATGAAAACTTCTTTTTGGAAGAAAGAATTTTCTATAAAAGGACCTCTTTAACAAATTGAGAAATTATTTTTGAAAAGATTTTGGATACTTGAAATCTCCGGTAACAGGTTTTTAAATCATTCTCATAATAGGAACACGAATCTCAAATAAGAGACTGAGTGGTCATGATTCATGAACCAATAGTCCTTTAATTGAGAATAGGCTCTTTTGGCTAGAGTTTTGCCAGTGGGTCTTGGTAGTTCTAAAACTTTTCTTGGAAAAAGTGCATAATTCTTTCCTTTTTAATAGTTTTTGAAAGCTCCAAAAAAGTTTTTTTGTCAGGGTATACTTAACCGAAATCTCTTTTGTGCAGTTACTAATGCTATGTAACATTTTTATTAAGATTTTATAAATCTTTCTTGAAATAGATAAACATTTATCTTCCTGGATCTGTTGAGTAATAATCCTTCTTCATTTTTGAAAGTAATTTTTCTTGAAGACATGTTTAGAAAACCCATTTTGGCAATAAAATGACTTGCTGAAAATAAGGTTGGTGTATTTACTTTCATCTTTATATGATATATATAATTGCATCTCTTTCGGTCTTGCTTAGAAAGTTTGAAAAGTCATGATTCATGAGCTAATAGATTTTTACAGACAAGAGCATGCTTTTTCCTAAGAAACTTTTCTTGTATGAAGATTTCAGATGCTTACCTTTCCCTAGAAACGGGCTTATGATAGAAGATTGATGGTAATCTAAAATTCCATAAAGGAAATTCTTTATACCGCATTGATCCAAGCAAGCCATTTCATCATGGATATTTGATCTATCTTTTCTTTAAAGAAGACCAGAGATTGGTTACATTTTAATAGGGGAACCCAGATCCTTTGATATGCAGTGGATTAATTTTGTTTTAACCTGTAAAGACACTCGAATTTTATTTCGATACATGATCAATTTCAAGTACAAATAAAATTAGAAAATTTTATGAATAAAGATAATTCATGGTGGGTAACTGCCAGAAAACTTCATAATTTGGCTGAAGTTATAATGCTACTTTTCTCTTGTAAAAGAAGTTAGGCTTTTAAGTGTTTGGGTTATTCCTCTTGGAATGAGAGATCCTTTAGATTTCCTTAATGAATTCCTTTAAAGATCCTGAATTAATCGTATTCTGAATTATTCTTAGTAGGATGTGGCATTCATTAGTCTTATGTCTATTTACTTTGTGATAGTCACAATAATCTCCTCCTTTATGGGCTCAGGATGGTTCCGTATTTTGTAGGAAGTAAAGAAATCTTCATTATTTTTTGTCATAGCAAAAATGTAGGAAAGGGTTTGCTCAAATTTATATAGTTGGATTCATAAATCTCCTTCTGAATTCTCTTTCTGCTCTTGTTCCTTTTTGGCCTCCTACTGAGATTTTCGAAATTTAACCTTTCCTAGTTTTGGTTTTGCCGAGATTTCTTCATGATATGGAACATTTCATCTATTCGAATGATTTTTTTTGCTTGGAAGTAGAAGTGTTGTAGATCTTTGCATCAACGAATATAAAGTTCTTTCCAAAAAGGAGATTGCTCAATTAGTCTTGATCATACTGTCGTTGGCTTTTCTTTATCGGTGACATTTTCTGCTTTCAATGCTTTTGTATTAAATCTTATAACGAATTGCCCCAGAAGTGTTATATAAATCCATTCGATTTTCGTAAGCTAGATGGTGGTCATCTGGATCAGTGGTTCCGTCATACTTTAGTAGAGGAATTTTGATGTGAGATGGAATTCTAACCACAAATATTTCATATGATAAAGGAATTCTTCAAATGCTATTATCTTATCTCAGGTCGAGGATTTTTTTTCTCCTTAAGCAATCCTTTGTTATTTGGTTGGTTTCACCACAATAGCAGTCTTTAGTATATTCCTTGATAGAGCTATCTAATCGTTCGAGGAGCTTTCCTGCTTGACTTTCTTTATTTCGTTGACTTATTATAATCCCTTTACTTTCTTTTTCTCACAATCTTAGAGAGTATGCTTCTAGTTCTTCATCTTGAATTTCATTTGGAGATTGTGTTTCATCTCCATCTTTAACAAGCTTCACCACCTTAAAAGATTCTTGGGATGGAGCCTCTTCAAGAAGCTCACGCATAACTTTCAGTTGTTGTATTAAATCTTGAATTTTGGTCTCATTGCTTGCGAATCTTGTTAGAGTTGAAAGTTGTCCCACTTCCATATTCTCTAGATTGAAGCTCGAGATGATATTGTCTTTCAAAGTTGTTTGTGATATGGCTTCTTCATTCAGGATGTTATCACTATTCCTTTTGGTTCTCACCATTTTTCTAAAACAGAAGAATTTCATGCAATCAGTTTATGGAGAAAATTAAAGGATCGGAGGTTCAAGCCCTCTTTTTAGTTTCAAAAATATTAACGAATAAATTTGTTAACACACAAAAGTGAATAAAAATGGGTTAATCAATGAGTAGCCTCTTAGAATCTGGTCCAAGTCAACAAAGTCATAGGTTGAGATGTGCATGATTCTATGTCCATTGAAATTCTTTGTTTAGTCAGCAAACCCAAAGTCAAGTAAAATACAGTATAGGGTCGAAGTCAATGTGTGAGTTCAATATGTAAGTTCAAATACGCTATGCAAAATTAAAGTCAAAGTCTGGTTGTAGTCAAAGTCCAATATGTATGTTATGGAATTGAATGGAATCGGTATGATATGCTTGTTTGTGTTCGAAGTCAAGTCAAAATGCAAATTATGATCAGATACAAATATGCTAGTCATAAATCATAGTCCATATGCTATACAATTGTTTAATTTCTAATTCCTTATATGTACAAGACTCAATTATTGCAATTGCAAATTCCCTAAATTGATTTAGGGTTTACAAAGTTGAAAACATGTAAGAAGTGAGGTGAGAGAATTCCATCCCCTTCCATGAAGCCCCTATGTCCATATTTATATGGTTCGGCAAGTGGCAAGCTTCGGCATCTATTGGCTTCGGCATTAACTGCATCATCAAACATCAAGGTTGGCACTTAATCGGCTTCGTCATTAGCAGCATCGTCGAACATCAAAGCCAGCATTCTTATGTTCACATAGCTGAACTTGGACATTGGTTCAATAGAGTCGATACTTTGTATCTCTAAACTTGGCACTGATAGAACCTTCTTCGTTGATCGACTTTCATTGACAATGCATATTAACATTGATGAAAGGTGACCTTAGTAAAAGCGGCTTCGACAACCCTTTTGGATGCATTGATGATTCTCGACATGGCTAATGAATATCAATGATGCAGACTCCATATCTTGTGACCTTCTTTGATTGATAGTTGGTGGCATTGTGGGCATTGAACAACGACAACATTGATGATCCTCAATGTCGATAAGCAGTAGCTGACAAAATGTGACATTAACAACACTTGTGGATATTGACGACGAAATCATCAACATCGCATATGTAGGTTTGCGGTGTCTTCTAAGGTCATATATGAGAGTCGATGTTATAACATTATCGACCTTTGGTGACATTCATACCTTGTGGTTCCTCTTTCAAAATGACTTAAATGAATGGTGATGTCTCAATGAATATACTATCATTATTTAACAACTTTGATCACACGCGCTACTAAGCATGGATGTCATTGACAGCATTAGCGTTGATAGGAGCTGTCTTTATTCAACATTGCCTTTGAAATTATGACTCTCAATGTTAATCATAGTACCACTCGGCAGTCGTCGTGACTCATGGAAGATGATATTCATGCTTTATAGTTCGGGGCTTTATCGAGGCTAATGGATTTCAGGCGACGTCGCTATTCTTCGACACTATTTCTTTGAACTTCTTCGACAACGGTGATAGTAGTAACAAATGGCACCATTGGTGAATAACATTGATGAAGTGCAGTAAGCAACATAGTATTACTGGGTAACTGATGTGGAGGAGTGACTTTGTCGATGAGCTTGTATAAGTGAATAGCGGCGTAGACAAGGCTTAACACCAATGAAATGCACCGTAGATCTCATCGACACTCATTAAAGGCTAACGATATTGATTGAGCTAGATACCTTTGTTCTTTTGGTTACATGCGACAATGTACATATGTCTTCGTTGTTAATCTATATTCATGTTCTCGATGTTGATCATTGGTGCTATGAGTGTATTACTGGTTGTATGTCTTCGAGAGTAATAATGAAAGGCGATGTGGTCAAAGAATAGTTCTCCATCGTGAAAGTCAACATCATTCCTATATCTTAGGTTGTCCGTCTTTGCATTTAACGCTTATAATCATAAAGTTTTAGACACCTTTTTCTTTCAATGAGGTTCGACGTCATCTTCTTGAAGCTTTGAACTTAGAAACCATATGCTTTTTAGAAATTATGTAGGTAACAGATATCTTGGATAATTTTTTTTACATGATATGTTAAAATATACATATTCATGAATGCTACCAATAAGTGCTATAATTGTTAAAGATGTTTTTATTAAAATTTTATAATACACCCCTATGACATAAACAATAAGTGCTACACATAAACATTTCTGGTTTGGATAAGTAAAGTTGGATTTTGGGACTTTTAATAGAGAACCCGAAGTGAAGGATTATTAGCTGTTGTTTAGTATTGTAGATCTTGATGTATTATATATTGTATGAAGTCAAAGACAGGATCTTATGTAAATTATCTTTTAAATCAAATATGAATGTATAATATTTCTTCCACTTGAAATCATTTCCTCTGGAAGATTTAATGTTCCGGCATTTCTCCGTGCAAACTTGTGACACTCTTATGATGGCACCACATTATGAAGGTAGCACTCCCGAGCCCGGCCAAGAGTGTTAGAGCAGGGTGTTACAAAGTGGTATAAGAGCCCAGGTTTAAGTGGTGCTTAGTAGAAAAGCCTTTACTGTGTCACAAGAATAAAACCCTACAGTTTGGGTTTTTCCAGAATAGGAAATTTATACTATTCATTGACATGTTTATAATTGTTATAGTACAATGACAAGCCAAAAGACATGAGATACTAGAGATTCATGGTGAGGGGATAAGTGCATAAGTAATCCCGAAGAACGACTAACCCCAAGCTTTCCTTAATTTGAGAAGAAGATGATTAGAAGAAAGGCACAAAAGATTTTAGTAGGGAAATGATAGAAGTGAAAAATAGAGCATACGATTATGAAGAGGTACTGCAAAGAGACCTTGTATTGTACCATCTACATCAAAAACAGAAGGAAATAGTGAAAGCTATAAAGATGGCGGAGAGCGAGAATTTCTCAAAAGGCGAGATGAAATTTCGACGCCTGTAAGACCTATATGAAGGAAAGTGTTCCTAAGGATAAATAGAAGAGAGTTGGATGAAGAGGAGTCAGTATCCTAAGGATCAAACGAGTTCTCAGAAGAAGTTATGGGACTTATGGAAGTAACCATGAAAAATGAATTGAACAATGTTGTGGGATTCTTTCCAACACCATGACTTCCAAGGAGAATGTAATATAAAGAATTGAAGGGTTGCTTAAAGTTTGGTAGTTTAATCTTCAATTTTGTTGACTAATAAATATTGGAGATGTATATAGAAGTTTGTAAATAATAACCCAAATTTTGTTTATACAAAGAAAAAGGGTTTATAAGTATTATATCATTTTTTTGTATGACTTGAGTTTAGTTAATTAATGTTTCATGTTCAGTAATGTATTTATATCTAGCGTTGAATATAACAAAGCTCCTTTATTTCTCTAAGGTTATGGGAGACCGAGAAACTACTACATCAACTCATAGTCAAGAGACTCAAACCTTCGCATAACAAAATCCTATGGAGTTGTTCGAATCCTTCATCAAACAAATGAAACAAATCTCTTCTAGACCTATGAATAATCCATCTGATAATTTATTGAGTCATTTTAAGAACTTACATCCAGACAAATTTATTGGAGATGTCAATCCATTTAAAGCTGAATAATGGATCAAACATTTAGAAGACATCTTTGAAGTATTGGATTGTAGTGAAATAGACAAAAGGAAGTTGGTTGAATTTCTACTAGCAGGAGAGGCAAGGAATTGGTGGGAGTTAATTAGGACAATAACTAATTCAAGTGTGATGACTTGGAGAAGTTTTAAGGAAACGTTTCTTAGAAAGTATTTTCCAAACGTGAAAGAGAGAAGATGGAATTGAAATTTCAAGCTCTCACACAAGGAAACACAACAATGGCCCAATATAAATATCATTTTGAGGCATTGTCTTGTTTTTCAAGTCATTTAATTAATACGCTTGAAAAGAGAGCCAGAAGATTTGCAAAAGGATTAATTCCACTAATAAGGAGACATGTAATTGGTGATAATTGCAGGACTTATGAGACAATCATATCTGAAGCTCTTAACTTCGAAGAAGACTACATTCAACTTTAGTAAGAAAGGAATCTTTCGAATAAGAGAAATCATAACAATAAAGGGAATTCAATAATCAAAATAAATTCAATGGAAAGAAGCCACGGTACAATCAGGAAGAGAAGAAAGAATGGACACAACAAGGAGAGGGTCAAAACAAAATAAAAACATATTATAATTGTAATGAGAAAGATCACATTGCTCCTAACTATCCTAAGGAAAGAAAACGATTATATGCCACAATTGCAATAAACCTATACATATTAGCAGGGACTGTAAAAAGCTGAAAAAGTAAAATAAAACAACATTAGGAAATCAAGCTAGGGTATATGCGGTAGTTTATGAACAACCACTTGTGGAAGGTACCTTATTTAATTTTGATTTTCAAGCTAAAGTTTTATTTGATCTGGGATCCATGCATTCCTTAATACCTGTAGTATTCGTTACAAAGTTAGGATTACCAATTGAGCAAATAACAAATCCTCTAATAATAGACAACTTAGTAGAAGGAGAAACTGAACTTAGAAGTACATGCAATAATTGTCCTCTTTATATCGAAGACAAGTAGATGCCTGGGGATTTGTTTATTATCCCAGTGATCTGTTTTGATCTCTTTCTTGGACTAGACTGGCTTTACAAACATTATGCCAAACTATATTGTTATGACATGACCATAACCTTTTTCATTCTAGGACATTTGTATATTCATGTAATAAATATGGAAATGCAGTCATATCTGGATACCTAGCACACACAAACATTAAAGATGCAGGCCAACAACTAGACCAAATCAAAGTATTAAGTTAATTTGAAGAAGTATTTATGGATATACCAGGATTACCACCAAAACGAGAAATTGATTTTTATATGGAATTGATCCCTGGTACTAACCCAATAGCAAAGACAACTTACCGTATGGCTCCACTAGAGAATCAAGAATTAAAGAAGCAAATTCAAGAGTTAGAGGATCAATGATTTATTAGACTAAGTAAATCACCTTGGGAGCTCTAGTATTATTCGTAAAGAAGCATGATGGGTACTTAAGATTATGTATTGACTATCGAGAACTTTATAAAGTTACAATTAAGAATAAGTATCCATTACCTCGGATTTATGATATATTTGATCAACTCCAAGGAGCTACCATATTCTCAAAGATAGATTTGAGATCTGGTTATCATCAATTAAAGGTAAAGGAAGAAGATATTTCGAAGACACCTTTCCAAACAAGGTATGGACATAATGAGTTTTTGGTCATGCCTTTTGGACTAACTAACGCACCAGCAGTTTTCATGGACCTTATGAATTGTGTGTTCCATCCATACCTTTATCAATTTGTCATAGTATTTATCTATGATATCTTAATTTACTCTAAATCAAGAAATGAGCATGAGAAACATTTGCGTATAACACTGCAAACATTAAAGGAACACTAATTGTATGCCAAGTTAAGTGAATCTGAGTTTGGTTAGATGAAGTAAAATTTCTCGGGCATGTTATTTCAAAAGATGGGATATGCGTAGATCCATCAAAAGTTGAAGTAGTTTTGAAATGGAGTCCTTCAAGAACCTTCAGAGATTCAAAGTTTTCTTGGGCCGGCTGGTTATTATAGAAGATTTATTCAAAACTTTTCAAAGTTAGTAGCTCCACTAACTAAGTTAACACAAAAGGACATAAAATTGGTATGGAATGAAAAGTGTGATGTGGCATTTCAAACATTAAAACCAAAGTTAACTGAAGCACCAGTTTTAACATTACCAAGGAGTGGAGAACAATACAAAATATACTGTGATGCATGTGGTCAGGGATTAGGATGTGTATTGATGTAAGAAGATAAAGTTATTGCTTATGCCTCTCAACAATTAATGAAGCATGAAGTAAATTATCAACCTCATGACTTGGAGTTGGCAGCAGCAATATTTGCGTTAAAGATATGGAGACATTATCTTTACGGTGAACAATTTGATATTTATTTTGACCATAAGAGTTTAAAGTATTTATTCTCCCAAAAGGAACTTAATATGACACAACGAAGATGGATGGAGCTTTTAAAGGACTGTGACTTCACATTACATTACCATCCTGGAAAAGCCAACGTAGTAGCAGATGCATTAAGTCGAAAGTCATATGGAATTATTGCTAAGCCGATGATCCCGGAAAGGGGAGCTTTGGAAACTTTAGTAGAAATAAATGCTCGACCAAGGATGAGTAATCAAATAAATAGTGAAAGGAAGGCCCTTATACGTAGTATGGTTATTCATCCTACTTTAGTTAGTAGAATTATACCAGCACAAGGTCAAAATGGGAAGTTAAAGGATTGGTTTATGAAAACGAAAGACAATAGCTTAGTAGATTGGAAGGTAGAAAATGACGAAGGATACAGACACAGAAATAGACATTGAGTGCCAAATCAAGTAAAACTGAAGAATGAGATTCTGAATGAGGCGCACCATTCAAGGGTCACTATACATCCTGGAAGCATGAAGATGTATATGGACCTAAAATGTCAATTTTGATGGAATGGAATGAAAAAGGATGTTGCAAGATTTGTTTCAAGGTGCCTCACATGCTAACAAATTAAAGCTTAGCAACAATAGCCATCTGGTCTATTGCAACTACTTCCAATAGCAGAATGGAAATGGGAACAAATTTCAACAGATTTTATTATTGGACTCCCAATGTCAAACCAAGGCATGATGCAATATGGGTAGTGATGGATCGCTTAACAAAGTCAGCTCATTTTATACCCTATAGTATGGGATACTCAATTGACAAACTAAGTAGAATCTACTTAAAGAAATTATTAGATTGCATGGAGTCCCAGTCACATTTTTCAAATAGAGCCTCATGATTTCCCTCTAGATTTTGGAAAAGTTTTCAAAAGGCTTTCGGTACAAAGCTCAATATGAGTACTGCCTTTCATCCTTAAATAGATGGACAAACAGAAAGGGTAAATCGAGTAATAGAGGATATGCTAAGATCTTGTGTGATGTAATTTGAAAGTACTTGGGAAACACACATAACAATAATTGAATTTGCATATAAAATAGTTACCATACAAGTATTAATATGGTGCCATTTTGAATCCCCATATGGAAGGCCATGTTGTTTACCTGTTCGTTAGGTAGAGGTAGAAGATAATAAATTCCTTGGCCCTGATCTAGTGATAGAAACAACGAAGAAAATTCGAACCATACGGGAATGACTAAAATCTGCCCAATGTAGGCAAAAGAGCAATGCAAATCAAAGAAGGAAAGATTTGGAATTTGAAGTAGGGGAACATGTTCTTTTAAAGACTTCTCCAATAAATGATGTAACTCGGAAAGAAAAAGGCAAAATTGTCACCTAGATTTATTAGGCCCTTTCAAATCACTAAAAGAATAGGTAAAGTTGCATATCAACTTGCATTACCTAAAAAATTATCAAATGTTCATGATGTTTTCTATATATCAATGCTACGAAAGTATATTCCCGACTCATCGTATGTGGTCGATTTGAGTAACATCAAAGTTAAGAAGGATACCACATACATCGAACGGCCAATCCGAATTCTCGATTAAAATTAAGAAATTATGAATAAAGGAAGTTCAATTTGAATCAATGGAATAATCATGACGAAAATGAGGCATTATGGGAACTTGAATCAGAAATGCTTAAAGAGTATCTAGATTTATTTGAAGACTAGATTTTGAGGACGAAATCTTCTTTTAAGGGGGTAGAATGTAAGAACTCGAACAACTTTTTTTTTCTTATGTTTTTTATATCAAAATGAAATAATATTATAATTTTTTGAATGATGAAATACTAAGTTACAACTCTGTTTTAAATATCAAAATATTTTTATGATCTAATAGACTAATTAGGTGTAACCTTGTAATATCACCTTGAAGTATGACGTGACATTAAATATGGCATTTAAATAGGTAGTGATACGTAGGCCCATTAGGTGTAAACTTGTAATAACACCTTTTTTATTAAAGCATGAAGTGGCATTACGCATGACACTTAAAATAAAGAAGTGACACATCGGCTAATGATGTGTAAGCTTATAAGATCACCATGCTTATTAAGGTGACAACCAAGGGGGCATGTGTCATTACACAAATGTTTGCATGGAAAAGAATGGACAAGTGTCCGAATTTGAAAAGACCAAAATAACCTTGAAGAAAGGCTAGAAATAGGATGATAATATCTTATGGTTTTTATACTTCCATAAATCTAAAAGCTAAACAAAAGTAAGAAAACAAGGAAGATCTTAGGGAATGCCAAAGAGCTAAAACATAGGCCAGAACTATAATTTCTAAGGTGAGGAAAACTATTTATTTCTAAAATTTCATGTGATTTCATGTGATTTCATGGAGTGATGTGTGACTTATAGAATGTTTAATCTATATGTTGCACTATTTTAACCTCTTTCGGTATTATAGCCATTTTTTGCTGTGTTTAATACTTTTAAACTCAACCAAGTGTATATGGTTGATGCTTTGGTTATCTAAAAGAAAGAATAATCTATATTGGTTTATGATTATAAAGTATCTTGAAGAATACTTATACTTACGATTTGTGATGGCTTTCAGATGAATGCAGTAAAGGACAAAAGATCTGGGATAGTGCACTATTACTTTATTTTCATATTGTGTGTTAGGAGATAGAGTACATCCATACTGCGTGTTAGGATACCAGCCGCGATGTGATAGAAAGTTTCTAGGAGCTAATTCCTTACTGCGTGTTCGACTTAGTTCCTTGTGCAGTCAAATTGATTTTATTTTATGGATTTCAGATTTTGTTATGCTCCCGGTTTACACAAGATATTTATATATGTCAAATGGGTTTGACAAATATGGTTGGAGAATATTTACCTATTTTTCTTACGTAATACACTAGTATATTTTAAAATATGGTTTGGACATCATGGATAATTTTTGTGACATGATATGTTAAAATTTACATATTGATGAATGATGCCAATAAGTGCTATAATTGGTAAAGGTGTTTTCTATTAGAATTTTATAATACACCCCTATGACATGACATGGGATTTGGATTAAATGACCACCTCACTAGGTTAGTGTTGCTCATGATGTTACACATAAACATTTGAGGTTGGATAAGTAAAGTCGGATTTTATGACTTCTAAACTCGAAGTGAAGAATTTTTAGCTTTGGTTTAGTATTGTAGATCTTGATGTATATATATGTATGAAGTCAAAGACAAGACCCTATGTAAATTATCTTGTAAATCAAGTATGAATGTATAATATTTCTTTGACTTGAAATCATTTCCTTTAGATGATTTAATGTTCTGGCATTTCTCCTCGCAAAATTGTGACACTATTATGATGGCAACACATTATAAGGGTAGCACTCCCGATTCCGGCCAAGAGTGTTGGAGCAGGGTCTTACAAAGTGGTATCAGAGCCTAGGTTTAAGTGGTGCTTAGTAGAAAACCCTTTATCGTGTCACAAGAATAAAACCCTATAATATGGGTTTTACCAGAATAGGAAGTTTATACTATTCATTGACATGTTTATAGTTTTTATAATTATAAATAATGGCAAGCCAAAAGGCATGGATACTAGAGATTTATGGCGAGGGATTAAGTGCACAACTAATCTCGAAGAACGACTAACCCCAACCTTTCCACAATTCGAGAAGAAGATGATTAGAAGAAAGGCACTAAATATTTTAGTGGGGAAATGATAGAAGCGTCCCAGTGAGATTCCAAGCAATGTCAGCTAGATAGTACTTATGAGGAGAATACCTTTGGGGTTAGGTATTAAATGACAAAGGCCTGCCTAGAATACAGGTATTAAATGGTCAAGGATCTGCCTGGTCCTTATTAATAAGGTATTAAGTAGCATGGATACTGTCTCTTACATGGCTAAGACTTTAATGACGATAGATGCGTTAGTAGTATGCTATTATATACTATAAAGCCATTAATAGTGGTCAAAGATCTTGGTAGCTAGGAAAATAGACCAACGATGACGATGCTATGGGGTCCGCTTCATATTTGGATGTATTAAGTGGCTGATAGACTTACGGTAGTATTTTATGCCTTAGGAAGGGTAGGTAGGTGAAACATGCTAGGTAGGAATATCGTGTGTGCAATATTAGGTTAATTTGGTTAACCTTAAAATAGTAGACATAACAAGTAAATGGAAACCAATCGGTATTAACTTAAGTTATGGACATTATATAGATTTTCCTGTCACCAGAACGTTGTTCTAACCCCCCTCCTCATTACAACCCACATGATAGATATAGAGGAATAGGTCACTGTAGCTGGACATGATTTGTTGTTGGAGAAGTCATCTTGTCTCCATACTCGATACTGATGTGGCGATTTAATATCCAAGGAATACCATTGATTCCAAGTTAGTAGCTATAATTAGTATTTATATCCAATTATTATTTCTGCTATGGGTTTATATTTTATCAATCTCTGATATGCTCATACTTACTTGCAGGTACCAAATCCAATGATCCATGCTTTGATGACTTGGGTTTCGATTTTTGTCAAAATTTGGGCTCATTAAAGTGCGGGTGGTTACAACATAACATGTGTGATAATTCCTAGAGCCCTGCATAAGGAAATCATCTCGCATGTTCCGTAATAAACAATTTAATAAGGTGTCATTGCATATCGATTTGGGACATTCCCAGTTTGTTTTATACTCACTATAAAAGACGTCATTTACACATCCAACGTCAAGTATTAAAACAACTAAGGCTGATTTTAATATAAATACATTGTTAAAATCAGAAATGTGTTGTTTACTTACAGTTTAGAAATATCAATGTACCTTTTAACGTTCTTTCTCACTATGCAGTTAATGCCCCGCTATTACCCCACTATAACTCCGCTATATCCCATAGCGGATTCCCACCGCTACGATTTTCCCAAATAACCTTAAATATAGCCTTTCCGCTTTAAGCCCCGCTGTTTCCGCTATATCCCTTTATTCCTGTTATATTTCGCTATTCCGCTATATCTTCTTTAAAAGACATGACTGAAAAATGCCATTTATAAATTATACAAATTTTGAAATTAATTTTTTAATTGAATTTTTTAACATATTTTCAGAAACAAAAATACTCTAATAATCTATTAAATTTAATCATGTTAAATAGCAGTTTACGTTTATGTACAATATATTTACACATGTTTTTATTAAAAATTAAATATGTATTAATTGTAGTTAAATTGAATGCTAATTTTTCATTTAATTACCGTTTATATATTTGTAAAAACATTAAGTATGAGTTTTAGATGCTAGTTTAGACTCATCCGCTATATCCCCACTATATTCTCGCTATATCCCTACCATGACTTTTTGCACCTCCACCGCATTGAATCCGTTGAGCGCTTTAACTGCACAGCTTTCTCATGAACACGCATTTCCTCTGCATTTTGATGGGTAATCAAATTTTTTGATATTTCTATCAAAATGTTGTTCAATTCCTATGCTTATAAAATGATACATTTTATCGTTTCTTGGATCATATCCAAAGACTCACAAACTCAATATCGCTCCCACGTACTTCGAGACATTTTGGTTATTATGTGTAAATAGCTTACTCTAAATCATTATTTAGAATTTTCTTTTTCAATACATACGTACCAGACATAAAATGCTAAGTGATAATTTTGTGAGTAACTCCGAATTAACTTGAGCACGTTGAATATCGAATCTACTACGATAATTTCGACAATCGAAATTTGCGATGTTGTTCTTATCAATGTTGCTCATTATATTCCAACTATAATAGTCTTATTCTCGAAGACCCATTCATGGCCGATGGATCATATCTCTTTCGAGTACACCTACTAAAATCATATTTTGATAATGTACTTGGAATCTATTTCAGATATGCACATTATATCGTAGAGTCAAGACTCTTAATGGTTTATTTAAACAACCGAGGATTATATATTTACGACGTTGATAAGAAACTCGTAGTTGTTGATTCATGAGTTTTGATTCATGACACAAGCTTCAATATCATATGACGAGAATACTATATGAAAGCGACAAAAAGGAGAATAACCGTATATTGTACACTACAAAGGAGACAAGACTTCAATCCAAATATTAGTATGAATATTTTATTTTATTGAGTCTTAGAATATTGTTAAAATCATTCCTCAAGTAGTCACACATACACACAAATTGATTTATACAAAAATAAGTGTGCACTATGCAATTAACAGCAGGTCGGCCGACCAACCAGGAACTTCGGCCGACCGACTCTGTGTCAAGTGCACAGATATGCACTGTTTTATTCACGTCTGTAAACTCAGCTGACCGGCCCAGGTTTCTCAGTCAACCGACCAGAACATAATGGCTAGTTTTCTAAAGAGGTGCAATTGTTCATGAAGAGGAATGTCCTTTAATCCAACAGATATGGACACAACTCTTGATTGAAAACTCTTCATGAAAGATTATAACTATTCTACAACTATATAAACATGTTCAATTCACTTCTACAACAACCGATTCTTGTTTATAATTCTGAAATCTATTCTCTATTTATTTCTGCAAATAAAAGCATTCATTCTTATTCAATATCACTAGAATCCTTGAATTAATTCATATACTTCGATTCTACGTGATTATCTTCCTTCTAAATCTTCACACACATATATACTCTTGAGGATTTGATTATAGGAAAGTTGTACTATCAAAAGACAATCAGTGTTATTCAGAACACATTCGTCAACAAGCTATTTGTATTAAGTTGAAGTCCTCTTCGGCTGTTGAGGCGGAAAAATTCCTGTTCGGCTGCTCAGGTGTCGTATACCTATTCCTCCGGGTTAAGTGAGGGGTTTAGTTTAAATCCAAAGGGAATTCTGGGACTGGACGTAGAACGGGAAGTTCGAACCAGTATAAAAATTCCTGGTGTGCTTACTCTAATTTTTATTTTACTACTATTATCAGTTTCCGCATTTATATATCATATTACACGATCCTTAGTACTGCACGTTCATTTTCATTTGGTATCAGAGCAAGGTTATCCTATAACCGTCACAAAGTTATTTGATATCTATTTCTGGTAATATGGCAACAACACATACTAACGATTTTGACACTAACACTAATACTAGTTTCACAGAGGGTCAATCAACTTCACAACCTTCTCTTTTTAACGGTATAAATTATAATTATTGGTCAACTAGAATGAGAATCTATATGCAATCTAGTGGATTTGATATCTGGAATGTTATACAAAGTGAGTACACAACTCCTACTGGAGAATACTCAACTTGGAGTAACACACAAAAACTAGATGCTACATCAAATGCAAAGGCTATGAATATTTTATTTTGTGCATTAGATAGAAATGAATTCAATAGAGTTAGCATGTGCACTTCTGGCTATGAAATTTGGAGAACACTTAAGATAACACATGAAGGAACGAACAAAGTTAAATTAAGCAAAATCTCTATGTTGAAAAATCAATTTGAAAATTTCAAAATGAGGCCAAATGAATCTATAAATGACATGTACTCTAGATTCCAGGATATTTATCATGCTTTACTATCACTAGAACAAAAGTTTACTGATTTTGATGTTGTTACAAAAATCTTAAATTCTTTAACGGACGAATGGGAAAGAAAAGTCCTAGCCATTGAAGAAGCAAGTGATTTGTCAACATTAAAACCAGAAGAATTGATAGGTAATTTAATGTCCTACGAAGTAAATTTGCAGGCAAAAAGAAATGTAGCACAAGAAAAGAAAAATGTGGCATTCCAAGCAGAAAAAGATGATTCCGACTGTGATAATGAAGATATGGCAATGATCGCTAAAAATTTCAAAAAGTTTTTGAAATTCAACAGAAACAAATTCAAGGGAAACAAAAATAATTCCAACAACAATTCCAATAGCAGCAAACCATCATCTTCAGCAATGGAATGTTATGAATGTCATAAGAAAGGACACATGAAGAAGGATTGTCCAGAGCGTAAAAAGAATAATTTCAAGAAGGACAAAACCAAACGAAAAGCTTTTTCTGTCACTTGGGACGACACTGACTCATCATCCTCATCAGAGAGTGAAAGTGATAATGAACAAGAAAATGTGTGCTTCATGGCTTCGTCAGACGATGTAAGTGATCTTACTTTTGAAGATTTAATTGAAATAAATTCTGAATTAGTAAATTTAGCAAAGCAACTTTAAAAGAAAAATAAGGAGTTGCAAAGAAAGTTAGATAGAACAGTATTAGAAGTAGATATGCTGAAAGATGAGAAGAAAATATTAGAAGATGAACTTGAAAGTTCTCAACAATCAATTCTAACTTATCTTCTCAAATTTCGTCAATATCTGAAGAACTAGAAATTTAGAAAAATAAAAATGATGTTTTACTTTTCGAAAATAATAGTTTAATCTCTAAGATTAAGGATTTAGAGTTAGAAAAATCTAGTCTTAAAATAAAATTTGATGATATTTCTAAAAATGTATCTAATTTCAATAAAGGAAGAGAGAATCTTTCTAGTATACTTGAAAATTCTCAATCCTCTAACAATAAATCTGGACTAGGATTTAAGAAACAAAATAATTTTGCTAAAAGTAGGATTAATAATAATATTAAGAAGGATATTAAGAAAACAGTTTACCCAAATACTAAAACCATCAAGATATGGATTCCAAAAACAAATAATGTTTTGATAAGGAATAAACATATCAAAATATTTATGGAAACTGTTCATAATAACAAGAATTATGTTTATAAAGGGAATTCTGAACCCGTATGGATTTGGCTTCCTAAGATCTAACTCTTAGGACCCTAAAAAGATTGGGTACCAACTTTTTATAAACTTTTTGCAGGTACCACATAAGAAGAGAGGAAAATGGATTTTAGATAGCGGTTGCTCAAAACACATGACTGGAACAAAGAAATGTTGTCAAACATTATATACTCAAATGGAGGAGCAGTCACCTTTGGAGATAACTCAAAAGGATATATCATCGGCAAAGGCGATGTCAGTAGCAACGGTACCTCTAATTTACCTCTCATTACTGATGTTTTATTAGTTAAAAATTTAAAACACAATTTATTAAGCATTAGTCAGCTATGCGATAAAGGTTTTAATATAACTTTTTCAGAAAATAAATGTAATATTTTTGATAAAAATAATAACACTATTTTCGAAGGAAAACGAGATAAAAACATTTATATCTTAAATATGAATGTTAATAATGATTCAAATTTGTGTTTAGTAGCTAAAGAAAACGATTCTTGTCTTTGGCACAAAAGATTTTGTCACATCAATTATAATACTATCAACAAACTAGCTAAAAACAAATTAGTTAAAGGATTACCCAATATAAAATTCAAAACTAATATATTTTGTGATGCATGTAAATTAGGAAAACTAACAAAATCTTCTTTTAAATCAAAAAAGTAATATCTACAGAACAACCACTTGAACTTTTACACATGGATCTTTTTGGTCCAACTCAAGTGCAGTCTATTAATCATAATAGATATGTATTTATTATTGTAGATGATTTTTCTAGATATACTTGGATTTTCTTTTTGAAAAATAAAAGTGATACTTTTGATAATTTTAAACTTTATCAAATGGATGTTAAAAGTGCATTTTTAAATGGATACATAAAAGAAAATGTTTTTGTTGAACAACCACCACTTTTCAATCATGAAAAATATCCAGATCATGTTTATAAACTAAATAAGCGTTATACGGTTTAAAACAAGCACCACGTGCTTGGTATGATCGTCTTAAAAGCTATTTATTAGAATCTGGTTTTGAAATTGGTAAAGTTGATCAAACGCTTTTTATTAAGAAAACTAATAAAGATATTTTAATTATTCAAATATATGTTGATGATATCATTTTTGGTTCGACAAATGAAAAACTATGTCACGAATTTTCGACTATAATGACAAATGAAATTGAAATGTCTCAATGGGAGAATTGTCATATTTTCTTGGATTACAAATTAAACAAATTGAAAATAGAATTTTTATTAATCAAGAAAAATATTGTTATAATTTAATTAAACGATTTGGTCTGGAAAACACTTCTGCCAAACCAACTCCTATGAGCAACGATTCATCTCGATAGAGATGAGGATGGCAAAAGTGTTGATCAACTATATCGTAGTATGATTGGATCTTTACTATATTTAACATCAAGTCGACCCGATATAATGATGAGTGTTTGTTTATGTGCTCGATTTCAAGCAAATCCCAAAGAATCACATATGCGAGCAGTTAAATGTATTACTCGTTATCTAACTAAAACCAAAGATTACGGGCTATTCTATCCGAAAGAATGTCCTTTCGAATTAGTCTCCTATAGCGATGCTGATTTTGGAGGAAGTCGGACAGATCGAAAAAGTACGAGCGGAACATGTCATTTCATTGGACATTCCTTAGTCTCTTGGTTTAGTAAGAAACAAAACTGTGTTTCCTTATCAACGTGTGAAGCAGAATATATATCTGCTGCTTTGGCATGTGCACAAGTCGTATACATGCAACAAACACTACAAGATTTTAATTATCATCTTGAAAAATCTATAATTTATTGTGATAATACTAGTGCAATAAATCTTTCTAAAAATCCGGTCAATCACTCACGAACAAAACACATTGATATTCGTCATCACTTTCTTCGTGATTGTTTGGAAAAAGGATTAATAAATTTAGAATTTATTAATACTGAAAATCAAATTGCTGACATTTTTACTAAACCGCTAAATGAAAATATTTTTATAAAACTTAGACGTGACTTAGGAATAATGTCTTTAAAAGATTTATAAATAAAAATATGAAAAATATTGAAAAAAAAAACAAATTTTTTTTATTTCTGACCAAAGCGGAACTCGAACTCATGACCTCTGACTTGCTTGTTAGATGTTGTGCTATAGCTACTTGAGCTATGGGTGTTTCTTGTCTCAGTTTTCTTTAAAGTTTGTTTTATTTGTTTTGTTTTCAGAAAAACTATTTTTAGTTCTAAACTTATAAATCATACATTTACAAACAGTTTTATTATTAAACTTCTGTGATTATATTTAAAATTTGTTTCTATCCACTAATTTTTCAGCAAACAGATGTTTATATATACTTGCTTATCTTTCAAAACATATACTAAGAAAATTTTAAAAACAAAACTTGAAAAATGTCTTCAAACAATGACTACTATAATTCTGAAAACTCCCATCTATCATACACATCTCCGGACGATGATGGTTCCGACCGCATTCCTGAAAATGGCCCTTATCCTACCTTTCCTATGCCTAAACGTGTCCTTGAATTCTCTTCTCCGGATAAAGACCCCGGACATGGGTGGAAACCATGGGAAGACTCCCATACAGGCTATACACCTGAAAAGAAAAAAGGGAAGAATACGATGGTAATATCTTCAACCACCAAACAAAAAAAGACGAAATACATCACTACCAACGACAACAAATGGATATGCAACGGGAACTCTACTATGAACAAAAAGTCACGGCAAGACGTTTAAGTTTTCTAGAAAAGATTGCCATGAAAATTGGTTCATTAAAGAAGGATGATGTTGCTGAACCTTCTTATAGACCCTCATCCTCTTTAAACCCTGTTCAAACTCCAATAACTCCAAGATGGTCACCTATAGAAGATGTTCCGTCCCCAAACTCATGGGAACGTAGATTTTAACGAACGGTGGCTAACATTTTTTTTATGCATATATATATATATATGTGTGTGTGTTGTTGTTTTTCAATAAAATGTATAAATATAGTGCAATGATTATAAAATTTATATTTCTATAATTGTTTTTGAAAAACTGCAAAAAGTGCATTTCTAACAGGGTCGGTTAACCGAAGACCCTGAATCGGTCAACCGAACCCTTCCCAAGAATTCAAAAGTACATTTCCAACAGGGTCGGTCGACCGAAGACCCTGAGTCGGTTAGCCGAACTCTTCCCGAGAGTTTCAGCAACTTTCAGATTACCAGATCGGTCAGCCGACCCAGACTACCGGTCGACCGAACTATAAATATGCTGTTTATATTCCTTTTTAACAACTCATCCATTCACTTTTTCAACCTACCTCTTCACTCTTACTTTACCAATTACAATTTTAACCCTAGCCCCTATTAAAACTTCTCAAATTTTGTTACTTTTCTTTCAAATGGCTCCCAAGAAGAAATCAAAAACTACTAATGCTTCATCTTCATCTACTCCAGTGGATACTCAAATTGCTTCATGGCTAGTCAATGATATAGCTCTTCAAAGATGGATACAACTTCGAGATGAAAAAATCTTTGAAGAATCATTTGTAAGCTACCCTGATTTCATTTCTTATGGTATTGAAAATGCCACTATTGAGAGTGGAATTGATACATTCCTTGACCATAGAAAAAATAACTTGAAAATCAATCATATTATGGTCAAATTATTTTTAGCAAACCTTAATCTCGTCAATCCACCAAGAAACACTGATAATTGTGTTTGGACATCGGTTTGTGGTACTTCAATTTTCCTCTCCATTGATCGAATTAACCATATTTTAAATGCCCGATCGGGTGGAATTTCGTTACACGATGTAGATTGTAATATATCAACTCGTGACCGGATAAGCCATCTATTTTTTGAAGATGACGCTACTGATTTAAGACAAACTTCTTCTCTTCGACCTAAAGCCAGACTCTTTCATCGATTCATGATGAAATCTCTAGTTCCTAGAGGTGGTTCATATCACTTAGTATGTCCCGAAAACTTCAAAGCATTGTATGCTATTTGCGGAAATATATGAGTAAATTGGTCACAACTTCTTATGGATGAATTTCTCTCTTTAAACCAAGGAAAAATGCTCCATATTTATTATGGAGAATATATAATGAGGTTGATCAATAGCTTCGTCACCCATGCTCTGGAGTCCGAAACATCCAAAGTTCGTTCTTTTGATTCAAGGACCATAAAACTAATGAAGTTGCCTGATGCACCTCCTAGATTCATAACTTTTAACCAATGGCGTACTACTCCTAGAGAACAACTACGTCGTAGCTTCTCCACACCGCAACCATCAACTCATGCTACGGAACGTGTAACTCGCCAACATTCAATTCAAAGACCAACTCCCGGTACTAGTATGGAGGCGGCCATTGATATTTTGGCTCGAAATCAACTAGCTTTGGATGCCCGACTACGAAAAATTGATGGGTGTTTCAAGAAAATCAAAGGCTTCTTCGTAAATTTATGGGATGCCTTATCATGTACTTCCGAAGCCGGTGCCTCTTTTGTTGCTCCCGAAAAAAGACCAGCGCCAAATTTCTCTTGGTCTACTTCAGATAACACAAGTTCCAGCACATCGGCAACTCACGTACCTCACACTCAAAGACGCGGTAAGGAACCGGCTCCTCTGGATGAAAATATTCGTCCAAAATTTTGGGATTCCGATGATGATGAAGAGTGATCATATTTTTTTTCAATTTAGTTTCAAGTATTATTTATGAACAATATGTCTATTGTTAGATGTTGTGTAACTATGAAAATATTCCTATCTTGTTTAACTATGTAATATTTAAAACTTGATGTTTTCTTACTTGTGTTACATGTTCCATATTTTTTATAATACATCTAATAAGTATTCCTTTTTGTCGATGACAAAGGGGGAGAAATATATGAAAACTAACAAATTCTTTGCAGAAAAGTCACCATATATTCAGAGGGAGAATTGTAATACTATTTCGTCACATAAGTATTGTCATCAATCAAAAAGGGGGAGAATGTTGATTCATGTGTTTTGATTCATGACACAAGCTTCAATATCATATGACGAGAATACTATATGAAAGCGACAAAAAGGAGAATAACCGTATATTGTACACTACAAAGGAGACAAGACTTCAATCCAGATATTAGTATGAATATTTTATTTTATTGAGTCTTAGAATATTGTTAAAATCATTCCTCAAGTAGTCACACTTACACACAAATTGATTTATACAAAAATAAGTGTGCACCATGCAATTAACAGCAGGTCGGCCGACCGACCAGGAACTTCGGCCGACCGACTCTGTGTCAAGTGCACAGGTATGCACTGTTTTATTCACGTCTGTAAACTCAGCTGACCGGCCCAGGTTTCTCGGTCAACCGACCAGAACATAACGGCTAGTTTTCTGAAGAGGTGCAATTGTTCATGAAGAGGAATGTCCTTTAATCCAACAGATATGGACACAACTCTTGATTGAAAACTCTTCATGAAAGATTATAACTATTCTACAACTATATAAACATGTTCAATTCACTTCTACAACAACCGATTCTTGTTTATAATTCTGAAATCTATTCTCTATTTATTTCTGCAAATAAAAGCATTCATTCTTATTCAATATCACTAGAATCCTTGAATTAATTCATATACTTCGATTCTACGTGATTATCTTCCTTCTAAATCTTCACACGCATATATACTCTTGAGGATTTGATTATAGGAAAGTTGTACTATCAAAAGACAATCAGTGTTATTCAGAACACATTCGTCAACAAGCTATTTGTATTAAGTTGAAGTCCTCTTCGGCTGTTGAGGTGGAAAAATTCCTGTTCGGTTGCTCAGGTGTCGTATACCTATTCCTCCGGGTTAAGTGAGGGGTTTAGTTTAAATCCAAAGGGAATTCTGGGACTGGACGTAGAACGAGAAGTTCGAACCAGTATAAAAATTCCTGGTGTGCTTACTCTAATTTTTATTTTAGTGCTATTATCAGTTTCCGCATTTATATATCATATTACACGATCCTTAGTACTGCATGTTCATTTTCAGTAGTTTCTCTTCAATATGTGAAAATACTTATTAAACACTCTAATGCAACATGTTCACTTAGGTTAGTTAATTTCATTTTATCTCATGTAATTAGTTTTATCTTTGGATCGTATCCAATTCCATTTTACTACCGATAATTTCTCAAAGAAATTCCTTCACTATGAAGTTGGTATTTCTTGAAACAACAATTGTTTCTTAATGTAATGGAATAGCTATTCATAAACACTTTATGAATTGCCTTTTATGTAAAACCGATTTATTTTTAATTTACAAAACTTATGTTCAAAACAACAGTATGTCATCCAATGGCAGTCCTTCCCAAACTCTTTTTGGGGTGATTCATAAAGATCCCTCACGAACAATTATTACGTGCAGACTTTCGGCTCGCACAACGTGCCAACTCCATGACCTAGGATATGTAGGGGATTCTTATAAACCTTTATCTTATATGATTTTGTAAACTATTATTTAGATGAAATAACATTAACCTCGTATACTACTCTTAAGTACATGACCTTATAAAAAAAATTAACTCAACTTCACTCACAATTAATCGTACTTTGTCCAACAAAGCTCTATTACTCCTTAACGATGCATCATTATGTAACATAAGGAGGAACGAATTTTGAGATTGAATCTTTATTCATATTAGGTACATATGGAACTCTTTCCAATATACTCACACATTCGATCAAATCAAATCTTTTCTATTGCATGTTATATTATTTGCTTTCGTTTTATACTCTATGAATCTATCTTAGACATACTATATATGTATCAAATACAATGTATAAAATTGATAGAACCTAAAATTGATGAAACACCATGCCGGTGATAACTCTTCGGTAAATATGCGAAGTACGTGGAACCGTTTTGGTACTAATAGACTTACGATTGCATACATCTATTTGTATCAATCCGAAGAGTTCATCAACTCTTATGATGCTCCTACTAAATGGGTGCATAGCTCTTAATTGTCTGAGATATAATTAACCAATATCATATGATTCATAATCATATAATAAAATTATTTTTTAAAACTACGGCTTAGTCTATAATTCCAACATAATTGTAAATGATTTTTAATACTTCTGTATTTTCTGATGCATCACTTTTATTATGAAAACAAGTACCCTATTATAGTGGTATTTCATCATGAATATTTATAATATTCACATTGAAATATAACTATATCTAATTTTCAATCGACATCGAAAAATAGTCATTATTTCATAAATAATGATTGGTATGTTTTGCGAAAATAATTTTCATAATTTGATTCAATCAATCAGTGTTATATGGCGTGCTCCCACTACTTATGCCATTACTATAATAGCGTAATAAATTCGGCGATCCATCATTCACTTAATATATATTATTTATTTCATATACTGTAGCTATATTACAGTGGAGAGTTCTTTGATCAAATATCTCGAACTCAAATAAATAAATCTCATAGAAAATAATTTTCTATATGAAAATACATTTCAGAATAGAAATCATATTTCTTGTTCCAATATAAAGTATCAATTATTATTACTATTCTCGTTTTCGACGTTTTTTTTGAAACAGAAATGACCATCCATTGTCTTCATCCCAACTGTACCTTAAATCACATCTACTCTTGTATGTTTCTTTTTCTTTCTAATTGGATGAACCATTCAAAAGAAAATCCTTACTACAACATCATAACGAACTCTTTACAAAGATGCATTTGATCATCCTTAACATTTAAGGACATCAAATATGGTGCACCTTACGTAAACCGATCAAACTGACATTTCAATGATCGAATTCTTAAAATTATAATGTAGTTTTGGTCCTGTATTACATTTAACATAAATGATATTCTATTGTAAACAATCAAACTGAATACTCAATCTTATAGTACTGTTTATTTAGTTGTTTCGAACGAACTAATTTCATTGAAGTATCGTACATTACGAACTATGACCGTTCTCCATATAAAATTTATATGCGATAGTATATGGATGAAATATCTATAGTCTCATATTGCTTTTAGAGTTCGAAACTCATACAATGCAATACAAAGCCTCGACCAAATAAACATGTAAGCGACCAAATTACGAACGTAATAAGTAGTTGTAAAATTAGGCAATTGCATGGTGCAGAAACGTTAACATGCATGAAATAGGCATTTATTAGTAAGTATATGTTATATTTTTGTCTGTCAATATTTAATTCAGTTCACTTGTATATCTTAATTGATAAACATTTTATCAATCAATTTAATGCACAAATTAATCAATGTAGATTATTATAACATTATATAGCATATATTCTTACAGTATTAGAAATGTTATCATTTCATTTCTCTACTAAGACTCTCACTAGTCTTTTATGTTTCACTAAACCCTAAGAAAAACATAGAAGTCTTTCGACTTCACTAGTGAGTGTTGAGACCCATATGCCTTGGGATTCTGACCCTGAGGAAATCTCAACAAATCATAGGCCAACATACGATGGATAACTCCTTATTAGTTGTATCACATACAACTCCTAACTTAGGGTTCCTATCCTAATCCCACCTTTACTTTGAGGAAAGCTTAAATAGTAAAGTTGGATTGTTTACTCAGACCTATCATTTCATAACGGCCTAAGTATAGTGCACATACCTTGAGGAAAGCTCAACAGATATGTGTAGTCATCTTACCTCATCAATTCAATATATTAATAGTACTACACATAACATCCCTAACTTAGGGAAAGCTCAATAACTAAAGAGTATGCAAGTAATCTATTAATATATAAATTATAGAGGACAAATTTATATTAAAGATTCATAATCTTCAATATATTATATCGAGTGATATCGACTTATGAAATAATATATTTCTTATGAATTACCCTCGTGATTCAATTGTCAAACACATCGGCAATCATGGTCTACGTACATTTAGGTATGTGTTTATTTGTTAAGTCTATTTTGGGTATCTTTAATGTTCCACCTTTAGTTTATACATTCATATTATATATGTTTTATTATTGTATAACTTTTATATTTCATATTACTTATATAATAGTCTTGTGTATAATATTATATTAATTAAATCTTATTTAATTAAGTTTAACTAATTGACATTTTAATTAATTTTATATTATTTTAATATAACATTTATATTCATTATTTATTATATACTATAACTATTATAGTATAATGCATATATCATATACATGTGTGTATTATTTACTTAATTAACCTTTTTATTATTTTATTTAATTAACTAACCTTTAATTAATTTATATAATTAATTTATTTAATTAAACAGTTTAATTAAATTATATTAATTTCAAAATTCAAATTTATATACATACATCTATACTTATGTTATATTAAACAATTTAAAACAATATAACATATATCACAATATATAATAAGGTATATGTTTATTAGTTTATTAACTTATTTAATTATTTTATTTTATTAATCTTATTAATGAATTTTAAAAAATTTGAAATTAATATATATATATATATATTCAAACATTTTGAAAATTTTATTATGCTATAAATTATAATATAATTATATCGCATTTTAAATTTAACTTTTAAATTTAAAATCTTATATTTTTAATTTTCAAACAATTTTGAAAATTACCCCAAGGACCAATTCATATTTGGGCCTTCTCTATTAGGGACAACCTTCGGAAAGTGAGCTTAATAGTTAGTCATAATATGGCTAATTTAGACCGCATAGGCTATTGGGCTCTGATACTATTGTCACAACTGGGCCAGCCCGAAGCGGAAGTTATGGGTGAATTTCAAAAAAATTTACTCTATAGGATCTTTATTGGGCCAATAAAGTCTAATTTATTTAGAATATTTCTAAATTCAATTTAAATAAAATCATATATTTCATTTAGATTTATAAATTATTGATATAATTTATTTAATTTATTTCCAAATTATATTTAAATATACATATGTATCATATACATATGTGTATGTGTGTGCATGTGTAACATTATATTCCGTGCAAGGTACCACATGGCTTCATTGCATCTACAAGGGGATTGAGACAAGGTGATCCTTTGTCTCCTTATTTATTTTGTATAGCAATGGAATTTTTTACTCTACAGATGGAAGACACTGTTACATTCCACCACATAGAACCTATCTCCCAAATCCAACCAGTTATTTCTCATCTTTTATATGTGGATAATGTCATGATTTTACTAAACGCTACTGCTTCTAATGCTAGTGCTGTGAACAATATTTTCAATCAACTATTAAATACTGCTGGCCTTCAAATGAATCGGATGAAACCAAAAGTCTATTTTAGTAGAGATGTAACAAATAAAGATAGATTACTGAATACTCTGAAGATGTCAGAGGATATACTTCCAGTGAAGTATCTTGGTGTGCCCCTGTCTACAGATTATATACGTACTTCGGATTGTGCACCACTTATTGCTAAAGTTTTTGACATGTTTGAGGGATATGATAGTGCTTTTGTATCAACTACTTGGAGAGAGAGAGCGGAACTAATACAAAGCACCATCACTCCCATGGTACTATACTGGCTTCTAATCTATCAGATTCCTAATTCAGTTCTTTATAAAACTGAAAATATGTGTGCAGAATTTTGTTGGGGGAGTAGATATCATAAGATTGCATGGGACATGTTGTGCATACCCAAAGCTTAAGGGGGTATTAGCTTGAGGCTTTCTAAAGACCTTAAAAAAAGGTGTGGTTAAATTGTTGTGGACATTACTTACAATAGATGCAACATTTCTAGCATATGGCTATTAATAATAACTATTCACGCACAATGAAAAATATTCTTCTATCTAGAGATGCTGCTAATGAGTTAATGCAAAGAATTATAGTTGATGGCAATTCTTCTTCTCTGTGGTATGATCCCTGGATTTACCATACATTTATGGTAAATTTACTAGGTTGGCATAAAATCAATTTATGTTCAAAGGCTACTTTAATGGTCAACAGTATTTTGAAAGAAGGATCTCTATGTCCACAATTATTATCATCCACTCGTGAACTACAAAATGAAATCAATCACATCTCAGTGGCTACTGATCAAAATACTGACTACTAGAAAATAGTAGGCTTCACAGCTTTCAATTTCAAAGCAGTTTGAAATAATACTAGAGAATGTTATCCTATTTAATTTTGAGGCAAACTTGTTGGACATCGAACAACAGCTAAAAAATTTAGTCTAATAGCATACGAAGCTTGCATGGGACAATTACCGACAAAAGATCGACTTCATTCATGGGAACTACTTGACAACATACTATGTGGTTTGTTTAAACAAGAAGAAGAAAATCATGCACATTTGCTTTTCAATTGTGAGTTTAGCACTTATCCGTGGAATCAGTTTCGAAATTGACTCATGCTCCAGGTTCGTAATCCGACCATACTCACTGAAATTCAGGACTTCTTACATTGTTTTGGATGAAGAGGGCTCAGACAAAGTATTGCTTACATCGGCTTCAGTACTATAATCCATCATCTCTGGCTTGAGAGAATAGGAGAACGTTTGAGCAGAAAGAGCTTTCAGTAAACCAAAGAGGAAAGTTGATTGATCTCGACATCAGAGCTCAACTTTTTGGATGTGACAATGAGATTAAGGAAGAAGATATTGATTTTGCTAGAATATGGAACATCTGGTTTGATCCTAGATAGGCAGCTGTTTTATGGTTTTAGACATGTGTGCTTGTGTTATGGGTTAGGTGGGTTTGTAATGTGTTTGTTATGGGGGTGTTTGCTTTTGATTTGTTTATTTATTTGGATTGAAAATGTTTAAGACTTCTGTTCTCTTTTTCTTCGCTACTTCGGTAAGGCTTTTAAAGGTGGCGGGGTTTTTAATGTTTTTTTCGTCATTAATAAAGAAACCATTTAAAAAAAACATGTCTGTATATAGATGCTGGGTTTTACATCGCAACAAACATGTTAGCTTACCTTATATGTATTATATGTTGTCCAAATATGTGTATATATTTATACTTATTATATATATAAACCCAAGTGTGTGTGTATATACATATGTATTTATGTATATTATGAGAAAAATATTATAAATATATTTGTAATTAAAATATTATAGTGTTAAATATTAAATAAACACACACACACACACACACATATATATATATATGCAAAATATAAATTTAATTTTTAATTTTTTTAATATGTGTATATATATTTTTGTGTGTGTATTAAAATAACATATATATAATTAATTTAAATATGAGTTAGAACAGTTTATATAAATATATATATATATAAGTTTAAAATTTTAAAAAGTCTATATATTTTTTTGCCTTCCAAATCTAATACACAACAGCTCTAAATGTAATTATAATCTTATTATATTAATATATATATATATATATATATATTACGAATTAATTAGTTAAATAACAATAAATAAATGAAAGAAAATACTTAAATAATAAATATTTCGAATTTAAAATTTTCAAAAAATTAGGAATGATATTTTATAGCTTACGAAAAAATATCAAAATTTTCTATGTCAAAAATTTATTTTTATTAATTAAATACTTTTAGTTGAATTTAAAAATGTTTTTTTAAAAATATAAAAATTGATTTAAAAAAATCTGATTTTTTAACCAAGCTTCTATGATGACATTTTGAAATTTTAAAACTGAATTTTCAAAACAAAATTTATTTCATATTAATTTATTAATTCGTATAATAAGTAAGTAACAATAAAAATATTAAATAATTACCAAAAACTTATTTTCGATCATTAAAAATCATAATCAATGTAATATACAATTAAAAAAAAATTAATTAAGTTATTTATGTGAAATAGTTATATAATTTAATATAAATCATATAAGCAAATCTGTTAACTTATTAATATGTGTATAAATTAATTAATAAAATATAATGATTTTAGTCGTAATTATCAGATCCTAAAAAAATTGTTTTTAATTTTATTTTATAAACATATATACATAACAATTCAATATGTGACAACATCAATACCTATAGGAATCTCACCTAACTAACAATACAGTAATCACAATATATATGTATGAACAATATAAAGTTATACGGAGGTTATGTATCATATATATAACTGAACACTTACCTAAAACTAAAGCCCTTAAGTCTACCTTGTAATGACGAGTTCTCCTCTTTCAAAAACTTCTCGATTCTACATATTTCTAGTCCTGAATCGCAGACCCTTTTGCTATCAAGTGGTTATTAATTTGAATTGATTTGATTTGAGTTTTGTTGGAGCTTTTTGGTAAGTGCAACTCAGCCAAGATGAAGGAGATAGGAGGCAACAAAATGTACTTTTAAAGTTTGGGTTAGCGTTCCTTTTATAATGGTTGAATCAGAGAGAAGAATAGATCACATCACATACCTTTTCTCACTAAATCTCTACCATACATCACATACTCTTTTACCCTATTTTGGCCGCTCCCTATATCTAATATTTGCTATTGAAATTTTGCATCCAACTTCATGGGCTAATATCCCATGTAAGCTCAGGTAAATATATTTAATTAAATCCAATTTAATTTTGTTATTCGGGTTTTTAACCTAGTAGGATCCAGCAGGAAACAGAACAATTCTATGACATCAGAATGGTTTAGAACTTAACCAGAAAGGCCAAGGCAAGGAGTGTACGAGAGCCAAGTCATATTGCTAAGGCAACGGCCAAATTCAACTAAACCAAGAGACCAGTGTCAGTTCATTCCAATCAGCAGCTGAGGGCAATAAGCCAGTAGATTGTCATCAAAACGGAACAATGAGCAACAAGACTACATGAACGACATCAACGCAAGGCCATATAAAAGCAACCTAAACTTAGAACCCCAGAAACAATCAAAGTGCTTGGATCGCTAGCGACCCATATCTATGGATCACTAGCGATCCATGCTACCATGTTGGTTCGATTAGAGAAGTAGGGATAAGGAGCCTTGGAGACAGAAGCATAAAAAATTCTAAGTGTATGGATCACTAGCGATCCATGTAAAGCCAAATTCCTTGCGACCTTGCATATTGGAGTATGAGATGATAGCAGCTAAGTAATTAGCTCAAGAGCGAGCCAACTCTATGGGTCGCTAGCGACCCATGGTTTTGGCTCGGATCGCGAGCTAAACCTTCCTAGGTCGTTCTGTACCTACCTGCAAGCAGTTGACGAAGTGGCCTGGCCCAGAAACTCTCTGATCCCTATTAATACCATCCTACCTGCAACATAAACGGGATCTTCTCCAGACTGGTTGCTGAAGCTCAGTTGGAAACACTCTTCACTCTCTATCTTCCTCATAACAATCTCCAAAGGGATTCACTGTGATTCTCTAGTGGATTCCAACTCTGACGATTCAATCTAGCTAGGGATAGTCAAAGCCTTCTAATCAAACATTACTTGTAACAGCAATCAGTCATAATAAAACTATAAAGTGGACGTAGACTTCATTAACAGCCGAACCACTATAAAAATCTTCTGTCTACTTTCTTTTATTGTCTTTTTCTATACCTGTTATCTGTATTATTGCTCTGTAAGAATAGGGGTGGTGCTTTCAAACTCAAACCATGGTATTGATCCTTTTCTTGGGTCAACATTTTGGTGCTTTCACTAAGAAACCTAACTCAGGATCCAGATCTCGCTATCTACTTTGGATCCAATAGGTCCAGAAGTTAGATCCTCAACCTGTGCTTGAAGAATCTACTGTTCGAAATCAATAGCCCCTGGAAGGAGAAGAACTGCCTTTGGAAAATCCATAGGAGCACTAATAGCTAGAGAAGATGTTAATCCCCAACAACTGAAGTAAATGGTGCTAACTTAGGAAATCAGGCACCAGCATCCTCCAATCAGCGTGAAGTTGTCACCAGGGATAAGTTGAATAAAATGGCTGATGAGATCAACCAAAAAATGGAAATTATCCAAAAGGCTCTAATGGATAAGCTTAGCGCTCTCCTAACCCTACAGTCAAACCCTACTCCAAGGACCATGGCTGAACCCATGGTTGCTATAGAACAAGAGAATTCCTTCGTTTTTGGTCTACATAGAAGAAACGTAAAATGGCAACAAAAAAGGTTGACAATAGGACTTAACGTAGACGGAAATGCAAGTACTCCGTTCGTTGCAAGGCAGCCTATTCTGAATTTGAATCAAGGGGCAAAGACCCCGTTGCAAGATGACAAATTGGAAGAAAATGCCAATGCATTTGATAATGCAAGGAATACCTAAATTGCTCTGGTTAGACCAACCACAATCCAACGGGACCCTGTAGGAGTGGCTCTCCCGAAGACAGAAGAGCTAGATCTCAGCCCACTCACCAAGACCGTTTGCAAAATCAAACACTTGGCGCAGTGACTGATTGTCATCCTTGGGACTACCGGACATAGAGGCATACATAGCAGATATGGTTAAATGATTAATGGAGGAGAGTAAAAATAGAAGAGATGATGAATGGGGATCTACGCCAAGTCGAACTCCCATCACCGATGAAATCTTGAATGAGAAATACCCAGAAAAATTCACAATGCCAATTATTCTGTCCTATGACGGGACAAAAGACCTGAAACCCCACTTGTACAAATTCAGTTGGTATATGGACGGAGCAAATGCCTCTGAAGCTGTTCGATGCAGATGCTTTCCTATCTTTCTCAAAGGAGTTGCATAAATGTGGTTCACTAGGCTTCCACCAAGATCTATCTCTGCTTCTGACCAACTGGCGACAAGGTTCCTTGATCAGTTTAGACTCCATACTGCACAGCCAATAGACGTCATGTCCCTATCCGGATTGTTCCAAGGGCATAACGAATCACTGAAATCTTTCATGAACAGGTTTAACACCGCGGTGACGGAAGTAAGCAACCCCAAAAAAGGCATGGTTTTTATGGCATTAGTCTGTGCCATTCACCCCAAAACTGAATTCAGAAAGTGGATTAAGATGAAGAAACCTACCACCAGGAAAGATATCAATCGTAAAGCAAGTCAGTACCTAAGTTGAAGGAAGCGCAGGAATTGGAAAGGAAGTCTACTAGTGTGCAACCGACGAACATCGGGCAAAGCGATGTAGCAATGAATCAAAATGCACACGCTTCTCGGACTGCTGAAGGAATCACTGGGAAAGACGGAATTCAAAGAGAAAAGGTCAAAACTCCAATAAGAAGTATGGTAATGGCAACAATAAAAAGCTCAAAGGGTTTAGGCCTGAAGGCTACACTCCCTTAAACGACACACCGGAAAACATCTTTCTCGTAACTCAAGGGACAGTGGAATACAAAAAGCCCCTCCATAAAGGAAGCAACTGAGCAGCAAAAGTGCTCAGGGAAATTCTGCCGCTTCCACGAAACACACGGCCACAATACAAACGAATTCCGTTATCTAAAGAATCTCATTGAGGAGCTAATCCAGAATAACAAACTCCAACAGTACGTAAGACAGCCATAAAACCTCGATTAATCTGCAACTCCTCAGCATCCTAGAGACCGAAGAAATCAAGCGAGAACTAGTAAAGAAGGGTCAAAACAAACTAACCAACGACTTATTATTGGAACAATATCTAGAGGACCACACCTTGCACAAATAAGTTGGGGGGAAATAGAGCGATATGCAAGTTTGTTAAAGCACGCTCCGAAGGAATCATGTTTAGCAATAGAAGATGAAATTCCGGCCAAGCTGCAAAGGGTTATGAATTACGATATAGTATTCTGAAATCGAGACACCAAAGACATCGAAGCTCCAACTCTCGATCCAATGGTAGTGACGGTAGGAATTGGGCCTGATGTAATTCAACGGGTGTTGGTTGACAGTGGCAGCTCCATTAACATACTCTTCAAACGTTCTTTCGATCAGATGAAGATTGGCATGAAAAGCGTATCCGCATGCCAAACAAAGATTCAAGGGTTTAGCGGTGAGCCTAAACAACCGGTGGGAATAGTTGACCTACTTGTGGAGCTTGGAGAGGGTAAGCGAAGGGTCACCCTCGTTTAGACTTTTGTGATCGTGGATGAAATGTCAGCATATAATGCCTTCTTGGGACAGCTCGCATTAGCCGACTTCAGGATAGCATTGGCCCAATGGTGCCTTACAATGAAGTTCCCTATGGAGTATGGAATCGGAATTGTGAAAGGAGACCAAAGCGTCGCCCAGGAATGCTACATCGCAGAATTGCGAGATTCAAGAAGAAAGGAAAAGGGAAAGGATGTGGGGAAAATCCTCCACATCCGTGAACCCTCCGAATAACAACTACAGAGCCGCCCTTGGCTTGGGGACCATAGCTGATTCGACAAGGCTTTGGACTCTAGAAAGAAGAGTTCAGGGGAGGATCAGAAAGCACCGGTAGAATTGACGGTGTCTGTCCCAGTCTGTATGGATGTCCCAACATGGGTCTTAAAAATTGGATCGCACCTTGGAAACAGGATGCGGTCAGAACTAACTAAATTCCTCCATGCCAATTTGGATGTATTTGCTTGGACACACTCTGATACATGTGGGGTATCACCCAAAATTTCGTGCCACGCGATCAATATTGACCACAAATTCACACCAGTAAAGCAAAAAAGGAGCAGCTTGGGCCCTGAGTGGTCCAAGGAACTGAGAGAGGAGGTTGATAAATTTATGGCTAATAGCTTCATCCGATATGCAACTTACCCTGAATGGGTATCAAACCCAGTCTTAGTCAAGAAGTCTAATGGCGAACTTGTATTGACTTCTCAGATCTAAATAAGGCTTTCCTGAAAGATAGCTTCCCACTCCCCAGTTGTGGATGGAACGGCGGGGCATGAATTGCTGTCATTTATGGATGCATACTCGGGCTACAACCAGATCCTGATGCATGAGCCAGATCAAGAAAACACTAGCTTCATCACCGATTTGGGACTGTACTACTACAGAGTAATGCCATTCGGTTTAAAAAACACCGGGGCAATATACCAAAGGCTAGTAAATACTATGTTCGAATGTCAAATTGGAAAGACTATGGAAGTTTATGTGGACGACATGTTGGTCAAATCTCGAGTAGCTGCTAACCATCTAGAAAATCTCGCTAAAATGTTCGAAATACTCCATAAGTATGGAATGAAGCTCAACCCACTCAAATGTCACATCGGAGTAGCCTCTGGGAAATTCTTGGGGTTCATAGTAGGTGCCCGAGGCATCGAAGCAAATCCAGAACAAATAACGGTGCTATGAGAAGTCCAATCCCCGAGAAATAAGAAGGAACTTCAAAGCTTGAATGGAAAAGTCGCAGCACTGAGCTGATTTATCTCAAAAGCTAAATACAAGTGCATACCATTCTTCGATGCACTGAAGAAGGGAAAGAAAAACTTCGAATGGAGCGGAGCTTGTCAAACGGCTTTCGAAGAACTGCTACGACACATGGAAGCTCCGCCAATCTTATCAGAGCTAGTGGATGGAGAAGACAAATTCATTTACTTAGCAGTCTCACTGTATGCATTGAGCACCGCCCTTGTGTGGGAAGAAGCGAGAATCTAGTGACCCATGTATTACATTAGCAAGCGATTCACCGGAGCTGAGAAGAATTACCCAAAGCTGGAAAAGCTAGCGTATTGCCTCTTGATCGCGTCCCGGAAGTTACGACCATACTTTCAGGAGCATCCAATCAAAGTATTAACCGACCTGCCACTAAAACAAGTGTTGTACCGACCTGAAACTTCCGGGCGACTCCTCAAATGGAACATAGAGCTAAGTCAATATGATATTGCATACCATCCTAGGAAAGCTATCAATGGACAAGTGTTAGCAGAGTTCATCGCCGAGTTACCATTAGGGACGACGAAGAAGAAACGTCGTTAGAGGTGGAGACTCAATGGAAACTCTTTGTAGATGGTGCATCTAACAACCTCTATTTAGGGCAGGGGTAGTACTCGAAACCCCCGAAGGGAGAGCCATATACTACGCCTTGTGCATAGAATTCCCTACGACGAATAATGAAGCGGAATATGAGGCGCTCATAGTAGGACTAAAGATGTTGAAAGAACTTAAGATAAAAGTCCATTTACATCTATAGTGACTCCTAGTTGGTCGTCTGCCAGGTAAAAGGGGGATACCAGGCTCAGGGAGAGAATCTTGCCCCAAACCTATCTAAAGTGCAAGAACTGCTAAGCAACGTTGAGCACTGTACTATAACTCGCATCCCACGGGAGCAGAACACCAAGGCAGATTATTTGGCTAAGCTCGCAAGTTCCAGAGAAGCTCAGTCATTGCATCTAGTCCTAGTTGAGACTCTAACCAACCCAAGCATAGACGAAACAGACGTAGACTGGATTCTCGAAACTACTGCCGAACCGGATACGTGGATGACACCAATAAAGAACTATCTACTCACAGAAACCCTTCCAACTGACTGGAATCAACGAAAGAAGCTCCTCCGAAAAGTGCCAAGGTTCATGATACAGATGGAATACTCTATCGAAGGGGATTCTCAATCCCCCTTCTTAGGTGTGTGACTGATGATGAAGCACGACGAATCCTAAAGGAGGTACATGAAGGCGAATGCAGATACCACACTGGGGGCAGACCCTTGCGAACAAAGTCCTTCGATACGGGTACTTCTAGCTAACAATAAATCGCGATGCTGCAGATCACGCCAGAAGATGCGATCACTGCCAAAGATTCATTAAAATAAAGAGAACTCCTTCAACGAAGCTAACACGGATGGTCGGTCCATGGCCGTTCGCAGTATGGAGGATCGACTTGATTGGTGTCCTACCAGTAGCAAAAGGAGGAGCCGAATATGCCATAGTTGTTGTAGATTATTTCACAAAATGGGCCGAAGCGGAACCGCTGGCCACCATAACCACAAAGAAAGTTTTTAACTTTGTTACTAAAAACATCATTTGCAGGTTTGGTGTGCCGCAAAAAATCATCGCAGGCAATGGAACCCAATTCGAAAGTGCCAAGTTCAGAGACTTCTACAAGCGCTTCCGAATTGAAAAGAGCTTTTCCGCAGTGGCTCATCTGCAAGCAAACGGGCAGGTGGAAGCGATAAACAAGATCATCAAGTCCACTATCAAAAAGCGACTAGCAAAAGCCAAAGAAAACTATACTAGTTCAAAAAGCGACATTCAAGTTCACGATCAGACTCCTGGTTCAGGTATTTCTCTAGTTTCTCCAATGTTCTAAGCGCTCAGATTCACTCCGGAATCCTTTACTAAACTATACAGCTGTGTTTCCCAACTTATAGGTTAATTAACCATCTCTTCCATGTCTTAGGTGAAGGATGTTCAAATTGGCAATCCCTGACCTGACTGACAAAGAATCGATGGCAGAGCGGCTAAAGAGGGAGCATAAAGAAAGATGGAGTTGAAGAAGGAACCTAGGGATGCTCTGTAATGACCTCGAATTTTAATTAACATTATTTAGGATATTTAATTGGATAAATTAAATAGAATAATGTGAATATTAGGGAGACGAGGTAAATAAATCCAATGTTCGTGTCTTAATGAATGAACTAAAATAAAACTTAACTAAATTTAGAAGGAGGAATTTTCCTAAGGGGTAAACTTTGAAATGAGGCTACATTTCTTTGTATATATCTCTTCCTCCACCTGAATAAACTTCCACTTTCTCATTCTTAACTCCCACATATTTCGACCGACCATTAAAAAGCTCCAGGAAGAGTTTAAATTGAAGAATAAGCTAAGGAATTAAAGCTAGGAAAGTATCACATTCTCCAATCAACTAATCAAGGTGAATAATCATGTTTATCATTTTGGTTAGGATATAACCATTTAAACCTTTGTTTGGATAAGACATAGGTGTTCTAAATGTTAATGGGTTAATTAACACGTTTTTGTTCAGGTTTGGTTAAATTTTGAATTGTTTTGATCTTCATATGCTTTGAAATTTTAACATGTTGAAGTATATGATATATCTGATTTTTGGTGATTTTTCCTTAGTGATATACTAAGGTAATTAAATTATTTGAGCCTGAGTGCTAAATAGAAAAATGTCTTCCGCGTTTATTTAAAGCCGGAGGGAAATTGCTTTTGAGAATTGTTTGGGGAAGAAGTACAGTGTTTTGAGAAAAAGGTTGACTTTTGTATACTTTTTACTATTTGGAAGTACATGAGAAGGTTCCTCAGCCAATCAAAATTAGACAAACAAGATAAAAAAATCACTTCAATGGGCCCAGTTCTGCCTTCAACTCCAACAAGCCCGCTTTTACCCTTTCGTCTAAAATGGAAGGTACACAGTTACCTTCCGCCCAAGTCAAAAGGTAGGCACGGGGTCGAAGGGAAGAAAAAGGGCGAAGGGATGGGGAGGCTGCTTCTTTTGCTTTCTGATAGAAATAAAAATTGTTTTCGAATAAGTTGAAGGGGGATCCCTCGACTCTATCATTTTATAAAAGACTAAAATTTTATATTCAAGAAGGGTTTCAAAGGGGAACTTCGAAAGCTTAAACCTTCGAGAGTACTGTTTTAAAATGTTTTTCGAAAAGGTGTTTTAAAATCTTTCAGCAAGCTGAAGAGTTAACCTTCCGACATGGTCGGAAGTATGCTTTCAAAGGGTTGGTTTCAACGCCAACACTTCATTGTTTTTGAATGATTTCGAAAGGTTTTAATTTTGAAAGGTTTTGATTTCGAGGTTTGGTTTCTAAAGGTTTGACTTCGAAAGGTTTATTTCGAAGTGTTTTGAGGGGCTATCTTCAATGAATTCGAAAGGTTTCGATTTCGAAAGGTTTTGATTTCGAAAGGTTTTGATTTCGAAAGGTTTTGATTTCGAAAGGTTTGATTTTAAAAGGTTTAATTTCCAAAGGTTTGGTTTCGAAAGGTTTGATTTCGAAAGGTTTTGAAGGGATTATCTTCAATAATTGCGAAAGGTTTTGAGTTTCAATGATTTCGAAAGGTTTTGATTTCGAAAGGTTTCAAGGGGTTACCTTCAATGATTGTGAAAGGTACGATTTTGTAATGCTTTTCAAAGGAAGGTTTCCGATGGGGCTTACTTCGGAGGGTTATTTGCTTTCGAATGGGACTTCATTCGAAGGGTTTTAAAGTGCTGTTTTAGCCATTTTTCTTGAGTAAAATTTTGCTAATTTGAAGGGGTTACTTCGAAGGTTTATAGCATAAAATACTTATTTTATTTGAACATGAAATGGGGAGCTTATATAAATTCTATGTTATTAAACCCTAGGGACACCGGGGTGGGATTACTGATTTCGATACATGGTTTGGGGTTACAAACATAAATATGCTTTCGAAATTATACATTGGGGCTATCAATGTGTTTTTATCTAATTGGGATCATGAGTTTTTTTAAAGAATCATGGAAATCATGATATTTTTGGCCAAGTGATGGGTTCTTGGTTAACCTTGGAAAACCATGGAATGTGCGGTGGATAGCCCACATCAAATTTCTAAAATAAAGAATGTTTTGCCAGAGGTGGTTAGCCTCGGAATTTGGCACCCAAGGGTTCATAGTCTTCCTAGGAAAACTATGGAGTGTGCGATGGATAACCCACACCAACTTTTATTAAACAATGTACGATGGATAATCTGCATCTATTTTAAAGGGATTTAGGACGGACAGTCCTATTAATGTTTTGATGAATAGTCACTTTAAAAGATTTTAGAGGGGAACTCTAATAAATTGATTTTAGATGGGAAATCTAATAAATTGCATTTAGGTGGGTTACCTAAATAATGGGTGGATGCGATATCCAATATATATGATTTATGGCTTTATTTCATTTTATGTTAAGACTAATCATTTCGGGTGCAGGGGCATAATAAATGATTTGCATGTTTTATTTTGGATACTAGTGAGGGGAAAACCCGTTCCGCCAAGCGGCGTGGTCTTACTAGATATCTATTTATGATAAGAGATGACAGGAGATTATTCATACCAGAATTATTGTCTAACTCGACGTTTGTGTTTCTCCACAAACTCTTGGGTACTCAAAATTAATTTGAGTAGTCTGAGAGTGGGAGACTTTCAGGTTTTGGACGAATAAGCTTCCGTAGACGTGCAGGAGGCAGTATTAGCTATATAGGGCTATTTTGTATATTCCGTTGTGATGTACTAAGAACTGTAAAGTTCATATTTATTATTTCTCTGATCATCATAGGGGGACATCTTCATATGTCGCTCTTATCATATTTTGTACATGTATATGTGATCTGAACGTGGTTAACTTCTAGGATTATGTAATTAAATCTTAAATTGAAATTCATAAGAAATGAGAAATTTTGTTTTGTTGAAGTTTATTTTTTTTTTCATATTCTTGTGTTTCTGTGTTGCCAATAGTTTCAAGATTCCGATTTCGATCACTCAGAAATAATACCTATGGATGACTACAACATCCATAGCAGTTAGTTTTGAGCCTCCGGAAGTGGGATGTTACAAGTTGGTATCAGAGCATGGTTTATGTACTTAACCTTAAAAGATTTTTAAAGCATAATCTAATGAATCTAAAATATGGTTGGGCTTGGGTAAGCGTTATAGCAACGTATGTGTACTTTGCTATAAATACCTAAGTATGTATTCCCCACTCTCTTAGGTCGTTCTTCTGTATCTTACCAAGATTGGATTTCAGGTAGTAGGGAAGTAAGATATGGAGGCAGGCAACGGAAGAGTGAATCAAGGTGGAAGACGCACCGCAACACATGAAAATGTTCGACCCAATACTAGAAGCAACCAGGGTCGATAGGCAAATGCAAGCCAAGATGCAAATGCCAATGTTGGTGCTGAGATTCCGCCGGTTGATATGGGGATGATGTATCAGTTCTTGTGAATATGATGCAAGCTAGAGTAGCTGCGGGATTGGCTAGAGGGAATGATGGAGGAGCTAATATAGTGTCTCTAGTTGGCAATAATTATGCCAAGCTGAGCAGGGATTACGCTAGTCTTGGAGGGAAGCCTTTTCTGGGAACCGAGGATGCAGTAGGAGTGGAGAACTGGTTATAGCATTGTGAAAGGATATTCACAGATCTCGACTTGATGGATATGCAGAAGAGGAGACTTGCTTCAAGGCAATTGCAGGGAGCAGCATTATTTTGGTGGAATGGAATTACCATGGGAGAGCCAGAGGAATATCTGACTTGGGCTGAATTTCGAAGGAGGATCGAAGAAAGATTTCTGTCGGAGGTTGCAAAGTCAGCATTGCTTAGGAAATTTGTAGATTTAGTCCAGGGGGATAGATGGGTGATTGAGTATGCTACAGAGTTTGATGAGTTGTCCCGTTACAGGTATGCTACTGTGGATACTATCATTTGGAGGAATGATAAGTTTATCAGGAGGTTGAATCCTGAGATTGCCAGAGCAACCATGCCAAACCTTCGGGATCCGTGTCATATTGTTGTTGATAAGGCCATTCGGAATAAAGAGATGCTCTCTACTTTTGGAAAGGGGAATCCAGCCGAGGTTCAGAATTTTCAGGGTAAGAAGCGAAAGTTCTTCAAGAAGAAAGGTGCCCAGTCGGGGGTAGCAGCTAGGAAGAGCATGGCTGATATTGTTTGTTACAAGTGTGACTAGAAGGGGCACTATGCTAATGAGTGTCGCTCGGGTGATGGAAGAGCAGTTGCAGTGAGGCCGAATGTGAAGTGCTACAACTGTGCCCAGATCGGGCATTACAAGGACACGTGTCCCGAGGCTGCTAAAGCTGGAAAGGGAAAGGTCTTTGCGAGTGAACCATCATCCTCTAGACCAACGGCTGCTGAGAAAGGAAAAGCTGTGATGGAAGGTATGCTTATGATTCATAGTAGTCCGGTTAGGATACTATTTGATACCGATGCATCACACTCATTTATATCTCAGTATTTGGTAGATTACTTATGTCGGAACCTTTATACCTTATTACTCCTTTAAGGGTTGCGAATCCTATAGGAGGGTATGCAACTCTGGGAATGAGATATGACCAGTTAGAACTTGATTTGTTAGGTCATATGTTTGCATGCAGTTTATATGTTTTTGATTTCATGGGTTTCAGGATCATGTTGGGTATAGACTGGTTAGATAGATATGATGCTAGGATATTTTTCTAGGAAGGGGAAATATCATTGAGACATCCTAATAGCCATAACCGAGTCAATTACTCAGTAAGGAGTTCGAACGGAAATGCTTATGCATTATTAGGTGCTATGGGAACGGAAGCAGAGTTGAAGTAGGTTTATGTAGCAAGAGAGTTTGCGGATGTGTTTGAACAAGTTTCGGGCGTGCCGTTGAAAAGTGCAATCGAGTTTCGGATAGACCTCGTACCGAGAGCTGAACCCGCAAGTAGACCACCTAGTAGGATGTCACCAACCGAGATGAAGGAATTGAAGGTGCAGCTAGTGGAATTGGAAGAAAAGAATTTCATCTGGCCGAGCAGTTCACCTTGGGGAACGGCCGCGGTATTCATGAAGAAGCCAGATGGGTCGTTAAGGATGTGTATTGACTATCGTATGTTGAACGAGAGGATGATCAAGAATAGGTATTTTTTGCCGAGGATCGATGACTTATTCGATCAGTTGAGTGGAGCCAGAGTGTTTTCCCAGCTGGATTTGGCGATAGGTTTCCACAGCTAAGAGTGGTAGAGGACAGTATTCCTTTGATGGCGTTTAGGACCAGATATGGATCTTACGAATGGTTGGTTATGCCATTCGGACTTACTAATGCGCCATCTTTCTTTGTGGATTTGATGAACCGGGTTTTCCGAGAGCACTTGGATAGGTTCGTGTTGGTTTTTATTGATGACATTTTGGTATATTCTAAGAATGAGAAGGATCATGTAAATCATCTTAGAATAGTGTTGGAGACACTTAGGCAACATAAGCTGAAAGCGAAGTTCTCAAAGTGTCATTTTTGGAAGAAGGAAGTGAAGTTCCTTGGTCATATAATTTTCGAGGAAGGTTTAGCGGTTGATCCGGATAAGATCAAAGCTGTTAACAATTGGAAAAGACCAGAGATGGTAAGTGAGATTAGAAGCTTTCTTGGTCTTGTAGGTTACTATCGAAGGTTCATTAAGGATTTCTCGCAGATAGCGGCATCCTTGACCATGCTAATCAGGAAGGACGTGAAGTTTGTTTGGTCTGACAAAGGTGAGGAGGCATTCCTTAAGATGAAAAATTTGTTAACCAATGCGCTCGTGTTAATAGTTCCTGATGAGAATCAGGGGTTGGTAGTTTACACCGATGCATGTGGTACCGGGTTAGGTGCTGTGCTAATGCAGAATGGAAAAGTTATTGCCTATACTTCTAGACAGCTTAGACCGCATGAAGTGAGATACCCGACTCATAATTTGGAGTTGGCAGTGGTAATCTTTTTATTGAAGGTGTGGAGACATTATCTTTTAGGAGAAAGGTTTGAGCTATTTACATATCATAAGTCTCTACGATATTTATTCTCTCAGAAGGAGCTGAACATGAGACAAAAGAGATGTTTGGAGTTTGTTGTAGCTTATGATTTTAGCATCGAGTATACACCGGGAAAAGGAAATAAGGTAGCAGATGTGCTTAGCAGGAAACATCACAATGTGGTGTTAGCTATATTGGCGAAATGGAAAGACTTGGAAGCACTGGCTGCTTGTAGTGTGCAGTTGAGGTCGACTGTTGGATCTAGTCGGAATATCGCCATGATGTCTTGTTTGGAAGTTCGACCAGTTCTAATCAAACGGATTGCTTCTAGGCAGAAAGAGGATCCAGAGTTAGCTAAGAGGATTAGAAGGTTAGAAGCTAGAACCCAGATTGATGATTTAAAGGATTTTATTCTTGACCGCAGGGGTTGGTTGAGAAAGAAGGGACGATTATGTATTCCGGATGTTGGAAACCTTAGGAAGGAAGTTCTTAGGGAATGTCATCGACCAAAGTTTACGATTCATCCTGGGGGAACCAAGATGTATCGGGATATGAAGAGAAGTTTCTTTTGGGAAAGAATGAAGAGGGATGTTGGCTTATGGGTAAAACAGTGTTTGAACTGTCAGCAAGTAAAAGCCGAACATCAGAAGCCAAGTGGTTTGCTTCAACCTTTGGTTGCTCCAGTTTGGAAGTGGGACTCGATATCCATGGATTTTATTGACGGGTTGCCAAGGCCAAACCGGGGTAATGAAAGTATATGGGTCATAGTGGACAGATTGACCAAAAGTGCATATTTCATTCCGGTAAGGTCAACCAGGAGGCCCCTATTTTGGCTAAGTTGTTCATGAAGTACATCGTTAGACTGCATGGAATTCCTAATAGTATCGTCAGTGATATAGATGCTTTGTTTAATAGCGAGTTCTGGAAAAGCCTACAGAGTGTGTTAGGCACTAAGCTCAAGATGAGTACCGCATATCATCCTCAAACGGATGGGCAGACAGAGAGAGTCAACAAGGAACTGGAAGATCTGTTGAGGGCTTGTGTGCTGGATTTTAGTGGTTCTCGGGATGATCACTTGCACTTAGTGGAGTTTTCCTATAATAATAGTTATCAGACTACTATAAGAATGATGCCTTTTGAAGCTTTGTATGGAAGGCCATGCAAATCACTAGCATGTTGGTTAGAGATTGGAGACAGATTGGTCCTTGGTCCAGATTTAGTGAGAGAGGCGACGGAAAATATCGAGGTGATACGGGAAAGAATGAAGGAAGCTCGGTCTAGGCTGAAGAGTTACACGGACAAAAGGCGTAAGGACCTAAAGTTCTCAGTTTGAGATAAAGTTTTCATCAAGGTATCGCCGATGAAAGGTGTGGTTCGGTTCGGGAAGACCAGGAAGCTAGCACCGAGATATGTTGGACCATTCCCTATATCAGAGAGGATTGGGAGACTCGCATACCGAGTAGATTTACCAAGCAGTTTGCCCGGGGTCCACGATGTGTTTCATGTTTCTCATCTTAGGAAGTCTGTTCATGATCAAGAAACTACTATTGCTCCGACGGCACTGTAGGACTTAGTGGTGGAACCGGATATGACTTTTGTGAGGCAACCAGTTCATGTTGTGGCAAAAGATGAGAAAAGGCTAAGGAACAAGACAGTCAAGTTGGTGAAAGTTCAGTGGAGCGACAACATGAAGGACTGTACTTGGGAGACAGAAGACAAGATTAGGGCTACTTTTCCCGGGCTGTTTTAGATGGTATGTTCTATATAGGGTTTATATAGAATTTGGCTAGTAGTTTATACTAGTTTTGCTTGCATGGGCTATATGCTTATTGTTTTGTCCTTACTGAATTTCGGGGACGAAATTCTTTAAGGGGGGAGTCTGTAATGATCCCGAATTTTAATTAACATTATTTGGGATATTTAATTGGATAAATTAAATAGAATAATGTGAATATTAGGGAGATGAGGTAAATAAATCCAATGGTCGTGTCTTAATGAATGAACTAAAATAAGACTTAACTAAATTTAGAAGGAGGAATTTTCCTAAGGGGTAAACTTGGAAATGGGGCTATATTTCTTTGTATATATTTCTTCCTCCACCTGAATAAACTTCCACTTTCTCATTATTATCTCCTACGTATTTCAGTCGACATTAAAAAGCTCCAAGAAGAGTTTAAATTGAAGAATAAGCTAAGGAATTAAAGCTAGGAAAATATCTCATTCTCCAATCAACTAATCAAGGTGAATAATCATGTTTATCATCTCGTTGTTCTATGTTTGGATCGGTTCTAGGTAATATTCGATTCATGTTTGTGATTTTGGTTAGGATATAACCATTTAAACTTTTATTTGGATAAGACATAGGTGTTCTAAATGTTAATGGGTTAATTAACACGTATTTGATTAAATTCCAAATTGTTTTGATCTTCATATGCTTTGAAATTTTAATATGTTGAAGTATACGATTTATCTGATTTTTGGTGATTTTTGGAAATTTTTCCTTAGTGATTTAATATGGTAATTAAATTATTTAAGCCTAAGGCTAAACTGAAAAATGTCTTCCGCGTTTATTTAAAGCCGGAGGGAAATTGTTTTTGAGAATTGTTTGGGGAAGAAGTACAGTGTTTTGAGAAAAATGTTGACTTTTGTATACTTTTTACTATTTGGAAGTACAGGAGAAGGTTCCTCAGCCAATCAAAATTAGACAAACAAGATAAAAACATCACTTTAGTGGGCCCTGTTCTGCTTCGACTCCAACAAGTCCGCTTTTACCCTTTCGATGAAGTCGAAAGGTGCCTTTCGTCTAAATCGGAAGGTAAACAGTTACCTTTCGCCCAAGTCGAAATAAAAATTATTTTCGAATAAGTTGAAGGGGGACTCTATTATTTTATAAAAGACTAAAATTTTATATTCAAGAGGGATTTCGAAGGGGATCTTCAAAAGCTTAAATCTTCGAGAGTATTGTTTTAAAATGTTTTCCGAAAAGGTGTTTAAAACCTTTCGGCAAGCCGAAGGGTTAACCTTCCGACATGGTTGGAAGTATGCTTTCGAAGGGTTAGTTCCAACACCAACACTTCATTGTTTTTGAATGATTTCGAAAGGTTTTAATTTTTAAAGGTTTTGATTTCGAAGGTTTGGTTTCGAAAGTTTTGACTTCGAAAGGTTTATTTCAAAGGGTTTTGAAGGGGCTATCTTCAATGATTTCGAAAGGTTTTAATTCAAAAGGTTTTGATTTCGAAAGGTTTATTTCAAAAGGTTTAATTTCTAAAGGTTTTAATTTTGAAAGGTTTTGATTTTGAAAGGTTTTGATTTTGAGAGGTTTGATTTTGAAAGGTTTAATTTCGAAATGTTTGGTTTCGAAAGGTTTGATTTCAAAAGGTTTCGAAGGGGTTATCTTCAATAATTGCAAAAGGTTTTGAGTTTCAATGATTTCGAAAGGTTTTGATTTTGAAAGGTTTTGAAGGGTTACCTTCAATAATTGTGAAAGGTATGATTTTGTAATACTTTTAAAAGGAAGGTTTCCAATGGGGCTAACTTCGGAGGGTTATTTGCTTTTGAATGAGATTTCATTCGAAGGGTTTTAAAGGGCTGTTTTAGCCATTTTTCTTGAGTAAAATTTTGCTAATTTAAAGGGGTTACTTCGAAGGGTTATAGCATAAAATACTTATTTTGTTTGAACATGTAAGAGGGAGCGTTATATAAATTCGATGTTCTTAAACCTTGGGGACACCGACGTGGGATTACTGATTTCCATACATGGTTTGGAGTTACAAACAGAAATATGCTTTCGAAATTATACATTGGGGCTATCGATGTGTTTTTATTTAATTTAACCTAATTAGGGCTACCAATGGGAATAGATTAAAAGGTGGAATACCTGGGAAAAAATATATAATCATGGGGATCATGATTTTTTATAAATAACCATGGGGATCATGATATTTTTGGCCAAGTGATGGGTTCTTGGTTAACCTAGGAAAACCATGGAATGTGTGGTGGATAGCCCACATCAAATTTCTAAAGTAAAGAATGTTTTGCCAGAGGTGGTTAGCCTCAGGATTTGGCACCCAAGGGTTCATAGTCATCCTAGAAAAACCATAGAGTGTGTGGTGGATAACCCACACCATCTTTTATAAAATAATATATGATGGATAATCTGCATTTATTAAAGTTTTGACGAATAGTCACTTCAAAAGATTTTGGAAGGGAACTCTAATAAACTGATTTTAGATGGAAAATCTAATAAATTGCATTTTGGTGGGATATCTAAATGATGGGTGGATGGGATATCCAATATATATACGATTTATGGCTTTATTTCATATTATGTTAAGACCAATCATTTTGGGTGCAGGGGCACAGTAAATGGTTTGCATGTTTTATTTTGGATACTAGTGAGGGAAAAACCCGTTCCGCTAAGCGGCGTGGTCTACTAGATATCTATTTATGATAAGAGATGATAGGCGATTATTCATACCAAACTTATTGACTGACTCAAAGTTTGTGTTTCTCTACAAACCCTCGGGTACTCAAAATTAATTGGAGTAGTCTAAGAGTGGGAGACTTTCAGGTTTTGGACGAATAAGCTTCCGGAGACATGCAGGAGGCAGTATTAGCTATATAAGGCTATTTTGTGTATTCCGCTGTGATATACTAAGAACTGTAAAGTTCATATTTATTAGTTCTCTGATCATTAAAAGGGGACATCTTTATATGTCGCTCTTATCGTATTTTGTACATGTATATATGATTTGAACGCGATTAACGTCGGGATTATGTAATTAAATCTTAAATTGAAATTCATAAGAAATGAGAAATTATGTTTTGTTGAAGTTTAAAATTTTTCATATTCTTGTGTTTCTGTGTTGCCAATAGTTTCAAGATTCTGATTTCGGTCACTCAAAAATAACACCTATGGATGACTGCAGCATCCGTAGCAGTTAGTTTTGAGCCTCCGGAAGTGGGATGTTACATGCTCAATACAGGATTCTACCATTTACAGTCAAGGCCGGCAAGCCAAAGTCTGGAGACATACCCGCCAGTGGGTTAGAGGAGCTCGATTCTGGTATAGGAGAAGGACATGCTTATTCTGGAAAGAAGAAGGGTGACAAGCAGAAGTATATCACTACCCACTATGGCGGTAAGAAGTGATGATGTGATCCAGTGTGGGTGGAGTAGAGTACCTGTGGTTTTGTATGTTTTTGAGTCGATCGAGTCTGTATTTTGCTTTTTGATGTCTAAAACAGGCCGATATTTTTTAGGTATGGCCCCCGCTGTTTGTCTATGTACATAAAAAGATGTTAGTAATGAAAGATTAACTTTTCTATTGTAATCTCTCTTGTGTACTTTTCTTGTGTTCTATGTATTGCGCCTGTTTATATACCACTGTGTGCATATATAATACGATTGCCAGTTTTGCAATTTTCATATTATATACAACTGTTTTGTATGATGTGATGTGTGTATTTACCGCAGCTCCATGCATGTAAGAAGTGTGAGCAGTGTAACTTGTTTATCTAGCATACTACTTTAATTAGTTTCATTGTGATCGACAAAATACTTCATTAGGCGTAAAAGAACTATGGTGTGATTTGATCTATTTCGACCAAGTGTTAGTGTGTGCGCTCCACAGGGCTGGTTACTCTGAACGCTTGATCCACACACTTGACAAGAGACCGGGTACTCTTGGCGACTCTTTAGTTGCCCCTAGTCGGAGTTGTATGGTAGCTCCTATCTTCGGGAACTTATAGTTTTGATGCTCGATTCTGATCATTTTGCTCTTTTACTATGGCCGACCCTTTCCAAGTCCAGTGTTGAAATCCTACCCGTATATTAGTTTCTATCTCTGGAAAATTACGAACAGCTCGAGTCCTTAGATTTTCCTTCGATGTTTCCTATCTCTGGGCGATGATGGATTTTCGATAATTGGTTTCCCAACTGTTATCTTGCCTTTTGGTAAGGCTGTGATACCGTAGATTTGGTTAAGAACGGTTGGTTACCAGCCTTGAGCATCGGCTATATACAAGACTATGGATGATGGTCAAGAAGATTCAGACCGTGTCCCGATCAAGGTGCGATTAATATAAAGTGACAATGAAGGCCCTATGAGGATAAGCTCCAAATTTCAAGTTGATCGGAGTTCGTATGCTCGAGTTATAGACAAAAGAAGATGGATTGATATTGACAAATCAGTGGTAATTTGCTTGGAGTTGGATCTGGGAAAATTTGCTACTTGCTTGGAGTCAGCGCATGATTTGCTTGGAGTCACAAAAATTTGAAGTGTTGGATCGTGCTTAGTGTTGGACACATGATTGCTTGAATTTGGCTTGGAGTCAGAATGATCAGTGCTTGGAGAAAAACGATCGGCCCCGATCGTTTTTCGTGCTTGAAGTCAACTTGGAGTCAGATCGATCGGTGCTTGGAGAAAAACGATCGGCCCCGATAGTTTTTCTTGCTTGGATTCAGAATCATGTTTGCTTGGGGAAAATTTCAATTTTACCTGAGTCTAACCCTGGGCCAGAATCTTCAGCATCTGCTCTGAGTCAGAAGGGTGATTACTTGGGCCTCGCTTCGAGTCAACCCTGAAGTGGGTTTTTCAACAACCGTTTTGGCGATTTTCTATGATTATCGGTCTATAACTCAAGATCTAGAGCTTCATTATCCATGAAACTTTGGGAACATCAATATATTAAAGAAAGGAGTCCCCAAAATCAATCGCATGTCAAGACTCACAAATATCTGAAAAACATACCGATCGTTCCATAACGATCGTACAAAATCAGCATAACGATCCATAGTTTTACGGAAAACGCGATATCTCACAAACGATGCGTCAAAAGTGCATGAAATTTGGAGAGAAAGTAACTAACATCATGGAAAACCCACATGATTGATTGCAGCTCAAAAGGATAAAGCAAGGAATGATCTTATATGATCCAATTTCTAGTCAAAACAGCAAAGATCGATTGATATCTCACAAACGGTAAGTTAGAATGGTGCGAAACTTTGGGAGCATGGACTAGAGGAATGGGGGACCTTATAAAAATGATCATAGCCCCATTAGAGTTAGTATGGAATGATCAGCCTAAATTATTTTTTGGTGTCGGATCGATCCCAAATTGTGGAAGCCGGGTCGTATAGTCCTAGAGGTTATTCTGCCAAAATTTCAGCCTTATTCATGCACGTCTTCACCTATAAATACATTGGACTTAGCTTATTGCAAATGACTTTTTGGCTGGCCCTTCTTCATCACTTCTTATTTCTTCCTCCATTAATTTTCTAAGGAAAAAACAAATGTACTTGTAATCTTAAAGTATAAATAAAAGATTATTGGAGTGGACGTAGGCAGGAGTTTGCCGAACCACTATAAAACTTGCGTGTTCATTTACTTTTCTACAATCTATTCTGTGATATATGAATCTACATTTCTCTGCTTGTATCTAAATATTGGACATTGGTGCTTTCACTTATAACAGGGTGTTTGTGAACATTTTTGGCGCAAACACCAACCAACTCATGATTTCCCATTCCCCAGCGTTACCAGGGCAATATCATTACTTGAAAGATAAGGATCAATTTCTACCATTGATCCTGTGGTTTGGAATTTTCACAGCACTATCAAGGCAGTGATAATCTCTTAGAAAGTGGGGATTGATTCCTACTAATCCTATAATAGACAACTTTCCGTCATTGCTAGGGCCATGTTGGCACTTAGAGAATTCTGACGAGTTCTCGGTGTCACCGGGTTAAGATCGACAACTAGAAAATAGAAGAATTTCTCAGTGTGGCTGGGGCAACACTGTTATATATGAAATCGGAATTGACTTTCACCATCGATCCAATAGTTCAGAAGTCTATACTTCTTACCCGAAGATTAGGAAGTACTTTTCCGATTGTGTGGGGTATGCGTGTATCGCTTATGAGAACACTGTTCCATCGGTTTAAGAAGCGATGTGTGGGTTGGAATGTATAAGAATATTGCATGCTTGAACACGGTTCATTGGTTCAAGCAGCATCGTGCGGCTTATTGGTGGCGCACTAGAGAATAAGCTTACAAGGATGCAGTTCCATCGGTCTAAGAAGCAACGTGAGGCTTACAATGTGGGGAGCAGGGAGTTTGGCATACTTCATACTTGAACACAGTTCCATCGGTTCAAGCAGCGGTGTGAGGCTTATTGCTGGTGCATAAGGAGTTTTGAGTACTTGAATATAGTTCCATCGGTTCAAGCAACGACGTGTGGCTTATTGGTCGCACATGAGGAGTTTTGCATACTTAAACGCGGTTCCATCGATTCAAGAAGCTGGATTTGTTGGTTTATAAATGGAAGGAAATAGTAGTTTGTTAATGTTGTTTGAGCAACATCGAGGCTTTAGAAAATAGTAAGTTTTCCAATATTGCCAGAGGAACACCGACTTAGAAAATATCAAGTTTCCTGATGTTGCTGGGGAAACACCGAGACTTTTGAAGTTGTTGGCCTTTCCGATGTTGCCGAAGCAATGCCAGTTCTCAGAAGGCAGGGAGATTTTCCTATTGATCTGGTAATTGAGTCGATTTCCCCTTCGACTCGGTGGCTTTGCTTGCAAGAACGTGGTTCCATCGGTTCAAAAGGCTAATTTTACTTATAAATCAGAAAGAGAGGCAAGTCCTTCCTATTTACAATGCCCTCATTGTCCCTGGATGACTTATTTGCGAAAATAGAAATACATAGATAGAAATGAGCAAGGTTGCATCGCATTCAGATGCTGCTTTATTCTTGGTTGACCAATTAATGACTAGTCTTTCGTTAGTTTTCCGAGGTCTCTCTCCACTGGGCCTAGTCAATTTCCCTTGAGCAATTAGACCTTGGGGTCTCATGGCTCCCTCGCCATTCTACGGTTTCTTCATGTACTGCTAGAGTTTGTTGTCCCTTATCAACTCCTCAATCATGTCCTTTAGATGTCGACATTCATTAGTGTTACGCCCGTATTTCTCATGGAAGCGACAATGCTTCCCCAATTGCTTCCGTCACTCAGAAGCTTCCTTCTTGGGTGGTTTGTTGTAGCGCTCAGTTCCCTGAGTAGCAAGATAGATATTCTCAAAACTATTATTCAATAGTGTATAGTCCTCTGGTCCAAATTTCCTTGGGTATTTCACATCTATGTTTCGGCTATTACAAGAGTTTTGGTTCCTCTTCTTTTGGTTTTTAGAGTTTCCGACGACATTTCCAGAGTCGTTACCTTCCTGCTTAGCCGCGACATTACTCCAGACCATTTCCTTCAGTTGTTGATCGATGGTTTTACCTTTGATCATACTTTCTTCTTCCAATCGTAGGAACTGATTCACCTTTTACTGGAATTCTTCTATGGTAGTTGGTTGTTTCATTTCAATCCATCTACCTAAGTCTGTATCCGGATGTATTGCTCGAAACAAAGCCATGAAAATCGTATCTTCCTTGGGATTGCTTACCTCTGTGACTGCAATGTTAAACCGATTCAAGGAAGATTTTAGTGACTCATTGGGTCCTTGGAAAAGCCAAATAAGGACATCACGTCCTTTGTTCGTGCAGTATAGAGTCTAAATTATTCCATAAAATTTCATGCCAACTCGTCAAAGGTAGAGATGGATTTTAAGGGAAGTCTAGTAAACCACATGGAAGCGACTCCTTCCAAAAAGATAGGGAAACATCTGCAGCAAACAACATCTGTGGCTCTAACTCCATCCATGTGCAATTCGTACTTATATAAGTAAAGTTTTGGATCCATTGTTCCGTTACATGACGGCATAGTAAACTTCTTAGGATATTCTTCTCTTAGAACGTTTGTAGTGAATGGAGTTTGGCTTGGTGCATAACCCCAGTCTTCATTATTTCTACCCCCACTCTCCTCTATCAACCGTTTGACAATGTCAGCAATGTACTCCTTGCTAGCATGGTAGTCTACAGGTCGGCTGTTAGGGGCTACATTGAGTGTTTGACTCCGCAATTGGTCTTGGTTTTCCAACTGAAGCCTAGGTTCTCTATTCTTCGGAGAACCACTCCTACAGAGCCCCGTTGGCACATGGTTGGTCTTACCGGGGCAATTTAAACTTCTTCCGACATTTTTCCTGTTTACATTAGCATTCAATTGCAATCCACCTCCATTAAGTTTCATGTTATCCTCTAAGTCAGAGACAAGCATTGCAATATTCTCTTGGGTTGAATTTACTCCCAAATTTGGGTTTTGTAACACCCTATATTTTTATAACATTATTTAGAATGACTAATTGGGTAAATAAAATAAAATAATGTGAAGATTAAAAGGTTGAGATTCGATTAACAAAGGGTAGCCGTTTCATGTTAGCGTGTTAATTAAAATGAAATAACCTAAGTTAATGTGTTAGGATATGAGAAGGGCAATATGGGAAATAGGTAAGGTTTATACCCTAAACCCTTAGGAATGTAACTCATGTTCATTTTCATTTTACCTAAACTAAAATTTCCTAAGGCCGACCACCATTATTATTCTCAAGAAGAAGATTAAAGCTAGGATTCAAAAGAAGGAAGAAAATCAACTAAATCAACATCAAATCTCACATCTATAATCTCAAAGCTAAGGTGAATAATTACTACATGCCAATTTATTTTAGTTTTCGGTTTTAAGACTAGACCCGAAATGATTTTGCAAGTATATGCCATGTTTAGATGATTAAAATTATATAATTATAATTATATATATATATATATATATATGTATATGTATATGTATATGTATATATATTGTTGATGGAATATACATGTTCATGTTAGTTTCTATGATATGTTTGACATGAAAACCCTATTAATGACATCCAAATGCCTTGAAAATTTAAATATAGGTCAGAAATGATATTTTAGAGACGGGTTTCGATTTTTATAATTTTCTAAATTAATATGGATTTTATATTAATTTTCTAGTGAAGGAACTTGTTTATTGGGTCATAAATTATTTTCGGCTAAAATAATAATTATTTGCGGTTGAAATTTTTATATGTTAAGCAACATATTAAAATAGATTTTCTGGGATTTTTCTAGATTTTTCCTAAGTTATTTGATGAATATATAAAATTATTTAGGATATGAGACTTAAATGTTTTATATAATTGATTAAGGAGAAGGGGCATTTTATAAAAGAAAATTATTATTTAATTCTGAAAATAGTGGTAGCATATTTCTGAAAAGAATTTGTTAACTAATGAAAATTTGACAAACAAAGGCAGGTTAATTGAAAAGTTACCGTTTTAAGTAAAAACAATAAAACATACTTTTAGCATGTTTCAGCCTTTATGGCAACAAACCTTCCGACCCAGACCTTTCGACAAGGTCGAGAGGTTCTAAGCTTTCGACAAAGTTAAACCAATGCATATGGTATCAAGCTACTTGGTACATAATGAATTGGATAGAGTTGAAGGGTTCTAAGTAGAAAGGTTGATGGCCAAAGAGGTTGGGGTATGTTTGTTTTATAAACCAAAAGCTTTCACCTGCTTTGCTTTCGAATAAGAGCTTTCGACTTGGTTGTTTTCGACCAGGTCAAAATATTTAAAATAAAGGTTTTAAACCCTTCGACACGGTCGAAAGGTTACTGCTGCTTTATTACTACTTTGTTTTGAAACTTTCCGACATAATCGAAAGGTTGCTGCCGCTTTATAAATGTTTTGTTTTGAACCTTTCGACAATGACGAAAGGTTTACTTGTTTTAAAAACTAGATGCTTCTCTATGCTTTCAAAAGGAAGCTTTCGACTTAGGTGATTTACCTTTGTTTTATAAATTGAAGTAAAACCCAAAGCTTTCGAAAGAGTTGTTTTAAAGGTTATGTTTAAAGCTTTCGAAGCAGAGCTTTCGACTTAATCGCAAGGTTGCTTCCAATGGTTTCGAAAGATTTTAATTGAATGATTTCGTAAGGTTTAGTTCAATGGTTTTGAAAGGTTTTAGTTGAATGATTTCGAAAGGTTTATTGAATTGTTTTGAAAGGTTTTAGTTGAATGATTTCGAAAGGTTTATTGATTGGTTTCAAAAGGATTTAGTTGAATGATTTCGAAAGGTTTAATTCAATGGATTCGAAAGGTTTAAATGGAAGGTTTTCCAAGGTTTTTCTAAGGCAATGTTTTAAAGAGGTTTTTAAAGAAGGATGTCCAAAGTTTTATAGCTTTCGAAAGGTTTGCTTTTCAATGGGTTCGAATGGTTTGGAGAATGGTTTCGAAAGGTTTGAGGATTGATTTCGAAAGGTTTGATATTGGTTTTGAAAGAGATGATTTCAAAGGTTTAGAAAGAGTTTCTTTCAAATGGTTAATTGTTTTCATCAACTAAATTTTGAGTAAAGAATATATATGACATGGTGATACGATTTTGAGTAAAGTATAAAGATTATATACTTTTCCTTGTTTAAGTTTGATTTAAAGGTTTTTAATCATTTTGAAAATGTTTTCAAGGAAAATTATGGGAGGGGATCCTTAATTGAAAATGACTCGGACATTTGAAAACTAGATGGGACTAGTATGAGATCGCGCCCTATACATTAGCTAATAGCCCCAGCTAATTATTTGTCCAAAATTCCAATGTGTAGGGCTTTGTCATAGGTAGACTAAATTATGATTATGCACCGAAAGCAAAATATGTTTGTATACAGATAGGTTATTGGTAAGCCTAAAAAACAATCAGGATCGGGAGGACCTGGGAGATGATTAAGTTAGGGACATACCGTCTAGAAGTGAAGTATTTAACAGATAGTTAAGGACAGACCGTCTAGACGGGAAATGTTTAACAGATAGTTAAGGATAGATAATCCAGAAGAAGAATATCTTACAGGTGTTAGGTTGGTTTTAATTGTATTGTCTGGCTGGCCGAAGTCAGCTAAAGGTTAAAAGTTATCCAAACAAAACTTGTGTGTTTGAACAGATAGTTCATTATTACTTGATATTTATGTATGTTTACATAATGATTGCTTTACATTATTTTACCATTGTGGATGCAGGAGCACAGTATATGGTTTTATGAAAGGTTTTGCAAAGATATGTTTTAAAAGGATGTTAGTGAGGGGAAACCCGTTCCGCTAAGCGGCGTGGTCTCACTTAACATAATTATTCCGAGATGTATAATATTATTCATACAAGGCTTTATGTTTGACTTGAAGTTTATGTTTTTCCCTTAAACTCTCGGGTGCTCAAAATTAATTTGAGTAGGCTGTGGGATTAAGGTCTTTTATAGGTTTTAGTAGGATGACGAATAAGCTACCGGAGGCATACAGGAGGCAAACGAATAGCTATTTAGGAGTTGCAGTTCTTGTTATGTTTTGATGGATTTTCTGTTGTGTGTTTTGTATTAGGTCTATTATGACCATATGACTCTGATCAACCAAGAGGGTATCTTCATATACCGCTCTTGGTGTATTTGTAATAATTATATTTGATATGTGCTTGGGAACGATTTGGGATTATGTGTTGTGAATGTGAAACTATTAGTTTTGAAATGTAATGAAGTAAAAGTTGTTTTTGAAATCTTTTTTTTGGTTCATATTCAAGTGCATCTGATATTATTGATACCATTAACATAGTCATATTTAGTCATTGGAAGCTAATACTATATATGACTGCAACATCTGTAGCGCTTAGTTTTGGGCCTCTGGATAGGGGATGTTACAGCTTGGTATCAGAGCATGGTTTATGAAATACTTTAATTAAAAATGATTTTTGAAAACATGATCCTTAGAAATTAGAGTTAAGATCGGGGTATGGGATAACTCTAAGTAACGTACTTGTATTTGCTATATATATATATATATACACACACACACACACATACACAAGTATACGCTATCTCTATAGACTCCTATCTTGGTTAGGCTATTCATCTGTATCTCACGAGGTTTGAATACAAATATGGAAGGAAGAAGAGGCAAAGTAAATCTTGGAGGAGATAGCACCACCGCTTATGGAAATGCCCGACCAAACACTAGGAGAGGACCCGGTCAGGCTCAAGCTGAAACTGTTGGTGCAGGAGTTCCCCAGATGGACATGGGAGCAATGTATCAGTTCTTTGTAAACATGATGCAAGCTGGAATAGCAGCTGGAGTTGTCGGAGGTAATGATGCTGGAGGTGGAGCTCAGAAAGTTCCGATGGTCAATCAGTATGCTAACTTGAGTAGGGATTACATCAGGCTTGGAGGGAAGCCGTTTATCGGTACTAAAGATGCGATTGAGGTGGAAAATTGGCTACTATAATGCGAGAGAATTTTTGCTGACTTAGGATTGAATGATGCTCAGAAGAGGAGATTGGCATCGAGGTAGCTGCAAGGAGCTGCTCTATTATGATGGAATACTGTTACTGCTAGAGTTGATGAGGAAACCATAACTTGGGAGGAGTTTAGGAGAAGGTTTTCAGAAAGATTTATGTCTGTAATAGCGCAGTCAGCATTGGTGAAGAAGTTTGCAGAGTTGGAACAAGGAGATATGTCTGTCTTGGAATATGCAAGGAAGTTTGAGGAATTGGCCCGATACGGGTATGCTTTGGTAGATACCATGATCAGGAGGAATGAAAAGTTTATAAGGGGCTTGAGGCCAGAGTTGATAAGTGCCACTTTACCACATTTGAGAGATCCCAGTGATGTAGTGGTTGAAATGGCATTAAGACAAGAAGAGGCGTTGGCTTGCTTGAGGAAGAAGATGAAGGAGGCCCAGATGGGACAGGGCTAGAAAAGGAAGTTTTTCTAGAAAAAGAATTCTCAGAAGGGAGGAGCACAGAAGAAAGGAAAGGCTGAAGTAGTTTGCTTTAAATGCGATAAGAAGGGACACTATGCTAATGAGTGTCGTACCGGGAATGGAAAAGGAAAAGGAAAAAGAATGTGTTGGAAAGAAGAATGTCGGATGTTTTAATTATGATCAAATCGGCCATTATAAGAACAAATGCAATGAGCCTGCTAGAGATGGAAAGGGACAGATGTATTCACTAGAGCCGGCAATTCCAAGGCCAGTTGTGCAGGAAAAAGGAAGGCCGCTCTAGGAGGCACGCTGCAAATTCACGGTATGTTTGTTAGCGTTCTATTTGATACTGGAGCATCTCATTCTTTTATTTCTCGATGTTTGGTAGATAGGCTTAACCTAGAACCCTCATAGTTACTTCCTTAAGGGTTGCAAATTCGATATGAGGGTATGCAACGCTTGGGATGAGGTGTGACCATTTAGAATTTGATTGGCTAGGCCATACTTTTGATTGCTGTTTGCATGTGTTTGACTTTGTGGGATTTGGATTATCCTTGGGATGGATTGGTTAAGTAAATATGATGCTAGGATATTTTTCCATGATAGAAAAATATTACTTAGTCACCTGAATTGTAGTGATCGGATAGTTTATACCGTAGAGAACCCTAGTTGTGAAGTGAATGCTTTATTGGGTATTATGGAGTTGGAGGATGAGTTGCATCAAGTCTTTATAGTCAGAGAGTTTGCTGATGTATTTGAGCCGGTAGTGGGACTGCCACCGAAACGAACCATAGAGTTTCGAGTTGATTTGGTGCCTGGAGCAGAGCCTGTGAGTAGGCCGCTGAGCAGGATGACACCCATTGAGATAAGAGAGTTGAAGGTGCAGTTGGTGGATTTGGAAGGCAAGAGTTTTATCTGACCAAGTAGTTCACCATTGGGGGGGCTGCCGTAGTGTTTGCTAAGAAGCCAGATGGATTGTTAAGGCTGTGTAACGATTATCGTAAGTTGAATGAGAAGACGATAAAGAACCGATATCCATAGTCGAATTGACGATTTGTTCGATCGGTTAAGTGGAGCAAAGGTATTCTCTCAGCTGGATTTGGCGATGGGATTTCATCAGCTTAGAGTGGCAGAGGATAGTATTCCTTTGATGGCATTTAAGACAAGATATGGATCGTACGAATGGTTAGTTATGCCGTTTGGACTAACTAATGCACCGGCATTCTTTGTGGATCTGATGAATAGAATTTTCTAAGAGCACTTGGATAGATTTGTGTTGGTCTTCATAGATGACATTTTGATATACTCTAAGGTTGAAAAGGAGCATGAAGTTCATCTTAGAGTTGTGCTCGAAACTTTGAGGGAGCATCAGTTGAAGGCTATGTTTTCGAAGTGCCATTTTGGAAGAAGGAAGTGAAGTTCCTTGGTCATGTGGTCTCAGAGAAAGGGTTGTCTGTAGATCCGACTAAGATTGAGGCAGTGAATAATTGGAAGAGACATGAGACGATGATCGAGATTAAGAGCTTTCTTGGATTGGTTGGGTATTATCGAAGGTTTATAAAGGATTTTTCACGGATAGTTGCACCAATGACTAAGCTTACATGAAAGGATGTGAAGTTCGTATGGACTGATAAGTGTTAGGAAGCATTTCCGAACTTGAAACACTTATTGACCCATGCACCGGTGTTAGTGGTTTCAGAGGGGAATCAAGATTTAGTTGTTTATATTGATGCATGTGGAACTGGATTGGGAGCTGTGTTGATGCAAAGATGTAAAGTGATTGCTTTTTCTTCTAGACAGCTCAGACCACATGAAGTTAGGTATCCTACGCATGATTTGGAGTTAGCTGCCGTTATATTTGCTTTGAAGGTATGGAGGCATTATCTTTTGGAAGAGCGATTTGAGCTTTATACTGATCATAAGTCGTTGAAGTACTTGTTCTCTCAGAAGGAGCTGAACATGAGACAACATAGATGATTGGAGTTTATCGCTGCGTATGATTTTGGAATTGAGTACACACCCGAAAAAGGAAACAAGGTGGCAGATGCACTCAGTCGGAAACATCAGAATGCAGTACTGGCTATGATTGCTGAGTGGAAAGATTTAGAAGCATTATCAGCTTGTAGTGTGCAGTTTAGATCCGAGGTAGGTTCAAGTGCAGGAAGTGCTATGTTGTCTTGTTTAGAAGTTCGACCAATAATGATTGAGAAGATAGCTTCTAAACAGGAGGAGGATCCAGTTTTGGCTGAATGGATCAAAAGGTTGATGGAAGGAATGGAGAGCGATGACCTAAAGGATTTTAATCTTGACCAAAATGGGTGGTTGAGGAAGAAAGGAAGGTTGTGTGTTCCAAATGTAGGAGACATGAGGAAGGAAGTTTTGGATGAGTGTCATCGTTCAAAGTTCACTATCCATCCAGGAGGAACAAAGATGTATCAGGATATGAAGAGAAGTTTCTACTGGAAAGGTATGAAATGGGACATTGGTTTGTGTGTTAAGCGGTGCTTGATTTGCCAACAGGCAAAGGCTGAACACCAGAAGCCTAGTGGATTGCTTCAACCATTAGAAGTTGCATTATGGAAATGAGATTCCATCTCTATGGATTTTATTGATGGGTTGCCGAGGTCTATACGAGGAAATGAAAGTATATGGGTCATAGTAGACAGATTGACTAAGAGTGCCCATTTCATTCCGGTAAAGTCAATTAGGACGGCACCTATTTTGGCGAAGTTATTTATGAAGAATGTAGTTAGACTGCACGGGATTCCTAGTAGTATTGTCAGTGATAGATATTCTTTGTTTACTAGTGAGTTCTATAAAAGTCTACAGGAAGCATTAGGAACCAAGCTCAACATGAGTACCGCTTACCATCCACGGACTGATGGGCAAATGGAAAGAGTTGACAAAATCTTGGAGGATTTGTTTAGAGCTTGTGTATTGGATTTCGGGGGATCATGGGAGGACCATCTTCATCTAATCGAGTTATCATATAACAATAGTTATTAGACTAGTATTGGGATGGCACTGTTTGAAGTTTTGTATGGAAGACCATGTAAGTCTCCCGTATGTTAGTTAGAGATCGGGGATAGATTGGTTCTTGGTCCGGATTTGGTGAAGGAAGCTGCGGAGAAGATTGAGTTGATCCGAGTTAGGATGAAGAAAACTCAATCTAGGCAGAAAAGTTTTTCTGATAGAAGAAGGAAAGATTTGGAATTTTCTATCGGAGACTATGTGTTCATTAAGGTTTCACCGATGAAGGGTGTGATTAGATTTGAAAAGTCAGGAAAGTTAGCACCTAGCTTTGTTGGACCTTTCCGTATTGTTGAGAGGATCAAAAAACTCGCTTATAGAGTAGAGTTACCGAGTAGTTTGGCTGGAGTCCATGATGTTTTCAATGTTTCTCATGTTAGGAAATGTATTAGAGACCCAGAGACTACCATAGCACCTGCAGTATTAGAGGATTTAGTAGTAGAACCGGATTTGACCATAGTTAGAAAGCCGATTCAGATTATGGCTAGAGATGAGAAGAAGTTGAGGAACAAGACAGTCAAGTTAGTAAAGGTTCGGTGGAGTGACGATGCTAGAGACTGTACTTGCGAAACGGAAATCAGGATTAGAGACTCTTACCCTGATTTGTTTGATGGTATGTTTTACCTTTGGTTGTTTTGATTGTATACCTTATCGTAATTTCGAGGACGAAATTCTTTAAGGTGGAGAGTCTGTAACACCCCATATTTTTATAACGCTATTTAGAATAATTAATTGGGTAAATTAAATAAAATAATGTGAAGATCAAAAGGTTGAGATTTGATTAACAAAGGGTAGCCGTGTCATGTTAGTGTGTTAATTAAAATGAAATAACCTAAGTTAATGTGTTAGGAAATGAGCAGGGCAATATGGGAAATAAGTAAGGTTTATACCCAAAACCCTTAGGAATGTAACTCATGTTCATTTTCATTTTACCCAAACTAAAATTTAATAAGGTCGGCCACCATTATTATTCTCAAGAAGAAGATTAAAGCTAGGATTCAAAAGAAGGAAGAAAATCAACTAAATCAACATCAAATCTCACATCTATAATCTCAAAGCTAAGGTGAATAATTACAACATCCCAATTTCTTTCAGTTTTCGGTTTTAAAATTAGACCCGAAATGATTTTGCAAGTATATGCCATGTTTTGATGATTAAAGTTATATATATATATATATATATATATATATTGTTGATGGATTATACATGTTCATGTTAGTTTCTATGATATGTTTGACATTAAAACCCTATTTAATGACATCCAAATGCCTTGTAAATTTAAATATAAGTCAGAAAGGATATTTTAGAGATGGGTTTCGATTTTCATAATTTTCTGAATCAATATGGATTTTATATTAATTTTCTAGTGAAGGAAATTGGTTATTGGGTCATAAATTATTTTCGGCTAAATAAATAATTATTCGGGGTTGAAATTTTTATATATTAGGAAACATATTGAAATAGATTTTCTGGGATTTTTCCAGATTTTTCCTAAGTTGTTTGATGAATATATAAAATTATTTAAGGTATGAGACTTAAATGTTGTATATATTTGATTAACGAGAAGGGGCATTTTATAAAAGGAAATTATTATTTAATTCTGAAAATAGTGGCAGCATATTTCTGAAAAGAATTTGCTAACCAATGAAAATTTGACAAACAAAGGCAGGTTAGTTGAAAAGTTATATGTTTAAGTTAAAAACAAAGAAAACATACTTTAAGCATGTTTCAGCCTTTACGGCAACAAACCTTCCGACCCACTACACCAGAAAAGTCATTTCGCCACGGCTTTGGACCGTGGCTAAACGATTTTGCCACGGCTTTGGACCGTGGCAAAATAGGCGGTGGCAAAAAAATTTCCACGGCCCTAAGCCGTGGTTGTTTTCTATTTTGCCACGGCTTTAGGCCGTGGCAATATTTAGATCAGCCACGGCTTAGAGCCGTGGCAATTATATGTTTTCCACGGCTTAGATCCGTGGCTAAATTCATGACAAGGTCGAGAGGTTCTAAGCTTTCGACAAGGTCAAACCAATGCATATGGTATCAAGCTACTTGGTACGTAATGAATTGGACAGAGTCGAAGGGTACTAAGTCGAAAGGTTGATGGCCAAAGAGGTTGGGGTGTGTTTGTTTTATAAACCTAAAGCTTTCACCTGCTTTGCTTTCGAATAAGAGCTTTCGACTTGGTTGTTTTCGACCAGGTCAAAATATTTAAAAGAAAGGTTTTAAACCCTTCGACACGGTCGAAAGGTTACTGATGCTTTATTACTATTTTGTTTTGAAACCTTCCGACATAGTAGAAAGGTTACTACCGCTTTATAAATGTTTTGTTTTGAACCTTTCGACAAAGACAAAAGGTTTACTTTTTTTAAAAACTAGCTGCTTCTCCATGCTTTCGAAAGGAAGCTTTCGACTTAGGTGATTTACCCTTGTTTTATAAATTGAAGTAAAACCCAAATCTTTCGAAAGAGTTGTTTTAAAGGTTATGTTTAAAGCTTTCGAAGCAGAGCTTTCTACTTAATCGAAAGGTTGCTTCCAATGATTTCGAAAGATTTTAGTTGAATGATTTCCAATGGTTTCGAAAGGTTTTAGTTGAATGATTTCGAAAGGTTTATTAAATGGTTTCGAAAGCTTTTAGTTGAATGATTTTGAAAGGTTTATTGAATGGTTTTGAAAGTTTTTAGTTGAATGATTTCGAAAGGTTTAATTCAATGGATTCGAAAGGTTTAAATGGAAGGTTTTCCAAGGTTTTTCTAAGGCAATGTTTTAAAGAGGTTTTTAAAGAAGGATGTCCAAAGTTTTATAGTTTTCGAAAGGTTTGCTTTTCAATGGGTTCGAAAGGTTTGGAGAATGGTTTCGAAAGGTTTGAGGAATGATTTCGTAAGGTTTGATATTGGTTTTGAAAGAGATGATTTCAAAGGTTTAGAAAGAGGTTCTTTCAAATGGTTAAATGTTTTCATCAACTAAGTTTTGAGTAAAGAATATATATATGTACTGCTATTCACACCCCAGTTTCCTCTTCTGGCCACCTATAAAAATTTAATATATGTGATTATTTTTTACCTACTTCTGGCCACCAATTCATTTTTTTTCACTCAGTCATTCACAGCCGTTCTTCTTTTCTTCTCTAAGTACGTATTCTCTCAGATATCAAACCCTAAACCCTAAGAAAAAAGATAAAAAAATTTGCTGAATAGAGGATGGAAGTCTGCTTCTTCGTTGCGTGCATCATCATGTTCGAACAATAAGTCTAACAATTCAACTTAACGAAGATTCATTTGATTCAAAGTATGATATTTTTTATGTTAATACAATCGAACAAACTTGCATGAAAACTGAACTAACAGCAACAATAAAAAGGTAACAATAAGGTGAATAAATAGACTAGAAACCAACAATAAAAAGTATATTAAAAGGAAAATAAAATCAACAAAAATAAGCTTTCTGTGATAGGAGGTCGGCTGTATAGAGCCGAGTATTTCGCTAACCAACGGCAGTTGATAGCCGTACGGTGGTACAAGTAGCCGACCAGACATTGATTTCCATTTTCAACTGTTTTTAGCAACTACAAGGTGGACAACCACCGATCACCTATTTTTTTGTACGGTTAGACATCGCCGTGATTTATAACTCTGTACACAGGAACTTTTTTAGTCTGTTATATATGGCCGAAAGTTGCTTAAGGGGAATGGTCGGTCGTCACCGAATGGACATAAAAATGAACATGATTAACAATTCGATGCCAGTAACAATCTCTAAACCTATAGCGACCAAATTAGCGATCGAATCAAACAGAAAAACAAAGTACAGCTTGCATCGATTTCAGAAAAACGGAAAAAAATAGGGTTAAAGACTTACTCGGCTGGGACGACTTCTGACTTCCTGTCATGGTTTACTTTCGCAACTCCGTTCAATCGCTCATAAAAGAAGCAAAATTAGATACGCTTGAGGACGAGAGAGAATGGACAATGTCACGAACGAGAAGGATAAGAGAATGGAGGAATTCAAATGAATTTTGGGGTGCCGCTTTAGGTTTGAAAATAATGAGTGGTGTAAGGAAGTGGAGAAGGCTAGAATGTGGGGTGGCCTTTAGTTGAGGTGGCCATAAGTGGAAATAGGGGTATGAATAGCAATTCACTATATATATGACATGGTGATATGATTTTGAGTAAAGTATAAAGATTATATACTTTTCCTTATTTAAGTTTGATTTGAAGGTTTTAAATCATTTTGAAAATGTTTTCAAGGAAAATTATGGGAGGGGATCCTTAAGTGAAAATGACTCAAATATTAGAAAACCAGATGGGACTAGTATGGGGTCGCGCCCTATACATTAGCTAATAGCCCAAGCTAATTGTTTGTCCAAAGTTCCAGTGTGTAGGGCTTTGTCAGAGGTAGACTAAAATTATGATTACGCACCGAAAGAAATATATATGTTTGTATACAGATAGGTTATTGGTGAGCCTGAAAAACCATTAGGATGGGGAAGACCTGGGAGATGATTAAGTTAGAGACAGACCGTCTAGAAGTGAAGTTGTTAACAAATAGTTAAGGACAGACCGTCCAGACGGGAAATGTGTAACAGATAGTTAAGAATAGATAATCCAAAAGAAGAATATCTAACAGGTGTTAGGTTGATTTTGATTGTATTGTCTGGTAGGCCCGAGTCAGCCAAGGGTTAAAAGTTATCCAAACAAAACTTGTGTATTTGAACAGATAGTTCATTATTACCTGATATTTATGTATGTTTACATAATGATTGCTTTACTGTATTTAACCATTGTGGATGTAGGAGCACTGTATATGGTTTTATGAAAGGTTTTGCAAAGGTATGTTTTAAAAGGATGTTAGTGAGGGGAAACCCGTTCGGCTAAGCGGCGTGGTCTCACTTAACATAATTTTTCCGGGATGTATAATATTATTCACACTAGGCTTTATGTCTGACTCGAAGTTTATGTTTTCCCCTTAAACTCTCGGGTGCTCAAAATTAATTTGAGTAGGCTGAGGGATTAAGGTCTTTTTTAGGTTTTAGTAGGATGACGAATAAGCTACCGGAGGCATGCGGGAGGCAAACAGATAGTTATTTAGGAGTTGCAGTTCTTGTTATGTTTTGATGGATTTTCCGCTGTGTTGTTTTGTATTAGGTCTATTATGACCATATGACTCTGATCAACCAAGGGGGTATCTTCATATACAGCTCTTGGCGTATTTTGTAATAATTATATTTGATCTGTGCCTGGGAACGATTTGGGATTATGTGTTGTGAATGTGAAACAATTAGTTTTGAAATATAATGAAGTAAAAGTTGTTTTTGAAATCTGTGTTTTGTTACATTAACATAGCTGTATTTAGTCGCCGGAAGCTAATACTATAGATGACTGCAGCATCTGTAGTGCTTAATTTTGGGCTTCTAGATAGGGGATGTTACAGGTTTGCAACATGCAGTTTTTCAGTGGGAGGAGTACTTCCATTGCCTTCTATTATGATTCCTACAGCTCTACCAATAACCTCCTTCTGCTTTTGCTTACAGTTCCTTCTATTTAGGTCCGATAAAGAGGAATTCTCTTATTCCATAGCAGCTGCAGTTTCTTGTCTATCTCTCGGGGCTCCTAGTGGCTGCAGCACTAGCAAAGCATCAATCTTATCCATGAGAGCCTTTTGGCTATCAGCCATTTTCTGGTTAAGTTCATTAACCATCGAGTTAAGCTCCCCTTTGGTTACAACTTCCTATTGAATGGAGGATCCTTGTGCTAGATTTCCAGTATTAACCTCCGTTCGGTGATTGTTAGTGTTGTTAATTCCAGTTTGTTGGGGGTTTGCTTCATCACCACCAACTATTTAACCTAGATCTTCCAGAAGTAGTTCTCTATTTTCTAGGTGCCATTGACCTCCAATAGCAAGCTTACAAATCATTAAAGCAAATTCCCTGGATCTAACTGCTTGATCCCTTCTAATCCAAAATAGCAAGTTAGATTTGAGCATGGATTTATATTTTTTAGTGAAAGCACCAAAATGTTAACGTCAAAAATGAATCAACACCCAAGAATAAGTTGTAGGAAACCTGTGGGACCTACATCTAGTAGATAACAACAACAGTAAAGGAAAATAAACAACAATAAGAAAGAGAGACATACGATTTTTAGCGGTGCGGCAATCTTTAGCCTACGTACGTCCACCTTATAGCTTGTTGCTTATAGATTTGATAGGGTTTTCTTGAGATTACAAAGGGTTTGAGAGAGAATGAGTCACAAGTACAGGGGTTAGACCATTTCTAAGTCCTATAATTGCCTAAAATAGCTGCCTTGGTGGCTATTGTTTAGAGGAAGGAAACGAAGAAGAGACAGAGCTTTCGCATAGTGATGGAAGAAACCAGATCCTGTTTTGGTTGCTTTATGGTTTGTATTTATAGTGGTAGAGGAGATATCATGTCAGAAGCCTGCTATTAACCGGGTCCAGGAGTCGGCCTACACTTGCACAGAAAAACATAAGAGCATACGAGTTAAACCCTTAACTCGGTTTCGAGCTAAGGAGTTTGCTGCAAACTCTTTCCTGACTTTGGCTCTGTGCAGTTAATGCCCCACTATATCCCCGCTATAACTCCGATATATCTTATAGCGGATTCCTACCGCTACGATTTTTCCATATATCCCCAGCATATAGCCTTTCCGCTTTAATCCCCGCTATTTCCGCTATATCCCGTTATTTCCGCTATATTCCGCTATTTCCGCTATATCTTCTATAAAAAATTGGATTGAAAAATGATATTTATACGCTATAAAAATTATGAAATTAATTAATTTCATTGAATTTTTGATATATGTGTAGAAATGATAATACTCTAATATTCTACTAAATTAAATTAAGTTATATAACAGTTTTACGTTCATTTACAATACATTTGCACATATTTTTATTTAAAATTATTTTTGTATTAATTATAATTCAATTGAATGTTAATTTTTCACATAATTACTATTTATATATTTGTAAAAATAACAAGTATGGGATTTATATGCTATTTTAGAGTAATCCGATATATCCCGCTATATCTTTGCTACATCCCCGCTATGACTTTTTGCACCTCTACCGCATTGAATCAACCGAGCGCTTTAACTGCACAGCTTTGGCTATATCCTTATATGCCTCATTTGATGCATTCCAACCTCTTTTCCATTGCTTATGACTCAATAGCGATTTCTTTGACTGCACTTGAGTTATCCTAGCTTGTCTGATATCTTCTCATGATTAGTATGCTAAAAACACTTGATATTGACACAAGGGAAGTGTGCAGGTGTAGTGTGAAACTTTGATGGGGAATGGGGAGGAATCCTTAACTCGGTGTGCCGAGTTTAGGTGTTGATTCCAAACAATGTGAAATCTCTCTAAGTCTCTTCTTTGCTTTTTCTAAATATACTTGCTAAGTTTCAAGTCCTTCCATCTTCGTTTCGACATTCAAACTTCCGTTGATTGCTACTTGGTTAAAAGCCCAGTTAATAGATTTATCTTATAAAGTGGCCAATGTGGAACTAATCTCAGCACGCACCTGGACACGTGGTGTATCTTAAGCCAAACACGTGGACATTTATACTTGGTGATGTGGGACAAGTGTGGTGGTTAAGTGTACATAAATTAAACTTGCTCTGATACCGTGTTAGAGAACCACATATTATCACAAACCAATTAACAATTGGCAATATGAAGTGTTGGGTGTCCCGCATTGTATGTGGATAATATGCCAGATTGAAAAAAATAGTTCCACATCATCGAAAATAATAGAGGTGGTATATATGAATTTGGTCATATGTAACAACAAATGATTCCTTTTGTTAAAAAAAACTCTATGTGCCCACACGAAGAGATGTGGGGACGGATCTCGAACACCAACTTGATATCAGAGCCGATGATAACGCTTGAGATAAAGTGCAAGAGATCGATTTGCTGCAGGCATCAAAGATTCGTATTTTATATCAAAATATTTATACATGTATATTTATTTTAGTATTTCATACATTCGTGCATAAAAAATTGGCATAACTTATATTATTGTCTTTCTTTTTTTCATCTCCCTTTTCATTTCCTTTGATTTTCTACCTTTGTTGATTGTTTTCTGCTTTTGTATTGGAATTATTGCGAATTTATTGTAGACAGAACGGAAATTACAGAGAAATGAAATCACATGCGAGAATGATACAACATTTTATGATTCAAGCATAAATTAATAATCTGGATTCAATAACTAAAAGTTGACACTGTATAGTTTGATTGGGAGATATTTATTGTGGTTTTTGAACATTTACGAGTGTTTATCAAACTTACCAAAAAGAAAATTAGTCAAGTATTTATGATTTTTATCATTGTTGGTTCATCTTTATTTTTCACTGTGTAAATGATCTAGGAGTGGAATTTTTTTGTATTCGGTGAATCAACAAATGGTAAATGTTACCAAATACCGAATATTAATAGAACACTAATGCAATATTTTGTAGAAGAAAATTGTTACCATATGCTCTAAGCACACACGTTAAGATTGGTTAAATTACCTAAATGACCTTTTGAATTTCACTTATTTTTTATTTTTTCTATTGTAAGAATAAAATATGTATCTGAAATAAAGAAGTTTGTCATTTACCATATAAATATAATCTTAACATGTACGGTTAGGACACACATTAACCATTCCCTTTGTAGATGTATACATGAAATGAGCATCCCTAGGAAGGATCTTCTTGGGACCATTACTTTCCTCCATAAGTCTCCATCCCAACCACCTTTTGCTCCTAATTCAAGACAACAATTTTCTTCTCTTATATCAAGCATAATTAATATTATTGTTATATATAAGTATCATAACCGATGCTATATGCCACAAACATATCATCAATTCAATCCAATTTGCCTAGGGAGGTTTCTGATTAAACATATTGTGTTTTTCCATGAAACGAAAAGGGTAGAACCCCAAAAAGGTTGCAATTAATTCTCCACCTACACCGCTGCCTAGTAATTACTGTAAGCAAGCATATTTATTACCCATCTATCTTACCTAATATTAATTTGCTGACCATTTTTTATAACTACATTGTATTGAAATGTGCGTTTTCTCAAACTTCAAGGTTTTCTACTCTCATAAATCTGACTTTGAAGCTCTCTTTTCTTTCTCCCTAGTTAGCTTTTTTATACACACACGTACACACATAGATACCTACACACTAAATGTATGTTGTTATGTAACCCCACATCGATTCATTCATAAATATATACTGTACCCTAATCATGACATAATTAGCTTAAAGCATTCAAAGTTAGAAAAATGTACATCGTTTTCCTATGTATGTAAGCATATACACATGTACATACATAGCTATGCAGGCCTATATATAACGCAGGGACAAAGAAAGAGAGGAGAAGAGAAGAACAACTCATCTCTTTTAACGTGTGAACCTGAGAGTAAATAATGGGACTATATAAGAGATTGGTTGAGAGCTAAAAAGGAAGAAGAAAACAGTGAGGAAATTACTTACAAAATGGGTTTGCTTGGAGTAATATTAGAATACATTATAAGTATATTGGTAACATGTGGTTTTCTATTAAAATGGAATGGAATGAGATATAGCAAGAAAGGGTTGCCACCAGGAACAATGGGCTGGCCATTGTTTGGAGAAACTACTGATTTTCTAAAGCAAGGACCTTCCTTCATGAAGAAACAGAGAGCTAGGTGAGCAGGGCAACTATATATTTTTTTTCTAACTAAAACAGAAAAGAAAAGAAGAGAGAAAAAAGAAAAAAAGAAAAAAAGAAAGAAAAAAGAAAGAAAAAGAAACACTATTTTACTGATTTGATAAGGAGCAAGCAAGCTACAAGTGATTTGAAGTGACCCCTAGTTAGAATTTATTCTGACATCTTCTTCTAGCAGTACAACATACAAAGTTTATGTTCCAATAATTAAAAGACGCTTTCATGATCTTCTTTTAATTTTCATATAAAAAGAATGAGACTGAGTAAAAATTTTCACTTTTTGCTCTGATTGCAGCCTCTGCACATACTTCAACTATGACTGATCTGGCATTGCCTCTTACATATACGCATTACATTTGTCAATATTAGCAGCATTCCCCTTTTATTAATCAACTGGTTTACAATGTAAATCACCCATAATACAAATATATTAGTGTAACATAGCATAATCAGATTTTATTCAATACTCCTCCACTTTCATTCAAAAGCATGCCAGTTTGTTCACCTACAAGTTTGTTATTCTGATCAATATTGTTAACAATATTACCTATTTTTTAAGAGGGAATTAGGCACAAGGACAAACTTTGAAAAAAATTTAAGCTGAAGGACACAAAGTTTCATTTTTGGACTGAAGGACAAACTTTGAAAGAAAATTAGGCTGAAGGAAAATGCTAAATATAGTTAGCATTTTGTACAGTGCAAACATTGTACAAAATGCTAATTATAACTAGCATTATATCCAGTTTTACATTGTACAAAATGCTAGTTATATTAGCATTGTCCTTCAGCCTAATTATCTTTCAAAGTTTGTCCTTCAGCCTAAAAATAAAACTTGTTGTCCTTCAGCCAAAAATTTTATGAAAATTTGTCCTTGTGCCTATAAATTGCTGCTGAACTTGAGCAAACAATAAAGCTGTTGACGTTTAGCTTTATCTACTCTTCTTTTCTATTTATTGTTCCCTGTTTTTGTTAAATAATTTTAACAAATATATCTCTAAGTCATAAAACTAACAAAAAGACAATGGATGCAGATATGGTGCAGTATTCAAGTCACATGTTCTTGGGTGTCCTACAATAGTGTGCATGGATCCAGAAGTGAACAGATATATCTTAATGAATGAAGGGAAAGGACTGGTTCCTGGCTATCCACAATCCATGCTTGATCTTTTAGGAAAATGGAACATAGCAGCACTCAATGGATCACTTCATAAATCCGTGAGGAGTTGCATGCTTTCTCTTGTTAGCCCAGTCATGTTGGCAAATCAACTGTTGCCTAAAATTGATTGCTTCATGAGATCTCACTTAAACAATTGGACTGTTTACAAAGTTATTGATATACAAGAAAAAACTAAAGAGGTTATCTGCTTGGTTTACTTTTAGGACTTTTTAGAAACAAATTATAAAACTATTTTCAAAGTTTTAAAATCGATTTACAAAAATATATCACTTCTGCCCATTTGAAATAAATGACATTCTGGACTAGAGCCATTTGAAATAGTTATTAATTTTCTGCATAGAACAATATTGGTTTGTTTTTGTAAATAGTATTAAATATGTAATTGGTTTTGAAGTATGGTCAAACTGAGTGCATGAAGCTTACTTATATATAATCTTTATTTTCTTCAGATGGCTCTATTATCTAGCCTCAAACAAGTAGCTAGCATTGAAAATGGCCAATTTGCTGAAGCTCTTAAAGAAGAGATACATCAGCTTGTTCTTGGCACACTTTCATTGCCAATTAATCTTCCAGGCACAAGTTATAGACGTGCCTTTCAGGTAACTAATAATATATTTGTGATGGTTTACGATACAGAAAACACAGTTATTCATTAAAGGAATTTTGTACATACATAAATACCTTGTTTCAGGCAAGAAAGAAAATTATAAGCATGCTAACAGAGCTGATTAACGAGAGAAGTTCTTCTACAAGTTTAAGCAATGATGACATGCTTGATTACTTGCTTAAAAAAGATGAAGAAGCAAAGATAAAATTGAACAATGAGAAAATCATTGACTTGATAATAGCACTAGTATACTCAGGATATGAAACAGTTTCTACTACTTCAATGATGGCTGTTAAGTATCTCCATGACCATCCAAAAGCTATGGAAAAACTCAGAGTAAAAACTGATAAATATATATTTCTTGTTTTAGTTCAATAATCAGCATGCATAGTACTAATTTAATTATTTTGCCGCGTACAAGAACGAACATTTGGACATCAGAAAAGGAAAGTTGCTTGATGATGGACTTAGCTGGAGTGACTACAAGTCTATGAAATTCACTCGAGCAGTAAGCACCTAATACATTTATTGTATACCCATTTGACATTTAATTATTTCCAATCTCTTTAAAATGAGCTTATTTTGATGTAATATAGCTTCTAAGTCCAAACAAACTTATTTTGATGTAATACAGTTATGAATGTATATCAAACAGAAACTACACAATTTTACGTAATCATGTGAAAGGATACTGAATATTTGGCATTTTGCTTGTATACTATCTGAAACAACAAATATATCAAAATCACTTATGAAATTTTATCATAATTTACAACCAAAAAATAATAGTATCTTCAATTCTGACTTCTAAACTACTTTTGTAGGTAATATTTGAGACTTTGAGACTGGCCACTGTTGTAAATGGAGTACTAAGGAAAACAACCCAAGATATTGAACTAAAAGGTATGTACTACCGAACAATTCGTGAAGCTTCTGCGTTCTTAGTAGGATATAAATATGTACATGCACAAAAAGTAGAATTTAAAATGATGCCATATTACAGGGTATCTCATTCCAAAAGGATGGAAAATATACGTGTACACGAGGGAGATTAACTATGATCCCATTTTATATCCTGAGCCTTTAACATTCAACCCATGGAGATGGATCGTAAGTTTACGAGATTTATGCGTTGAGAATAGAATAGGAGGATCACTCATTATTTCCTTATATGGTACCCTTCGTAGATAATGAAAGAAATTATTATCTGATCAGTTTCCAATTGATTAGAATAAAAGCTTGGAGACGAACCAATACTTTTTGTTATTTGGTGGAGGTAGCAGACTATGTCCAGGAAAGGAACTGGGCCTGGTTGAGATTTCAACCTTTCTTCACTATTTTGTAACAAGATACAGGTATTTTTTGGATTTCACTTTGTTAATGCTTGATGCTTTAAACAAATACAGTACTATATGTATATATATTCAATGATTTATTTACTGCTTTATCTATATTGCAGCTGGGAAGAAGTAGGAGATGGCGTGATACTCAAATTTCCAAGAGTTGAAGCACCTAATGGATTGCATATTTGCATCTCTGATCTCTAGTTTAGAACAAATATGATACTTCTAGTCCATGAGAAGAGGTTTTTGTAAGTAAATAAGGGTTATTAGGCTAACATGGAGGCGCAGGATCAAAATTAAGAGTTTGTATTTCATTTTAAAGTATTTGAGTCTAACTTATACTAGATGTTGTAGATTATAAATCGTGGTTTTAGCTGTGTGTGTATTGAAATGGTTCATATATTGTGAAAATCTGATTCAAACATTTATCAGTCTCTTTTGTCCAACCACCACTCATACACGTGCACGTACCCATACATTTTTATTTGTCTCAAATATTTTGTTTTTATTTGTGTTTCAATAGTGGTCTCCTTTTATCAATTTGTAACAAAATATGAATTTGTATCAAATTACAATTCTTTTCACATATAAACATTTGAAAGGATGTTTTGGCTTATAATGATTATACTGATCCATTATCACTATTTAAACTAGTAAAACCGTACAATGATGGAATCGACCGTTCATGTGTAATTAGAAGAAAAATAACGTTTAAATAGAAAAATAATTATACTGATCAATAGCCTCATTTATTTAGCACTATTTGTAGCCTCCTGGTATCATCATCGGGTTTATATTTATCAATTTGGTATATGCCACAGGAGATAGAAATAACAAATGTTTAAATAGAAATTTGTGGCTGATATCAAGAAGCTACGAAATAGTGCTAAATAAAGGGGGCTATTGATTCTAGCTCACACACCCCATGCACACACGTATATTTGCAAAATAAAAGAAAATGAGAGAGAGAGAAACATATTATATGGAGGAAGCAGAAGAAAACATAGAAGAGAACAGTAAAATAATATTATTTTGATTTCACGGCATTTAGATTTGCAAGCTTACATTTACACAAATCTCAATAACGAACAGTTGATTATTATATTAGATTGCACCATGATACTGGTTATTATACTATAATTGAGTATCACTTTTATTATCAAGATAAGAAAAATGCATCCAAACAAAAATTAGCATGCACTATAGTCAAAATGGCTTGCACTGAGATAAGTTGAATTGCATCCATGGATACTTGTATCAAGAGTATAGTATTATTGTAGGATACACATTAGAATGCAATTGTAATTAATAACAACAAATACATTTAAAATTAGTTATTATGATAAAGATTGTACGATTTAAATATGTGCTATGTTGTACGTCATGTTAAAGGGGATGGAAAGAACTTCGTAACGCAAGAAACATTAGCTCGTTCAGGGCTACAACCATATGTTATCGCATTTTGAAGTTCGGAGGAAAAATGACTTGAAAAGCTGATTAGAGGAAGCCATCCCAAAAGGTCTAATGGTTAATTAACTGCTAGCTCTAAGGCCAACTGCAACTTCCTTCGCTCTATATGCTTGCTTCTGTAATTTGTTTTGAGTTGGGCTTATTCCTATCAATGGTGCCGACTCTAGAGCTTCCAATCCTATGGTTGAAAATTACCAAAGCTGTTATATACTTAAATAGTCTCCACCTATCTTTAAGAGCAAGTGTTCCCGACATCTATCCTTTTCTATACAAACTTTAATTCCTAGAATCAAATAAAATTGGGGTTTTAAGTGAAATCAAGTCTTCGGTAAAATTGATCATTCGGTTTGTAATTATAGACTAATCTCTCCAGTATATTATCAAAAAATTTGTAATCTCTTTTGATTGTACTTTGTTTGAAAGCAAAGAACAAAAGGGGTAGTTGGTCTCCACGGATGTATGCAGTTTGAATGAATCATGCTAAATGTGTTGCTCTGCTTTTCCATTTGTTCTTCTTGTTTGTGATTTATTGTTCGCTGAATTAGTTGTTGGTAATCAATTGATTGGTTATATCATACAGTTTTCTGTATTAGTGTGGGAAATTAAATAATTTCGCATGAGAGTTTGATATTAGAGTACGTTGTCTTATTTATAAAAAAAATTCAATGACCGATTCTTCTAGAAGTAGTATGAGAACTTATAGGATAGAATTTAATGAAAATGAATATTAGGGACACGGAAGTTGAAGATCCGAAGCAGTGTTGATGAAGGAAAAGACTTTAAGGATAGTCCGAGCCCTAAAATAATTGTTGCAAAGACAAAAGATGAACACGGTTTTCATTTTTTGTAAATTAGTCGCTTTTTCTCAAAATTGTTATTCACAATCCGCATTATCAAGAACCCTCCAACCAGCTTCAGGCACGTCATCCAAAAATCACATTGCGGGCTCCAATTTTTTTTTCCAAAAATTACCCACCTCCCTCCAAAATTATTTCACTTCCCTCCGAATCGTCCATTAAGTTCTCCTGTTGTGGGCATTTTCGCCCACTGCATATTGGATATGAAAAATCAAAGGAAAATTTATCAAAGTTTTGGAATAGACTCGGAGCTACTTACAAATGTTCGCGAGGTCAAGATGTGAGCACTGGTCTGAATCGCGTCTCAATCCGAATAACGGTTTAAAAGATATGATCATTCTAAGATTTGCCTAACACAATCCGACGATAAACCCTCGAAGACCGCCTTCTGCCAAGACCCGGCACTGCCTACACGAGTAAAGGAACTGGCCTACAAAATCAGGTCCGCACAGGCCCAGTAAAGCCGAGCCCAACAGGGACGGACTCGCCAAATCCAACCCAACAGAGCCGGACCAGCACGTGCCCAGCCCCGTAGGGCCTGACAGTCCAGGCCGGACCCGCATGTGTCTGGCCCGACTGATTCTGGCCCAGTAGGGCCGAACCCAGCTGAGTCCGGCCCAACAAGGTCGGACAGCCTGGTCCGGTACTACCGAACCAGCTAACTGGTACGGCCCTACCGGACCAGAGACCACCTGGTCCGACCGTGCCAGACCAACCTGGTCCAGCTCCAGGCCGGACCCACCTGGCCTGGACCCACCTAGTCCAGGGCCACACCCACATAGTCCAGCCCTTTTGGGGCTGGACTCACTAGGCATATCCGGTCCAGCCCTTCTGGGGCTGGATCCACTCTTTTTTGTACTTTTAGGATGAACCTACTTGTTTCGGCATTCAAGACACCAAGGTCTGGATGAGCGACTGAAGGGAGCTATCAGGATAGTATTCAACTGGTGTCCAAGAGCAGTGGAACAATAAAAGGTTGAACCAAAGCCTAGAGAAAGAGAGGTTGAACCAAAGCCTAGAGAAAGAGAGGTTGAACCAAGCCTAGAGAAAGAGAGGTTGAACCAAAGCCTAGAAGCTATGTACTCATCTACCTCTCCCCACAACTTCACTCTATAAATAATAGGCGTATGGCATCATAAAGTGGATGGTTGGAAAAGAGTGAAGCTTCCCTCAACAATGGCAGACAACTTTGAGAGGGAAAACTCGTAGTTCCAATAGCATGTTTACTTATATTCAACGCTTGTACTTGTAATCGAAAATGAAAGAGATAATAAAAGAGGAACAGTGGACGTAGGCACATTCAGGACGAACCACTATTAATTTTGTATCTTTTTACATTCTAGTCCTTTATTTGTTCTTTATTGCAAATTATTAATTTTCTACCACATATACTCGCAACTAAAATTCATTCAACGGTAGTTGTATACTGCAAACAGTATTCACAACTCTACAACAACGATTTGAGTGTTTGCCCATTTTTTGTGTAAACATTTTGGTGCTTTCACTGAGAGCCGAACTTTCCTTTTTTAAAAAGGAAATTATCTCTTTCTTACTTTTCCTTTTATTTTGAAACCTACTATTTCTAATCTTCTCACTAGAGATTATCGTTTTTGTTCTTAAGAAACTCTCTCCCCTTTTCTAAGATTTGAAATCTTATCTCTTCAATCCCTCTTTGCTTCATTATTTGCTGCTCATCTAACCCTAGCTTTCCTCACTACTGTCTATTTGTTGATGGCTCCACTCTCAAACCCCTCCCTACACTTCCAGGTCCGATTCTTTCCCTTATCTTTCAGCCTTTGCTTCTCTACGCTGATGAATCGACCATGGCCGGAACCTCTAAATCTCCTGCGCCCTCTCGTGAGTCAACGTGGTCTGCTGCCTTAGTGACTGTTTTCAACGTTTGGCAAACTTGCAGCCTTGGTTGTCGTCTCGAGACTCGAGTGAGCTATCTCAGTTTTGGTCGTGTGTATATTGCGTCTGGTTTTGAATCTAGGTTGTATGATGAGATATTTTTTGGATCTGTTCTTGGGTTGTGAGTGGTTTTTGGCTTCTCTTTGCGGGTGCTTCTCTACAGCTCTACTCCTCCTCCACTGCCTCGCTCGGCGGCGATAGCCTTGCTACGGCTGAGTTTGTGTGTTCAGTGGTTGTAGTGGTACTGTTGTACATGAATTCTGCTAGTATGTTATGCTCGTTGTCAATTTCTTTGGCAACTATCTGCTCAGGAAGATGCTATTTGTGTAAATTCAGGTTGTAAGTTTCTCGTTGGCAAACTTGGTGTTGCCCTGGTTTGCTTCGTGGCTGCTGTTGGCTAATGCCTCTTGTGATTGTGTCTGTGTCAAATTGAACTATGTCAATTGCTAGGTGTTTGCTGGCTTGTAATAAGTTTTGTTACTCTCTTATGTAATTGTTTGCTGAGGATATGTTTTGGTCATTCTATTTTGGCTTGCTTATTGGTAAACTGTAGTAATGTTGCTCCCTGCGCGGTGCAATTGCTATTAGCTGTCTAGACATGTTGTCAAGCTCCTATTCTCTAAGCTAGTTAGTTTTAGTGGACGGACCACTTTAAAAACCATGTATAGTAGCATAGACATCCTGCCTATCTCCTATTCCTTTATTATTTTATTACGTTTGTTGTAATAAAAAGTGGACGGTCCACTTTAAAAACCGGCTGGCCTTGCCAAAAAAAAGTATTGAAATGAAAATTTATGTATTGAATGTGTTTATAATCAATAGCTGGAATTGAATAATAAATGTTGAATTACTGTAAAATGGAAGTGGTTGTTTTATTATTTGAATTTGTTTTAAAAGTTAAATTTAAAAGTAAAATAACTTATATTTCAAATATGGTGATTTATTGGATAATTAAATTGTTTAAATTTAATATTAGTAATTGTTAAATAATTGAACCTTGAATTTAATATGAATGAACATGATTTTAAAAGTTGATTTAAATTTTATTTAAACAAGAATGAAGATTGTTAACTTTTAAAATTGAATTTAAAATGAATAAATTGATTTTGGAAAATAACTTGTTTTAATTAACATGTAAAAATAGTCTTTTTGGACACTATCTCGAATTTCGACGAAACTAGTTTCATTGGATCCATAATAGTGAATTAATATCGGATTTCAAGTTTCGTAGCAATCATACTTACCATTTGGCCATGCGAGCTTGAAACGCGTAGGATTTGTTTTTAGAACTTTAATTAAAATAAATTAATTTTGAAAAGCTATCTTCTGAATATGATGGAATTGTCTCCCGATACATATTCCATTGTGTTCGGAATAGAGATATAACATATAGAACACTACGCGATACGCTTCGTTTGGAGTTCGGAAAATTTATGTGTGAATATTGTCGGAAATTTATATAATAGGTCGTTATAATCTCATTTTTCGCAAACACAACCCTATCTTTCAGCGTCGCTTCTTTTATATGTTAATGACCGAAATCACTCGGCCTTTCTCTCTCATTTTCTCTAAATCCGCTCATCGAAATCAACTGACTCCAAAAGCAAAGTCGAAGATCCCGTCGAGCTCGACGTTATGAACGGTTGGATCGAGGTGTATTGTTACGAAATCGCTAGAATCGAGGCACGAAGTCGATCGGGTTTATGGGTTTTAGGGACGAATGGCGGCGGCGGAAGGGCCAAGGCTTGGGGCGGTGGTTGAGCAGCACGTGGCTCGCGCGGTGGTGAGGTTGGATCGGCGTTCGGCGGCCTGAGGTGGCATGTGCGCATAGAGGATGGGTCGACGTTGTTGGGTTTCTCTGGCCTGGAACACGCATGTAGGGGTGAATGAGATAGGTTAGGTTAGTTGTTAATTGTTTAATTAATTTAGTTAATTAAAATAGGTATACTAATTATCATATAACTTTTTCATAAGAGGTCTGATTCGAGCGAAACAAGTCGCGTTGGAATCGTATTGACGTCGTCTACGACATGGAATCGAATTGGAATTTATTTGAAACTGAAAAAAATTTAGTTTCAAATAAAGGTGAGTGTTTTAAAACGCTCACGAATTACTAAAATATTTTTATGTTAGTTAAATTGAAATCGTGAAGTTATTTATTTTATTGACTGTTGTTTGGTAATTTAATAAACATTTAAATTGACATATGAATTGAACTGATATGAATTTAAATTGACAGTTTAATTTGAAATTGAAATTGAATTGCTAGTTAACATACGATATTGATAACTAATTAATGGTTGTGATATTGGCTATTTTGAATGTCGATTGTGATGGATTGCTACTTGTTGATGTTTTGAATGATTGGATATTTATTTATATATATCATGTTGTCACCCTGTAAATTATGTGACAGTATATAAAACTGTTATTTGAATTATTTCAAATAAATTAAGGAATAGGTTGAAATGATATATACCTAGGACATTTATTTTGGATTGAAATGATATATATCCATCCCTGAAGTTAAACTGAAATAACTAATCACTTGGTCATAGGATAGAAAAATATATACGGACACCAGATTGGTTAAATTAAATAGTTTTAAATTCTTGAATTTGAATTTATTTAAATGAGTTGGTTTTAAAGAAATAAAAACCGAATTTATGAAGATTAAATTAATTTCAAATTTGAGCTTTGAAATGTTGAAATCGAAATTGGTTAAAGAAATTGCTTAAAGAATTAAATTTGAAATGTTAAGTTATAATCAACATATGACTTGAATTAAGGAAATTGAAATTGTTTTAAAGGTTTGAACTTTTACTTGAACTTCGAATTTATTTAAGTAATAGTGATATCAATGGATATTTCAAACTTAGGCTCGGAATTGAATTATTTTAAAGATTTGAATCTTAAATTGAACATTGAAGTTTAATTTGATTTAAGTGATTTAAATCGATATTCTGAAATGGAACTAGAACTTTATGTAAAATGAAATGGTTTAAGATTGAGAATTGAATTGAATTGAAACTTAAACTATTTGAATCGAATAAATGAAAATCGAAATAGAAATTAGTTCGAATTGAAATCGAAATTGAAATTAAGTTGAATTGAAATTGAAACCGATTCTAATCGAAATTGAAATTGAGTCGATTTGAATTAATTTAAGATTAAAGATGATTTGAATTGGATTAATTGAAACTGAATCAGTTTGGTTGAAACTTCGACCCGAATTCAGATTTATTGGAAATGGGAAGAAATAGTTTTGAATTTGAAATTGTTTTCACTATAAACTATTTTCCTATAACCTATTTTAAAATTCATCTTTTTAAATTTCCAAATTATTTAAAATTTCAAATCATTTAATATATATAATCTATTTTAATATCTAAACTATTTAAACTATTTAAACTTTTAAACTATTTAAAACTATTCAAATTATTTTCTAAAAATTCAAACTGGTCAATGTGGGAATTGTTTATATTTAAATCGTTGATTTAAATACGAATGTGGTTAAAATGAAGTTATAACCTAAGTTGAAATTCGAAATGGAGTCTTGAATGAAATGATATTTTCAACTGAAAATGGCATTTGCAGTAAATATGTGGATTTTGAAACGAATGATATTTTGAAGTGAACATGATATTTTGATCAAATATGAATCGTTTTCGAGATATAAAAGAACCAACCGGTGTTTAAAACGACGTTTGGTTGTTAAAAAGACCAGGGCCTCTTATTAGCATACTCTCTATCAATATTGGAATCACTTTAACAACTGTATACGCAGAGGAGACTCTAGAATGAAGTGGTTGGATTTGGTGTACGTTGCTGGATTTGAAGAAAGAGAACGATGATGGATAGACCCTGGCACTTGTGCTAATTTGAAGACTAAAACAGGACGACTTGACAGGGCCAAGTGGGCTAACAACCTCTAGCGGACATCCATTCTTCGATTTTCTTTTGGGGCTTGGTCCATACTATTAATTTTGATGTTGGTTTCGATTGGTGCACCTTGATTTGAGATGACCTCCCTTTGACTCGATATGGGATGGATGGACGCGGTGGGCGGTCGTGGCTACGATGCGCTACCACCAGCCTTGCGACCTGAAATGGTATTATCCTATCTTGGGCATTGCTTCACGTGCTTTGTTATACTTTTATCCTTATACGGGACCACTATGAGTTTGGTTTAGTGTTGTCGTATCAGTGCGCATCCCTATCCCCCGACGTACTACTGGGGCGTTATATGCAAACTGTACGACGATGCTTAAAAATGCATTAAGGGGGATTAATGTAAAGCCTTAATGCTAAGAAAAATATTTATTTTACTGATTAGATATTACATGTATAGTGTATTCTACTATATATAGATATTTTGACGGATCCTTAAGTGATCGAAAATCCCGTAACATCTCTTGAGTTATTGTACGCATGTTGTACACTGGATAGGAGATGTAAAACCCCGTAAACATCTATGACGCTATTACATTCATGTTATACGTGATATTGATTTGACTTACATAAGAATATTTTAGTCCTGACTCGAGTGTATTGTTTTACTTTATGCTCGGGTCAGCCTTGAGTTTTCAGTGTATTGAAGATCATTTATTTTGGAGGACGAAGATAAAGATTTGGTATATTATTACTAGTATTATTTCCCTACATCATGTTGTTCTGCTGCATTGTTCTATTGTTCTGTTGTATATATAACACTGATAGATATTGTAAAATTTTAATCAAACTTATAGTATAAATAGTTTCATGAACTGTTTATTTGATTATTATATTTTGTCATTCCACTACGAGATTATGTATTTGTTTTCTTCTTTTCTTATTTTTCTTAATTAACCTCATTGATTATCTGTGTTTCGAATTGTTTGAGTTGGACATGTGTGGATTATTGTCGATTTAAACCTCTCGAAATGCGGATCGTCATATTGCCCATTGCCTATCCCAAATAAGGTTCATTCTGAGGGTGTTAATTTTTGCAAAAAACACTTGGTTGGTTTTTTCTTGGATAAAAAAACTTCCATACATGGCAATCATGCATAATCTTCAACGTGTATGGAATTTAAAAGGAAATTATAGGTGAAATTTGATAATACATATTTCTATTTTGAATTTTCTGATGAAGATGATTGGCAAAAGACACTAGAAGGACATCCCATTTTTATAAGAGGTAAGATGTTTATCATCACATCCTGGAACCAACTTTCAAAATAGTACAAACACAAATCAAAACTGTGCCTATTTGGGTACACTTTCACAAGATACCACTTATAGCTTGGACCTTGTTAGGTATCAACTGGCTTGCTTTCCATATTGGTGAACTAGTATGCTATAATGGAGAAACAGAAAAAATGCAATGATTTGAATATGCCAAATGTATGATTGAAATATTAGCAGACAAAGAGCTACCAGATTTTATTAAATGTGGTCAAGAAGATGATATCACATTTGTTGAGGTGTATTATGATTGGAAACCTTTAATTTGTGTGCACTGCAAATGTTTTGGCCATAACACCTCCTGCTGCATTGAAAAAAGGCAAAGCACCCTTAATGAAATAAGCACATTGAGAAAGAACAAGAAGTAATTAATTCAAAGCAGGGTAATGATGCTTGGAGAACTGAAACGAAGTACATTGAGAAAGAACCAGGAGTTATAATACAGAGCTTGGTTTTAATGCTTGGATAACTAGAAAGGGCAATCATTGGGTAAAGAAAAAAGTAATTGATCATAAGAATAAGGAACTAAATTCTTTCAAAATAGTTGACAAGCAACAACCAATGGAAAAACAGACCATCGTGCAAAAATACCGGATAAAGGAAATAACATTTACATGCACATGCACAAAACTCTACAAACAACATGCTTTGTAATGCTGCCAACCAACCTTGCACCAACTCTCTATTGCCTGACCAACTTCACACCAATACTTCCTCATCAACCATTAACTCTGCTGCTACTCAACCTAACCATAACCCTAGCCTCATCATCTCTAATAGATTTAACATTTAGAATGATATTGCTTTTGAGTTACACACTGATCCACCTTCTCCTTCTCACCATACTACTATACAAATCACTTCCACTTCTGATCACACTCTATCACCTCGTGTTACGCTTGAACCACAATCCAACTCTTCTACCATACCCACTTAAGTTGATCCTATTCACAACAATACTACTTCTCTCCCTTACAACCATATACATCTCCTTGCCACCATCTCTCATCAACTTGTTGAGAATAATATCATACACAATGATACTTTCTCTGATCAGAACACATGTCTATAACTCCTCTTCCAAGAATCACTCAAATCATCTCCTCCTCTATCACCCAATCATATCACCCCTTCTCACACTACCGCCCACCTAGCATCCACATCCAATACCTCCCCTACTACTACTGTGAATTAAAAAAAAGAGCAAGAAAGGAAATAAACATAAAAATGCTACAGACTATGATAGATATGAAAATAGGAGTGATTACACACTTAATGAAGTGCAACCAGAAACAATTACCTCTGATGATGATGACAGTCTCCTGCCAGCTGCAATAACATCCAGTCTATGCAAATCTAGTAGGAGGAAATAATCAATCCCTTCCAATGCTTAACAAAATTGTATCTTGGAATATTAGGGGTGCCTACCACCTAATAAAACAATAGGAAATAAAATCTCTCATACATCAACATGGACTTCACATGTTTGGTATTTTGGAAACTAAACTGAATATTGAGAAAACAGGAGACATATGCAAATATATTAACCCAAGCTGGTCATACATACACAACCTAGAGCATGTTGAATATGGCAGAATCCTTATTTTATGGAACCCTCATTCATACAATGCTACCACTCTGTCCTCCATAGATCAACTTATCTACCTGCTTGTCACCTACATTCCTACCTCCGTAACTTTCAACATAACTTATATATATGCGTCATGCAATAAAGATGCTAGAAACATGATGTGTTCCTTCATATAGAGCCAATATTTCCACTACCCTATGGATTCTACTAGGTGATTTCAATTGTATGTACTCTACATCCCAAAAAATGGTGACACCTCATCTCACTTCATGACATTGACCCTTTTTTTCAAACTGTCCAAACATCTTCTCTTCACAAAATCCCATCTGCTAGCCCCTCCTTTACATGAAACAATAAAAAGAAAAATAAAAGAATAACTTTATGCACAGTTGATCACTCATTATACAATTTTCATGCCTTATCCACATGGCTTAACCCGATCACCGATATCCTTCCTCCTGGTATCTCTGATCACAACCCCTTTATCCTCTCATGGTGTATGGAGCCAAGGAAAAGCCATGCATCTTTTAAATTTTTTAACCATTGGACTACTCATGTTGATTTTGAAAACATTTTTTATAAGGTGGGAACATTGAAACAAATGGAAATCCCATGTATGTCTTGCATGCAAAGCTAAAGAATGTCAAAAATACACTCAAAATATGGGCTAAAGCAACTTTTGGCAATTGAGCAATAATATCAGATTAGATAAGAAAGCTATTATTAAAGGCACAACAGGAAACGTTAGCTTTCCTAGACAATGAACAACTATCTACCAATGAACATGCATTAAACCAACAACTTCAAACAGCTCCTCAGAATGAAATGGATATGAATAAACAGAAACTTGGTAAGGATTTTTTCTTCCAAGGTGATAAAAACTCTACTTTACACAGCTCTCACTATCAAATGAACTAAAAGAAATATAAGAGCTATTCTGGACCAGAATAATTTTTGGGAATTGGAAGCTAATCATATTCAACATGCATTCATAGATTACGTTTTCTCATGCTTCTCCAAAACTGCATCAAACCCTACCCTATCTTATCTACATAATATACAACTCCCAAACATCTTTGATGTTGATGCTTTGAACCTCATCACTCCAATCTCCAACTCTAAAATTAAAGCAGCTCTTTTTAGTTTAAACTCCAAAAGCACAGGTGGACCTAATGGTTTTAATACCCATTTTTTCAAAGTAACATGGAAATTCATTGCCTCAACTTTCACTAGAGCCATACAACACTTCTTCACTACTAATACCTTGCTTGGTATTAATGCTATGAATCTTGCATTAATCCCAAAAACTGATGATCTAACCTTTGTCTATCACTTTTGACCTATAGCCTGCTGCAATGTTACTTACAGATGTATCACTAAGATTTTGGCCAGAATGAAACCTATTCTAAGCAAAGTAATCTCTCCTAACCAAACTGCCTTTATCAGCAAGAGAAATATTTCTGATAGTATTCTCCTTACACATGAACTTTTGAGAGGATATAGCAATAAAAATATTTCTCCACGTTGTATGATGAAACTTAATCTACAGAAAGCCTTTGATTCATTGGATTGGATATCTATTATGGCCACTATGACTAAAATAAGATTCCCTAAGGCTTTCATTGCATGGATTTACATATGCATCTCTATGCCTAACTTCTCTATAATTCTTAATGGTAGGACTGCTGGCTACTTCAAATCCATAAGAGGGATCAAGTAGGGAGACTGATGCCGCGCAAATCCAGAATCATGAAGCTACCTTAAATCGAAACCATCAAGCAGTAAATCGTGAGCGACATACCTTAAGCCGGATCTGCAGATTCATTAGGTCGCGAATCACTTCTGAATTCCTTAGGTCGTAAGTCGCTGCCAATCTCCAAAGTCGCGAATTCTTAAGTCGCTCCAGAATCCTAAATTGAAGCCCTAGGTCGCAAGGTCGTAGGTCGCTCCTTCTCCTCCTTAGGTCGTGAGCGAAGCTTCTGATGTCGCGAACTTCTTATGACGCGAACTTCTTATGTCGCGTGCTTTCTTAGGTCGCGAACGAGATGAAGCCTTATGTCGGCGAATTCCAGTAGGTCGCTGAAATCAGTAGGTCGCGAGCTACCGTATGTCACTTCCAGAATTACTTATGTCGCGAAGTCTTATGTCGCTCCAGAAATACTAGGTCGCGTACGACATTTCTTATATCGCGAAGCTTAGGTCGCTGAAGATGATTAAGTCGTTCCTAGATACCGAAGCTTTATGTCGCTGTCGTGTTGTATCTGCTTAAATCGTATGTTGTTAAGTCACGTGATGTTGTAAATCGTTTGTTTGTATTTCTTAAGTCGTTTGTGATGTGTTTGTTAAAGTCGTTTGTTGTTAGGTCGTTTGATTATTAAGTCGTATGTGTTGTAACTTGTTAAGTCGTGTGTGTTGTATTTTCCCTATAAATAGGGATGTATTATCATTTGTAAAAGTAGTTGATTTTTGAATAAAAATTTGTTGAGAGCTTTGTGCCTCCATTTAAATTGGTAGTTGAGTGTTATCTCCTATCTTCACCTTCGGCATTCGAGTGCGCTTGAATCAACGATTGTTGAAGCCAATTCACGGAATCAAGTGCGCTTGATCAACGTTCGAAGAATTATAGATCTTCTCTCACGGCATCGTGCGTGATCAACGTGTCGAAGATTGCAAGAATCCGGTATCTTCGTGATCAACGGATTTGGGCTTTTGGGTATTCTTAAATTCACCAATTTATCATCGATTCACCGATTATTTCCGCTAATCGTGTGAGATCCTGGACGGATTCGATTTACATCGTCGAATTCGCTTCCTTGGCTGCATCAGTTTGGTATCAGAGCGAGGAAATGAACTTTTCCAAGTTCGTTGGATTTTAAGTTTGCGTGATTTGAAGTTTGTGGAATTCGAATGTGAGTTTGCTTGTCCTTTTGTGATTCATGAAGATTCAAACAAGTTTGAAGTTTTGATTCTGAAATTTTTGGATTCGAATTGAGTTGTTTGTTTATTTGGGTGTTCGTGAGATTTCAAACAAGTGGGGAAGTTTTGATTCGAGAATTTTTGGGATCAAAGTGAAGTTTGTGTTTAGATCTGTTGAAGATTTGATCATGCCTCCGAGACGTGTTAACCATCATCATAATGTTGCAGATTTGTATGGAAGTGAAGATCCTGAACAGATGGAACAACGTATCGATGAAAGGTTCAATAAGGGTTTCGAGAGAGTGGAGAGAATGATGTCTGACATGAATCAAAATCAAAGAAGAGTGTCGCCACATTATGATAGGGAAAGAAGAGAACCATCTTTGTCGATAAATCGATATCGTGGATTTCGAGACAATCATGATTATTGGAATGAAGAAAGAAGAGCTTATCGTGGTTACGAGCATGAGCCATATTGTGATTATGAAAGATTTCGAGTAGAGGAAAGAAGAAGTAGAGAGGACGTGCATGGACATAGAAGAGTCAATGTTCAGAATCGACATCGAAGCTCATCTAATTTTTGAAGAAGATAGTTATGGTAATAGTGTTCACTTTCGATAAACAGGTCAAGGGCAAAATCGATATAGGAATGTTGAAGAGAATGGTCATACACGGGAGTCAAGGATGGACACAGAAATTCCAAAATTCCGAGGTGGTCTACAAGTAGAGGAATTCTTTGATTGGTTATCAAAGGTTGAAAAGATTTTTAAACTCAACAACGTGCCTGAAGATCGTAAAGTTAAGTTAGTTGCTACAAGATTGAGAGGAAGAGCTATGAATTGGTGGCAACAAACTAAATCAACCAGAGAGAGAATGAGGAAATCCAAAGTTGTCACGTGGGATAAGATGAAAAGGATGATGAAGGCAAATTTCTTACCCTACAATTATCAAGCTCGTATGAACCAACAGTTGCAGAAGTTGAGTCAAGGAAGTCAAGGAAAGGGTGTGGTTACAAGCCCCAGCAATCAGAATAAAGGTGTTAATTACAATATAAATGTTTCTAAGAGAGTCAACGAACCAGTTGTACATAGAATCACTAAGACAAATGATGATGACCGAATTAGGCGATAGCATTATCAGGAGTCTGACCATAGGAGTATTGAATGTACAGAGTCCAAGAAGAAAACCTTAGTTGAAGAAGAATGCGAAAACGAGGATGTGGATGATTCTACTGAAAGCGAGCTGGAAAAGGAAGAGGAACTGACTAGTCCATTATCTTTCAGCGAAAGTGTTGAAGAAGCGGAAGGTAATGCTGAATCATTGGTTAGGTATGAGGCAAGTGAAGAGCTTAAAACTCCTGAGGAGGTTAAACCAATATTAGAAGAGTTTGAAGAGGTCGGTCCTACAGAATCGTTCGAAGAATTTCCACCAAAGTTTGACAACGAAGATGAAGAGGTTGAGTTAGAGAATGATGAATGTAACTTGTTGATGGGATTTTTTTCAATGTCAAAGTATATGGATGTAGAAGTTGATTACTCTTCACCGCCAAAGGTTGATGTCAATAGTATGGAAGAAGAAATTGTGTTCGGAGTTGAGGAAAATAACTTGATGATGGAGGATTCTTGCTTAACACCTGAGCTTACGGATGAGAGCCAGCCAAGTGTAAATTCCTTAGTTTCCGAGAAGCCCGAACAAAGTGAAAATGAAACAGAAGAGAAAGCAGAATCAGATAGTTTATTATTTTTGAAAGAGTTCGTCAATAAAATGAAAGATAGTGATGAATTATCAATGTTGATTGAATCTGGAGAAAGTTCTGATTTTGAGAATCCGGAAGAGGTTAAAGTATTTGAAGAGTTTGAAGATGAGATTTCTGAGGAATTGCCTGAAGAAACTAGTCTTGTATTTTTGGAAGAGTCTGTTGAAAAGGTGACAAGTAGTAATGAATTGTTTGTGTTGACCGGGCAAGGAACGAGTAAAGATCTTGATGTTTTTGAGGAAGTTGGATCAGAATTCGATGAGTCTGAAGTCGAATATCCTGAAGAATTACCCGAAGAATTACCACCACTACAGGACATTCAACATCAAACTGAACTAGTACCAAATGCTATTTTACTACGGGGATCGTATGATCTTGTGAATCTAAAAGAACAGGAAGAGTTGAAAAGACAGGAGGAAGAGAATGATTGTCAGTTGGAGTTGCCTGATCATGTCCGCACTGCTGACGTTGTCAACGTCGACTGCTTGGAACCGTTTCATGAAAATAAACATGCCAAAGAAGAAGCGAGTGGGAATTCATCTCAATCAGGGGAAATTGTTGCAACACATCAAGGGAAGATTATAACTGATGATACATCTGAACGAGATAAGGAAAGACAAGAATATAGGCATGAGTCATCACGCTTCGACAGTCGTAACTTCCTAAGTCGCTTTGCGATTTTAAACTTCCTTATATCTTCTCGCATTTTCGTCATGATTTGGTTCTATATCACACCTTCCTATTGGCACAAGCATCATGAGGTCATTTCCCTCAGATCACTTCCTTATGTCGCCTGCCTAATGCCACGTCTGCTTTATGCCATGTGTTCCTTATGTCGAGCCGCATCTTCAAAGGGTCAAGACAAGATCAATCTCAAGAATGGTTATCACCAGAGTCGCATTAGACCAGATAATGAATGGAAGACAACGTCTCGAAGAAGGAAAAAGTGTGAATTCGGGACGAATTCTTTTCAACCAGGAGAGGATGATGCAGTGCAAATCTAGAATCACGAAGCTACCTTAAATCGAGACTATCAAGCAGTAAATCGTGAGCGACATACCTTAAGCCGGAGCTCTAGATTCATTAGGTCGCGAATCGCTTCCGAATTCCTTAGGTCGTAAGTCGCTGCCAATCTCCAAAGTCACGAATTCTTAAGTCGCTCCAGAATCCTAAATCGAAGCCCTAGGTCGCAAGGTCGTAGGTCGCTCCTTCTCCTCCTTAGGTCACAAGTGAAGCTTCTGATGTCGCGAACTTCTTATGACGCGAACTTCTTATGTCGTGTGCTTTCTTAGGTCGTGAACGAGATGAAGCCTTATGTCGGCGAATTCCAGTAGGTCGCTGAAATCAGTAGGTCGCGAGCTACCGTATGTCACTTCTAGAATTGCTTATGTCGCGAAGTCTTATGTCGCTCCAGAAATACTAGGTCGCGTACGACATTTCTTATATCGCGAAGCTTAGGTCGCTGAAGATGATTAAGTTGTTCCTAGATACCGAAGCTTTATGTCGCTGTCGTGTTGTATCTGCTTAAGTCGTATGTTGTTAAGTTGCGTGATGTTGTAAATCGTTTGTTTGTATTTCTTAAGTCATTTGTGATGTGTTTGTTAAAGTCGTTTGTTGTTAGGTCGTTTGATTATTAAGTCGTATGTGTTGTAACTTGTTAAGTCGTGTGTGTTGTATTTTCCCTATAAATAGGGATGTATTGTCATTTGTAAAAGTAGTTGATTTTTGAATAAAATTTGTTGAGAGCTTTGTGCCTCCATTTAAATTGGTAGTTGAGTGTTATCTCCTATATCCACCTTCGGCATTCGAGTGCGCTCGAATCAACGATTGTTGAAGCCAATTCACGGAATCAAGTGCGCTTGATCAACGTTCAAAGAATTATAGATCTTCTCTCACGGCATTGTGCGCGATCAACGTGTCGAAGATTGCTAGAATCCGGTATCTTCGTGATCAACGGATTTGGGCTTTTGGGTATTCTTAAATTCACCAATTTATCATCGATTCACCGATTATTTCCGCTAATCATGTGAGATCCTTGACGGATTCGATTTACATCATCGAATTCGCTTCCTTGGCTGCATCAGAGACCCTATGTCTGTCTATATATTCATTACTGTTATGGAAACCTTATATGGTCTCCTGAATTCCCTTGTCCAAAATAACAAGATGAGAAATCATCCTAAACAAAAAAGACCATCGATAACATCTTTGATGTTTGCTGATGATCTTGTCGTATTTGCTAAATCTGATATTGGCTCCATTAATGCCATCAAAAACTGTCTAGATCCATTTCAAAGAATTACTGGTATGCAAATCAACAGGAATAAGCCACATATCATAGTCGTTGGGCTTCCACACAATATCAAAGAGGCCATTATCACTCATTCCGAGCTTCTACCAATGCCAGATAATTCTGTATATTTGGGAATTCCTATCACTACTACTAGAATTACCACCTCTCAATGTATGCCATGTATGAAAAAATTATTGCAAAGCTCAAAAATGGCCTGCACATATGTTATCCCAAGTTGGTAGATTAACCATTGTTAACTTTATAATTTTTGGCATGACTTCATTTTGGTCTACAATGTTCATTCTTCCTAAGAAGTTACTGTCTATGATTAATAAAGCAATGATCATTTCTTTTGGCATAAGGACTGTCACTCCAAAAAGCCAATCCTTGTTGCTTTCAAAAAAATATGCAGAACTAGAAATAAATGAGGCCTTGGTATTATTAACTTATATTACTAGAACATAGTCGCTGCCTCTAAACACATAAATGGTCTTATATCTCAAAAAGATAATCTTTAGGTTGAATGGATAACTAGAAACTACCTTCATATCGAGCATATCTGGATATGAACCATCTTAACAATGCAAGATGGTTCTGGAAAAGCATTCTCAACATGAGAAACATTATCCTACCACTAGTTAAATATAATGTTCATTCAAATATCCCTATCTCCTTTTGGCATTCTCCTTGGGCTGCTGATGGCATTATATTAAATAACCTACTTGATTATGTATAGAAATTTGCTACAGGAATCCCTGACTTGACCTCTATTTATAACTTCATACACAATGACAAGGTTATCATGCCTAGAACTAGCTCTATTGTTGTGAAGGATTCATGGGATATGATCAAGAATGAACCAAGTGAGAACACACACTACCATGTGCAATGGAAAAAATATATATGGAATAATCCATCTAAACTGTATATAAGCACATCCACCCATACAATGACCAGGCTAACTCTCCTTGGTATAACATAATATGGAATAAACTTGGCTCTGGAAAAAGCTAACTTAATGTTATGAAAAGCTATACATAACTCTCTCTCCTCAATAGAGACAAGCTTTTTGAAAGAGGTTGTTACAAACTAACTTATGTGCATTCTGTTCATGTCATCCTGAAAGCAAAGAGCATTTGCTCATTGAATATGATGTTGTTAATTATATATAGAAGAAGATCATTCTTGATACTGTCCTCTGTTACTCCAATAACAACAATAGACAACAATGATTTGAAGTATTTAAAAGATCAAGGTGGAAGAATAATGTGGGTAAAAGGATTCTCATTGTGCATAAATGCTTCATACAAGTTTTATGGAGGGAAATGAATCTTAGAATCTTTGAAAAAAAATCTAGAAGAAATAAGGACATTATTTTTGAAATGAAAGATATCATCAATAAGAGGATGCAGATACTAGCGCTTAGTTCTGCTGATGGCTGCACTTACATATGGAGAATTAACTAACTCTTGGTTTGGGAATTAGGCTTTTGTTTTTGGCCCGATTGCCTCTTTAATTCACTAATTTGTTTTTTTTTGCCTGTTTTTTCCATTTTTTGTTTGTCGTTTCATTTTTTCCTTTCCTGTTATGTTTTTCCCTTTATTTTTGTATCTATGTAATCATATTTTTCTAATAATAGCTGGTAGGGGTCCAGCTTACAACCCCGCTTGCCTTACAAAAAAAGAAAGAACATTGGGTCAATAAATGCAATGATGGTATATAATATTGAATATACATGGATGTCCAATATATATACAAGAGAGATACAATACAATATGATAACTGCTATACTGAATACTAACCTCCTTTATTCCTAAAACACAAGCCGTCTCATTGTCCTTGAACTTGAAATGTCTCGAACTGACTCGAGCATTACGTATATAATATACAAGTCAGACCATGTCTAAATCAAATGGTCTATACACATATGGAACTCTATATATATTGGATATAATAACAATAATATGATAACACCAACTGAATAACTCAAAACAATAATTATGACATCAATATACATATATACATACATACATATATATATATATATATGTACATACATACATATATATATATATATATGTATGTATGTATGTATGTATGTATGTATGTAGTACTGCATGCATGGTATATAATGATAATATCTTAAACAAGCTCCAAAGTGTCATACAACGTAGAATAACACAAAACCATGCATAAATGTCACCACCCATATAAAAGCTCATCAAATTAGAAATCATGAAACAATGTCAAATGGGTGAATCATCCATATCTAGAAATCATCATCAAAATCCAAAAATCATCAATATATGAGATATCACAAGAATAATCAAGCTAGTGTTACCTAAATATATCTCCTAATCTTAAATAATATAATACCTCAAATATGTAAGGCGGCTATCGGGTGAATCATATATAATAAAATATACGAGAATCCACTATACTATGGACACTTATCATATTACAGGTATAATTTCATCATCTCATATAGAAATAAATAGTATAGATCATGACGGGAAAATGATTGTATGACAGACATGAAGTCCCAAGTAAAGTCGTATCATAATATGGCTACCCACCATCTCCAAGAGCACCTTGGTTATCCACCCAGATTCGCTCCTAATAGTTAGGTGAGATGTATAAATACTATGTACTTATCTACCACTCCATGTGGAACCAGAAAGGAAACCAACAGCTACCTACCTGCTCTAGGAGCCCTGGGCTACCCATCCTGATATGCTCCTACTGTCTTTGGTTTCTTCCTTGATAATGTTAGTTCCTGAGATGATGGTTTTGATGACAACAACCTTAGGATTTGTTATAAAATATAAATACTAATATTTTTGTCTAGATATATAGGTATATGCAGGATATATATATGCAGGTATTGAGAATGAAGACTGTAAAGTATAGAGATTCAAAACTGACGAATTCAAGATTGAAGAAATCAAGACTGAAGACTCATGAGTATCAAGAGTTCAAGAGTTAAAGATATCAAAATAAGTAATAGAGTCTAGATTTTTGTTAAAACTTCATAATAGCACTAAAATCTTTATTCGGATTTTAATTGTGGAATGGAATCCACCTTCTTGCTTTAATAATAGGATGGAACCGATGACCTCTTTAGTGGGATGTAACCCACGACCTTCTCTAGTGGAATGGAATCCACAAAATTTTCAAAATGATTTATTTTTTCAAAACTATCTTTTTAAAGTCATCTCTATCAATTTAAATATTTTAGCCTTAATTCAAAAACTATTTTTAATCATATTAATTTCAAAATCATCTCTTGTTTTTTAAACTATCTCTTGATTTTAATATTTTATCTTTAAATCTCAAAAATATATCTATACTTAGTTTTTAATATTACTTTTATATTATAGATTATATATTTTCAAATTACTTTCTAAGACTCTTTTATAAGTTTAAACTATATTCAAAATGGTTTACAAAGATTAGAAATTGTTTTGACAAGTTTTAGAATAGAAATCATTTTAAACCAAAATTAATTTTCAAAATTCACATAGGCATGTCGACATCCCTTGTAACAACCCGCATATTTGACGAGTATAAATTTGAATATCTTATTTAAATATTTTAATCATTAGTCGGATCTTAGTTCGAAAAGCTACTTTTTGCATACAGCCAAATTAGGACTCGAGACCCCTCCCATTGAGTTCAAAATGACGTTTGCGATCTTTTTAAGTATAAACTATGATATGTTTGGAGTAAGTGGAATTTTCATCACTTTTTCCCGCCTTTGACTTTGGTTGGACTACACCTTCTTTAGCTCAGCCCAACCCTCTTCCCTTCATAACTTCACTCTTTGCTAAAACATCTAAGCTTCATCAAAAATGGAGGAGGGAATGGGAAATTAAAACTCCAAACTCAAATTCAATTGCAAATCCAACATTCAACTCCAAATTCAAGTAGAAAATATTGGATTCAAGCTTTGGATTGCTTCTCCTTGCTTTCAAGCTTCATCTTCATCCATTTTAGTGAAAAGGTGAGATTTTTATCTCACATTCTGGTCTATAACTATCTTGGACTGTTGGAAAGGAATTCTTATCACCTTAGCATGTATATTTGCATTTGGTTTGGATTGGATTGGCGAAAAACTCCAATTTTCAGCGTTTTTGGAAAATTCCTGCACTTAGATCGTTCTGGGCGTGCTAGGTCGCTCTGCCGTTGAAAAGTTGCACACCATTTAGGTCGTTTCCGGCCTTAAATCCTCTCTGCAGCTTAGGTCGTTCACCACCTAGGTCGCTCGCGAGTTAAGCCTTAAGTCGTTTGGCCTTTATAGCGTTAGGTCGCTCGCGTGTTAAAACTTTAGGTCGCGTGGCCATCCCACTTAGGTCGCAAGGCCACTAGGTCGTTAGACCTTTAACACTTTAGGTCGCGTGATCTCATCTCCTTTAGGCCGTTAGGTCCTTATACCTTTAGGTCGCATGACCTTGCCTAGGTTGTTAGGTCGCGTGGCCATCCCACTTAGGTCGCACGACCTTGTTAGGTCGCTCACCCTTAGATCGCGTACCTTCTTAGGTCGCGCATCCCACTTAGGTCGCATGACCACTTAGGTCGCACGACCTTGTTAGGTCGCTCACCCTTAGCTCGCATACCTTCTTAGGTCGCGCACCCCTTTAGGTCGCATGACCTCGTTTTAGACCTTAGGTCGTGGCAACGTTAGGTCGCTCGATATTGAATCATTCGCTCTGCCATGCTTAGGTCGCTCGCCTTTAAGCCGCAGCACTTTAGGTCGCTCGGTCTTGTCCCTTGTTCGGTCGCATGACCTTTAATCCCTTAGGTCGCTTGACCATTTACCTCGCTAGGTCGCGACACTTTAGGTCGCGTGACTTAGTACCCTTAAGTCGATTCGACCTATTTTACTTACTTTAACTCGGCCACGTTTGGTTGCATGGGTGTTTCTACTTTGATGGATTTGGAACTGATTTCCTTGGATTACATTCACGTCTTCGTACGTGAATTTTTGTGACTTATTGATTCTACCACCAATTTCTGTGATTTGTCACTTTAAAAATATAAAGGTTTCAATACTAGTAGTAAATATCAAAACCCTTTCATCAAAACGTTTTCAACTCTATTTTCAATACCAAACTCGTTTATAAAACCGTTTTCTAATCTATTAGTATATACAAGCCTTTACTTCACTCGGATGAGAAATCAAATTAAACGACTTAGTAAAACGAGTGGTATGAAACGCTCGCGTTCACTTCGTCGATTAGCTCTTGGACTTGTTCGATTGAACCCTTTTGTGACAATTTTCTAGTGAAGATTCACAGCTTGTTCGTAAATATTTAAGTTAAGCAAGTGGTTATGGGACATGAAGCTAAAATCTATATTTACTAGCTTGGTGTGATTGACACTTCTTGATGATCATGACGATCATTTTTGTAATTTCATTTAGACTAGCAATTGTGCGATGTCTCTTTGTCTACGAGGGAGACTAAACCCGGTTTGTGTGATGTTTCACCATCACATATGTGTGGTAGCGCCCCATGGTCTTCGGGCCGTTCGTGTGTCAAAATTTAATGGATAGCTTCCATGAAATAGCTTCTCGTTCTTGTGTTACACGTGTTGGTAAGTTTTCATGCTCCCGTTCTTGTGATAGGCCTCCCCCTCTTTTTATGTGATTTCTGGATTTCGTGTGTTGATTTCTGGAATTTATGCTTCACCAATTTTCATGATTTTCATTGATATGATATCAATTTTTTTGCATTGGTGAATTTGTGTGTCATTGACTTGTTATGAATACAAGTTTAGGGTATGATACTCTATTTTATCTTTGAGAAGATTCTTGTGATATTGATTAATCTCTTGTTGATTTTCAATTACATACTTATAGTAGTATGCCATTATGGTTATTACATGTTCATGCCATGTCTTTTACTTTATACCATATCATCTGATATTTATAGCTAGACTGATCTGTTTATTATTTTCTTATAAATAATACTTGGGTCAGACCGAGATGTTACAGGTGTTTCTGCTTGACTTCTCTTCAGGATTATTCTGACTTTTGGCTAACTACTTAGATTAGTAGTTTTTGGATGTACACATTTGAGATATAGACCCTATGTAGTGTACTTATTCTTTTGTATAGCACGTGTTGCTATTCTTTTGTATTATCGTGGACCTTTCTGACCACTACTCTGATGTACACTTTCTTGTGTTATATATATATATATTCATATCTTCTTCCGCCTTTGTGATATGGATGTCTGTGACTGATTTATGTTATGTTTATTTCTATGTTTGTTTCCAAAGATTATATATAGCCACCGTGTGATAGCTTTGAGTTTGTATCGGTATGTCGGATTTCCTCCTTAAATGAAGTTCATGCTATACTATCTGACATATCGGTGCTCGCACAAAGAAGTTACATGGATGGTTGCTCCTCAACAGCCTTATTCTCAGTGCTAGTTGACAGCATTACACCGTAGTGTTCTTGGCTAGCGTGGGTATAGAGGTGGGGCGTTGCAGCTTGGTATCAGAGCCAAACTTCGGAACAATGTAGAATAACTTAACAAGGATCATCGTCCTATGTCCAACTTAGGAGTCGTGCCTTAGGATTTAATTCGGGTCTTCGTACCGATTTATTCTATTTCCTCTTATGATTCCTTGTTTTATCTATCAAGATTGCTTGATATTCATTTGGTGAATAACCTTTTTCTTCTTTTCTCTTCCTTAAAGAAGAGAATGTCTAGACCAGGTCGTCCCAGAGCTGGACCATCTACAGTTACTCCCCAGGATGGAGTTTTCATGACTGCTCAGCAGCTTCTTGATTTAGTAAAGAATGCTCAAGCAGCTGGTCCTAATCAGGAACCTACCCATCCTAAGTCTGGATTTGCACGCTTGTGCAACGATTATACCAACTTGGGTGGGAAACCATTCAAAGGTTCCGAAACTATTATCGAAGTCCAGGCTTGGTTAAGAACATGCGATATAATCTTTTCTCGCATGAATCTTATCGATCTTCACCGTGTTCAGGTGGCTTCCAGTATGCTCCAAGAAAGAGCACTGGATTGGTACGAACTTCTTATTTCTGAAATTAATGAAGCGGATCTCACCTGGGAGCAATTCCGGGAACGCTTCGAATTAAAATTTGTACCAGAAGCAGAGAAGGTAACATTGGCTCGTCGTTTTATAGACCTTGTTCAAGGTGAATCCTCTATGACAGATTATGTTGCATCCTTCGAGTCACTGTTTAAATATGGGGTTGAATACATCAACACCCCATTGAAGAAGAATCAAAGATTTGTCTATGGCTTAAACAAGAATATCAAGAAGCCATTACTTCTAAAATTAGAAGTTTCTTTCAACCAACTCATTGATATCGCTCTTCGTCTTGAAGAGGCTGATAAGGATAGTGATGTTGAAGTGGTGGCTGCCAAACCAAACTTCAACAACAAGAAAAGGCTTAATAAGTTCAAGGGTCCTTATCCCAACAAAAAGGGTAAGCAAGCAACTCCTGCCGCAAAGACACTTTCCCCTATTGATGGGAAATGCTTCAACTGTGGTGCTAAGGGCCATTTTGCGAACAAGTGTTCAAAGCCCCGCTCTTGTCGCTATTGCAAAAGTCCAGATCATTTTATGCATCTATGCCCTAAGCTTCAAAGCAAGGAGGGAAAGTTAAACGTTGCTCAAGCCCCTGGTAACACATCTCACGGTCAAGGTATGTCTCATTCTGTCCTTGATGGCATTATTATATTTCATGATCAACCTATTAGAGTTCTCTTTTATACGGGTGCATTCCATTCTTTTATATCAAAGGAACTTGTCGATACTTTTTCTTTAAGTATTGTTGCTTTAATGACTTCTTTAAGAATTGCGAATCCAGTTGGTGGATCCGCAACTCTTAGTTTGCTTTGTAAAGATGTAGAGATTATTTTGTGTGATTTTTCTTTCCTAGCCGATTTGCATGTCATGCGTTACTTAGGCTTTGGAATGATTTTGGGTATGGATTGGCTTACTCGTTATGAAGCTCATATCCTATGTCCTGAGCGGACTATTTATCTCCGACATCCATAATCTGTTAACCATATTTCTATTATTTTTAAAGATTCGGATTCCGCTTTGGTTGCATCTTTATATTCTTTAAATCCTCGTGATAATGATAATGATGATGAGGAAGATGTCATTTCACTTATTCGCGTCGTTCGTGAATTTTCCGACATCTTTGAGCCCGTTTTAGGATTACCACCTAAGCGAGCAATTGAGTTCAAAATTAATCTTATACTTGGAGCTCAACCTATTACCCGTCCTCCTTATCGCATGTCCAATAAGGAGAATGAAGAGATCCGCAAACAATTATCCGAGTTGGAGACGAAGCAACTTATTCGCTCTAGTTCCTCGCCTTGGGGAGCTTCAGCTATTTTCGTAAATAAGTCCGATGGTACACTTAGGCTTTGCGTCGACTACCGCAAGCTTAATGATCTAACTATTAAGAATAAATATCCTTTGCCTCGGATTGATGATCTATTTGATCAGCTTAGTGGTGCTAGAGTCTTTTCACAATTGGACTTGGCTACCGGTTTTCATCAGCTTCGTATTGCAGAGGATAATATTCCTTTGACTTCTTTCCATACTCGTTATGGATCTTATGAATGGCTAGTTATGCCATTTGGTTTAACGAATGCTCCGGCTTATTTCGTTGACCTTATGGATCGAGTTTTCAAAGATTTCCTCGATCGGTTTGTTCTCATCTTTATTGATGATATTCTTGTGTATTCAAAAACCGAGGAGGAACATGAAAAGCATCTTCGAATTGTATTGGAAACTCTTAGGAGCAATCAATTAAAGGCAAAATTTTCTAAATGCCACTTTTGGCAATCTAGTGTGAAGTTTCTCGGTCATATTATTTCCGAATCCGGAATATCTGTGGATCCTTCAAAGATTGAAGCGATTCAAAATTGGAAGAGACCGGAGAGCGTGACTGAAATCCGTAGCTTTCTCGGATTGGCAGGTTATTACCGTCGTTTCATAAAAGACTTTTCTAAGATTGCCGTGCCTCTTACTGGCTTAACAAAGAAAGGTGTTAAATACATTTGGTCGGACAAATGTGAAACTTCTTTTCAGAAATTAAAAGAACTCCTTTTTGATGCTCCCATTCTTGTTATTCCCGAAGGGAACCAAGATTTTGTTGTTTATACCGATGCTAGTCGCGTTGGTTTGGGTGCCATTCTTATGCAGAAAGAACGTGTTATTGCTTATGCTTCTAGGCAATTGAAGCCGGCTGAGACTAGATATGCCACACATGATTTAGAACTCGCGGCTATCATTTTCGCCCTTCGAATTTGCCGACACTATCTTTTGGGAGAGAAATTTATACTCTATACTGATCATAAGTCTTTGAAATATTTATTTTCTCAAAAGGAACTTAATTTGCGTCAACAGCGTTGGCTCGAGTTCCTTGCCTCTTATGATCTTGATATCCTTTATACTCTCGGAAAGGGAAATCGAGTTGCCGATGCACTTAGTCGCAAGCAACATGCGGTTGTTTCTATGATGATATCCGAATGGAGGGATCTCGAGGTTTTATCCACTTGTGAAATTCGAGATCGTGTTTCCGATTTATGTTCATCTCTTGTTTTATGTAGCCTTGAGGCTCATCCTTCTATTTTAGACCGCATTCTTAAAGCTCAGAGGCTAGATCCCGAATTGGCTCTTCTTAGCCAAAATATTAGGGATAAAACCGATATTGAGGTTTGAAAGACTTTGATATCAATTTTCGTGGCGGCATTCGAAAATTTGGTAGACTTATTGTACCAAATAATAGTGATCTTCGTAGAGATATTCTAGAAGATTCTCATCGTTCCAAATATTCCATTCATCCCGGTAGCAGTAAAATGTACGCAGATATGAAGCGACTTTATTACTGGGAGGGAATGAAATCTGATATCGCTAACTTTGTTAAGTGTTGCATGACTGCCAACTTGTTAAGGCTGAACATCAAAGGCCTGGTGGGTTATTGCAACCATTGGAAATTCCAGTTTGGAAGTGGGATCAAATTTCCATGGATTTTATTGATGGCCTTCCCCGTTCTCGTTCGGGTCATAATAGTTTATGGGTGATCGTTGATAGACTTACTAAATCCGCCCATTTTATTCCCGTTCGGTCGAACCGAACCGTTCCTCTTCTGGACAAACTCTTTATCAAAGAAATTGTTAAACTTCATGGAGTTCCTTCTTCTATTGTTAGCGATCGAGATCCATTGTTTACTAGTGGATTTTGGAAGAGTCTTCAAAAAGCTTTGGGAACGAAGCTTAATTTTAGCACCGCTTATCACCCCCAGTCCGATGGACAAACTGAGCGTGTGAATCTAACTCTTGAAGATCTTCTTCGTTCTTGTGTGCTTGATTTTGGTGGAAGTTGGGAAGATCATATTTCTCTTGTTGAATTTTCCTATAATAATAGCTTCCAATCTAGTATTGGTATGGCACCTTTCGAGGCACTCTACGGAAGGCCATGCTGATCTCCTTCTTGTTGGCTTGAGGCCGGTGAGAAGCTGGTTTTAGGTCCAGATTTTATTTGGGATTCCACAGAAAAGATTGATCTTATTCGACATAGGATGAAAGAAGCTCAGAGTAGACAAAAGTCCTATGCCCATAACCGAAGAAGGAAATTAGAATTTTCTACTGGAGATCTTGTATTTGTTCGTGTTTCACCTATGAAGGGTGTTGTATGCTTCTGTCGATCGGGAAAATTAGCGCCTCGATATATTGGGCCATTTCCTATCATTGAACGTATTGGTTCCATGGCTTATCGCCTTTTATTATCGGCTCAATTTTTTGCTATACATAACGTGTTTCACGTTTCTCAATTACGGAAGTGCCTTCGGGATTCCGATGCTATTCTTGAGCCTGGTGTTGTTGAAGAGATTGAAGTTTTGCCTAACTTAACTTATGAGCATCATCCTATTCGAATTATTGCTTCGGAGGTCAAACTCCTTCGAAATAAAGATGTCCCGCTTGTTAAAGTTCAATGGTCCTCAAATCCTAAGAATTGCTCTTGGGAAACTAGGGAATTTATCGAGCGTACACATCCGGACTTACTTTCTCATGCTCTTTCAAGTGAACTTCTATTTCAAATTTCTTTTGTGTTAATATGCTTTTATGGTTGTTACTTTTGTTTTCCGTCTTATGTATTACGAGGACGCAATTTCTTTAAGGAGGGGAGTCTGTAACAACCCGTATATTTGACGAGTATATATTTGAATATCTTATTTAAATATTTTAATCGTTAATCGGATCTTAGTCCGAAAAGCTACTTTTTGCATACAGTCAAATTAGGACTCGAGACCCCTCCCATTGAGTTCAAAATGACATTTGCGATCTTTTTAAGTATAAACTTTGATATGTTTGGAGTAAGTGGAATTTTCGTCACTTTTTCCCGCCTTTGACTTTGGTTGGACTGCACCTTCTTTAGCTCAGCCCAACCCTCTTCCCTTCATAACTTCACTCTTTGCTAAAACATCTAAGATTCATCAAAAATGGAGGAGGGAATGGGAAATTATTACTCCAAACTCAAATTCAATTGCAAATCCAACATTCAACTCCAAATTCAAGTAGAAGATATTAGATTCATGCTTTGGATTGCTTCTCCTTGCTTTCAAGCTTCATCTTCATCCATTATAGTGAAAAGGTGAGATTTTTATCTCACATTCTTGTCTATAACTATCTTGGACTGTTGGAAAGGAATTCCTATCTCCTTAGCATGTATATTTGCATTTGGTTTGGATTGGATTGGCGAAAAACTCTAAGTTTCAGCGTTTTTGGAAAATTCCTCCGCTTAGGTCATTCTGGGCGTGCTAGGTCGCTCTGCCATTGAAAAGTTGCACACCATTTAGGTCGTTTTCGGCCTTAAATCCTCTCGGCAGCTTAGGTCGTTCGCCACCTAGGTCGCTCACGAGTTAAGCCTTAGGTCGTTTGGCCTTTATAGCGTTAGGTCGCTCGCGTGTTAAAACTTTAGGTCGTGTGGCCATCCCACTTAGGTCGCAAGGCCACTAGGTCGTTAGACCTTTAACACTTTAGGTCGCGTGATCCCATCTCCTTTAGGCCGTTAGGTCCTTATAACTTTAGGTCGCATGACCTTGCCTAGGTTGTTAGGTCGCGTGGCCATCCCACTTAGGTCGCACGACCTTGTTAGGTCGCTCACCCTTAGATCGCGTACCTTCTTAGGTCACGCATCCCACTTAGGTCGCATGACCACTTAGGTCGCACGACCTTGTTATGTCGCTCACCCTTAGCTCGCGTACCTTCTTAGGTCGCGCACCCCTTTAGGTCGCATGACCTCGTTTTAGACCTTAGGTCGTGGCAACGTTAGGTCGCTCGATATTGAATCATTCGCTCTGCCATGCTTAGGTCGCTCGCCTTTAAGCCGCAGCACTTTAGGTCGCTCGGTCTTGTCCCTTGTTCGGTCGCATGACCTTTAATCCCTTAGGTTGCTTGACCGTTTACCTCGCTAGGTCGCGACACTTTAGGTCGCGTGACTTAGTACCCTTAAGTCGATTCGACCTATTTTACTTACTTTAACTCAGCCACGTTTGGTCGCATGGGTGTTTCTACTTTGATGGATTTGGAACTGATTTCCTTGGATTACATTCACGTCTTCGTACGTGAATTTTTGTGACTTATTGATTCTACCACCAATTTCTGTGATTTGTCACTTTAAAAATATAAAGGTTTCAATACTAGTAGTAAATATCAAAACCCTTTCATCAAAACGTTTTCAACTCTATTTTCAATACCAAACTCGTTTATAAAACCGTTTTCTAATCTATTAGTATATACAAGCCTTTACTTCACTCGGATGAGAAATCAAATTAAACGACTTAGTAAAATGAGTGGTATGAAACGCTCGCGTTCACTTCGTCGGTTAGCTCTTGGATTTGTTCGATTGAACCCTTTTGTGACAATTTTCTAGTGAAGATTCACAGCTTGTTCGTAAATATTTAAGTTAAGCAAGTGGTTATGGGACATGAAGCTAAACTCATATATTTACTAGCTTGGTGTGATTGACACTTCTTGATGATCATGACGATCATTTTTGTGATTTCATTTAGACTAGCAATTGTGCGATGTCTCTTTGTCTACGAGGGAGACTAAACCCCGTTTGTGTGATGTTTCACCATCACATATGTGGGGTAGCGCCCCATGGTCTTCGTGCCGTTCGTGTGTCAAAATTTAATGTATAGCTTCCATGAGATAGCTTCTCGTTCTTGTGTTACACGTGTTGCTAAGTTTTCATGCTCCCGTTATTGTGATAGGCCTCCCCCTCTTTTTATGTGATTTCTGGATTTCATGTGTTGATTTCTAGAATTTATGCTTCACCAATTTTCATGATTTTCATTCCTATGATATCAGTTTTTGTGCATTGGTGAATTTGTGTGTCATTGACTTGTTATGAATACAAGTTTAGGGTATGATACTCTATTTTATCTTTGAGAAGATTCTTATGATATTGATTAATCTCTTGTTGATTTTCAATTACATACTTATAGTAGTATGCCATTATGGTTATTACATGTTCATGCCATGTCTTTTAATTTATACCATATCATCTGATATTTATAGCTAGACTGATCCGTTTATTATTTTCTTATAAATAATACTCGGGTCAGACCGAGATGTTACAGGTGCTTCTGCTTGACTTCTCTTCAGGATTATTCTGACTTTTGGCTAACTACTTAGATTAGTATTTTTTGGATGTACACATTTGAGATATAGACCCTATGTAGTGTACTTATTCTTTTGTATAGCACGTGTTGCTATTCTTTTGTATTATCGTGGATCTTTCTGACCACTACTCTGATGTACACTTTCTTGTGTTATATATATATATTCATATCTTCTTCCGCCTTTGTGATATGGATGTCTGTGACTGATTTATGTTATGTTTATTTCTATGTTTGTTTCCGAAGATTATATATAGCCACCATGTGATAGCTTTGAGTTTGTATCGGTATGTCAGATTTCCTCCTTAAATGAAGTTCATGCTATACTATCTGACATATCGGTGCTCGCACAAAGAAGTTACATGGATGGTCGCTCCTCAACAGCCTTATTCTCAGTGCTAGTTGACAGCATTACACCGTAGTGTTCTTGGCTAGGGTGGGTATAGAGGTGGGGCGTTACATCCCTCATCCCCTCATGTCGACATAGTGACCATAGAATTCAAATTTCAAGTTTTCAAAAGAAGTGTCTATTCGTCATAACCTTTCACGAATGGACATGGCCGTTGTTCTCCTATAAATACCAGTTGTTTTCAACGAATTTTAAATTAGTTTTTCTTTATTTCTTCACTCCTTCTTCTCCACTCAAATATTCTCTTATATTTCAAATGCTTTAACAAAACTCTGTCGAAATTCTAAGTGAATCAAACTCGATCATCTCTAGTTTGATTCTTTGCCACTCTCTCTCAAAGATCTCAGTGTTATTCAGAGTTATAGGATCATTTGTAATCAAAGATCAAAAGATCGAAGTATATCGAGTCTCTCTTTATCAAAGTGCGATCGGAAACGGTGCGATTATGGTTCGTAAATCAATTGGGTGTGATTGTAGCCCGTAAATCAATTAGGTGATCTTGTAGCCTGCTTAAATCAAGAGAGTTTTCCCTGGACTCGGAGATATGAGGGTATATCTCGTGGCCTTGAAATCGAGGTTGTAATATTGACATTATATTTGAAAAGAAATCTACACAAGAAATTGTGTGGGACTGGCTGTAGGGTAACTACAAACTAGTATAAAATTTTGGTGTGTTCTTTCCTTTACTGCTTATATTTACTATTTACATATGTGTCTGATTCTGTGATTATTTATGTGTTTGTGAATTGCATCTGTTTGGATTTAATTTGAAGAGATTTCAAAAATTCCATAAAATCAATTAAATACTATTCAACCCCTCTAGTGTTAATCCAGCCTTAAGATCTGTAATCCGCATTTCCTACATTTGGTATCAGAGCATTGGTTTTCAAAGTTATCATAATCTAAATTTTGAAAAAGTTTAAAATGGAAATTTTTGGAGATTCTGTTAACACTAGTTCAAAACTATCCAAATCATCATTGTCTCATAAGTCTGCATATTATTATTATAGAAAATCAAGTTATCTACCGAATTGGTGTGTTGTGAAGGAATATATATGTTATATGGCTTTTGAAGAATCAACACTCAATGGACAAATGATGCAAATCAAGAAAAACAAATAGAATAACTTGATAGTGGATGTTCAAGACACATGATTGGTAATCCGAAGATACTGAATGACATAATTTATAAAGATGGAGGAATGGTCAACTTTGGAGACAATTCAAAATGATATGTAATTGGCATCGGCAATGTCGGTAACTCTATAACTCCTACTATTTCTGATGTTCTGTTAGTTAGAAATCTAAAATACAACTTACTTAGCATAAGTCAACATGTGACAATAAATTTGAAAAGGATAAATGTCACATCGAAGATAATAAATCAAATATTATCTTTGAAGGAATTAGGAAGAAAAATATTTATATTCTCAGTATGAAAATATCAAATGATAACCTATGTCTTTTGTCTAATACAAATGACCCATGGATCTGGGATAAAAGATTTGGGCATTTGAATTTCATACTCTTATCTAGACTTTCAAAACTTGATCTAGTGAGAGGTCTCCTTAAAATGGATTTTAAAGTAGATAGTATATGTGATGCTTGTCAATTAGGAAAACTTAGAAAGAGTTCATTTAAATTGAAAGATATGATTTCAACTTCAAAACCTCTTGAGTTACTTCATTTAGATCTGTTTGGTCCATCTCAAATTCAGTCAATAAATCACAGTAAATATGTTTTTGTAATTGTAGATGATTATTCTAGATTTACATGGTCAATTTTTCTGAAACATAAAAGTGATGCTTTTGATTTATTTAATATTTTGCAAGAAGAATTCAAAATCAACTTTCTTAAAAATCAAAATTATTCATAAGTGATCACGGTGGAGAAACTGAAAATGAAAATTTTGAGAATTTTTGTAATAAAAAAGGAATAACTCATAATTTTTCCTTTCCAAGAACTCCACAACAAAATGGAGTGGTAGGACGTAAAAATAGGATGATTCAAGAGTGTGCAAGAACTATGCTTTCAGATAGTATATTACCAAGAAACTTTTGGGCTGAAGCAGTCGCTGTAGCTTGTTACATTTTGAATAGGATTTTAATTAGACCTCTAACCAATAAAACACCATATGAAATTCTTTTCAATAATAAACCAAAGGTATCTTATTTTAAAGTTTTTGGAAGTAAATGCTTTATTCTATATACAAAGGACAATTTGGATAAATTTGATCTTAAATCCGACAAAGGAATCGTTATCGGATATTCTAATAGAAGTAAATCAGACAAAGTTTTCAATTTAAAAACTAACACCATTGAAGAAACAATGCATGTATCTTTTGATGAAAATTTCAAAGATTTTGTTCAAATAAATGATGAAGATGATTTTGTTACTTTAAATAATGAATCAAATGAAACAAAATTGTGAAACTATTCATCCTAATAAAAGGATCAGGCTTTTAAAAAATCATCCAATAGAAAATATACTAGTAAATATTGAATCTGTTGTTAGAACTACAAATCAACTAAACAAGATGAGTAATGTAGCTTTTATATCAACTATTTAACCGAAAAATCCAAAGGAAGCATCATCATATGATTCATGGATTCTTGCTATGCAAGAAGAATTGAATCAATTCACCAGAAATGATGTATGGGAACTTGTTCCTAGACCTGAGGACAAAACTATAATAGGAACTAAATGGATTTATAAAAATAAAATGAATGAACAAGGTGAGGTCGTTTGAAATAAAGCTCGGTTAGTCGTGCAAGGTTACTGTCAAGAAAAAGGAATAGACTATGATGAAACCTTTGCACCCTAGTAAGATTAAAAGCCATTAGAATTCTACTTGCTTTCGCAAACCATAACAATTTCAAATTATTTCAAATGGATGTCAAAAGTTCATTTTAAAATGGTTTTGTTAAAGAAGATGTTTATGTTGAACAACCCCCACTTTTTGAAGATGAAAAGTTTCCAAATCATGTTTACAAATTAAAGAAAGCTTTATATGGTCTGAAACAAGCTCCTAGAGCTTAGTATGATAGACTAAGATCTTACCTATTACAATCAAATTTTGAAATTGGTAAAGTAGATAATAATTTTTTTATTAAAAGAAACAAAAATGATACCCAATTAGTATAGATTTATGTAGATGATATAATTTTTGGATCAACAAATAATGAAATAAACAAAGAGTTTTCTGAAATAATGACAAAAGAGTTTGAGATGAGTCATATGGGTGAACTTACTTTCTTTTTAGGATTGCAAATAAAACAATTAGATAGTGGTATTTTCATTAGTCAAGAAAAGTATGCTAGGGATTGAGTTTGGTATGACCACTGCGAGTGGAAAACCCACTCCTATGGCAACCAATGAAGCATTGAATAAAGAAGACATGTCAAAAGATGTTGATCAAAAACTATACAGGGGAATGATTGTATCGCTATTCTATATAACTGCGAGTAGGCCTGATACCATGCATAGTGTCTGTCTCTGTGCAGGGTAGCAATCTCAACCCAAAGGAACCCATTTAAAAGCTATTAAACGTATCCTAAGATATGTTAAACACACTTTAGACGATGGCCTATAAAACCCACTCCTATGGCAACCAATGAAGCATTGAATAAAGAAGACATGTCAAAAGATGTTGATCAAAAACTATACAGGGGAATGATTATATCGCTATTCTATATAACTGCGAGTAGGCCTGATACCATGCATAGTGTCTGTCTCTGTGCAGGGTACCAATCTCAACCCAAAGGACCCATTTAAAAGCTATTAAACGTATCCTAAGATATGTTAAACACACTTTAGACGATGGCCTATTTTACCCTAAAAATGATTCATTTGATTTAATCTCATATTGTGATGCTGACTATGCTGGTTGTAAATCAGACCGAAAAAGTACAAGTGGAACTTTTCACTTTTTAGGACATTCTCTGATTTCCTGGTTTAGTAAAAACCAAAATACTGTCTCACTGTCAACAATTGAAGCAGAATATATCTCTGCTGCTTTGGCTTGTTATCAAGTTATCTATATGCAACAGACTCTTGGATTAAATATTTAAAAATCATGAATTTATTGTGACAATATAAGTGCAATAAATTTATCCAAAAATCCTACTCATCATGTTAGAACAAAACATATTGATATCAGACATCATTCTCAGTGATAATATAAGTAAAGAGATTATTTCTCTTGAATATATCAACACTGAGAATCAAGTAGCTGATATTCTGACCAAACCCTTGAATCAATCAACCTTTATTAAATTAAGAAGAGAACTAGGTATTTGTTCTATAACTGAGATATAGAATATAGATATAGTAACATATATATTTAAATAAATAAATAAAACAAAATTGTCAAAATTTTCAAAGGGATGTCGACATGCCCCTACCCCCTATGTCGACATACAACGATAAAATTTGAAATTTTGGTTTTCCCTCTAAAATCAGTTTGGTGGTTATATAATCACAACATTTTGAATTTTTCTGTCTTCTTACTTCATTTTCTCTATAATAAACTTCTAAAAATATAAAATAATGACCTCCTCTTCTACTCAATGGTCTTGTTAGATTGTTATTATATTAATGTTTTTATGTTTTGTGTGCTTGTATATATTTGTGTTTATATATGTGCATTTAGTTCCATAGTATTAGTTTAAGGGGGAGTTATCTAGTTTAGGATTAGTTTTTGTTGATGACAAAGGGGGAGAATTATATATAGGTTAGATAGGCTTAGATTAAGGGGGAGTTAGTAGATTAAGGGGGAGTTGTTGGAATAACGGGGAGTCGGAGTAGAATCGAAATTTGTTGGAGTAGATTTATAAACAAAGGTTGTCATCATTAAAAAGGGGGTGATTGTTAGTTCTTGAGATGATGGTTTTGATGACAACAACCTTAGGACTTGTTATAAAATATAAATACTAATATTCTTGTCTAGATATATATGTATATGCAGGATATACATATGCAAGTACTGAGAATGAAGACTGTACAATATAGAGATTCAAGACTGACGAATTCAAGATTGAAGAAATCAAGACTGAAGACTCATGAGTATCAAGAGTTAAAGATATTAAGATAAGTAATAGAGTCTAGATTTATGTTAAAACTTTATAATAGCACTAAAATCTTTATTCTGATTTTAATTATGGAATGCAATCCACCTTTTTGCTTTAATAATGGGATGGAACCCACAACTTTTTTAGTGGGATGGAACCCACGACCTTCTCTAGTGGAATGGAATCCACGAAATTTTCAAAATGATTTATTTTTTCAAAACTATTTTTTAAAGTCATCTCTATCAATTTAAATATTTTAGCCTTAATTCAAAAACTATTTTTAATCATATTAATTTCAAAATCATCTCTTGTCTTTTAAACTATCTCTTGATTTTAATATTTTAGCTTTAAATTTCAAAAATATATCTATACTTAGTTTTTAATATTACTTTTATATTATAGATTATATATTTTAAGATTACTTTCTAAAACGCTTTTATAAGTTTAAACTATATTCAAAATCGTTTACAAAGATTAGAAATTGTTTTGACAAGTTTTAGAATAGAAATCATTTTAAACCAAAATTAATTTTCAAAATTCACATAGGCATGTCGACATAAAAATCGTTTATTCACTACTCATAAATTACACTCTGTCTCCATAAAAATCAATATAATAAGGCTAAACAATAACCAAAGAAATATTGCTGACAGTCTTATATCAGACAGTGTTATAACTCCATTTATTCAAATTCCTGGCCACACAGAATTAAAACCATCATAAACAAAATATACAAAAATAGCAATATCACAAATCCATACAAAAGGTCACCATCACCATATCATATCAAAACACTAATCAACTCAATATCAATGGTGAACCATTCTTATATATTCAGGTCAATATAAAAGGAATGAGAAATCAGGAAAATATGATAAAGCAAATTAATCAAATATATACATATAACAATCAAATCAATATTTAAAAATAAATCTTTCCCAATAGACAATCTTAGTATAGAAAAGATGAGAATATCAAAATTGCTTAATAACCATTCTAGAATTGAATATTCAAATAAACTTTAAATCAGTAAATACATATTTTCTTTAATCGAATATACATATAAACATAATATACTTCTATTTAAACGTATGAATCACCAAATTCACTTTAAAATACTCAAATTATTAATCAGAAAATATTTCTCATTATCAGAATTTATGTAATCTTTAAGTAATTATTTTAAACCCTAAATTAGATTTTTCTTTCAATAAATCAATAATTTAAATACATCTAAATAATGAATTTTTAAATAAAACTATTCTCAATAAATCATATATTTACCGTTTCAATTTTGAACATTTATTTTCAATGCAAATATAATTTATTCGTAATTAAAATATACACTTACAAAAATAGCATAACGCAAGACTTCAACCCTGGTGGGTTGACTGAAAGGCACAAGCCTTTACCACCAAGCCATACTTGCTTTTTTGCAAGTGGTAGAACCACCGGTCGACATGGGGTTGACCGCTTGACCCATCATATATGCACATTACAACGATCGTTCGATCAATTTTCGACTTCTTCCTTCTCATTCTTCCAATGTTCCTTTTCTAATTTGTCGTACACACATCGTATTCGACCAAACATCAATCCAAACACAATATATAACAAGCATAAATTGATATAAACATAAACATCAGTGCATACACTCACCTGAAGCTCGTGTTCTTTGTCCTCCCTGTTCGCACACTCTAAGAATCCAACGCATTAACGAAACTTAAATCTTTTCCAGGCATAAGTGTGTATCGGTGTCAAGATGCTCATGTCCAACTTTGGAAATTTATAGGATTTATTATGGTTTTATTTTAATTTTTAAAGTGGTAGAGTGTGATCAGATTTTTGATTTTCTAAAGCCAAGAAAATGAACGTGAAGGTTTTTATTTATAGACAAGGGTGAAGTATCCAGAGAAAAGAAAAGTCTGGAGACATAGATATTATGAAACATTAGTTTGGGCTTGGGCTATAGGATATTGGACTAGGGTTTAAAGTTAGAAAAATATGCATATATATTTTTATTTTATTATCTCAATTCTTTTTTTATAAATATTTTCTATTTAAAACAAATTACAATAAAATTTTGAATAAAATTTATATCTACAACACTTGATTATTTATCCAATATTATAATATTTTCTATAATTTATTTCCACATTTTAACTCATTTAAATTTAAATACTTAATATTCACATTTTAAATTATATTCATTAATTAATTTCCAAATTAATCTATTCCATAATCTTTTAAACAAATAATTATTCTTTTACTCTTTAATTTCATCACTAATTACTTTATTATAAAATTTAAATATTCCTCATTAAATCCAAAATTATCCTTATTTAATCTATAAAACTTGACTTAGCAGATTAAATAATTATTAGTAACTTTTTATTGATTACTCATAAATATAAGGTTGTTACAGACTTCCCCCTTAACAAAATTGCCTCCTCGTAATTTCTTAGGGGGAATCTATAACAAAGCTGATAACTCCATTATAAATTTATATTTAATGCAAATCAAATAATCATTAAAACAGATCCCATGATACTCTATCTTTACTTTCTCGAGTTAGTACTTACAATAATCTGCGACTTATCAAGTATCCAATAGAGTAATCACAAAAATCAATAATTAGACCTTTCATCAGTGGCTGACCATAAAACTAAAACATCTCGGAAATATCAAAATGCCAATTTATAAATGTTTACTCTTTAAATCAATATCATACACTAAAATCTTAGTTTAAATTCAAAAAGCGTTGAGTATCAAATCCATTTCTAAAACTCACCAGTGAAAATTTTAACCTTTTTAGAAAGAAAATTCAATATAAAATCATATGAATATCTTTACCGATAATTCAATCACAAATTTTTTTCATCAAACTATTTTTATTTCAAACTAGGTTTCTAAATATTATATATATATTAATTCAAAACTGCTTTATTTTAATAAAATGCTTTTCTTTGATTAACTCAAATACTTCACATGTATTTATAATATAAGTTATTTCCATATGTTTTATATAACAAATATCTTTCCAAATTACATTCTTGTTTTGAAATCAAAATCTCATAAACTCATTTCCAATAATTAATAATGTTCATACACAAAAAATTACTTTATAGCTAAAATATACTATTCATCAATCATTAATTTAAATATATATTTCCAAAAATTTCCTTCCATATTAATTTATAAATTCACGTTAGTTCATAATATTTATATAATTTCTAACTATCACAAATCAACACATTACTAATACATACTTATTTCAAAAAACTTTTCTAAATCCAAAATTTTAAATTTAAATAATTATGCTTTTTTTAAATGTTCCCTATTTACACAAATCAAAATATTTAACCTGTATTAAATAATTCATACTCACATAAATTATAATATCCATAAATAACAAATCCAATTTATATATAACTTCTTGAAAACTTCACATAATTAATTTCAGCATACATCTTTTATCAAAACCACAATACTATAAAACATATTGATTTTGCCTTGTCATTTATTATAGTGATTTACTAATATCAATTGACTGCAATATTGACCACGTAATCAATATTGCATCGCCAGTGACCTTAGCTATCTACTAATTTTTGATGGCTTCATACATCGCTTAAGACATATCTATACTTATATAATGTCTTTTACAACCCATTTCTTCATCAACGTAATAGATATAAACTCTTATCTTCTAAAATCATTTCAACTATTGTCTTCAACCATAACTTTTCCAAAATTACTAACTTTATTTAGAATATTACTTAAAATATATAATCATTTCAATATACTTTGTTTTTATCAAAACATTCATATCTTTTTTAAAACATTGTGTCCAAATGTCTCGTATAGTGTTTAAAAATTTCTATCGAATACGTGTGCACCATCATCGACCAGAATTCTTAAAGTACTCAACGGACAAATTAATGTAGATTCATTTCAAAATTTTCTATAACATTGTTTATATAAATCCTTTTAACATACTTGCTTTATAAAATAATTATTAGCTTATGTTAAACTTAAGAAAATACCATACTTTTTCATAATATTTCCAATTAAAACTTTTTCTATCAAGCTGCTTACATATAAATCATAAATTATTTCTATAACAAATACTTTAATTGATATATATATATATAGACGTTAATCAAACAATAATCAAAATAAAACTCAATTTTGTTTTTAACAATAATCACTAACCCAATTCTAAATATTTTCAACCAAATGTATATCCATAAGAAATAACAATCAACGCGCTTAGCGGAGAACTGATAAATATATTTTCCGCTATGCACTCTGATTAAAATCAAACCAAAACACAAAAATTCAATATTAAGCCACCCAAAGTCAATTATTCTACATTTTCATACACAAAATATCAAAAATCCAAATATCTTATACACATAGAAAATAACAAATATATTCCTAAATAATTACCCCAGTAATCATCATATATATATAACTACTATCCCTTATTGTAGGGAACTACCCAACACACCTGTAATAACCCGCACTCCAGTGGGCCTAGATTTTCGCTAACCGAAAACCTAAGTCCACTAAAATAAGGATTGTTGGTTTTGCATCCTGCAGAGAAGCTATATCAGAGCACTAATGGTAATAACTTATAGTGGAAATAAATATAAAAGATCAATATAATTACTGACCAAAAATCGACATCTCAAATATGAAGAGCCTCTACAGGCAACTGCTTCCAATAATACCAGTACCTACCCTTCTAAATCCCTGGGCTGTAATGAGGAGGGGGTCAGAACAACGTTCTGGTGATTGGTAAATTATACATCTTATACATAACACTAGCTTATGCCGATTATTCAACATTTCATGTTATGTCAGACTTTATCCTTTGTCCTTACGAATCCATCGCTACATATGAACCGTACCAATCTAACCATGTGGATATATATATATATATATATATATATATCCGACCGTCTACTAATGGACCTAGATACTATCCCCACTAGTGTCTACAGCTCAACACCATGTAAAGATCCATCGCCTCGCTACATCGTGATCATCGTATCACCTGAGGAAATCCTATCGTGCGCACCGGTGACCTCCAGTCCATAAGGTCCTGTATTTTTTGGGGATATTCACCTTTGCTTACTTCATATAATGTGGATTTTCGGCCCCACGCACCTCCACCCTGTCCGTGTTTTAAAAGAATCTCTGTATGGTTTAACTAGCCTTGCCTTATCAAACCGACTAACAAACAACTGTGTCAGTGCATAACCCAACTGAACCAATCCTAGTAGGCAGTAGAGACCAGTTAGGTGTAACCCTGTCCATCCCGTTGACAGCAAGGGACCGATGATGAGCTCGCTAAATATGCAACTCCTACCCCTAGTTTTGGTAACCATGTACGCTAGCGTTTTACGCACCTTATTGCAACTCGTTTGGTGCCTACGAAAGCTAGTCTTTAGCGCGCCCTGTTGCAAAAGTCTAATCTCACCCATCGTCCATTTAGATCGCCTAGTGCAATCAAGGCAATACCCTTCTCAGATAAATTTGAACCAGACCACTAGTGCTTGTATAATCTCGCCATCCGTAAATGGTCCGCCTGGTGCTAAAATTATAGAGGTTCTAATCCAAGCACACCTAATCTGAGGGTATCATTTCAGCTATACGCAAGTGTATACTCTCCATGGGTCCTATTGTTAGATATGTTTTTAACGTCCCAACCCAGTCTAACCACCTTCAGTCATTTATTCCTTATAATTATAACAAACAATGTATAATTATAATAGACAATTTATAATTATTCACACCCGTTATAAACGCATATCCGAGGCTACGTATATACATTTTTGGTACTCATGTATTTTTAACTTCTTACATTTTCTTTACTGCCTCTACACCTTTTATGTTTGACCCTAGGTCTTCATTTTACTATGCGTTTAGCTTTTCGCTTATAAAATTCACTTACAACTTCTCATTTTCTATCATCAATATCGTTGTTACTATAATCATTAGTTCAACTTTGAAAATATTCCATTTCATTTAATTATCAGACTTAATTCACTTCATTCAATTATCAGACTTAATCCATTTCATTAAATTATCAGACTTAATTCATTTCATTCAATTATCAGACTTAATCCATCTCACTTCCTACTTCTTTTTCTTGCCTATTACTCAGACTTCCTTTTTCATTGGTTTTCACTTTATTAACTTTTTAGTAATATTCTTATTTAAATATTACACCTCTGGGATCTACTACATTTTAATAAATTGGAATCTAAACTTTAATGGTTAACTATTACATAGTCAATTTCCATATTTTGTCACAAAGAGGTGGTTTGTGCGATGTTTGTAATTACGAGGAGTTCTTTTTTTTGTTGAAATAGACAGTCCAAAAGACAGTAACTAACTTTATTTTGTACATCTCTTTCTTTTATTGACATACATTTATTCCTTGTCATTTCAAACATCACACTTTTGCTAAATTTAAACTTGATAGTATATGGAAATCCACTTACAATGATATACGTTCCAATGAATTAAAATATCATTAAAATCCCAAAAGTCCAGTTAACTTTATTTTCAGTCTCAATCAACAATATCAAATAAAATAAAATCTGAATTCATTATGTTTTCAGTTAACTAATCCAACATAGAATTGATAACTAAAATCATTTCGCAATTACAAAATTAAATCTAATCATCATGCTTCTGTAATTATCAATAAAAACTTATAGGAAAGTTTACAGTCTTCAACATTTCATATATATGAATTCATTTAAAATTAAATTATCAGACTCAGGTATATAGGAATAGATTTGCAATGATATAATCTAATGTTATATAAAAATATATAATATTCCCGGTCACCTTTAATTATCATTTCCAAATATCTAGATCTAATCCAGATCTAACCCTATTATCTGTATTCTCCACTTTTTGACTCCCTATTCGGATCCATAGACTATATTTATACAAATCTCATTAGAAATTGGATTAGGGAAAAGAGATTTAGATTTATTAATTAGAATCAGATCTAAAAGTTTACCTTCGATATAACAACGTAATTTGAACCTATTTCCAATCCTCTGTTCTTTCCTATTCTTCTCCAAAGTGTATCCGTGCAATCTAGATCTGTTTCATTGTATTTAGAATTTTTGGAGGAGAAAGGAAAATGGCAGTTCTTTCATGCTCATTAGAAAAATAATGAGTTGCAAATGAAGCCCTAGTTCCTAATTTATAAATGTTTAAATCAACGCTAACCATCAGATGAAACTAGATGAGATCTAGGTCACACGGCCTAAACTTACTACCGCCTTCACAAGTAGGCGGGTCGACCACCCCAAGCCCTAGGTCGACCGCTCACGGTCGACCGTGGCTAGGTTATGGTCGAACCGACCCTTGTATTTTGGTGCATTTTGATTTTTGCGTTGATTTGTTTCCTTTGTTGTTAAACAAACATTAAGCAACGTTAAGTACAATTATCTTCCACTTAAATTAAATTCCTTAATCGTTAAGTAACGGTTAACTTTAATGGTGTTAATCAATCATTAACTAATTTCAAATTATTTCCTTAATTGCATATATAATTATTTCCAACTACAAAAATTCAAACGTTGATAACTTTTTCGTTTGGACTCCGATTGGAAAAGTTTATATATGATAATTGATGAAAAAATCGCTATGAATCCAATGGTATAAGTTTAGTGGCCAAACTCCAACATTTGTAAAAAATCCAATTTTTGTTGTTTATCATTTATTACTTAATTTCTACTTTAATTAATTAATGTAAAAACGCAGGGTGTTACAACACCCAAAGGGCAGGGAGTCTAAGTCTCTAAGGTCTTGACCCGTGCCTCATATATACAATGTATTGTTCTGAACCTACTATGATACCAATTTGTAAGGACACCCACCTCTATACCCATACTATCCAAGAGTATTACTAAGTAGTAGTGTAAGATAATATGGATAATGAGGCAAAACGGGGTACACACCTGTGTAGTTAAGGCCTCGCTAAAGCCCTGCAATATCCCCGATGTAACGAATAGTGCTATCCAGCCGCTATGCTATTTGACTTAGCATTATCAAAGAGTAGATCTACTTTAAGCTCCGGTATTTTCTGCTACACCTGCTAAATCAAGGCTTTTTAGCACCCACTTTAGCAACATTAATATACAAAGGTTAATTTGAGTGGTTTTCTTTTAAATTAAATAAACAAAGTTAGGTTAAAGACCTAATTTTAAGACATGAGGACTCGATATAAGTTAGAAATCTACTATAGTCACCAAATCTAATCTGCATAAATCATGATATTCTTCAGTTTTGTTATGTAAGATTAAAAAAATATTTCTTCTTCTTACATAAATGGTGTAAAAACGAGAATAAATTAGCTTTAAATATTTAGTTTTAAATATAATGAAGCTTTTTACACCTTCGCTATTTTTTGCTATATCCCTGCTTTATCCCGGCTACAAACTTTTTACACCTTCACCATTGTAGAACCGCTAAGCGCTTCAACTGCATAGGTACACACCAAATATTTTCTTGGGTAACACTGGTTCATATCTTATATCAAATAAAAACACGTCATAAATGTACATGGTCTAAGTACAAAGCAATAAACAAGTGTGCTCTAGGACATAACAATGCACGATATATAATAAATATCAGATAAAACACCGAGTCAATAAATGTAGCGATAATATATTGTACTGAATATACATGGTATATCCAATATACACCACATGAATATACATACAAGAGAAACTACAGTACAAGAGGATAACTACTATACTGAATATTAGCCTACTCTATGCCCAAAACACAAGCTGGTCTCACTGTCCCTGAACCTGAAATGTCATGGACTAACTCGAGCATTATGCAAATAATACACGGGTTAGACTATGTCTAAATCAAAGGGTTAATATACATATGGAACTCGGTATATACTGGATATAATAATAACAATATGATAACACCAACAAAATAACTCAAAACAATAACCATGACGTCGATATATATAGTAATATATGCATGGTATATAATGATAATGTAACACCCCATAAAATTTACGATAGTTAATAAATAATTAATAAGGCTCCAAAAATGGAATTTGAGCAAAGGATAATTTGGCCACAAAATATGCACCATTATGTTCGTGGCAATTTTCTAAGCAACGTTCATATTTGGAGTTTCGTGATTGGAACTCAAACTAAAAAATTATTAGCGTTGAAGTTTTCGAGGCGAAAATAACTAAAAGCAAAAAAGGAATTTGGTTATGTTAAATGCAAACCCCATAGGTCAACCCCCTCCTTGGGCCGGTCGATCGCCTATAGCGGAGTGGTTGACTGGTCTTCAGGTGGCGGCTAGGGTTGAACCTTGGCCAATGGCCCAAATTTAATTATTTTAATTTAATGGTTACAGTTGATTCGAGCATCTATAAGTACAGGCCAAATCCCTTACTTATCTTCTCATATTTTTTGGTCAAAACAGCGAAGCTCTGTAGTTTTCCCTTCTCCTCTATTTCTAAAAATTATAAAGTAATATATATATATATATATTTGGAGAAGGCAGAAAATAAAAGAGAAGAAGAGAATCTTACTGTGGATAAAGGTAAATTTCTATGGTTATAAATTTATATTTCCCTTAGCCCTAAATCTCTTCTCGGATCTTTAATTCTTATATTAGGTATGTACCTTGTGATACATATTAATTTGGGTTAGAATGAAAAAGGAGTCAAGTAATGGATTTAGATTTGGGAGATTTGAAAAGCTAGAATGGTGAGTGAGAAATTATATAATTTATTTATAACATTGAAATTTATATCGTTGAATTTTATTTAATTATTATGCCTATATAAGGTCTGATGAGTTATAGGATTAAAATAAATTTATAGGATTATCGCCTACATATTCTATAAAATAGATAATTGGAATAGGAATGGTATATATAACATAATCTAAAATTTTGAAACTAGTCCTAAATATTTATTTTTGTAGAATGTTTGTAAATTTGTAAATTTATTCCAGATTTATAATTGGGTTGTAAATTAGGCGGCCCTAGTTGAGTTTGGAATGTAAATTTCTATGTTTTAATTTATTGGGAGCGGGGTATAATTTAATTGTATCTATTTACTTGTAATTTCCATAAATTATCCAATTCCAAAAAATATGTATAAAAAGTACATCATTTGAATTAGTAAGGACTATACCAAAAAGGAAAGAGATGTCTAAAGTATTGATATTGTTCTCCATAGTCTACACTGTTTATTTCAATAAAAAAAAGATAATACCTTGTAAATTTCAAATGGAGCAAAAGTCTCATTTTTGGTAATTTATGGAAAGTTATAAAGGTAATCCTTTCAAGAAGGGTATCTCTGATAAATTAAAACATGGAAAGGAATATTCTAGTTAAGGAATTAGTAGTAAAAATAGAAAGATATTTATATATACGTATAACCACGCTTATAGATTAAAAAATATAAATATATAGCATAATTACCACAATATTCGTATTAGTTATTAATAGCGTAATAATTATAGGACTAGGAGGTTGAAAAAAGAAGGAATAGTAATTCAAAAATTTATATACTATAATACAAATTAGTGGGCAATAAGTTTGTAGTTAATAGAGATTTAAAGGAATTAAATTAGGACTGATTAGAGAATTTAACATTAGGTATAATGGGTGGATTTTGAAATGGGTAAATAAATATCATTAGAGATTGTCTAATTTTGACATTAGTGACCAATTATTACGGACATTTGACATTTATTAGACATAAGAAGGAAATGAGGAAACCAAAGCCTATGCGTATAAAATAGGAATAATTACGCAGCGAACAAGTTAGTATTAATACTATTAAATATACGAAGAAGGAAATATAATTTTCATAGTAGGAAATTATATACTTTAATTATATGTCTAGAACGAGCGTTAATTGGTGAGCCTAGCCCAACACTTTGGATTTGGGCGTTTGGTTTGGTTTAGTGAGTATGGATGCAAGGTCAGTAGAGTTACACAATATAAGCATGCCCTTCACCAAGAGGCTATCGATAGGTTTGTACACTTTTTACTGATGTGAGACATCTCCAACTGTAGGACCATGGGGAAGGGATATGCGTTGGGGATATGTGGGGGAAATATACCGAGGGTTCGCCTCAGATTTGAAGTATTAAATGATGTGTAGTCAATTCCCCGATATTGCCCCGATATATCCCGTAGCGGACTTTAGGGCAACGATATTCCTATAAAGCGGCCCAATATAGCGGATCCGCTATTATCCCCGACATTGGGGCAATAATCTGCTATATCCCCGATTTTGTTGCCACACTATATCTGTAACGACCCGTAAATTTCAACGGTTTTAATAATGTAATTAGTTGAAATTTTGAGAAATTTTAAACGATAAAATTTTGAAATAAAATTTAATATTTGGAATACGTCTAGTTAAACATAGCAACTGGTAAATTTTCGTCCGAAAATATGAAAGTTTATTTCGCGCGTAAATTCACTTCAATTAAATCAGTTAAAAAGCGTTGAAAATAAATGTTTCCGAAACCTAAATATTTTTACATAGAAAAATTTTAAATCATCTTCTGAGCAAGATTTCAGTTTGTCGTTTTTCCAAATTCGGACATTTTGGCACCGTCGATCTTATTTTTCAGCGTTTTTCTTGCATTTTTCCGCTATTAGAAAATTCGAATTTTTATAAATTCAATCGTGCCACCGATATCCGTTTACCTCTTTGATCGTTTCGTTGCGCTGATCTCTTCGGTATATTTATTTTTGTGTTTTGAAATCTGGTTCGTAGCAGAATCCTTGAATACGGGTTAACCATATCGGCACCCATTTGAGCTTTTAGTATTAAGTGCCTATCCAAATTTCAAACCGCCACTCACATTTATTTTCATTCAGTTTCGACTTTTCCTTTTCCACTGGTTCCAATGTTTGAATAGCCTACTTCACCTCGTTTTATTTCATAAGATAAAATTTACGTTTCCAAAGGCAATTCATTTCATTTTCTGATTCTTCCATCTTCCCTTCTTCATTTTTGCATTACCTCACACACTCAGATCTCCACTTCATTCGCACCAGCAACTACCCCGAACATAGCCACCTCCGTCACCTTCGGCCTTCCACCAACGTTAGCCACCGAGTTCCGCCTTCCTACGCCTCATCGTTTCCTCCTTCCATTCGCAGATCCACGCACCCAAACCCTTCAGCTCGAAGCTACACCCGCTCCACCATACTCCGCCTCCTCCCCTGAACGGAACCCAAGCACCACCGGCTCACAAGCAACTCGAGATCGCCCAGCAACCTTCCACCTCTTCAGCTCTGACCTGACACAGCAGATCAGCCCCGCATTTTCCTTGAACTCGTCTACCACCCACCAACCCAACAGCAACCGTGATCTACCCGCACTGCCCTCCGCCCCGTACCTCCTTTCCCCCACCCGAGCGAGCAACAGACCTCCACATGCCTCACGTCAGCATGCAAGATACTCGGCATGCCACTTTGTACCACCGTATGAGAAGCCCTCACCCACCAAGCGCCGACAGCAAACAAGCAGCCCATAAGCCTCGCCTTCATCTCCACAACGCATTCCAGCCCGCAAATTCCAGACCTCCTTTTCCCTCTGTGAGCTGCCGTCAACCATCGCCGCTGGCCTCGGCAACCGTTCCCACTCTCTTCTTCTCCTCTCGCCTGCGTCGACTGTTCTCTCCTCCTCTCCCCTTGACTTCAACCGATCTCAGTCATGTGTGTAGACAATATATATTGTAAGTAGTTAAATATATATTTAGTTTATTCTCTACCATATACAAATTGTTTACTGTAAAGATGTTTTCCAGGTTTTCTTTTGTTTGTTTAAAAGTGTTTTAATATTGTTTGTTATTATATAAACTAGTATATATAATTTTGTATAAGTTCTGTTCTATAGAAAAGTATATGAATTGGAAACTGTCACACATATATATATAGCCTGTAATATGTCTGCATAACTTAGTTATAAAAGTTACCAACGTCTGCATAGTTGAATTTAATATATGTATATTCTCGAATTTTATGTTAGCTCATATATGTTATAGCACTTTATATTTTAGATGAGTTATTAAAAATGTTGCTGTTGCATATAAATGCATATATTATATGATAGTGCTGTTTTGATTACTATTATATAATCGTTTATAAGTAAATATATTAAGTTGTATTCTTTAAATTTTAAAAATCTAGTATGTACGAATGTTTATATCTATGATTTACATTTGTATATTCCTAAGTATATGGGTAGTGTTTCAAAATATAGTGTAAATATATAAAATCATGTAATAGCATAGGTAAGTGTTGTTTTCAGATATACATATATATATATTAATAGTATAAGTTTTCTTATAAAAGTTTGCGCATTAGCTTTGACATATATATTAAATCATATAGGTTTTTATAGAAGTACACATGGTTTGACTTTCGACTGACATATATTGTTTAAAGTATAACATGCGTCAGCTGTGCATGATCGAGTTAAGCATATGTATGGATATGTTTGATGTATATTAATAGTTCGCATATCGATGTCTATCTTTATATATGTAAATTATTATTGTCAGTATATATATTTTGTAGTCTTGTTTATAAGTACATATGTTTGAAGTATGTTGATTTTAAATAGGTATATACAAATATTTATTTTCAAAATATATAATGTATATACGTTAATTTATATATGTGTTTTAGGGTAAAACTATGATGTTTGAAAACATATGTATACACAATTTCAATGAGTTTCAAAATTTATACTGGTTAGAAAAATAATATGTTAGAATCATATATTTTTATGTCTACATCAGACAGTTTCTGATCTATTTGTCATCGACCTCTATTTACCAGCTCTATTCGTCCAATTCGTTCCAATCTTGTTCTTTGAGATTCGTGCATGGATTCGTAGCCCATTTCCTTGTCGAACTCTCTAGCCTTGGAAGGTGAGCACTCACTCACGATTAACGTTCTTTTATTTATTAAATTTGATTTCAATTGAAACGACAATTGAAATATGCTGCTGTTAGATATTTACACTGTTATTACCTGTATCAGTTCACCTATGACATCTGACACCATTATCTGTTCATTATTTATGCAATGATATTACAGTTTGGCTGATAATTGATTGATTGTTGATGTTTATATTGGACGATAAATTGTTAATGTTAAAATGATAAATAGTATGAAATTGAACTTGATATAGGATAATTAAATGTTAAATTTGATTAACGAACATTTGTATAATATGACCCCTTTAACTGTTAATTTTTTTGACACGTAGGATTGTTAACTACACCTTGAACCATCAATTGTATGTTGCTTAAACTGATGATGTATGAAATTGTAAATAGATGACAAGTGAAAAACCGTAATGTAATAATCTTTAATCTACATGAAATGATAGTGTAGATTCTAGAAGAATTATATTAATTCGCACAAATAACAATGCGAATTAATATGGTTATTTCGGGATTATTTAAATTGATTATTGGATTGATATTGATTGTTGTTATTGCTTGTTTATTTACTTTGACACCATCCCAGTTATCACACTGCAAGTTCCCTTTGTATGCTTTGATTTTGAATTGAATTGGAATCGGGTTGAAATGATAAATACCCAAATTGAACTTTGACTTAGGATAGAAAATTAAATAAAAACCCGATTGGTCAATAATTTGATTTGAAAATAAACGAAGATTTTATTTGAATAAAGAATATGGTTTTGAAATGAAGTGAAATTTGAATTTTTGATGAAAGGAAAATGGTAATATTTAATAATCTGAAACAAAAGATTAACAATGTAATCAATGAAAGAATGTTGTTTAATTTGAGAAATGATTGAATTAAGTTTGAAATGATTTAATAATTAAGTTTGAAATTATAATTAAGTTTGAAATTATTAACTTTGAAATTATTTAATAATTAAGTTTTGAATTATTTAATAATTAAATAAGATTGAAATATTTAATGATTAAATTTAATTGAATTTTGAATAAGTGAATTTTACTTCGTAATAATTGAAATTGAGATTCTTTATTAATTAAGTTTGGAAAATCGTTTAAGTAAGTAAATAGGTGAAATTGAATTTCTTTAACAAGAAATAAAATGTGATATTTTTGGAATTAATGTAAGACTTGTAATTGAAAGAAATGATTTGACGAATTTAATTTAATTCAAAATTGTAAGTTTTGTTTAATGAAGTTGAACTTAAGAAATTGATTTAATGAATTGGAAATTTAATTGAAATTGTTTTGAATGATAAAGTAACTTAACGAATATGGAATGAAATCGACAAATGAATTTGAAATTGATTTGAATGTTAAATAAAATTTATTGAAATGATTTCGGAATTGAATCTTATATACGAATTTAAATTGATATTTGAATTGTTTAAAATAAAGATTGAAATTGAATTATAAGGTTTTGAAATGATAATTTGGAAGTTTTGAAACATAAATTATTGGAAATTGGTTTTGAAAGACAAATGAAATGTTAATTTACAAATTGAAATTGAATTGAAATTGATTTGGTTTTTGAAATAAACAAACGACCAATCGGTGTAATAATTACGGAAGTTATTAAAGAGACCGGGATCGGTAATGGATATACTCTCTATCTGAACCGAAACCACTTTAATAACTAAACGCGGAGTGTTGATCCAGAACGAAGTGGATGGTTTTGGTGAACGCGTTGACTGAAGAAAGAGAACGATTTTGGATGACCCTTGACATGACTAAAACAGGAGCCGCGCCGGGCCATTGAGGATCGCCATCTCTAGCGGACACACTTCTTCGATACCATATCTATTACTTTTGTGATTCGATTTGGGTGCACCCCTTGATTTGGGAGTGTCGTTTCGCGGTGTTGGGATAGTAGCTGCTATGCCCAACATCAGTCCGGATCACGCAACTACTAGTATCCTAGTTGGTATCGCCTCATGTACCTTGTCATACTGATTGTCCTATTCGCGACCACTACGATTTTGTTTTGTACCTTTAGTATATGGATTGCCCTCTGGTGACTTCCGGTTTTGGGGAAACTACGGTCTTGTATATGCTTTTGGGAATAAAAATGTGTTAAGGGTGGAATGGGCCATGACTTAACGCTATTTTGATATCTTTTATATTACTGATAGACATTATCTACTTAGCGTACATTACTACATAGTAGATAGTTTAACGGATCCTTAAAGGAGGGTTATTCCAAACATCCTTTGAGTTACTTGTATTTCAATTGCTATTTCACTTGAGTTGGATTTATTAATATAAGAATGTTAATCCTGACTCGAGTGTCTTGTGTTTTGCTTTACGCTCGGGTCAGACTGAGTGTACCAGTATTCAAGACTCACCTTTGGAGTTGGAGCTTTGCTTGAAGATCCAGCCATCTATTCTGCTTCAGTATTCGATGATTCCAGTGATGTATTCTGATTTGTATCTGATGTATCGTGTTACTCTTCTGTTGTAAACTCTGATGTATTTTATATATTCATATAGTAGCTTCATGAACTACTATCTCTTTTATTTCCGCTGCAAAATTATTACTCTGTGTCTGTGATCTGTGATTATTTATTTACTGTATATGTTCAGTTTTGCCAAATTTAAATTAACAACGCGGTATTTTGAGCAATTCAACTCCGGCATGAGTGTCTACCTATACACTTATAATGGACGCGAATGGTCCAAAATTCCGGGTCGTTACAATATCCCCCTTTCCTATAAATAAGCATTTTGCATGATGTCTTGCTTTTAAGTTTTATGGTAACTTCAAAGTTGATGTAACAATGATATACGTTGTTGGTTATTATAACTAGTTCTAACTTTTAAGTGTCAACTTTGTTTATCTTTACTTTATTATAACTTGTTTTGCTTGGTGGGAAATAATAAGTAATAATTGTTCTTATTTTTAATGTAGAATGTTCATCAGTCCTCTTTTTATAGTCGTCCGCTATATCTTGTTATATCCCCGATATATCTCCACTACAACTTTTCGCACCTCAAACGCTATGGAGCGGCAGGGCGCTTTAACTGCACAGATTAAATGACCTAGTACTTTTAACGAAATAAGGTTTGCTTCACTTCCAATAAGAGGTATTAAGTAACCAAATGGGGCATTTTCCTTGACTTACTTAGGTTAGTTTAAACGGGATGTCAGATGTGGAAGGTCGGTGGGCCATGTCAGTATTTTTGGATCGGTCTTTAGTAGTAGGTCTAAGATATAGGCTATGACCACCAGCGGTCTCGAGCAAGCGGTAGCAAAGACTTGGGTTATGCCTTGACGGATTTCGCTTTCTATTAGTGTAGAATCCATATGGGAGATGTAAAGACCACAAAGTAGATGGTTAGATGAAATTTGTTTATCAGAGGTAGGCTAGTTAATCCTTAGATGAATCTTTGCGATGCATTAGTAGAATGACAATTATATTATAAAGCCGCATATAGGGATCATCAGTCTCTGTAGCTAGAACCGATTGACTAGCATTTACATCGCGGAGGACCCGCTTCAGGGACCGAGGTATTAAATGGGCATTGGGTCAGCCTCCTCCTTATTTAAGAAGTGGTCGGGGTTTTGGGTAGTGCATTGTTTAGATATATGTGAATGTACACACACACAGATATATATATATATATATATATATATATTGATGGCGTCAAAATTGGCCACCAACACCTAATTTTGCAGAAGCTCCAATATCCAATCCAATTACATAAATATGAAGAGAAATAAATAAAGAACAATACTAAAACAATCAGAAAGGAAGTAAAAGGAGACAAGATGTATAGTGGTTCGGCTAACTCTGGCCTACATCCACTCCCGAATAATCCTTTTTATTATGCTGAAGTTTGTTTACACTTGCAATCCAAAATCCAAGAATAAAATTGATAGAGTGTAGCCTAACTTGAAGATAAAATGAAGCAAAAAGAAGCCCCCTTTTCTGACGCCATGCCTACTGTATTTATAGCAGAAGACGTGCACGGATCGGGCTGAAACTTTGACAGAAGGTTCGAGAGACCAAGATGAGGCCACCTAGAAATTTTCAGGCCCATTGGGGCCTACAATAGGGATCGGTACCGATCCCTATTTTGGTGTCCAAATGGGGTGCAATCACTCTGGGGGGTTCCCCATGATGTTAGCTACTTGCCCTTCACATTTCGTGTCATGTCGACTTACGGTTTGTGAGATATCGTGTTTTCCGTGAGGTGGTGTTGCTTGAATTATGTTTTCTGCCGATCCCTCTAGAGGGATAGGTACCGATCCCTCCAATCTTCTCCAAATGACATGTGATCCCTAGGGGAGCTTCTATATGTTATATTATGTATAGCTTTCATGTTTCATGCCGATTAGATTAGTAGAACTCGAGTTATTAAGCGATCTTTGTTGCAATATAGTGTTAAGGCTGATTATAGCCGATCCCTATGGAGAGATAGGTACCGATCCCTCCAACTTACTCCAAATTCTATGCGATCCCTACAGGGTGTTTCACATATTCTAATTAGCTTGTTCTCCAAGTTTCATGACAATTGGATGTGTGGAAGTTGAGATATTGATCGATCTTTTCTACAAAATTGGGTTTAGCCGATTCCTATAAGGGAAGAGGTCCAACCCTTCTAGATGGATAGATGTCGATCCCTACATCTTCTCCAAATGCCATGCGATCCCTAGGGTGGACTCCTTAGGGTCCCCTCTTCTTGTTTCCAAAGTTTCACTTCAATCCGCCTTGTGGCTGTTGATTCATGGAGCGATCATCGTTGAGTTGTGCTGCTGAGCTGAATATGATCCGATCCCTCCTCTTTTGCCCATAACTCGAGCATACGAACTTTGGTCGTCTTGAAGTTTGAAATGTAGCCTCACGAGGCCTTTCTTATCACTTCATACCAATTGCACCTTAATCGGGACAAAAATTAGAGATCTAATTCGAATCTGCTTGACCATCGTCCATAGTCTCATTTATAGCCGATCTTTGAGCCTGGTAACTGTTTCTTCGGGCTTCTTGCCTTGGTGACCATGAAGTCCATTGGGTTAAATCCGCCTGTGTACTGCCTTGCTAAAGGCTGGTTAACACTTTTCCCTCCAAAACTTGCCTTGCGATAGGAAGGTGTGTTTTGAATTTCCATAAATCCAAAATCTGAGATCTATAATCCATTGATAGCCATATTTTCCAATCCATTGCCAACCCAAATCCATGATCTCTCTGGATCGTTAGTGAAATCCATGACCATTCCGAGTCGATATCCAATTCCGAATCTACGATCTCTCCGGATCGTTTTATCCAAACCCTCGATCTTACCGGGTTGTTAGCCAAATCCCAGACCGCTCCGAGCCTATATCCAAATCCATAGCTGTTCGAAGTTGATATCCAAATCCACGACCTCTCCGGGTTGTTATCCTAATCCAAATCCTCAATCTCGCCAGATCCTTGCCGAGAATAATCCGTACACGATAACCTAAATAGGCCGATCCCTCGCATTTGAGCGCAACGACCTACCCTTTGCCAGGCATAGTCCATACCCGATGACCTTGATCTCTCTGGATCCTTGCCGAGCACAATCCATACTGGACGATCTGAGTAGGTCGATCCATCGCGTTCGAGCGAAACGACCTACCCGTTGCCAAGCATAGTCCATACCTAATGACCTTGGTCTCTTCGGATCCTTGCCGAGTACAATCCATACTCGACGACCTGAGTAGGTTGATCTATCGCGTTCGAGCGAAGCGACCTACCCCTTGCCTGGAGTAATCCATACCTGATGACCTGTATTATCCATTACATTGATCCAAATTTAAGCATTCTTAAGTCCATAAAATAAGAGTCCGTACAACCAATAAACCAGAGTTCAAATAAAACTAGAAAAACAATAGTTCGAAGAAGATAGGAAATAAAAATAAATTTCACAAACCCTAGCATTACGGTTTATCATCATCTCAGAGCATGCCTAGGGACCGTCCTCGATCCCATATTGTTACAACCTCGATTTCGATGACAACAACTATACAAGCACTTGCAGTCAATATACATAGGTATATATATCATCCATATGCAGGTAGACTTTCGCGTCCAAGACTTGAAGACCGACACAAGGATTATTATACTGAGAAATATTAGTACATTCTGTTAATGTCGTAAATAGATGATACATACAATCTCCTTGAGTAATCTTTACAAGCAATTGCACATACAAATTACTTAAAAAGGAAGATAACAGAGTGTACATGTTTCAGACGTCTGGCGTATATGCTCAAACGTCTGGCAACATGTTCTAGTTTTAAATCTTTTAACAAACCAGACGTCTGGCATATGGGCTCAAACGTCTGGTAACATGTTCTTTTTTAAACTTTTTGACAAACCAAACGTCTGGCACAAATGGCCAGACGTCTGACCTGGGTAACGACCATTTTCCTCCAAAAGACATCTTCTTCAATCAAAGAGTTGCATCCTCCTATTTTGGTCATAAATCTTTCTTCTCAAACATTATGACTCTTAGACTGAAATAGAGTGAACCAAAAGTCATTACTCCTCAAACAAACTCTTCATCGTCTATAAATAAACATGAAATTGAAAGTTAGAACTTAACTTGCTATTCTGAACTTTCTTCTTTTATTTTCTAGTATTTTTGTGATTTACAAAAGCACTCAAAAATACACTTTTATCTCTTCCTTATATCAAAGCTTAAACTACATACTACTCAATAAGATTATAGGAAGAAGCCATACTTGTAGTCAAAATTAGTGTTGCATAGAACACACATTTGTCAAAGAAATACTCTTATGTAAAAGCCTATTCCTCTGGGTGAAGCGAGGCCAATTGGTTAGTGAAATTCCGAAGAGGAGATTTGGGACTGGACGAAGGACGAGAGGTCCGAACCAGTATAAAATTCCTGGTGTGATTACTTTTAATTTTACCTGCATTATTACTCTGTGCAATTCATACTATTATACACGCACTTGTCATATATTATATACATATACGATCTACATAGACTTTCAATTGGTATCAGAGCAAGGTTAGTTCAAATCACAGTAACACATGTTTGAAAATTGTTAATATGGCAAGTATCTTTCAAGAAGGTCAGTCAACTGCCCGTCCTCCACTATTCACCGGATCTAATTATGCATATTGGTTAACCCAAATGAGAATTTTTATGGAACCAAATGGTTTAGAAATATGGTCAGCAACTCAAAATAAGTATGAAGCACCTGAAACAAATATTAGCACATGGACAGATGCATGAAAAACCGTTGTTTCTAATAATGCTAAAGCTATGAATGTACTATTTTGTTCTCTTGATAAAAATGAATTCTCACGTGTTATGTTATGTACTACTGCATATGATATATGGCGTACTTTACAAGTCACACATGAAGGTACAACTAAGGTCTAACAAACAAAAATATCAATTTTACAAAATCAAGTTTCATCTTTCAAAATGAAACAAAATGAGTCAATTGTTGACATGTATTCAAGATTTCAATCCATACAACATGATCTTATGGCACTAGGAGTTAAATTCACTTATTTTGATTTAGTATCTCGAATTTTCAACTCTTTAACAATTGAGTGGGAAAGAAAAGTACTAGCTATCGAAGAAGCTAATGATCTCTCTATACTCAAAGTTGAAGAGTTGATTGGAAATTTAATGTCATATGAAGCAAATTAGCAGGCCAGAAAGGAACAAAATCATGAAAAGAAGAACATAGCATTTCAAGCAAGTAATGAAGATTCTGAATTGGATGAAGATGAAATTGTATTCATTGCCAAAAACTACAACAAATTTAAGAAATTCAAGAAAACGACTAGATTCCAAAATAACGAAAGATCAAACTCATCAAATCAAACTTCGATTAAGTGCTTTGGATGTGATCAATTCGGACATATGAAGAAGGATTGTCCAAAACTCAACATCGAGAAGAAGAAGAATAATTTTGAGAAATTTAAGAAAAAGAGAAAGGCATTCCAAGTCACATGGAATGACTCTAACTCTTCCTCTTCATCCGATAGTGACAGTGAAAGTGATACAGAGCAAGCAAATGTATGTTTCATGGCACACACTAATGAGGTATGTCCCAATCTTACTTATGATGAAATTTTAGAAATAAGTATGGAACTCGATGACAAACACAAAGAAACTAAAAAATTAAATAAGGAACATGTTGCTAAAATAAATCAATTAGAACTTGAAATAGGGTTACTAAAAGATGAAAAATCTATTTTAGAAGAAGAATTAGAAAATGCTTAAAAAAATGTAAGGATATTTCTACTGAAAATAATGCTTTATCTTGTGAATTAGAAAAGGTTAAACTAGAAAAAAATAAAATTAATAATGAGCACACTGTCTTAAAAGATAATCTAGAAATTTCAAAATCTGAAAATATTGATCTTAAAAACAAGTTGGATAAAATTACAAATAATGTTACGAAATTTAACAAAGGTAAACAAGACTTGGAGAATTTAATTAAAATTTCCAAGCCATTCAAAAATCGAAATGGAATAGGAATTGAGAATAAAACAAAAATTACAAAGTATAGTAAGATTTATACTAAGATAAAACCTTCTTCCAAAAATAAGAAATTAATCAAAAATTCAAAAATGATTAAAATATGGGTTCCTAAAACAAATAACAACCTAATTAAACAAAAATATATAGGTAATTATATGAAAGAAGTAATTCACAATAATAATTACATTTCTAAAGGAACCAAACCATCTTGGGTATGGTTACCCTCACAAACTAACACTTAGGACCCAAATATAAAATGGGTACCAATTTAAATATTTTTATTTTTTGCAGGTATCCAACTACAAAAATAAAGAGAAATGGATATTATATAGTGGATGCTCCAAGCACATGACAGGAAATGCTCACATGCTATCAAATATAAAATACATTGATGGTGGCACTGTAACTTTTGGTGATAATTCAAAAGGGTTCGCCATTGGCATTGGAGAAGTCATTAATATCGGTATCTCTGACTCTCCTATTATTACAAGTGTTTTATTAATAGAAAACCTAAAACAAAATCTTCTTAGTATAAGTCAGTTGTGTGATAATGGGTTTGAAATAAAATTTGAAAAAGATAAATGTAAAATTTTCGACCAAAGAAAAAATTTACTCTTTGAAGGATTTAGAAATCGTAAAATATATATCCTAAAAATGAACATTAAAAATAATTCAGATTTATGTCTATCCGCAAATCATGACGATCCTTGGATTTGGAACAAACGTTTTTGTCATATAAATTTAAATATATCAACAAACTAGCAAAACATGATCTAGTTAGAGGTCTACCTAAAATTAATTATAAAATTAAAAATTTATGTGATGCTTGTCAAAAGGGCAAGTTAAAGAAAAGTTCTTTCAAATCTAAAAATAAAATATCTACTAAGCAACCATTAGAATTACTTCATTTAGATTTATTTGGACCAACACAAGTACGTAGTATAAATCATAACAAATATGTGTTCGTAATTGTAGATGATTTTTCAAGATATACTTGGTCATTATTTTTAAAACATAAAAGTGACACTTTTGGAATGTTTAAAATCTTTGCAAAATGGATTACTAACTTAATGGATTTAAAAATAAAAAATATACGCAGTGATCATGGAGGAGAATTTGAAAATGATTTTTTCACTAATTTTTGTAACAAAAAGGGAATTAGTCATAATTTTTTGATTCCACGAACACCACAACAAAATGGTGTAGTTGAAAAGAAAAACAAAACTTTACAGGAATGTGCACGAACACTACTAAATAGTAGTAATCTACCTAAAAATTTCTAGGCTGAAGCCATTGCCACTGCCTGTTATGTATTAAATCGTGTCACACTTTCAACCTATGACTAAAAATACATGTTATGAAATATTTTATGGAAGGAAACCAAAAGTTTTGTTATTCAGAACTTTTGGGTCAAATTTTTTTATTTTAAATACTAATGATAATCTTGCAAAATTTGATCCCAAAGCGGACGAAGGAATTTTCATTGGTTATTCAGAACGTAGTAAAGCTTATAGAATTTATAATAAATGTACAAATATTATAGAAGAAAGCTTACATGTATCTTTTGATGAAAATTTCCAACAAACTATTAAAGAAGAAGAAGATGAAATTTTAACTCAAAATCAAACTGAAAATATAAATAATACGAATAATTCATCCTCTGATAATAATGAAAATGTTTTAAGATCACTCACACGAACATTAAAAAATCATCCTTTGGATAATATAATTGGAGACTTAAATTCTCGTGTCACTAGAAATAACTTAAATCAAATGAGTCGTTGCGTTTATCTCACATACAGAACCTAAAAATTATAAAGAAGCATCTAAAGATGATTCTTGGATCTTAGTAATGCAAGAAGAATAAAATCGATTTGAACGTAATAATGTATGGGAACTCGTTCCTAGACCATCAGATCAATCTGTAATAGGAACAAAATGGGTGTTCAAAAACAAAGCAGATGAGAATGGAAATATTATTCGTAACGAAGCAAGATTAGTGGCTCAAGGCTACAACCAAAAGGAGGAAATTGATTATGAAGAGGCGTTTGCTCCCGTAGCTCGTCTCGAAGCAATTCGTACTCTACTAGCTTTTGCATGTCATCACAACATTAAATTATTTCAAATGGATGTTAAGAATGCCTTCTTAAATGGTTTTATTAAAGAAAAAGTTTTTGTGGAACAACCACCATTATTTATTCATGAAAAATATCCAGATCATGTTTTTAAATTAAAAAAGGCCTAATATGGTTTAAAACAAGCACCACGTGCTTGGTACGATCGACTAAAAACTCATCTACAAAATTCTGGATTTCAAATTGGCAAAATAGACTCTACATTATTTATAAAACATAAAAATAACGATATGCTAGTTGTACAAATATATGTTGATGACATTATATTTGGGTCAACTAATGAAAGTTTACGTAATGAATTTTCCGAAATAATGAAAAATGAGTTTGAAATGTTACACATGGGTGAATTAAATTTTTTCTTTGGATTACAAATAAAACAATTGGACAATGGCATTTTTATAAATCAAGAAAAGTATTGTAAGGATTTACTTAAACGTTTCGGAATGGAAAACACTACTAGTAAACCAACTCCTATGAGTACAACCTTATATTTAGACAATGACGAAAATGGAAAAGACTTTGATCAAAAAACTTATCGTAGTATGATAGGCTCTTTACTATATTTAATAGCTAGTCGACCCGATATAATGATGAGCGTTTGTTTATGTGCACGTTCTCAAGCTCAACCAAAGGAATCACATCATAAAGTAGTCAAACGAATTTTATGTTACTAATCTAACACTAAAGATTACGGCTTATTCTATCTTAAAGGTACGATTTTCGAACTTGTATCATTTAGTGATGCAGATTTTGGAGGTTGTAAAACGGACAGAAAAAACACAAGTGGTACCCGCCATTTTATCGGTCAATCTTTAGTTTCATGGTTTAGCAAAAAGCAAAGTTGTGTTTCTCTTTCAACTTGTGAAGCAGAATACATTTCCGCTGCTCTTGCTTGTGCACAAGTAATATATATGCAACAAACTCTTCAAGACTTTGGTAAAACTATAACTTGTTCGCCAATATATTATGACAATACAAGTGCAATTAATCTATCTAAGAATCCTATAAATCACTCTCGAAATAAACACATTGATGTCAGACATCACTTTCTTAGAGATAATGTAGAAAAAAGAACAATATCTTTAGAATTCATCAACACTGAAAACCAGATAGCAGACATCTTTACAAAACCTTTATGTGAAAAATCATTTATAAAACTTAGAAGAGAACTAGGAATATGCTCCTTATCTGAACTATAACAAACAAGAATAAAATTTTAATTGTTTTTCCTACCTCTCAATATTTATGGCTCACGGGTCATATAATTTTTTCTACCAGATTTCTCTAAAAACCACAAATAGTTTAACAAATAAAACAAAACAAATGATTAAAATAGAAAATCCTACTCTTATATATATCAATTTTTTTTCAAACCAAATCACAGTAAAAACTTCTTCTAATGTATATCTTTTTTAAATCAATATCAAAGTTTTCCAACATATCAACCGATCACAATTCCACTTACTCTGCCATTGATTTTTCATCTCCATCATCGGGTAGTACATACACATCTCCTGCAAAAACAACTCCTAAATCATCTCCATCCCTTCACATTGCCTTCGCCTACATATCATACTGGCTACTCTCCAAAAGGAAAGAAAGCCAAACATGGTATTAATCTTCAAACATCCTCTCTTTCGGACAAAGCCGACGAAATCCATCATTATCAAAAAGAAATGATGGATGTACAAAGAGAAATGTATTATGAACAAAGACGACAGGGAGCTCATTTAAATTTTCTGGAGAAATGCATCCTTGCCATATGTGGACATTCTCCTACTAAGGATTATGTTCATGTACGATCTCCTCGTCTAACCGAAACTCCTCTGCATGCTCGTAAAATAACTGCACGTAAACTATGGGGAGAAGGAACATCTGAAGACCAGTTCAGTCCAGTACCTCCTTCTTGGTCTCCAATACAAGCATCAAAAGAAAATACAAAGGCAAAACCAAATTCATGGGAGAAAAAGTAACTCTGCTCTTCTACAAATTGTATTTCGTATATATATAATATTTATATTCCAAGTTATAATAAGATTTAAACCATTCAAGAATATAACTTGTATCTTGTTCTTAAACAAAAAGTTATATCTATAATAATTTTCTCTAAAAATTAGATTATCACTATTCTACCAACTACAGGCTCACATTTCAGCTCAGACGTCTGTTGTCTTAGCTAGACGTCTGGAACAACTTTCTGCAAAATTAAACCATTCAGCTCAGACGTCTGTATCTTCAATCAGACGTCTGGATCATTTTTCTGGAAAACCTGACTAACTCAGCTCAGACGTCTGATATTACACTCAGACGTCTGATCCAAGTCTCTGTCTCAAAATTTCCTACACGACCAGACGTCTGTTTAACAATTCAGACGTCTGACCGTACTCCACAGCTACCTTTTAGCCTCATCTATAAATCATCTTTTTCATTCTGTAACTATTTTTTCACCAAAACCCTACAGCAAAAAACCTAAGCCCCAATTCAATCTGCTTTCTTCTTCCAAATATTCAACTCCATGGTACCCAAATCTAAGAAACCTTTTCCCAAACGCAAAAAGATAGGCCAAAGCTCTCAACAACCTTCTCAATAATTTGTAACTGATGAAATCATTGATGACTGGATGGTGGAACAAGATGGTAGGAAAAAGCTTCAAGAATTAGAGAAGAAAAGAATTCATTGTGGTCCGTTTTACCCGCTGAGGAGATTCTTCACTACGAAATCGATGATTTGGTGAGTGATGCTGAGATTCACCATCTCATTAATTATGATTCTAACTCAAGTCAAATTGATCAATTAGCTGTCTTTTTATTCTTCATAAATTTATGTTCACTTCATATTTGGAACCCCTCTGATCCTGAGAATTGGATTTGGACAAGTGTTTATGGGGAAATTATCAAATTCAACGTTGAAATGCTTGGACAAATTTTACAATGCTCATATGCAGGAATTAGATTACAAGATATACCAGATATGAGGTACCAGCCAAGAGATGCAATTACACATCTCATTTGGGAAGATGACATGATAAAATTATCACCAACCTATTTTCGTCCTCAAGCTAGACCACTTAATTGAATGTTTGTCAATACCATACTCCCTAGATTAGGTAGTCATGAGCAAGTATATGACCATGATCATAAAGCCTTATATGCAATTTTTGGTCATACAAAAGTAAATTGGTCTCAATATATTTTTGACCAAATTAAAAGCTTCTGGACACCAGTGCGTCAAACAATTATTTATGCTCCATATATTATGCGAATTTTCCAAGCACACAACGTGCCTTCTTTCCTATCACAATATGAAGAACTTCATGTTAAGGAGAGTGGAATTCGCTTCCTATCTTTAATGCATCTTCCTGAAAATATTCCAACTATTACACCATTTTTTGAGTATCAACACCAACAACGCCAACCCCAACCCCAACAGTCTACTCCTATACAACCCACCTCTACATCAAGACCCTCTGAATCAACAGGTTATCACTTTGATTCTGAAATCCAAGAGGCTCGAATTGCAGCAGGACAAGGAGAAAGTATTAGAGATGTAGCACTTCAAAACCAACGTATTCTATCTCTGAATAAAAAAGCCTTGGATAAGAAAGTTTCTCGTCTCGAACGATCGTTTTCTACATGGGTGACTAAGGTTGAAAAGACTTTAGAAAAGGTCGTCTCAACTCTGGGAAAGGTTTTGCGGAAAGTTCACAGACGATCATCTTCACGATCTTCATCATCTCCATCTCCTACACCACCTCCACCACCTCATGCACATTCATCCAAAACTCGAACAGTCGAAGAGCCTTTACAGAGCCATGCTCCTGGAAAAGCTCCAATCACTATCGACACTGAGGAAAGTGAAGACTTCTCCTGGCCTCCACAAGAAGCCCAACATCACGAACACTTTTCATCTTTTCAAAGACTTTCTATTCAAGAAAATGAAGAATATCATGATCAGTCACAATGACAACATAATAACTATGATGACACTGCGTCTAATCTTTGGGGTTATTTTTCTTCTCAATAAATTAGCTACTAATTTATTTTCCTGCTTGTATAAACTATGATAATGTGCTTTCTGATTATTAACATTATGGTATTGCCCTATTATTTCATTAACTCTTTTTCGATAATGACAAAGGGGGAGAGGACATATTACAAAAGAAAAGGGGAGCCTCTGAAATAAATTGTATAGTTGTCATCATCAAAAAGAGGGAGAATGTTACAACCTCGATTTCGATGACAACAACTATACAAGCACTTGCAGTTAATATACATAGGTATATATATCATCCATATGCAGGTAGACTTTCACGTCCAAGACTTGAAGATCGACACAAGAATTATTATACTGAGAAATATTAGTACATTCTGTTAATGTCGTAAATAGATGATATGTACAATCTCCTTGAGTAATCTTTACAAGCACTTGCACATACAAATTACATAAAAAAGGAAGATAACAGAGTGTACATATGTCAGACGTCTGGCGTATATGCTCAGATGTCTGGCAACATGTTTTGGTTTTAAATCTTTTAACAAACCAGATGTCTGGCATATGTGCTCAGACGTCTGGTAACATGTTCTGTTTTAAACTTTTTAACAAAGCACACGTCTGGCACAAATGGCCAGACGTCTGACCTGGGTAACAGCCATTTTCCTCCAAAAGACATCTTCTTCAATCAAAGAGTTGCATCCTTCTGTTTTGGTCATAACTCTTTCTTCTCAAACATTATGACTCTTAGACTAAAATAGAGTGAACCAAAAGTCATTACTCCTCAAACAAATTCTTCACCTTCTATAAATAAACATGAAATTGAAAGTTAGAACTTAACTTGCTATTCTGAACTTTCTTCTTTTATTTTCTAGTATTTCTGTGATTTACAAATGCACTCAAAAATACACTTTTATCTATTCCTTATATCAAAGCTTAAACTACATACTACTCAAGTAGATTATAGGAAGAAGCTGTACTTGTAGTCAACATCAGTGTTGCATAGAACACACATTTGTCAAAGAAATAGTCTTGTGTAAAAGCCTATTCCTCCGGGCAAAGCGAGGGAAATTGGTTAGTGAAATTCCAAAGAGGAGCTTCGGGACTGGACTAGGATGGAAGGTCCGAACCAGTATAAAATTCCTGGTGTGATTACTTTTAATTTTACCTGCATTATTACTCTGTGCGATTCTTACTATCATACACGCACTTGTCATATATTATATACATATACGATCCACATAGACTTTCACATATATGTGTAGATGACTTAACCGTCCCACTGTGAAGTTCGCTACCTATTTCATGCCATCGCGATAAGTTGATGACAAGTTGATGATGATGCCTTGATCTAGTGCCATTTTCATTCGAGGTGGATGGTAGCTGCTCCAGTTCCACTGCCGTAGCCAGAGTCCTTACGCATTGTTTTAACCGACCATTCCTCACGTGTTCCTCGATAATATCCTTCAGCTGTCTATAGTCATTTTTATTGTGCCCATCCAACTCATGGAATAGGCATTGATTTCCTGATGTACGTTCGCATTCGGAGGGTTCCCTCCTTGCCGGCCTTAGATACGGAAGGCATCCTCGAGTATCCAAATATATCCATTCTAGGGTTTCATTCAATTCTGAGTAAGAAGAGAATTTGGTTTCTCCCCTCTGTCACTTCGATCCATCGAAGCTATTGTCCATGTTCCGTTTACCCTTGTCCTTTCCTGAGCTTTCATCGGGTGGTTCTTCATCTCGCATTAACTTCCGCCGCGTCTTTATCAGCTTTAGCTTCTTCTTGTCGCGGAAATCTTTCTACTTCATGCTAGAATTCCCCGAGATCCATTGATGGATCACGTATCAGTGATATCTTAAAATCTGAGTTATCTGCAACTCCTGACACTACCGTCATCAAAACCATCGATGGAGCTGGTTGATCCACCGAAACAACTGCCGCATTAAACCCGGGTAATAGATTCTTGAGTGATTCTCCTACCCACTGCTTTACTGACATCAATGTCATTACATTCTTGGGTCTCGTAATGTGATCCCAAAACAGCTTCATAAATCTTGCAACCAATCCCGTCCATGTGCTAATAGAATCGCTCTCCAACTGTCTGAATCATAGCGTAGCTACATCCATTAAGTATAGAGGGAAGCATCGTGCCAGTACTTCTTCCGAAGCCCCTAATACTTCCATGTGCCGTGTATACCTCATCATATGCACAGTTGGATCCGACTTCCTGTCATAAGCTTCCAGTGTTGGTAGTTTGAATTCTGGTGGATTCCTTGATTCCTGATATTAGGAGCGAATGGATTTCTGTTTACATCCTTTAGATCCATGTTCACCGATCTTCCGCACGTAGCTCGCCTTATCATCTCTACAATCATGTCATTGTCTTCTAATGGTAGTCTCCTATCATTATGTCCAAGCTGCTCTCCGAGTCTATGAGGGAATTCTGGAACATATTCCTCTGGATGAGCATCCAAATTGCGATTCGCACCAAGCTCCATGGGATCGGTCACAGGTCCTCCAGCATCACGATTAACCAGACCGGGAGCATGCCCCCTAGCCTCTAGGGATTGGTGTCAATCCCTCTAGGATGGCAGGGGACTGCCCCCTACTGCTCTATTCTATTCCTTTTTCTATTGGCTCCATTTTCATGCTCCCGGTTCTGATTTCCAACGATTCCTGCTGCTTCAACTCCTTGATTCTATGCTCCAGCTTGTCCAATCTATTGGAGCAAATTCTACATCATCTCCTCCTGTCTTTTCAGCATCCTCCCTTGCATAGCATCCATCATTGTTTCCATCTCTTCCCTGGTGATGTATATAGATGCTTGATTAGCTCCAGGAAGCCTCTTGACTCCCTACATGGTGGCTCCTGAGGAAGCCTCCTGACTCCCTCCATGGTGGCTCCTTTCTGGTAGCACTCTCCTTATTGATTGCCTAGCCATTGCTTCCTATATCCAAGCTTTAAAATCTAAGCTCCTAGCTTCCAAATCCACGGGTGCAAGTCTTCTCAGTGAAAGCACTAAAATGTTGGCGTCAAAATTGGCCACCAACACCCAATTATGCAGAATCTCCAATATCCAATCCAATTACAAAAATATGAAGAGAAAAAATAAAGAAAAAAACTAAAACAATCAGAAAGCAAGTAAAAGAAGACAAGATTTAAAGTGGTTCGGCTAACTCTGGCCTACGTCCACTTCTGAATAATCCTTTTTATTATACTGAAGTTTGTTTACAGTTACAATCCGAAATCAAAGAATAAAATTGACAAAGTGTAGCCTAGCTTGAAGATAAAGAGAAGCAGAAAGAAGCCCCCTTTTCTGACACCATGCCTACTGTATTTATAGGGGAAGACATGCACGAATCAGGCTGAAACTTTGACAGAAGGTTCGAAAGACCAAGACGAGGCCACCTAGAAATTTCCAAACCTATTGGGGTCCATAATAGGGATCAGTACCGATCCTAATTTTGGTGTCCAAATGTGGTGCAATCCCTCTAGGGTGTTCCCCATGATGTTAGCTATTTTCCCTCCAAATTTTGTGTCATTTCGATTTACGGTTTGTGATATATTGCATTTTTCGTGAGGTAGTGTTGCTTGAATTCTGTTTTCTACCGATCCCTCTAGAGGGATAGGTACCGATCCCTACAATCTTATCTGAATGACATGAAATACCTAGGAGAGCTTCTCCACATTATGTTATGTATTGCCTTCAAGTTTCATGCCAATTAGATTTGTAGAACTCGAGTTATTGAGCGACCTTTGTTGCAATATAGTGTTAAGGCTGATTATAGTCGATCCCTATGGAAGGATATGTACCGATCCCTCCAACTTGCTCCAAATACTATGCGATCACTATAGGATATTTCATATGCTCTATTTAGTTTGTCCTTTAAGTTTCATAATAATTGGATGTGTAGAGGTTGAGATATTGATCGATCTTTGCTATAAAATTGGGTTTAGCCGATCCCTATAAGGGAGGAGGGCCGACCCCTGTAGATGGATAGATACCAATCCCTCTATCTTCTCCTAATCTCATGCGATCCTTAGGGTCCCCTCTTATTTTTTCCAAAGTTTCACTTCAATCAACCTTGTGGTTGTTGAGTTATGGAGCGATCATCGTTGAGTTGTGCTGTTGACCAGAATATGATCTGATTCCTCCTCTTTTGCCCATAACTCGAGCCTACGAATTCTGATCGTCTTGAAATTTGAAATGCAGCCTCATGAGGCCTTCCTTATCACTTCATACCAATTGCACCTTGATTGGGACAAAAATTAGAGATCCAATCTGAATCCGCTTGACCATCGTCCATAGTCTCGTTTATAGCCGATCTCTGAGCCTGGTAACCATTTCTCTGGGCTTCCTACCTTGATGATCATGAAGTCCATTGGGTTAAATCCACCTATATACTATCTTTCCAAAAGGCAGGTTAATATATATATATATAGTTGTACCTCGGAGGAGGTTAGGCATATCGTACGCACACCTTGGACTTAACGGGTTAATCGTAAGCAAGGTTTTAAATCTCGGATTTCGGTCACGTCTCGTCTCGAAGAATTCAGATAGCTTATCTCGTATCGGGTGAGATCTCGAACGAGATGAGTGCATCTCGGTCGTCCATCTCGGATTTACATCTCGGTTTCTAAAATTCATTTCGGAGTTATCTTGGAGTATATGTCATGTCGAAAATTAGTTTTCATACACCTAAATTTATAATACTAGTCACTACCTTAAGGAAAACACTATGCACTTACCTTGAATATATCACACGCTTATCATTAGTAATTTAGTATGGAAAAATATCACTTGTATCATGTAAAATAAACAAATAACTAGATTTCATGAATAATGTTCAATATAATATCATATGAGATAAAGTAGACAAGAAACAAACCATAACATATGCACCTTTACTTTGTTTGATCATTCACTTAACTTTCCTACACAATATAATGTCTCATTTCTACCTTTTATGATTTATAGTGCTGCAAGGGAAATCTTAATTTTATAACTTCAAATACAAAAGTCTACAAGTAGAATTAAGATATTCTATGTCTGATTATAGTATTTAATTATTAGCAAACAAAATCTCATTAAGCAACTAATAGCATAGATATTTCAAACAAATGTAGAAAATAGCATACATAGTACAAACAATTTCAAACATTTAGTAATATTATAAGAAAAGCAAAAAAATGATGTACGAATGAACATGTAATCATCAAATGAAATTAATAGATGAAAGAGAATCCCTTTATTGCTTAAAAATAAGCCTTGAGGAAAAAAATTATAGCAGCAAAGACTAAATGAAATCAAATTGGGAATCCATTTAGAACATAAAGTTAAATAAGTGAAGCCCAAAATTTATAGCCGCAAAAAATAGGGTTAGGAAAAAAACTCAAGAAAGTGTCGAAAAAAGAAAAATGAAATCGGATGTAAATTAATTTGGATCAGAAACCTAAATGAAAATCATAAAGTGAAATACTTACCATAATCGATGTAGATTTTATCATCTTCTTACACTTGTCACTGCCGTAAAATAAGAGACGAAGATTAAATGAGATTTATATAAGAAATAAGGTTTAAAAAAAGTACAATTAAGAAGGCTTAAATTAAGGTAAAGGATGAGCTAGCCCAATACGGAAAAAGAGTTGATTTTTTTCAAAATTCAAAAATTCGGCCGATATCTCGCTGTTAAATCTCGTCCGAGATACCAGACGAGATACTGAAATCTCGTCCGAGATTTGGGTCAGACGAGACTTAAATGAAATTAGTTGTTTCGAATCGCCCAGGCTTGAAAACGAGATCTCGCTCGAGATCTCGGTCGAGATGAGCGAGATTTAAAACCTTGATCGTAAGTAATAGACATAGCACTTAAATGGAAACCAATCGGCATAAATTAATGATATGGGTAAAGTATGTAATTTTTCCAATCACCATAACATTATTTGGACTCCCTGCTCATTACAGCCACATGATAGATTTAGAGAGACAAGATACTAGAGCTAGACGGGAACAATAGATGGAGAAGTCTTCTTATTTATGCTTGGCGCTTACAAGGCAACTAAACATCCAAGGAACAATATTGATTCCAAGGTAGTAGCCTTTGTCAATACGTATGTTCTATTATATTTTTCTATTCCACTGTGAGTTTATATTGATCGCACTCTGATATATTTGTGTTTATTACAGGTTATCAAACCAGCAACCCGTATTCTAATGGACTTGGGTTTCGGTTTAGTCGAAATTCAGGCCCATTAAGGTGTGGTTTATTACAGATAATATCTTAAATAAGCCCTAAAGTGTCATAAAATGTGGAATACAACAAAAACATGCATAAAGATGTCATCATCCAAATAAAAGCTCATTAATCAGAAATCATGAAACAATATCAAATGGGTGAATCATCCATATTCGGAAATCACCATAAAACTCCAGAAATAATCAATATATGAGATAGCACCAAGAATAATCAGGATATCATTACCCAAATATATTTCTCAATCTCAAATAATATAATACCAACATCAATGTAAATATATAAGGCGCCTATCGAGTAAATCATATGTAATAGAAGATACGAGAATCCATTATACTCTGGACACTTATCACATCATAGGTATATTCTCATCTCCTCATATAAAAATAAATAGTATAGGTCGTGATGGGAGAATGATTGTACGACAGACATGAAGTCCCAAGTAAAGTCATATCACAATATGGCTACCCGCCATCTCCAAGAGCACCTTAGTTATCCACCCGGATCCGCTCCTAATACTTAGGTGAGGTGTATAAATAATACGTACATATCTACCACTCGGTATGGAACCAGAAGGGAGACCGATAGCTACCCGCTTTCTCAAAGAGCCTAAGGCTACCCGCCTGGATCTACTCCTATAACTTCAGTTACCTCCCAGGTAGTCATGATAATATCCACCTAATGTGCTCATTAACGTGAGGACTCTTAGTCTCGATTTCGGAGTACGCCCCTATGGTAATAGATGGCTCCCCCAGGTGAAAAAAATAGGCTAGGGCTACCCACCCTAAGAGCGAATCACCCTCCACTAAATCCCATGATGGGCATCTTATATATATATACATACACACAAATAATAAAGGCGTCACCGATCTAGGGTGTAACGACCCACTATTTTGGACCATTCAAATCGACAATAAACCATACATGTCGGACTTGAATAATACAAAACAATATATTGTAATAAATTTGGAGCAAATAAAACCAATCACAGACACAGAATATCAGAATAACTCGCAGCGAAAAATAAAATAAATAGTGGTTCATGAAGCCACTACAATACATAGTCTCAAAACAGATTCAAAATACATAGTCTGAAAAACAGATACAACAGAAGTCTGAATACATAAGTATAGTAGAAATCCCAAATACATATGTCTCTAATACAAAGCTCACATAGAAATACTGAATGGAAATAGATAGCAACTAAATAAAAGATGAACTCCAGCAGTCCTAGCTCCAGAAGGTGAGACCCAAAGCTGATACTCAGGCTAACCCGAGCGTAAATAAAACACAAACACTCGAGTCAGGACATACATACTTATACAATGTAAACAAACTCAAGTGAACTGTAATAAAAGGTACAAGTAACTTAAAGAATGCTTGGGATCGCCCATTCTTTAAGGATCCGTTAAACTATCTACTATGTAGTAATATTCGCTATTACAATAATGTCTAATTATAAAATAATCTTACTTTTAAATAGAGTTAAGGCTTTACATTTTCCACCTTAACACGTAATAGTCCCAGTAGTCTATCCAGTATTAGCATACTCCCAGATCAGGGGCTACCCTCAATACTCCACAGGCTACGGGAGAAAACCAAACTCATAGTAAAGCTCGCTATGGTAGGTGACACGGCACAACTAGGCAATGCCAGGGTAGATATACCAATTACGCATCCGGGCTGGTGGAAACGCATAGCAGCCACTACCGCCCACCTCGAGCCACACTCCCGAAATCAAGGGGTGCACCCAATCAATCACAAAAGTAATAGAATGGTATCGAAGAAGTGTGTCCGATCAGAGGTGCTACCTCATTGGCCCGTCGATCGCTCCTGTTTTAGCTACCTTAAGCCAACTCACAGGAGTCAGGTCCACGTTTATACCTCAATAGGATCGTCGCCACCATCCTACTTCATTCTGGAAACTCCACCGCGTACATAGTTGTTAAAGTGGTTTTCGATATCGACGGAGAGTATGTCCATATCCGATCCCGTTCTCTTTAACAACCAATCGTTATTATAACCTTTATATTTCAAATCAAAATACTTCATTTAAACCATTTAAAAGTAAAGTCAATGTTCTTTCAAATCAAATATTCAATTCCCAAAAATTTAGCACTTTTGAAGCTTGTATATTTAGTTAAATACTTCAAAACATTGAAATTTCAGTATTCGCAGCACTTAGAAAATGCTGCGGTAAGTTAACATTTGAAAACAATTCAATTCAGCAAAGATAGCATTTATAAACTGCTGGTAGTAGTTCAGTTTCATTTGAAAACAAGTTAAATTCAGCAAAGATAGCATTTATTAACTACTGCAGTAGTTCAGGGTTCAATTTGAAAAATTAGTTCAATTCAGCAAAGACAGTACATATCAAGTGCTATTGTAGCCTTTTTATTAGTTTCAGAATTTGACTTGATTTCTACAACCACAACACTTACCAAGTGCTGCAGTAGCCTTTAGTTAATAAGCCTTTAGTTCATTTGCATCAACCACAGCAATTACAAAGTGCTGCAGTATCATTTATTTCAGATTTTAAGTTAATTTCAAAAATGATAGCATTTCTGAAGTGTTACTAATTAAATTTCCAGATTTAATAATAAAATTTCAGAAACAATTAAACTTCAATTTTAACCATTTTAACTTATAAAAATCATATTTTTCCACTTCAAAAATGTTCATTTAAATACCCTTTAACTTATGATTTTTATAAAGAAATTTTTTTACAATAAAATCAAATTTTCCAATAATTTCACTTATTAAATTCAAGTGTACCATTTCCCACTCTTTTCATTTTTAACAATTTACCTTAACACTTAAATTTAAATTTCCATTTCATAAATAAACTTAATTTCCATTTTTATTTAATTAACTTAAACTTCCATTTGAAAATCAAATCACAAATTTCCAAATTAAGTTATGTTTAAAATCACAGATTTTCCATTCATTTATTTAACATTTTTAATACATAGAAAAATCACTATTACTTTATTAAATCATTTTAAATTCGATTTAAATCAAATTATCATATTTTTACATTTTAAAAATACGTAAAAATTTCCAAAAAACTATATAAAATAACCACGGGTCTGTATAATATTTTATAACCTAGGTCAAGTGATACGGATAATATATCATTTCAATCCGTAATTTACAAAGAAAATCCGGGTTCTATCCCAAGTCAAATAAAAATAAATAAAAATCGCTCAGGCCTATCATTTCAACCTATAATGATTTTCCCTATTCTAAAGTCCGTTCGGGTATGTATCATTTCAACCCATAGTGATTCTATTCTATAGGGAACTTGTAGTGTGAGAACAGAATAAATAAACAGTAGAACAGAATATAACATAGCAGATGATGTGACAAGTTTATAACAAAGTTAAACATCATATAATTCATATCACAAGCAGGTATAACATAATATAACAGTTTCTACACATTCACTTGTTATCACTTCACAAATTCTATAAGTATGAATGTCAAGCGTGAATAACTCACCTTTTTAAGCTGGAGTTCGCAAATCAAAACACACAGATAAATTCCAGAAAGCACGATAGTACGACTTTTGATTCAAGTGGAGAGAGAGTCAAGATTTTGATCTAGTATATAACAAATAAAACAAAGCAATATATACATATATTTTCAACACCAAATATATTGAAACAAATTGAAATAGAATTAACAAAAGACACAAATGGCTTAACCATGCTTTGAAATCACAATTGCTTAACCATGACTCAACGTATGCTCAGCCACAACATGTTTATAGGTGGAAATGGCTCGGGTTTGGCTCACTAACACACAGCTAAGCTATAGAACATTAGGTGTTTGGAGTTACAAAGTAGAGAAGGTCAAAGGACAAGGCAAAAGTGGAGTTTTGGTTGCAACATAGGCTCGGCCTATGTCAAGTTTGGCTCGGCCAGGGTCATGTACAGGTCAGGTCAGGTCTGAATCAAGGCTAGGGGTGATGGCACTTGCTGGTGGTGGTGGCAAAGGGTGATGGCCGTGGCCAGAAATGAAGGGGATGGTGAACTATAGGCTCAGCTATGTAGTTTTCAAGAAGTTTAGGCAAAGTTTTGTTGTGATTGTTCAACTTGGTGGTCACGGCAGTGTTTGGTCAAAGGAGGAGGGTTGTTGGCCGTGAATGATGGGGAGGAGATGATGGTGGTCGGTGGAGATGATGGAGTGGTTGTGGGCGAGCAAAGCTATAGAGATCAAGCAAAAACAAGCAAAAATGAAGAGAAAAAGTAGAAAAAGGGAAGCCATTACTTACTTTTTTTTCCAGAAATGATGTGGTCGAAAGAATGAAGGGGATGAGAAGTTTTTCATGTGAAAAACAAATAAAAATGTACGGCCAAAGCTAGAAAATGAAAGGCCAAAGAAATTGAAAAGACTAGCAAATGAAAAGTCACAAGCAAATGAAAAGACTTTGTCTCTTTGAATTTCCAAATTTATTTATACAAAATAACCAAATAGAGAAACAAGTAAATAAATAAAAGACAAACAAAATAAAGTAGGAATGACAATAAATAAATATTCTTAGGAAAATAGGAAAAATAAATAAAGAAAATAGTTTAATTAATTGAAACTAGAATTAAAAATTGTAAATAAAATACAACAAATATTGGAAAATTACAACTACACTTTTAAAATGCTTTAAAAATAAAAATATTGAAATAAAATTTAATTTAAAATAATTGCAAAAATATTGGGTTGTTACACTCTCCCCCACTCAAATCTTTCCGTCCTCGAAAAGAATGAAACAAGGAAAACAAAGAAAAACAAGATAGAAAAGCAAATAGTACCTGAAACAAACAATTTCGGATTCGAAGCACGAATGCTCTCCTCCGTCTCCCAGGTACAATCTCGATCATCAGTACTCCACTGTACTTTGACTAGACTAACAGATTTCCTCCTTAGTTGCTTCGTACCTCTGTCGACAATACGAAGTGGCTTCCTTTCGACAGTCAGATTTGGCTCAATATCCAAACTATCAAAAGCAGAAGGCTGAACAATAAGAGATGGGTCATGAAGATAGCGACGAAGTTGCGAAACGTGGAATACATTATGCACTCCAGAGAACTTCTCAGGCAAATCCAGACGATAAGCCAAAGAACCAACTCTTTCCACAATGCGGAAAGGACCAACAAACCTAGGAGCAAGCTTCCCTCTACGACCAAATCGAATAACATTCCTTAAGGGAGAGACCTTAAGGAAAACCAAATCATCAACAGCAAACTCCAAACTCCTCCTACGATGATCAGCATACTTCTTCTGCCTATCCCGAGCAATCCTCATCTTCCTCCTAATCTCCTCAACTTTCTCAGAAGCCTCTAAAATCATCTCAGGACCAAGAACCAAATGATTACCGAATTCAATCCAGCAAGATGGAGATTTACAAGGTTGTCCGTAAAGAGCAGCAAACGGAGACATCTTAATGCCAGCCTGAATTCAAAGATAGAAATGAGATAGATAAAAGATTAAGACAAGATTAAAACAAAAGATAGAAATTATACCTGATAACTATTGTTATAGGTGAATTCGACAAGATGGAGATGATCTTCCCAAGATCCTCCATAATCAAGCACACAAGCACGAAGAAATCTTCGAGAATCTGATTCACTCTTTCCGTTTGACCGTCGGTCTGTGGATGGTACGCAATGCTCAGATTCAGATGAGTACCCAAAGATACCTGAAAAGCTTTCCAAAACTGATTAGTAAAGATAGGATCACGATCACAAATAATACTGAGAGGAACACCATGGAGACGAACAATCTCTCTCATGTAGATCTCAAACAAGCTAGAAGCAGAACGTGTAGACTTGATCGGAATGAAATGAGCGGACTTGGTCAGTCTATCCACAATAACCCAGATACTCTCATTACCCCTCCTAGTCCTCGGTAATCCATCAATAAAATCCATAGAAACCTGTTTCCATTTCCAATTGGGAATCTCAAGGGGATGCAACAAACTAGGGGTCTTCTGGTGATCTGCCTTGACTTGCTGACAAGTTGCACACCTACTAACAAAAATGGAGATATCTCGCCTCATACCTCTCCACCAATACAACTTCCTCATATGCTGATACATCTTAGTCAATCTTGGATGAATAGAAAGTCTGGACCGATGATTCTCCCAAAGTAACTCCTGTCTCAATCCATCAACATTCGGGACACTAATCCTATTATTAATCCTCAAAATACCTCTATCATCGATCTGAGCTCCACTGCCATCAAGACTACTACCTCCAACCCTACTACGAACATTCTCCTTAATAAGCCTAAGCATCCGATCCTCATCCTGCTTGGCCATGATACGATCCAAAAGAGAAGAAGAAACAACCAGCTGACACAACATCGCCTTCTTTCGACTTAAAGCATCTGCCACAACATTAGCTTTCCCAGAGGTATAGTTGATGGTAAGGTCATAAGAAGCAAGAAACTCTAACCACCTAACTTGTCTCTGATTCAAATCCTTCTGAGTGAAAATATACTTCAAAGACTGATGATCTGTGAAGAGCTCAAACTTAGTACCCAAAAGTTGATGCCTCCAAAGCTTCAAGCAAAGACAACAGCAAGCAACTCTAAATCATGAGCAACATAATTGGCTTCATGGGTCTTCAACTGACGACTGGCATAAGCAATGACCTTCCCATCCTGCATCAGAACAGCTCTCAAACTTTCACGACAAGCATCAGTGTATACCGTTAATCCCTCATTTCCATTTGGAACGGTAAGAACTGGTGCGGAAGTAAGCTTGTTCTTCAACTCATTGAATGCAGCTTTACACTCATCACTCCAAATAAATTTTGCATTCTTACGAGTCAAAGCAGTGAGAGGTGCAGCAATCCGAGCAAAATTCTCAATGAATCTCCGATAATAACCGGCAAGGCCCAGAAAACTACGAATATCAGTTGGAGTTCTAGGAGTTTCCTAATCCTGCACCGAATAAGGATAAATAAGGAAAACTGGAAAGATAGAATGAATTGAATGAACAAGGAAAGAGAAGGGAAGAAAAACTTACATTGATCACAACGATCTTGACTGGATCAACAGAAACTCCATTACCAGAAACAATATGTCCAAGGAATCGGACTTCATCCTTCCAGAAATGGCATTTAGAATATTTAGCCTTCAACTGATGATTTCTAAGAGTCTCGGGAATAGATTTCAAATGCGACTCATGTTCTTCCTCAGACTTAGAGAAGACAAGGATATCATCAACAAAGACTAGAACAAATTTATTAAGCACATCAAGAAAAACACGATTCATCAAATCAACAAAGAAAGCAGGAGCATTAGTCAAACCAAAAGGCATGACTAACCATTCAAAGAACCCATTCTCAGTATGGAAAGTAGTCTTGGGAATACTTTCCTCAGCAACTCTGAGTTGATGGAAACCTATGGCAAGATCAAGCTGAGAGAAAATAGTGGCACCATAAAGCTGATCAAACATATCAATGATGCGAGGCATTGGATATCTGTTTTTATAGTGATCTTGTTCAGCTCCCTATAATTAACACACATCCGGAGAGAACCATCAAACTTAGTGACGAAAACCACCGTTGCTTCCCATTCTGAATGGCTAGGTCTGATCAGACCCTTGGAGAACAAGTCCTCAATTTTCTTTCCCAACTCAACCTTCTCACAGGGTGCCATTCTTCTAGGAGGAAGAACTACAGGTCGAGCTCCAAGAATAAGATCAATACGGAAATTGATTTCCCGCTTAGGGGGTAAAGCAGTGACTTCACCAAATACATCGGGATAAAGTTAGACCACACGAGTCGACTGAAGATTAACAGGAGAAGAATCCAGAGAATAAATAAAATTGCCAGCAAAATCCTGAGGCATGCGGCACTGAATAATCAAAGGATCACCCTTATCTCCCACAAGAGACACAATTCAGGATTTGCAAGAGATACGAGCATCATGATTCCTTAACCAATCATCTCCAAGCAATAAATCAAAAGCATCGAAACCCAGAACATAGAAATCTCCAGAAAATCGATAACTAGAATGAAAGAGTTTCACATGCTTACAAATCCTATTAAGATTTGCGGGACCCCCAATAGGATTTGAAACACATAAAGGAACAGAAGCATACTCAGAAGAAAGGAGATACTCAAACTTATCACACAAATCAACAGAAATAAAACTATGCGAAGCTCCGGTATCAAATAAAACACGAACAGGATGATGAAATAAAGAAAAGGTGCCCTGAAGAGTACCTTGATTATCACTAGGAGCAGGAGCAGGTGCAGGTGGAGCAGGTGAAGAAGAAGAGGTAACAGCAAAAATATCAGATGGCTTGCCCTTCTGATACAAAGGACAATCATTCTTAAAATGACCAGGCTGCAGACAGACATGACAGAGGTTGTTCCTGGTATTCTGAGGTGGAGGAGTAGCAGCACCAACTGAAGTAGGGCAACTATTTGCATAGTGTCCCTTCTGATCACACTTGAAGCAGGTAATGGTAGATAGGTCGATAGGCTGCCTCTGAGAAGGAGAAGATGAAGATCCCAAACCTGGATGTTTAAGCTAATTCTTCTTCTACTGATGGAAATTTGGCTTTCTCTTCTTAGAGTTAGTAGAGGAAGACTGAGATGTAGGAGCACTAGCAACAGCAGGACCCTTGGAAGTAGGGTTCTCATAACGAATAGCCATATCCATAAGCTCAGTGAAAGTGCCATGAACATGAGAAATAAGACGATCATAGAACTCTGGGCGAGCTCCAGCTATGAACTTCTCATTCTTCTTAAGTTGGGTGTCAATAAGGCCAGGACCAAACTTGGAAAGTTCGTTGAACTTCCGCTCATACTCAGAAAAGGACATGGTACCCTGCTTGAGATCCATGAACTCACGATAAAGCTGAGATTTTCTGGCTTCGGGCATCCATTTTGCCACAAAAGCCTCCCTGGAAAGAAGATACAGAAACAAAACTTAAGATAGATTCAAAAGAAAGGAAATGGGAACAAAATTCAAGATAACACAAAGGATACCTAAACTGCTCACACGAAATATCACCCTCGTTAGTGTGAGCTATAACAGACTCCCACCAATCCAAGGCTGACTCTTGCAGCTGCCAAGCTGCTAACTAATGCTTCTGGGCATCAGTAATCTCGAGACCGATAAAGATCCCCTCTAAACTCCGTAACCATTGCTTGGCTTCGATAATGCTCTCTGAACCGGTAAACTTGGTTCCACCAAGCTGAGAGAATTCCTTACAGAGAACAGTAAACCTAACAGGTGCAGCAGGTTGAGGAGCTGGGGCAATACCACGACCCCTACCTCTGGCATTTCCACGATTCATCCTGAAAAATCAAGAATGAATTTTAGGACAAAGGTAACGAGAAGACAAAGATAAGATAAGACAAGACAATATAAATTCACTTGGATGAATATCCTACTTAAAGAAATTTCTAACAAGGTAGATACGAAAGGAAGGAAATTTAGAAAATTTGCTTTCAAAAAAAGAAAATTTTATATCAAAATAATCTTTGAAAAATCCTTCGAAAAATTGTAACGCTCCGAGATTTTCGACGCTCGAAAGTCGACATTAATACGTCCACTGTATCAACTACCGAGCAATCGAATGCCGGAAAACCGAATTGTTATGGTTAAAAAGAAGAGGTAGAAGAAGACGGAAAGAAAGAAAGAAGAAACAACAGAAACAATATCATAATCTCACATATCGCAGCGAAAGAACATATAATAGATAAATGAATAACCTTTAAAACAAAGAACTATATCAATTTACACATTACATCATCATCAGAGTTTACAACAACAATATACAACACAACTGGACAATTATATAAACTTGTCCTCATACAGAATACACAGCGGAATAAATAATATCATATACAAGTGATACGTCTCGGCATCCAGCTTGCCTCTTGAGCTCCAAAGCCTCCTGAAATCCAGAATGACCTGAAAATCTAACTCTAGGCTGCCCGTGTGGAAAATTATGGGCATCCAGAGTTTAGGAAAGGAACAATAAACTCCAGGTCAGTCATGGGACTGGTGTGAGAACTAAAACAGTTTTTATATCTTTAAAACAACAACAAAGGAAGTAAAAGACATCCGCAATGCTTTTTGGAAAATGAAACTACCATAAGGCCTCCACCACACACACAATGCAAACGCAGAATTGGAGGAGATTTCTCGTTATGATAGTCAAACATGCTTACTACGCAAAATCATTTGATTTGATATTATTATTAATGCATAGTGCAGAAAAACATTTCGAAAGTATAATATTAATCTTAGCCAGCATAGGCATTTCGCACTTATGCCTACTATAGCTACCATGTTCAATAGCAGATTACCGCCACATTCCATGGCAGGTAATACAACTAAAACCGTACAGGGCTCGTATTGTTTCTTTGGATTTTCCAACAAATGGTCAGGCTAAGGAACTTCCTACTGCCAATGGGTACGCCTCTGGCGGGACATCCCGAGAACTAACTAGCTCTCTGCCAACACAAGGCCGGGTTACCTCTTACACTAGGTAACTACTACACGAATATGCCACCCCCGGTCCTTTGGGACCTTTATTTGAGGCGCCTCAACAAAACAACAATCACACAGTAAATGAGATTGGAGTAACCACATAGGTTAAATACCAGGGCTCCATACCTGATACCACCCTTTTCCAGAAGGAAATGACATACCCTAAAGGGAGCGACCCTCAAAACCTTGCCGCATATTCCTGTTTTGACCATTTCTGGGGTGTGAGGTCCGAAGAGGTCTCGTCCACAAAGCTACGCTTTTTCACAAAGCCACGCTTTGATCAACAAATGATCAATAAATAATCATCACACAGCAACACTCAGCATGCCACACTACCAAATTGGGAGTATATCACTGATAACTTTCAACTACATAACCTCTGAGCTCGTACGTCTCAGAGAAGGGTGTTAAGCTAAGAGAATAAATTCTTCGCCACCAACAGAAATGTATTTGAAAGAAATCTGCTTTATATCTCAAAGTGTAATGTCAGACATGTAACCATACAAGTCTATTCCGGGTTCGAACAGAACCGAAGGCACTTCCGAAGAAGCCCTTGCAATCCGGGTATTCACAATCCCGATCGAACTTCCCATCACAAAGGAAATCTCTATACTGTAGCTAACGGTGCAGAGACAATCGATAGGTCATCCCATCGTTTTCACAAATATCCGGTCTTCACCACCGGTCTTCAATGCAATCCATATCGTCGTATCACTTATTCGGAATGGGTTATATGACACAAAGGTCCTTTCCCAGCTAAACCGAATAGTGAGCGCAATATTTAAAACATATGGATATAGGGATTTCAATTAAGTCACAACTTATTACCCAAATCCTTTCCTTTAAATGGTTTAAACAAATTACCATTTTAAATCTGTAAACAAAAAGATTTACTTCACAAAGTTCACCCAATTTCACAAAGATTCATTCACAGATTCCCAAATCATTTCCCATTTCAATTTGATTAACCCATTAAATCTTTAAATCAAGATTTAACTTATAGCTTTCAAAACTATTCACAATTCAAGTCTTTTGTAATATAAAAGATACACCTTTTAAAATCTTCTTTGATTTCAAGATAAAGCTTAATCATCTTCACAAAGGTTAATTCATAGTTTTTCCAAACTATTCACAATTTCATTTCAACTTGAAATGTTTCGATACAAATTGGAAATCTTTTCACTTTATGAAAGCTATTATTATTTGAAAACAGATAGTTTCCGTTTTGGGAAAAACTGGTTACAATTACACAGGTTAAAGACATCCAAGTACAAATCTTGGATTTAAATTTAAATTTCCAAAACAATATTTTTAAATGGTTAAAAACCCATATAAACACCTTTTATACTTGCATAATCTTTTAAACCAAAATTCCCAAATTATTGAATTCAATTTCAAGTATTGAATTCAAAATTTAAATCAAATGATTTGAATTCCAATTTTATTAAGTTATTTAAAATAACTCTTATTTTTGAAACTCATTTTCAAAAACTTTCAATTCCAATTCCAAAACTATTTTGGATTCAAAAATTCAATCTTTAGAATTGTTAAAAATCTGTGACTTAACTGATTTCGACGTGAAATCCACATTGGTGTGTGTATGGTGTAGTCCAGGGGTTTAACACAATAGTGCAACAACATTCAACCATCACAGATCAAATATAACAATATAATAGATAAGTGGTATAAACTATAACGCTTATCTTTCATTCACATATCACAGATATTCACATCATAGATAAACAAATTACTGATCACAACACAAATCAGGATATATCACAAAGCATCACATATTTGGGATATCAAATAGTTCAACGTCCAATAAAATCCAAACATCCATAGATAGGATCAATTTAATCATCTGATTAATTTAAATCAGAAAAATTTCTATAAATAAATTTTACTAGTTATGGTAAATTAATAACCAATTAACTACAAAAACATTTAATAAATTTTCCTTTAATTAATCATTAATTAACCCTTAATTAATAATTAATACTAAATTAATTATTTTTAATTAATTACCATAACTAATTAATTTCTACTTATAAATTTCCATTATGAATTTACATTTCCAAATATTTACTCTTTATACGATTTTCAAATCAATTTCATAAATATTCATTTTTCAACTCCAAATCAATTTTCAAATTGATTTTCAAATCCCAAATAAATTTCCAATGAATTTCCAAAATTATTTCCTTTTAAAATAAATTTCTTTATCTCTTCAAATCTATTTAAAAATCAAATTTAAATAAATTCTTCATCTTATAAATAATATTTCCCGAAATCTATTTATTAAGCCCCTTTTCCCGAAATCTGAAATTTTATTCAATATGGTTCAAAAATAAACTTTATCTTTTTAAAACTCCCTTTTTATTTATCCAATTCTCAAAATAAATTTTTTTGATAAATTTTCAACTTGAATTTCAAAAATCTGATTTTATTTATTTCTGGTATCCAACGATACCAAAAATATATCCGGCTAAACCGTAGCCTTTAACAATTTCAATCACAAAGTATAATCACACGTAGATTATAACAAAAAAATCAACACACAACATTGAAATAAATTCAAATGTTTGAGGAATCCAGTTGGATCCCTCCAACCTGTTTCCCTGCATCCACAGATGTTAGCACAATACCAATTCCACTTCAAGGTGGAATATCGCGGTATATAGGATTTATAAAATACTATCTGCTATTATGCGGCGCAATAGGGTCTCATCCGCTATATAATGCGGGAAGTCAACTCCAAATACATATATAATACCAATTCCACTTCACGGTGGAATATCGCGATATATGTTTTTAATATAATAACCTCCGCTTAATATGTGGCGTATAAGGTCTATTTCAATACAACATATAGCAATTATCATTCAAGCACACAATCAACCAATTTTAAATGTAACTATTTAAAATTTAAATCGAAACACAATTCGATTGAGTGAGAAGTTCTCACCTTGCTTCCAATAATAGTTGCAGTATTTCGTTCCGAATAAAATTAAACACGCATTTAATTTTACCCAAAATTACCAGTGTCTCTAATAAATCCCAATCTAGCTCCATTGCATAGTGCTCGTCAATACGGTTCCAACGCAATTCGTTTCGTCGACTTTCGACCTCGTATGAAAAAGTTAGAGCATTTTAAACATTGTACGAATTTAAATATATATAGATTTCTATTTCTATTTTATTTTTTTAACCTAGAATATTTCTGGCCGTTAGATTCAACATGATGAGATTGAGGCCCTACTTCCTTTCTTCTCCCCCCAGGCTTGTTCGAACGCAACTAACCCATATAGCCGCCGCATCCATCGAATAATCGCGCCTTCTCCGATCATCTTCACGCTGATCAACAACCACCAGTCGCAAGGTCACAACGAGCTCCATCCTCTCCCTTGAAAACATCGAACTCGGCGCCTCCTCCAGCTCGGAAATCGCGAATGAACGGCCCACCTACTCGAGCAATTTTAGGCCTCTGCCTCGACTCGTTCACGATCTCGACCGTATGGATGCGATCGTCTCGATGAGCTCTATCACTTTGTAGTTGAAACTATTTGTTAAAAGCTGATGGATTGAGAGGGATTAAGGGGAAAAGAATCGAAAATATCGGCCATTGAATATAAAACTGGCGGCTACAACCCTAACTAGGATTTTGATGCAAGCTCTGAAAAACAAGTCCTTTTATAGAAAATTGACGAAACACTATTCACTCGAAATTTTCCGAACTCCAAACGAAGCGAGCCGGCTGACGTTTCTAAGGTTTAACCTGCGTTTCGAACACAATGGAATGTGTTTTGGGAGCTAATTCGGTCATATGTGCGAGTTACGGAAATAAACGATCAAATTTAAATTAAATCGATTAAAACGATTTCTACGCGTTTCAGCTTGCCCCGGACAAACCGTAAATCCGATTGACACGAAAATTGAAATCTTACAATAATTTAACATTACGGATCCGATGAAACTAGTTTCGTCGAAATTCGAGACTGTTTGAAAAATGACCATTTTCACTCGTCAATTAAATATTAAAATATTCAATTTTTTACAATTTAACTTTTAATTCAATTTTAAAAGTTTACAAACATCATTCTAACTTCAATATGATTTAATATAACTTTATAAATCATTTTTATTCACATTTAATCCAATTTCCAATTATTTCTGGAATTTCAAATATTAAATTATCGATTTAATTATCCAATTAAATCACTATATTCGAAATTAAATTTATTCAGCTTACAAATTTCACTTGTTAATATTTAAAATCAATTAAATATCTGAATTTCAAATGACAGAAATTTTGGGTCGTTACAAAAATCCTTTTAAAATCATTTTATACTTTGAAAATACGTTCTCTCACAAAGAAATGATTCTGAGGTTGATTTCACTCATTCTAGGGTATTTCTACCCTATCTCTAATGAGTTTTTTCTCCATAGGCTAAGGTTTGCCTAAAAACCAATGCTCTGATACCAAATGCAACGACCCACTATTTTGGACCATTCAAATCGACAATAAACCACACATGTCGAACTTGAATAATACAAAACAATAGATTGTAATAAATTTGGAGCAAATAAAACCAATGACAGAATCACAGAATATCAGAATAACTCGTAGTGGAAAATAAAATAAATAGTGGTTCATGAAGCCACTACAATACATAGTCTCAAAACAGATTCAAAATACATAGGCTGAAAAACAGATACAACAGAAGTCTGAATACATAAGTATAGTAGAAATCCCAAATACATATGTCTCTAATACAAAGCTGACATAGAAATACTGAATGGAAATAGATAGCACCTAAACAAAAGATTAACTCCAGCAGTCCTAGCTCCAGAAGGTGAGATCCAAAGCTGATACTCAGGCGGACCCGAGCGTAAATAAAACACAAACACTCGAGTCAGGACATACATACTTATACAATGTAAACCAACTCAAGTGAACTGTAATAAAAGGTACAAGTAACTTAAAGAATGCTTGGGATCGCCCAATCTTTAAGGATCCGTTAAACTATCTACTATGTAGTAATATTCGCTATTACAATAATGTCTAATTATAAAATAATCTTACTTTTAAATAGCGTTAAGGCTTTACATTTTCCACCTTAACACGTAATAGTCCCAGTAGTCTATCCAGTATTAGCATACTCCCAGATCGGGGGCTACCTTCAATACTCCACAGGCTACGGGAGAAAACCAAACTCGTAGTAAAGCTCGCTATGGTAGGTGACACGGCACAACTAGGCAATGCCAGGGTAGATATACCAATTACGCATCCGGGCTGGTGGAAACGCATAGCAGCCACTACCGCCCACCACAAACCACACTCCCAAAATCAAGGGGTGCACCCAATCAATCGCAAAAGTAATAGAATGGTATCGAAGAAGTGTGTCCGATCAGAGGTGCTACCTCATTGGCCCGCCGATCGCTCCTGTTTTAGCCACCTTAAGCCAACTCACGGGAGTCGGGTCCACGTTCACACCTCAATAGGATCGTCGCCACCATCCTACTTCATTCTGGAAACTCCATCGCGTACACAGTTGTTAAAGTGGTTTTCGATATCGACAGAGAGTATGTCCATATCTGATCCCGGTCTCTTTAACAACCAATCGTTATTATAACCCGTGGTTATAAATTTCTAAAATAGTTTATATTTCAAATCAAAATACTTCATTTAAACCATTTAAAAGTAAATTCAATGTTCTTTCAAATCAAATATTCAATTCCCAAAAATTTAGCACTTTTGAAGCCTGTTTATTTAGTTAAATACATCAAAACATTGAAATTTCAGCATTCGCAGCACTTAGAAAATGCTGCGGTAAGTTAACATTTAAAAACAATTCAATTCAGCAAAGACAGCATTTATAAACTGCTGTAGTAGTTCAGTTTCATTTGAAAATAAGTTAAATTCAGCAAAGACAGCATTTATTAACTGTTGCAGTAGTTCAGGGTTAAATTTGAAAAATTAGTTCAATTCAGCAAAGACAACACTTATCAAGTGCTACTGTAGCCTTTTTATTAGTTTCAAATTTTGACTTGCTTTCTACAACCACAACACTTACCAAGTGCTGCAGTAGCCTTTAGTTAATAAGCCTTTAGTTCATTTGCATCAACCACAGCACTTACAAAGTGCTGTAGTACATTTACTTCATATTTTAAGTTAATTTCAGAAATGATAGCATTTCTGAAGTGCTACTAATTAAATTTCCAGATTTAATAATAAAATTTCAGAAACAATTAAACTTCAATTTTAACCATTTTAACTTATAAAAATCGTATTTTTCCACTTCAAAAATGTTCATTTAAGTACCCTTTAACTTATGATTTTTATAAAGAAATTTTTTTACAATAAAATCAAATTTTCCAATAATTTCACTTATTAAATTCAAGTGTACCATTTCCCACTCTTTTCATTTTTAACAATTTACCTTAACACTTAAATTTAAATTTCCATTTCACAAATAAACTTAATTTCCATTTTTATTTAATTAACTTAAACTTCCATTTGAAAATCAAATCACAAATTTCCAAATTAAGTTATGTTTCAAATCATAGTTTTTCCATTCATTTATTTAACATTTTTAATACATAGAAAAATCATTATTACTTTATTAAATCATTTTAAATTCGATTTAAATCAAATTATCATATTTTTACATTTTAAAAATAATTAAAAATTTCCAGAAAACTATATAAAATAACCACGAGTCTGTATAATATTTTCTAACCTAGGTCAAGTGATACGGATAATATATCATTTCAATCCGTAATTTACAAAGAAAATCTGGGTTCTATCATTTCAAACCCGCAATCCCAAGTCAAATAAAAATAAATAAAAATCGCTCAGGCCTATCATTTCAGCCCATAACGATTTTCCCTATTCTAAAGTCTGTTCGGGTATGTATCATTTCAACCCATAGTGATTCTATTCTACAGGGAACTTGTAGTGTGAGAACAGAATAAATAAACAGTATAATAGAATATAACATAGCAGATGATGTGACAAGTTTATAACAAAGTTAAACATCATATAATTCATATAACAGGCAAGTATAACATAATATAACAGTTTCTACACATTCACTTGTTGTCACTTCACAAATTCTATAAGTATGAATGTCAAGCGTGAATAACTCACCTTTTTAAGCTGGAGTTCGCAAATCAAAACACACAGATAAATTTCAGAAAGCACGATAGCACGACTTTTGATTCAAGTGGAGAGAGAGTCAAGATTTTGATCTTGTATATAACAAATAAAACAAAGCAATATATAAATATATTTTCAACATCAAATATATTGAAACAAATTGAAATAGAATTAACAAAAGACACAAATGGCTTAACCATGCTTTGAAATCACAATTGCTTGACCATGACTCAACATATGCTCGGCCACAACATGTTTATAGGTGGAAATGGCTCGGATTTGGCTCACTAACACACGGCTAAGCTAGAGAACATGAGGAGTTTGGAGTTACAAAGTAGAGAAGGTCAAAGGACAAGGCAAAAGTGGAGTTTTGGTTGCAACATAAGCTCGGCCTATGTCAAGTTTGGCTCGGCCAAGGTCATATACAGGTCAGGTCAGATCTGAATCAAGGCTAGGGGTGATGGCACTTGCTGGTGGTGGTGGCAAAGGGTGATGGCCGTGGCTAGAAATGAAGGGGATGGTGAACTATAGGCTCGGCTATGTAGTTTTCAAGGAGTTTAGGCAAAGTTTTGTGGTGATTGTTCAACTTGGTGGTCACTGCAGTGTTTGGTCAGAGGAGGAGGGTTGTTGGCCGTGAATGATGGGGAGGAGATGATGGTGGTCGGTGGAGATGATGGAAGGGTTGTGGTCGAGCAAAGCTATAGAGATCAAGCAAAAACAAGCAAAAATGAAGAGAAAAAGTAGAAAAAAAGGGAAGCCATTACTTACTATTTTTTTCAGAAATGATGTGGGCAAAAGAATGAAGGGGATGAGAAGTTTTTCACGTGAAAAACAAATAAAAATGTACGGCCAAAGCTAGAAAATGAAAGGCCAAAGAAATTGAAAAGACTAGCAAATGAAAAGTCACAAGCAAATGAAAAGACTTTGTCTCTTTGAATTTCCAAATTTATTTATACAAAACAACCAAATAGAAAAACAAGTAAATAAATAAAAGACAAACAAAATAAAGTAGGAATGACAATAAATAAATATTCTTCGGAAAATAGGAAAATAAATAAAGTAAATAGTTTAATTTATCGAAACTAGAATTAAAAATTGTAAATAAAATACAACAAATATTGGAAAATTACAACTACACTTTTAAAATGTTTTAGAAATAAAAATATTGAAATAAAATTTAATTTAAAATAATTGCAAAAATATTGGGTTGTTACATACGGCGCGACCCTACGATCTGGCCGCCAGGTTGGACACTGGCTATCTGGTTCCCACTAACTCCTAATCATATCCAAGAGCACATCATGATAGACAAATAGATAATATATGTAAAATATATATATGGGTACACCCCCTTAACTTAGTGGATATATATGCATATGTGTACTCCATAACTCAATCATCCATGAGTTTGGTCTAAACCAAGCATCACCTCACATAAGTATAATCCTAATATCCTAGTTTCTGTCACTTGAGTGACATATACTTATAATAAATAACCAATAAAGTATCACATCGGCGTCCCATACTACCACGTGATGCCCAATCGTTTTCTCACTACTCATAAATTACACTTTATCTCCGTAATATTCTAAATAATGAATCCAAAGAATAACTGAAGAAATATTATCGAAAGTCCCATACCGGACGGTATTATGACACCGTTTATTCAGATTCCTCACTATACAGAACTAAAGTCATCATAAACAAATATCATAAAAATAAAAATATCACGTATCTATACGGAAGGATGTTGTCACCGTATCAAATCAAAACACTAATCAACGGTGAATTATTCTCATATATTTAGGTTAATATAAAGGGAATGAGAAATCAAGAAAATATGATAAAGCAAATTAATTAAATACACACACATATAGCAATCAAGTCCATATTTATAATAAATCATCCCAACAGACAATCTTAATATAAAAGAGATGAGAACATTAGAATCACTTAATAACCATTTTAGAATTAAATTGAATATTCAAATATACTTTAAATATATAGATACATATTTTCATTAGTCGAATATAAATATAAATATAATATACTTCTATTTAAACTTATTAATCACAAACTTCACTTTAAAAAACTCAAATTATTAGTCAGAAAATATATCTCATTTTCTGAATTTATATAAATCTATAACTAATTATTTTAAACCCAAATTGGATTTTTCTTTTAATAAATCAATTATTTAAATATATCTAACTACTGAATTTTTAAAGAAAACTTTTCTCAATAAATTATATATTGACTTTTACAATTTCATACATTTATTTTCAATGCAGATATAATTCATTTACTATTGAAATATACACTTACAAAAATAGCATAATATGGGACCCGAACCCTAGTGGGTTTGTTAAAAGGTACAAGCCTTTACCACTAAGCCATAATTGCTTTGCACTAGCAATAACACCACCAGTCGATATGTAGTGGTTGATCGATTTGAGCTTGGGGGGTCAACCGCTTGATCCATCCCCATCACATTCTAGCGATCATTCAATCGATTTCTGGCCTTTTGCTCCTCTTTCTTCCACTATTCCTTCTCCAATTTTTCGAATACACATCGTGTTTGTAGCTACCCGAAATTTCGAACACTTCGTATTTAAATATCTGAATTATTTAAATAATTGAATCTTAGATTAAATGTTATTCAAATGATTTAATAAGCTTTTTAACCCCATTTTAAATCATAAGTAATGATGGTAAACTTATTTTTGAAAAATGTTTAAAAAAATAAATACTTGAAAAATATCGATAATGTGGTCGAAAATCATTTTATCGATAAACAGTTTTTTAACCGTCAGAAGTTGTTTAGATTATTTTTTTACACACACTTATTTGCTTAGGTATTACAGAAATTGAAATAAAACTTATTGTTATTTATGGAAATAAACTTTTTGTATAATGTCATGGGTGATGTCATCAAAGATATTTAGTAATTGACCTTTTATGGTAATACTAAACTTTTAAGTAAAAGAAGAGAGTTGTAAAGTTAACATGTGAAAAGAAGGCTCCTTTGTGACCTTTCATGGAAGGTAAGAAGCAGTTATGACCTCTTTTAAAACCCCATATAAGGAGGGGCATACCCTTAGGAATAAATCAATAAATCACTTAAGCTTGAGATGAAGTATGAGAATTAAAAATAGTAGAAGTTCTTAAGCGCTAATCCACTAATTATTATCCAACTTTTTCAAGTCTTAAACAAATCATCTCCAAACTTTTTTAAACTTTAGATTTAGGCCTAAAATATCATGGGAGGAACGATTACCAAGTAAAAAGTGAAAGAAGATGAGAGGAAGAGGAGGATCCAAGGGGGTCGTAAGCATAGGAGGAGGAGGATGTGTTGCTTTGATTTGGAAGTGCTAAAGGTTGGACCTTTAGGAGTTTGGTGGTGGTGGGAGGTGGTTATTTGTTCTTGTGGCTTTATGCTTTGGTTTTTCATGGCTCTAAATGAGTTATCTCACCATCTTAAAAGTATACATAATATATATATATATATATATATATATATATATATATATATATATATATATCTGTGTGTGTGTGTGGTGTGCAAATTATAAAGTTAATGTGACATTAACTAAGTAAAGTTATAAATTTTGGTCCCCTCTTGCTTTTGAATGCAAATGATAACTTTATATTGTATAACATCACTTTTATTACTCTCTTAAACATGTGGCATGGCCTTGACTTGATGTTTAAATGGTTATTTCACTTGTGTGTTAAATTAAAGTAGGTTTGATAGTATTTGAAGCGAGAATGGTCGTTATTAGTGCACTTCTGAATTCCTTGTTTTCGAGGATTTTTATAAATAAATTGGAAGATTATCTTAGGGCTTCTTTCCAGGATATTTAACTATACTAAGGGTAGTGCTTACTTTAAAATTTTCAAGTCTTAAATCATTTGTTTAAGTGGTTAAAACTAGTTGCAAAGATGGTCCTTTTCAATGTTGTTTTACCAAGTACTTCTAACAGCATTTGTAAATGCTGTAGTAAGTCACTTATGGTTTTAAGTGTTTAAAATGCGACATTTTGTCTTGTTTTCCATGATTTAAATGGTTTATAAAATATTTTCTTTATAAAATATTTTTGTGGAATTTCTAATAAAATGCATTTGAGTATGAAAAAAGGATTAGAAGTTTAAATATAGTTTTAATAAGTATTTACGAACTTTGAAGTAAAGTATTGCAAAAAGTAAAATATGTTTTTATTGATTTTTCATCTAAGTATAAATTAGTTATTTTCAAGGAATATTTTACAAAGATATTTAAAACCCATTCACAAGTATTGTTAAAGTATGTACAAATTTCAGAAAAGTAAAGAAGAGGTTTAACACTAAAAGCTGACGGGTAGACTTCTCTATTTATGAAAGTATAGACTGATGTCAAGTAGGGATGGAGTAATAGAGCTCTAACCTACTGGGCTTCTCTATTGAATGAGGAATAGTTCAGTCTGGAATGTTAGAAACATATTAATCATGTTGTTTGTTACTTGTTTATGGAAATTATTAATACTATACTTAACACTAAAAGCCGACGAGTATGCTTGTTTATTTGTGAGATTCAAGAACGAAGTGTCTAGGAAAGGCTTTGATGAACCAGTGCTATAACTTACTTGGGTTCACTCTTAAACGAGGAATGGTTAAGTTGTAATGTCGGAAATGAGTTAGGTATACGAACATTGATTTGTATAAGCAATTGTTTTAAATAGATAATCGATTAGTCGATTATCGAACTTAACCAAATATTATCTTAGATCTTTAAAAGAATTTTTTAAAGATGATATAAGTACGAAATGGCTTTGGGCTTGTTGTAACAATGTTTTATTAACATACATCTTTAACCCTTTTTGATTAAACTTATTAATGTAAATAGATCTTTAAAAGAATGTTTTAAAGATAAGCATAAGTAAAATGGTTTCGGGTTTGTAGTGGCAATGTTTAAGTAACATTAGTTTTAAACCTTTTGAATATATTTGTGAAAGCACTTAGATCTTTAAAATGGATATTTAAAGGAAATCATAAGTTTGGAATCTTTTGGAAAAAGATAGAAAAAGAAAAGGTTTAAAGTAAGAAACCTTGTTAATGATTTGTGAATAAACTCATACCATTTGATATAAGTATGTGAATACTTCTTGAAGTATAGAAAAAGAAAAGGTTTAAAGTAAGAAATCTTGTTAATGATTTGTGAATATACTTATACCATTTGAGATAAGTACAGGAATACTTTTTGAAGTATTGAAAAGAGTACAAATGAGTAGTAGAAATTCATATATGATGTTTTATTAAGTAAAAGAAGTTTTACTAATAAAAGGGGTTTTAATTAATAAAAGATTAATTAAACAAAAAGGGGATTAGAAGTCCCTTATGTGACTTAATCGTGCTTTGTATGACTTGATCGTCCTTTGTATGTTTACTTGTTTATGGAAAACATTTAGTCGTATACTTAGCACTAAAAGCCAATGAAGTAGGCTAGTTTATCTTTGGGAATTTAGACTGATGCTCCTGTAGGGATATGACCAATATAGCTCTAACCTACCAACTTCACTCTTGATCGAGGGATAGTGTGAGATGAAAATATCGAAAATGTGATAAGTGTATGAGACTTGGTTTCCATACGCGATTGCTCTCATTATCATTGAATGACCAAATTCATCGATTCAGTCTTGAAGAGACCAGGATCGGTAAGTGTTCTACTTATCAAAAACCACTTCATGGCCAAGACACGTGTTCTATCTCTTAGAAGTAGATTCGTTAAGATGCTAGAATACATCTGTAGTTTCGAGATCTTTTCAAGATGTGAGAATCTAATTTGGGATTCGTGTTCTATTCGAGTGGCGAAGGCTCGTGTTAAAGATGCCGAACGTGACCTCCACATCAAAAATGGCTAATGACAGAGTAGGCTGCACAATCTGGTGATTAGCTAACCCACAACAGGGTATTATCAACTCCAAATCTAGAGTATGCTTATCGATGTTGTGCGAAGGAATTGATGGTATTTTGTACCACGTGGTTCATGTTTGTGCTCGGGCGTGGGCTTTTTTGTATTTACCTTATGGTATATTTTATCTAGAGATATACGACACTTGGAAGGTATTTTATGATCCTTGCGCATATAGTTCAGATTTGGCTCCATAAGGGAGATCTCTATGGAAAATCCAATTTGCGAACAATCTTTATCGGATATGATTGTACTCCTAAATATGCTATTGAATGTAACCAATGCAACCATTGCAGCTATGTTATAATATTTATATTCTACACCCTAGACATTATCTATTATATCACCTTATGTAGGGATTTCTGTTATGGCATTCCATGCGGTTTCAAAAGTACTGTTATATGCTAGCTACATATTTCTTGAGTTTCTTATACCAGACTTATGTCTAACGCTTGGTTTTTGTTTTACCTAAATTCCTCGCATGCTCTTTCGAGTAGTCTGAGGAAGGCAGGTTTTCGTTGATGTTCTTTGGAGCTTGATAAGACGAGCTGGTTGTTTCACCTCCATATTATTCTTATTTGCGCTACATTACTATTGTATATATCATTATTTATGAGGACAGATTGTTATAACCGTCCAGATTGATGATAGTATTTAAGCTATGTAACTTCGAGATTTTTGTATCGGAGTAACCTTTTGTACTGTTCATTTGATATTATATATTGTCATTCCACTAGTGAGATTATGATGTTGTGTTCCTTCTTCTTTATTCTTTATTCTTTGTCCTTTTATTTGATCCTAACAATTCGTCCTTCCCATGGTTAGATGGTCGACAAACGAATATCATTCATGTATTGGTATCGACATTTGGGGTTCGAGTGGGCGGCTCGTTACAGCATTCGACCAAACATCAATCCAAACACAAAATATACAAAGCATAAATTGATATAAACATAGAAATGTGAGTGTGTACACTCACTTGAAGCTCTTGTTCTTCTTCTTCTCTGTTCGCACACTCTAGGAACCCAACACATCAACGAAACTTAAGTCCTTTCCATGTGTAAGTGTATATCTGTGTCGAGATGCTCATGTCTAACTTTGGAAATTTATAGGATTCATTATGGTTTTATTTTAATTTTTAAAGTGGTAAAGTATGATCATATTTTCAATTTTCTAACATCAAGAAAATGAACGTTAAGGGTTTTACCTAGAGACAAGGGTGTAGTATCCAGAGAAAAGAAAAGTCTGGAGACATAGATATTATAAAACATTAGTTTGGGCTTGGGCTTTAAGATATTGGAGTTGGCTTTTAAGTTAGAAAAATATGCATGTATATTTTTATTTTATTATCTCATTTATTTTTTTATAAACTATTTTCTATTTAAAACAAACTACAATAAAATTCCAAATAAAATTTATATCTACAACACTTGATTGTTTACCCAATATGATAATATTTTCTATAATTTATTTCCATATTTTAACTCATTTAAATTTAAATACTCAATATTCACATTTTAATTCTATTCATTAATTAATTTCCAAATTAATTTATTTCATAATCTTTTAAATAAATAATTATTCTTAAAAAGCTTTAATTTCATCACTAATTAGTTTATTATAAAATTTAAATATTCCTCATTAATCTAATATTGTCCTTATTTAGTCTATAAAGTTTGTCTTAACCAATTAAATAATTATTATCAACTTTTATTAGGTACTCCTAAGTACTGGGTTGTTACATCTTAGTTCCTAAATTTTTCGAATCATTGTTTATGTAAATTTCCATGCCGCCAGTAGTACTTTCAATTATTGCTTTTGCTTTAGGCATCCAAGCTTTCTCTATAATACAACGTGTAACTGGATGACAAAAGCAGTTGCAAATTTGGAAAACAGACGGTTTTCATTCATATACTACTGGTTGCATTACCATTTCATTATTCTCATCTACAATAGCCACCTCATTAGGGAAACTGAAATTAATTTTAATCTCAATCAACACTTTAGAAACAAAAATTTTATCAAACCTTTAGTGAAATGGTACACTTTAATTGGAGTGCCTAACATATATGAAATTCTGCTTATCTCCTCTTCAGACCGATATCCAATTTCAGACCTAGGAATCTCCCACAAACTGGAATTTTTTGTAAAAAATATTTTGACAAGTCAAACCACGGGATCTATCTTTTTATCATCATTAACCATTTAACTTAAAAATATGGGCCTCACTCCATAATCCTATCACAATCTTCCTTGTTGTCAAATTTAATTATGTAATACCCATTGTCCTTAGAGTGGATTTGAAATTCTCCTTTTGGTTTCCATACCCATTCAATATAGGCTTTGAAATATTAATGATAAGAGTGTTAATATAGAGATAACAATTAAATTGTCCCTATATTTCCTTTCTGAATCTATGAAGAGTTTGTCATCTTTGCACAAGTACACTAACTAAATTCCACCGGGGAGCAGAATTTCATTAGTGTGGCAATTGGAATTTGTTTGTCCACTATCACCACCTTCCATGGTCTAATTGGAGGGGTAAAAGTAAGGGTAGTCTTCTAATTTTCATCATTTTTATGTTATATTCTAATCTGATCAGAAAGGAGGTTGGGATAGGCGAAGAGGAGGAAAACTTTGTCGATCAAGGTTTATAAATAGCTTTGTCGTGTTTCCATACATGCAAATTTGAGATGTGGGTCTGTATCTTGCTTCAGATGCCTTTTGTTGCTGTCGGAAGACTTTAGATGTTCTTTGGGATGTGATAGGGGTAAAGCCTTCATCAATGGCTCCATTTTCATAAGAAGAAATGGGCGGATCAAGCGATGGGGGAGGGATGGTGGCAGCTGGATAGGAGAATCAGGGTTTAATTCCTATTTCATATTCATATAAAATAAAGTATATTAAATATACTCTTGTGTGTATATGTGTCTAATAGCTACTTGTTTGTGTTATTATTTTGGTTGGTGAAGAGTCAAATTGTTGCTTATGGGATACCATTTAATGTGTCATAAATGTCATGAATGTGTAATTAATTAAAAATTACTACTATTGATTTGACCAAATTTGTATTTGGTATGTTTATGAGTATATTTTAACTATACTCATGTGAATGTAATGCAAGTACAATATATAAATAGTGTACATGGTTAATGTGTACGTTTATAGGTCTTGGGATTTACACTGCAATGGGCATATTCGCCCTTTTTTGCATTTTTTGTCCATGGTTTCGTTATGAAATTATACAAGATAATAATTATACGTACATACGTACACACACACATCTTAAAATTAATTGGACTAATTTTATATGTTTTGAAGTAAAAAATTAACAATTTAAAAGCTAGCTTTTACTCAAGAAGAATTCAAAATTAGATCTATGGGTTCAAACAAAAGTCTTTTTGTAAATTTTGAATTAAGAGGACACACATATACATATATAAATAATAACAAAATATATTTTATATTCGGAAATGACATGCATGTATAAAACTTACATTCAATTTTATAAACTAACTTCAAATAATTAATGTATGTAGTTTACTTATATATGTATAATAGGTTGTAAAAAAATAACTAATTAGAATAGATTAAATATGAATTTTTTTAAAAACAATTACAATATAATGTTGTTCTAAATGTTTTCTTAACATTAATTTCTAAAATAATAACAAACAATAGATTGGATAACATAGGTATATTCATTGTATAAGATATATGATCTAAACTATACTATATGATGTAATGTATAATCAAAATGAGATTGAATAATTACCTTATGAAGTTGCCTAAGATTCACACATTGAATGATTGAACAACTCCTAGATTTAACCGAATAAGCCTTCAGATTTTGCTATGATCTAGAGACTAGCACTACCTTATATTAGTTTTATTTTGTTTTAATTTGATTTTGGGAATTTCATGGCCTTTGAGCCATGGAATTTTCAACTGAATTGAAGAGGATAGAAAGAGCCAAAAATATTAAAAACTAATATGTTTAAGTAAACATTTATTAAGAGGAAAAAGTGGAGAATTTTCTCCTTTCTTTACTCATTCATTTAATATCATTTCAAAATAATGTTTGAACACTCAAACCCTATCTAGCAATGTTATTTTAGGTTGGAATAAATCAGAGATGGAGAGAAAAAATAGTAACATTTAATGTGTTTAAGTAGGCATCTAAGAAGAAGAAAAGGTGAAGGACTTTTCTACTTCCTTTACTCATTTATTTAATATTTCAAAACAATTTTTGAACACTCAAGCCCTATATAACCATGTGTTTTAGGCTTGAGTAGAGGATAGGAAAAATAATGGCATTTAATGTGTTTAAGTAGATATTTAAGAAGAGAAAGTGGAGGACTTTTCTCCTCCTTTAATAATTCATTTAATACCATTTTAAAACAATTTTTGAACACTCAAACTCTATCTAGCCATGTTATTTTCAGTTGGAATAAATAGAGTAGGAGAGGCAAAACAATGACATTTACTATGTTTAAGTAGGCATTTAAGAAGTTGAAAAGTTGGATGACTTTTCTCCTTCCTTTACTCATTCATTTAATACCATTTCAAAACAATTTGAACATTCAAACCCATCCTCTCCTTGAACCATTATTTATTGAAAGTATGGCTATCAAAGGTATGAAATACTATGTTTTTGAAAGCATGGATATTGAAGGTATGAAAAATTATGTTATCAGAGTATGGTTGTTGTAAAAACCTTCCATTCCGACCTCTTGATTTAATACTCTAACCGATGTTCAAACCAAGAAAGTCGAAATGATCAATCCTTATGAGATGACAACAAGATACAAAAACAGATTATGACTATATCTTTCTAAACTCACAATAAAAGGAAACAACATATGATATAAAATATTGATATATTCAAAACCAGTTCAACTACATACTAATGTATGTAAAACAAATCTCAATCCACATATTGCATAATAATGTCAAATGATATATTCAATATATGCAATAGGAAATGTCTTTATCATCCGCACCTTCAACATCACCTATATTAACTCGACTTCATCTTCATCAACGAGTCAGTAAAATGTATTAAAAAATATGAAGAGTTTCAGATATATGTACGAGTGAGTGAAACAAGTCTATATCATATATACTAAAAAAATATAGGTAAACATCATTGGTGTCTACTCACACGTGTACACATACTTTAGTCTGCCGAATTTATGCCCGAGGAATAATATCAACACTTTTACATAGTTGACTACTTGACTAAGGTCATGCTATGTTCCATCATACGCTCGACACAATTGTATACTCATCCACAATTTCCACATTACCGTGGGAACAAATATTTCCCCTTAACAAATATTCCATGTATCGTTGAGGAAACAATAATTTCCTTGGAACAATCGTTTCATTTAATACCGAGGGAACAACTATTTTCCTAGACAACCATTCCTCACATCACACATGCTTCAAAAAGAACTACACAATACGTGTGTAGCATAATAAGAATGCCCAAATACCCATTATATGTCAATACGAACTCAATAAGATATCCAAACATTACTAAACCTATCGTACATCAAATTTCATATATATCGGGCACACACACAACAACGATTTCTATATGCCACATCAAGGTCGTACCGCATTATCACCTCTGAAGTATCTCAAGTGTTACATGAAGTCTCGGTTCCGCAATTACCTCTGATTGAATTGGCCCGGTTAGATCCAGGTTCAACTTAGCCCAACTGACCTTCAGTTGGTCTACTAGTTAGGCTATAACTGGTCAAACGATTATGACCGATCTACTAGTTATAGGCCAACCAGCAGATTGGTTAACATAGTGCTTTATGCATATTCATTCTTCCTTCTTAATCGTGTTTCTGTTCTGGTTGTTTCGTTCTGCCATGTTCTGGTATTTTTTCATTCTATCTAGTTTATATCTTCATTATACTTCATCATATGATTTTTTGAAACATCAATTCCATATGTATTCATCTAAAATTCAAAAAATTAACACAACTTCATTTATGTTCAATTAATCCACTGTTATCCTCTAATTGTCATTTCTATTATCAAATTCACCATTAAAACTTAATATGAATTCGTGATTAAACTCCTAATCAGACCCCCAACAATCCTTATTCAATAAAACTGCATTATATAAATAGATAAAAGTGCTACAGTCACATCACCAATCCAAAAATGAAGAACAATCTTAGTGATCCAGAAGAGTACCCCAAGAAATTCCAGTAATTCATCTCAAATTCCAACTCCATACAAGATTGTATTCGTCGTCTCCACGATATTTTTGGTACCAAAATTGCTGGATTCCATTAAGGTTTGAGTGAGATATCAAGTTTTCAAGATTTGAAGGGAAGAAATGTCATTTGGGGGAATAAAGAAAATTGAGAACGAACGTTTATATTTTTCAAAAATAGGTTGTGTGTGTCTATATATATATATATATATATATATTATGGAAATAGCCATTACATTTTCAAATTCAAATAACATGACAAACCCATTTAGCCCAATACAAACCTAAAACCTTTATCCCTTCTATGTTCTCCATAAGACCTCCAATTCGGAAAAATTTATAGTAAAAACAACTTAGAAAATCATGCGTTGTGCAAAGGCGCAACTTTCATCATCAAATCCAATGTTTCCAAAAATGACCATTTTTTCATTATTAAATAAATAATGAAAATATAGATTTTAATTTACTATTAAAATACCGGGATATTATAGTTATCGAAGATATGAACCATTATGTTGTCAAAAGTATCATTATTGATGAAATGATGCCAAATCCATAGTTAAGTTGAAAACTATTTTATTACTTAACAAAGTAATACCTTTTTTTACTAGGTTTACCACTTTTAAAATTTACGTTTTTCTTTCTATGCTTTCAACATTTATTCTTTATTTTTTCCCTCTATTAATAATACTACTAAATCCAAAATGCATGGGAAATTCTAGAAAAAACCATAAACGTCCATTTTAACTTATGCTATCATATATAAAAATTCATGATCAAAATAATTATTTTTCATATTTTAAATTCAATTATTTGAAATTCATGATAATTCGTAAAAATATGGGAAAGTTCCCAAATTTAAAATCCATCTCAAAGTTCATATTTCATGTCTCATGTCGAAAAATTATAAGGAATTAAGCTTATATGTTCAAATTATGACAAAGGGTTTACTTACTTTCTCATTAAACTTACACACACACAAACAAATACACATACATAACATGATGCAAATTCATATTCATTCAATTAACTCAATAAGAAAATGAAAATAACATAAATTCAAGGCACTAAGAGTGAAATCAAAAATTAAGGATAGTATTACTCTCAGAAATATAGATCTTTAGCTTGTTTTCTTTGCTAAGGTGTTTTGCTTTTCTCTTGATGTTGATTAGCTTTAGTTTCCTTTTCCATAGAAATGCCCTTATTTTCTTTGTTTTTAGTTTGATATTTTGTTATGAGGGTATGAATATATGAGGATCTCCATAATAGGTTAGGACTACTCCTTGCCAATTAAGCCTAATCTTAGCTTCATTCATCGATTCCTATCGTTGTTTTTGTTTTAAAGAAATATCTTCTTCGTATTTATTTAATAACTCTTATTTCAAATTAACCAATCATTTAAGTGCCCAACTGCACTAGATTAATTAAATTTCCCTTAATTTAATTTCTCATTAAATTTCTTTAATCATTATTCAAATAGTCTTATTGTTAATTAGGCCTATATAATGGCACTCCAAAATGTGTAGTGTTACAATTTCCCTTTCTTATAAGGATTTTGACCTTGAAAAATTGGAAAACTATTATAATGGTTGCAAAAACATGCACACACAAATACATGCAATATTCTGGCCCAATCACTAACGGTGTACATATTACATTAGCACAACTAACGTACATTACATATCATATTAGCACAACCACTTATACAATCACTACAAAAAATACACCAGTGCCACTAACGAGACATTACAAAGAATGTAAAGAATAACACCGCCGCTAATATATGCTTATCTAACAAATAAATTAGGATTAGCCTTGTTTACCTTATCCTCTACTTCCCCGGGGATGTCATCTTGATCGTCAGTCCACTAGATGCAAACAAGTCTAATAACTTTGTTCCTTAGCTATTTCATATCATAACCAACTATCCCTTTCATTCGTCAAACATATAAAATTCGATTCAATAGATAAGTCCTCGATGGTCTTTGGTTCTATTAGTGCACTCGATTCATGCATACATTTCCTCAAATGCAAAATATGAGAAACATTATGCATACTCGATTCATGCATACATTTCCGCAACTTGACATGCAAGCTTATTAATCCTATACCATAGGAAATAAACCTAGATTTCTAAGAGCCAATTTCCATGCCTTCCCAAAGCTTATAACACCTCACAAACGTGAAATCTTCACAAACCCATGATCGCACATTACAAAATATAGCTCATTGCGCCTCTTATTGGCATAGCTCTTCTACCTTGACTATATGACTTTGATTCTAGTGTGAACCAACTCTATATTCTCAATTGCATCTCTTACCAAGTTTAGAACTAACATGAGCCTATCTCGGTATCTCCCATGTCCAACCAATAAATGGATGACTTGCATAGTGTCCCATAAAGCAACTCAAGTAGTGTCATTCCAACATTCAACTGATAACTATTATTATAGGCAAATACACCAAATGCAAACAGTTTTCCTAGGACCCTTCAATATATTGCATGCATGCTCTCAGCAAATCCTCTAGAACTTAGTTTACCTTTTTTATTTGACTGTCCATCTACGGATGGTAATCCGCATGTAAGTTTAGTTCTATACCCAAAGTACTCTATAGGCTTCGCTAGAACTCACTGGTAAATAACGTCTCTATTGTTGATAATATTATTTCGAATCTTACGAAGTTTCATCAAATTCTTCACATATAGATTTGTTAACCTAGTTGTCATTCTTGTCAACTTCACTAGAATGGCCCCTGAATGAAGAAGTAGTGGGGCCCCCTTCCCGCCCACGTATGCGCCTTTATTTAGTTTCGATTCGAAATATTGGACTTTCGAGTCTTTCTAAAGAAGAAATGTGTGCTCTTAGCGAGTCTATCGATCACTACCAAATATTATCATTTCCTACGCTTCACCTTGTTTATTCTTCTATAAAATTCATTAGAACAGAATCTCGTTTCCAAGTTGCTACTTCCAATGGTTGAAGTAATCTTCTTGGCCACCGATGATCGGGTTTCACTTGCTTATATGTGAAATAATTTTTAACACATTCATTTACATCCTTCTTCATCCCTTCCCAAAAGAACACGCACTTTAGGACACGTTACATCTTTGTTCCTCCGTGATGAATCGTAAACTTATACTGATGGCATTCCTCTAAAAATTCCTTCCATAGATCTCCAATATTTGGGATGCATAACATTCCCTTCTTTTTGCCATCCTTTGAATCTATCTTGAATCCCTTCAAAACAATTGATGTCTACACCCATCTCTAGTCATTTAATTCTCTCAGCTATTTATGGGTCCTTTGAATTCCTTGCGACAATCCTATCCACCGGTGTTGGATGAAAATCCAAACTAGCTAATTCTCTTGGATCCTAACTACATCCTACATTTAACCTAAAGTGCGCACCAAAAGAAGCTAATGCTTCTAAAGCCTTTCATTATGTAATCATTGCTAACACTCTATTATGCTGCTTTCTACTCAAAGCATCGACAACCTTGTTCTACTTCCCTAGGACATACTCAATATCAAAATCATATGATGCCAAAATTCTAACCATCTCCGTTGCCTCATATTCATCTCCTTATGAGTGAATTAGTACTTAGAGACTTATGGTACGTGTATCAACTCGGACCATTCTACCAACAAGTTATATCTTCATGTCTTCAATGCAAAGATCACCACTCCTAATTCTAAATTATTTTTATAATTTATTTGTATCAATAAAATCTTAATTTTTTTATTCCTAACAAATTTATTCAAAAAAATTATTTAATTTAATATTTTTAAATGGTTAAAAATACGGTCGTTACAATCTCCCCCAGTCAAAACTTTTCAACCTCAAAAAGGAACAAGAAATAATCAATTTATAAAACAATTTAAACTTACTTAGTTAGTTTTAATATAAATTTTGAAAATAACCCAATTTCCACAAAAAATTTCTAGGTCCTAAATTTACGAAAAATTTCGGCAGCATCTCCTTTATGCAGCTAGGTCCAGAAAAATAATAATATCAATAATTACATGATATACACCTTATTTCAATAATAAAGCATCCCAAACCATGGGAAAACAATAAAATACCACTATAAAAACCGGAATCCGAAAACGTACCTATTTCTCGAGCAAACAAAACTCTATTTATAAAACCAAAAGCAACAGTAATTGCTTCTATAAACCTGTATCTTTCTTACATAATCCAAAAAAGTTAAAACTATGTAAAAAGAACAATATATTAGGTGTTCCCATCAAGAACACAAGCAACACAACATAAAAAATAATCATATGCAAACAAAAGCAGCATTACCATTATATGAAATAAGAGAATTTATCACACATCCATAGCAACCAAAAACTAATGGTTTGTCCACGTTCAGAAACTTTTCATCGTACAAGGGTGATAAATAAACTACCAAGTGTACCTTACACTCAACAGCCCTTGGTAATTAATCAATAGATTATTCATACAACCTCGAACAATTTGAAGTGCCATTTCCCAAACTTCCCATAAGCCAAACAACATAGAATTTAAATATTATTTAAGTTTGTACGACGTACATATATCATTTGTGCACAATATCAATTCCGATCGCTTACTTGAATACACAAATTTCACTTTCGAACTAGTATTGTTAACTCGACTACTCTAGTGCGGACTCTGATCCGATTTTTTAATTAGAAATCTCCATTCTCCTTGCATAGCCATAAACTATGATAGAAAACTTGAAAATCAAATCAAAAATTCACACCAAATGTTCACCGTCAAGAACCGAGTGAAAAATCCTAACTCGGACTGGTGTGAATTATCACAAATCATGTATTCGAATCTGGATCAGAACTCTTATGCAGATAAAATGATCTATGCACAACTTACAAATTTTATTCTATTGGTTTCTTTAACACATTATTTACTTTTCATTTATTTTAATTTTCATTCATTCATATAAGATCATATTTTATTAATTTGCATTCATTTACCTACATAACTTGATTAACAATCATCAATGAATCATTGTTCAAGTTCATCTAAATTTAATTCACATTAATTACTTCATATATATATATAGTATCATGTAATATTAAATCTATTCATGAATCATTTGCAAATTATTCCAAAAAATATTCTTACGTTTATAAACATTTTATAAGACTCATCTCCTTCCACGAATCATTATCCAAGTTTATAATTATCTCAGAAAGCTACAACTTAATTTATAAACATTCCTTGCAACTTACTTTTATTTTGCAACAATTTACAAGACATGACTTTATAATTTGTTTACTTTCTTAAGTTCACATTCATTTCCTTAAATAGCATTCACTTTTTACTATTCAATTTTATTTATTTAGCATTTCAAAACATTAACTTAAGTTTATAACATTTCTTGTACATCTTAATTCTTTATTATATATGAACATAATTTCATTTTGAAACATTTCTATTACTTAAGTTTTTTACTTGTATAATATTCCATTAAATCCTAGAAGCAAATACAGGTAATCTTATTCATTTTACTTAACAAAATTGTTCAATAGTTTAAATCTTCTTAATTTTCATTATCTTTTAATTTAAGAGTTACAAAACTTCCTGTAACGACCCGTAAATTTTAGTGGTTTTATTTATTTAATTAATTGAATTTTGTGAAATTTTAAACAATAAAAATTTGGAATAAAAATTTGTTATTTGGAATACGTCTAATTAAACATAGCAAATGGTAAATTTTCAATTTATAATATGGAAGTTTATTTTATTGTACAATTTTATGTCAAGTTAAATCAGTTAACATCTGATGATAATAAAATATTTTCCAAACCAGAATATTTTTATGCAGTAAATTTGTAAATCATCTTCTGAGTGAGACGTCATATTTCGTTTCTTCAAATTTTGACTACTATTGCTCCGTTCATCTTATTTCTGACAAATTTGCAGCATTCGGTACCAATATCGACTTTTGATCGGATGATCGTATCACTGATATCTGTATACCGTTTTGATCGTCTCGTCGCACCGATCACCGTAGTATATTCATCTATGTGTTTCGGAGTTCGATGCACAGCGAAATATGCGGGACGGTCAGCCATATCAGTAGACCTTTGGTGTTCCTTTTGTCCTTACGTTTTTTTCTGCAAACAACCAATAGACAGCTGGCTTATTATATTCTCTGAATTCTAACCGTTGGTGTTGGCTATTCATTTGATTTATTTCTATTTTGTTCGTTCACCTTCTTCTCTGAATTAAAAGTCGTTCTTCTTCCTGCCTGTTGCGTGTTCTTCGTCCAACCTACTGCTTTCCCATCCAACACCCCATCGGCCTCCTCTAACAACCACAACCGAGAAATACTCCGCTTCACCACTATAAAGCAACCTCCACCCTGATCTCTACCGAAGCCCTGCCAACCCAGCGCAGGTACTAGCGGTATGTCCTCTCCATGGCCACCTCAGCTACAATATATATATTAGTAAGTATATATGAAAGTTTTTGTAAGTTCTTAGCAATTCTTTTAACTGGTCATTACTTTTATTTTGTTCTTGCTCTTGGAAAGCACGTATTATATAATTTGAGTTTCCATATAAATCGAAATATATATTATATATATGACACAGTCAGTTTATATATATATTTCGTTTGTACATTCCTGTATAAGCAAGTGCGTCTGTTAGTATATGATTCAAAACAATGTTGATATATTATATTTTGGTTATAGTTAAAGTATATTATGTTCTATCTTGATCTGGGAAGTTAAAAGAAAAAAAAATTATATGAGTCATAAGGTAAATATATAAGTTGTGGTATATATAAGTTGTTAGTTCATATGTATATACACATTTCTTCAGCCGTGCTATTATATATACAAGTTGATGTGTATATTTGTTTTATATTATCTGTAGATTTTTGTATATAGTATATATATAGTTATAACATAGCAGTTTTGTATTTATATAATAATATATATATAGGTTCTGACAATATAAAGTTTGTACAAGTTATGTAGTGTAAACTTATAGTTACAGCCGTTTCCAGGGTATACAATTATACTATATTTATGTTTCAAAAAGTTTACCTTTGTTTGGAAACCTATATTGTATATATATATATTAGGCTAGTTAAATATATTATATTATATATTGTCACGCCCCACCTCTATACCCACGCTAGCCAAGAACACTACGGTGTAATGCTGTCAACTAGCATGGAGAATAAGGCGGTTGAGGAGCGACCATCCATGTAACTTCTTTGTGCGAGCACCGATATGTCAGATAGAATAGAATGCATAATTTTTAAGGAGGAAATCCGACATACCGATACAAACCCAAAGGTATCACACGGTGGCTATATATAACCATCGGAAACAAACATAGAAATAATCATAACATAAATCAGTCACAGACATCCATATCACAAAGGCGGAAGAAGATATGAATAAATATATAACACATGAAAGTGTACATCAGAGTAGTGGTCAGAAAGATCCATGATAATACAAAAGAATAGCATCACGTGCTATACAAAAGAATAAGTACACAACATAGAGTCTATATCTCAAAAGTGTACAACCAAAAACTACAAATCTATGTAGTTAGCCAAAAGTCAGAATAATCCTGAAGAGAAGTCAAGCAGAAGCACCTGTAACATCTCGGTCTGACCCGAGTATTATTTATAAGAAAATAATAAACGGATCAGTCTAACTATAAATATCAAATGATATGGTATATAGTAAAAGGCATGACATGAACATGTAATAACCATAACGGCATACTACGATAAGTATGTAAATGATAACCAACAAAAGATTAATCAATATCACAAGAATCTTCTCAAAGATAAAATAGGGTATCATACCCCAAACTTGTATTCATAACAAGTCAATAACACATGAATTCACCAATGCACAAAAACTGATATCATATCAATGAAAATCATGAAAATTGGTGAAGCACAAAATTCCAGAAATCATCACCAGAAATCCAGAAAACACATAAAAGGGGGAGGCCTAACACATGAATGGGAGCATGAAAACTCACCTACGCGTATCACACAGGACGAGAAGCTATCTCATGGAAGCTATCCATTAAATTTCCACACAGAAATGGCCCAAAGACCATGGGGTGCTACCCCATAGGTGTGAATCGAAATCACACCAATGAGGTATAGACTAACCTTGAAGACAAAGAGATATGTGTGAACCGAAATCACACAAATGGTGTCTAGTCTAACCTCGCAACAAAGAGACATCGCATAATTGCTAGTCTAAATCATAAAAATGATCGTCATGATCATTAGGAAGTGTCAATTACACTAAGCCAGTAAATATATGAGTTTAGCTTCATGTCCCATAACCACTAGCTTAACTTAAATATTTACGAACAAACTGTAGATCTTCACTAGAAAATTGTCACATGAGGTTCAATCGAACAAGTCCAAAAATTAACCGACGAAGTAAACGCAAGCGTTTCATACCACTTGTTTTGCTAAGCCGTTTAATTATATTTTCTCATACGAATGAGGTAAAGGTTTGTATATACTAATAGATTGAAAAAAAACGGTTTTATAAACGAGTTTGGTATTAAAGATAGAGTTGAAAATGTTTTGATGAAAGAGTTTTGATATTTACTACTAGTATTGAAACCTTTATATTTTTAAAGTGACAAGTCACAAAACGATTGTTGAAACGAATCGAATCACATAAATTCACGTTCGAAGACGTGAGAAAAGTCCAAAGAAATCAATCCCAAAACCATCATAGTAGAAATTCTGTTGATTGTTTTTCGGATAAGATCCCCTACGAAGGGGAGTACGGGGTACGACCTATTGAAGACAAGTTACAAAATGATTGTAGAAACAATCAATCATAAAAATTCACATACGAAGACGTGAATCAAATCCAAAGAAATCGATAATAAATCCATCAAAATGGATATTCACATAAAACCCGAAAAAGAAGTCATCAAAGTCGATAATAATTGATAACAATAAGTCGGATCAACGAAATCGATAAACTTTGGAAATATAATCAAAGGCAGCCTAAACAGGCAAAAATGAACAGTCCAGACGTCTGGTTCGAAATCCAGACGTCTGGGTTTAGTTTCTGGAAATTCCAGAAAACCTGCCCAGACGTCTGAAATAGAAAATCAGACGTCTGAGTTATAGCCAGACGTCTGGTTTCAGATCCAGACGCCTGGTTTCACTCTCTGGAAATTCTCCAGAGAAACCCCAGACGTCTGAAACCTCAAGTCAGACGTCTGACTCATCCAGACGTCTGATCTTGAATTCCAGACATCTGGAAATAGTTTCTGACATTTTTTAATAAAACGCGTGCATACATTTTTCTCTCCAGGTCCAAACCAGGCGTCTAGACTTGGTCACCAGACGTCTGGTCACCTGGTCTGGGCACATTTTGCCTAAGCCAAAGTGGCCAAAACGATTCGGAAGCGATCGGATGAGCAATGGCGACTGAGGATTTACGCCAAGCGGCAACCCGGCCTTAAAGGCTCCTCGATACACTCCGAATATCAATGTCCAAATGTCCATAGAAGGATTGTCATAAAATTGGACCAAGGCACCAAAATTGAAGAATTCACAAAACCAATTCAAATCAGAACCAGTGAACACGTAATAGATGATAGGAATTCATACCTAACAACAAAGATAGTTATAGGCATAGATGTGAGATAAAAATCTCACCTTTAAACTCAAAACAAATGAATAAGAAGCTATAGAGCAATGGCAAGAGAAATCACACTTCAATTCCAACTTAACAACCTTGAATCTAGGCTAAAAAGAGGAACATTTCCTAAGTTAGGTTTAGGAATTTCTGAAATTGATAAGTGAATGAGTTGGAGAAGAAGAAGAGGAGGCTTACCAAAGCTTCTACTATTAGTTTGGAGGTAGAACTTGATTTGCAAAAGAAAACTAGGGTTTGGAGTTTTAATTTTCCTTTCCTCTCTCTATTGTTGTAAAAGCTTGAGTATTAGGAAATAGAAATGAAGTAATGAAGAGATGATGGGGTCAGACTTGGGTTAAATGAGCTGAAACACAACCCAAAGCCCTAAGTGAAAAAGTAGCAAAATTTTACTATCTCCAAACATATCAAAGTTTATACTTAAAAAGATCGCAAACGTCATTTTGAACTCAATGGAAGTGGTCTCGAGTCCTAATTTGACCGTATGCAAAAAGTAGCTTTTCGGACTAACATCCGACTAACGATAAAATATTTAAATATAAAATCGATAAATATGCGGGTTGTTACATATATTGTTTTAAGTTACGGGTTGTATAAGTTCGTATAAGTTTTGTATATTATATAAAATGTTTAGAGATTTTATACCTCTCAGTTAGTTATATATCTTAAAGTACATAGTTTTATACCTGCCAGTTTACATATATATCATAATTCGTTATTTATACAAATTATAAACTATGTTAGTTGATATAAAGTTGATGTAGTATATAATCTGTTGGTTATAATATATGCGGTTGTTGTTTTAGGATATGGTCTACATCTGTTATAGAATGAAGTCTGCTCTTATTTATATATGGCTACTGTTTAAATATTGTTTAAGTAAAATGTATTGTATATATATATGATATTTTGGAAGGATGTTATACAAGTTACATTGTTGCACTTTGAATGTATACTTCCATGTATACACATATTTTGATTTTGATTTTATGCGTTTTAAAATTTAGTGCTGATTTTGTAGTATAATATGTACGGATTTTATATTAATGTGTATTTTATTTAGATATTGATTTTTTTTATATATACAAAGATTTTATTTTGGATATTGATTTTGATTTATGATATATAAAGTTTATTTTAAACATGTATTTCCAAATTGATTTTTTTTGGAGAAAAATTATATCATAATATGTGTGCATCTGGTTCCGGTTACGTAAGCTAGTTTTGATTCGTTTTCGTTATTTTCAGTCTTGCTCTGTTCGTCGAATTCGTGCCCATCTTGCTTTGCTTCGAAAATTCTTGCTTGGATCCGTAACTCATTCTATTTATATTCTCTCTAGCCTCAAAAGGTGAGCAATCACTCACGATTAACGTTCTTACATTTATTAAATTTGATTTCAATTGAAACGTCAATTGAAATATACTACTGCTAGTTATTTACATTGCTATATATATGTTGTTATCTGTATCTGTTCACCTGTGACATCTGACACCCTTATCTGTTATTTTTATTGATGATATATGCCTGTTTATTATTATTATATCTGTTATCACTCCGAAAGTTCCCTGTTAGTATAGAATCACTATGGGTTGAAATGATACATACTCGAACGATCCTTAGAATAGGAGAAAATCGTTATGGGTTGAAATGATAAACCCAAGCGATTTTCATTGAATTGAATTTGGGATTGCGGGTTGAAATGATATATACCCGTATATATTTAAATTGCGAATTGAAATGTTAAATATCTGTATCACTTGACCATAAGATAGAAAATTATATGCAGACACCGTTGGTCTATATATATATATATATATATATTGAAAATGATTTCTATGGTTTTGAAAAGAAATATATGGTTTTAATAAATATTTATTTTAAAGATTTATTAAAGTTGATTTAATAAAGGTTATATATATAATATGTTTAAGTATTTATTTAGTATCTATATTTTCAAATATAGAGTTTATATTCAGGTTGAAAAGATAAATTTGAAATTGATTTGAAATTTTATTTATTTAAGAATTTTTCTTAAATTGGTTTAATTTGAATGGTTTATTTTATGGTTCAAATCTGTATTTGAAATTGATATAATTTGAAATGGTTTATTAAGAAACTAGATTGAGTTGAAATTTGTGAATTGAGCTTTAATTAAATTTGAATTTTGGAATTCGGGTTTATTTGTATCGATTGTGAAATTTGAGGAAGCTATTTTATTATATAAAGTATTTTTAAATTATATTTGAAACTATTCATATATTTTACCTTATAAATTATTTTACTTATAACTATTTTTAATATAAACTATTTTAATATACTAATTATTTTAATATAAACTATTTTAACTTATAACTATTTTATATAAACTATTTTATTATATATACCATTATTTATTTCTAAATTGTTCAAGTGGGAAGTTATGATTTCAAAGTTATGAATTTCAAAGTATTATGTTATCAAGTGTTATGATTTCCAAAGTGTTACAATTTCTAAGCTTTATAATTTTGAAAGTGTTATAACTTTGAAAGTGCTATGATTTTTGGAAGTGAATATATTTGAAATGGAAATGATATCGTATTGATTTGGTTTTGAAATGGAAATGATATTTTGGTTTTGAAGTATAAACTATTTTGAAATGACCGCGGTGTTATAATAATGTTTGGTTGTTAAAGAGACCGGGATCGGATATGGGCATACTCTCTGTCGATACCGAAAACCACTTTAACAACTGTGTACGCGGTGGAGATTCCAGAATGAAGTAGGATGGTGGCGACGATCATATATGAGGTATATACGTGGACCCGACTCCCGTGAGTTTGCATAAGGTGACTAAAACTGGAGCAATTGACGGGCTAATGAGGTAGCTCCTCTGATAGGACACACTCCATCGTATGCCATTCTATTACTTTGTGATTGATTTGGTGCGCACATTCGGATTTCGGGAGTGTGGCTCGAGGTGGGCGGTAGTGGCTGTTATGCGTTACCACCGGCCCGGAAGTGTAATTGGTATATCTACCCTGGCATTGCCTAGTTGTGCCGTGTCACCTACCCTAGCGTGCCTTATACGAGTTTGATTTGTGTCGTACCTATGGAGTATCTTCTCGTAGCCTCCCGATCTGGAGGTACGCAGGTACTGTATAGACTACTGGCACTATTTATGTGTTAAGGTGGAAAATGTAAAGCCTTAATGCTATTTTAAAGTAAGTTTATTTTACTATTAGACACTATTATAATAGCGTATATTACTACATAGAAGATAGTTTAATGGATCCTTAGAGGATGGTTAGCCCAAACATCCTTTAAGTTACTGTATTTCAGTTGATATTTCACTTGAGTTGTATTTATTGATATAAGAATGATAATCCTGACTTGAGTATTTTGTGTTTTACTTTACGCTCGGGTCAGACTGAGTGATACAGTATTCGAGACTCACCTTTGGAGTTGGAGCTTCGTTTGGAGATCCAGCTATCTATCCAGCTTTCAGTTATTCAGTTGATTCCAGTGATGTATTCATATTTTGTATTTGACTCTTGTATTGAGACATCTATGTATTCGAGACTTCTGCTGTATCTTGCTTAACTCTGTTATATATATATGGTAGCTTCATGAACTACTATTCTTTTGTTTCCACTGCATTATTTTATATTACTCTATGTCTGTGATTCTGTGATTATTTATTTATTTACTATATATGCTGAGTTTTGCCAAATTTAAATTAACAATCTGATATTTTGAGCAATTCAAATCCGACATGTATGGATGCGAATGGTTGAAAATTTCAGGATGTTACACTTCCTCTTTTGTAGTTTCATTAAACACTTAGCTTTAACTTCAGATTTCAATTTGGAAGTTTCCAACTATTAAAATAGTTGAAGATTCCATTTCATTTCAATAATTGAAAATCACTAATTAATAGAAAACTTAAGAACTAAATATCGGATTTCATTTCAAATCACATTGAAATAATATATACTTTTATCATTTTATATATCCAATCATATATAGGAAATTTAAAACAAAATTTGTTTATTAAAATGATGTGTAGCAAAGCTACCATAGTAGTCTTCCCACTTTGAAACTCGAAAATAAACGTCAATGATGTCGCGGTCATCACCAAAATTATTTTCCAACGGTAGAAGAAAGGAGTACAGAACTTATTTTCTTCAAAATTCTTTTAAAAAAATTTCTTTCAAATCTCATTGAAAAATATTTTTATCCGAAAATACTTCCAAATAATACTAATATTATTTTTTCAAAATTTTTGAAAACCAATTTCAAAAACATCGGAACTTAAGTTCTCAAAATTTCAATTTCAATTCATTTTATTTTTAAATCATAATTTATAAACCATACTTACAAAATTACATTTTCTTATAACATATAATAGTTAATAGTTTCTAAGAATCTTGACTAACCATAAACGACAATAATCAAATATTTTCATTTCTAACAAACAACACACCAAAATAAAAATATCAGTTTATGACAAAATTTATTCTTTTAAATACAAGATATAATACTAGGTAAAATTATTTCATTTACCTATTTCAAAACAATATTGTGCATGTTTTCCCTATTCAAGTGTTTAGAAATCCCTATCGATGTCATGACGTCCTATGTACCGACCGAAATTCATAAATACTCAATAGAACAAATTAACACAATATAAAACATTTTTATAGCACTAACAAATATGCTCTCTCGAATATATATATATATATATATACACACACGCTCAGACTCATTCTAGGGTATTACTAACCCTATCTCTAATGAGTTTAGCCCCCAACAAGCTAAGGTATCTCAAAACCAAAGCTCTAATACCAACTATGACGACCAACCTTTTTGGACGATTCAAGTCGACAATAAACCACACATGTCTAACTTAAACCATTCAAAAGGGAGGATTGTTAATAGGGTTTAATAAGAAAATAAGATAAAGAAGGGAAAACAAAACACAGAATCTCACAGCGGAAAGACAAAATATAATAATCAAATAGACAGCTCATGAAGTTGTTTTACAATTTACATTTGATTACATGATTTTTACAACAAAATAAGAGTACAATCAATAGACATACCAAAATAATGCAGCTGAATAATAATAGTAAATACGGACTAGCAACTCCGTCTTTATCTTCAAGAAATATCATCTTCAACATTGAAATACTCAGGCTGACCCGAGCGTCATGAAAAGATAAAACACTCGAGTTAGAACTAAAAGTTCTTATGTAAGTTAAATCAATACCAAGTAAATATGAGTGTAATAGCTTCAAGGATGTTTATGGGATTTTACATCTCCTACCAAGTGTACAACGTGAGTGCAATAACTTAAGAGATGTTACAGGATTTTCCATCTCCTAAGGGTCCGTTAAACTATCTATATGTAGTAAGATACGCTAAAATGTAGTGTCTATCAGTAAGGTAAAGTATTAAAATAGCGTTAAGGATTTACATTGATCCCCCTTAACACATTTTTAAGCAGGTAGTCTATGCAGGTCCTGTAACATAACTAGTAACGTCGGTAGCTAGTGAGTGCCCTATAGGTACCATACTAAAACAAAATCGTAGTGGTTGCGAATAAGGATAAAGAGTATGACAAGGCACGTGAGGCGATGCCCAAGGTAGGATACTACCGTTTTGTGTTTCCTGACTGGTGGTAACCCCTAATGACCCACCGCGAACATCCATCCCATAATCAAATCAAGGTGCACCAATCAAGTCAAAATCAATATAGTAATACGAAGAACAGATGTCGCTAGAGGTAGCTAGCCTCATTGGTCAGGTATGGCTTCTGTTTTAGTCATTTCAAATCGACACAAGTGTCGGAGTCATCCATCATCGTTCTCTTTCTTCAATCTAGCAAACGTCACCAATTCAACCTCTATATTCTGGATAACATCCACCGCGTACACAGTTGTTAAATTGGTTCCGGTATTGATAGAGAGTATGCCAATATTCGGCGCTGGTCTCTTTAACAACCGAACATCATTTTTCACACCGGTTGGTTCTTTTACATTTTAAGAACAAGTCATACTTCATGCCAAAATATCAGATTTGCTTGAAAATCATTTCGAATTCAAAAAGGTCATACCTTCAAAACATTCGTATTTAAATCAGTGATTTAAATCTAAACAATTCCCACTTCAAAACGGTTTGAATATTGAAAATGATTTTGAATAATTAAAATAGTTTTAATATGGAAAAATAATTTGGATAATTAAAATAGTTTTAAAGACTGTAAATAGTTTTGAATATAAATAGATTTAATATTAAAATAGCTTAGATAATTAAAATAGTGTATATATTAAAATAATTTGATTATTAAAATAGTTTTATACTAAAATAGTTTATATTAAAATAGTTTCTTTCTTTCACAACAAATTGAACTCATGTTCCAAATCACAACGAAATCAATTTTTCGGTTTTCAATTCAAGTCAACCTCATATTCAAAATTCAATTCAAATTGGCATCAATCCAAAATGATTTCAACTTTACTTCAATTCAATTTAAACGGTTCTATTCAAATGGCTGAAAGTTTCGATTCAAATTCTCATTTTTAAACAATTTAGTTTAAATCCATTTCACGTCCAAATTTGAAATACCAATTTAAACCATTTTAATTAAAGTAAATTCAAAGTTTAAATTAAAATTTAAACCTTTAAAATAATTCACTATCAATAAATTCGAATCAAATCTCAATTTCAACTTTAAGATTTCTGATTATATCTTTAAAAAAATTATTTAACAGTTTCAATTTCAACATTTCAAAGCTCGAATTTAGAAAATAATTCAATTCATATAAACCCAATTTTTATTTTCTTTAAAACAATATGACTTAAACCAATTTAAATTCAAGATTTTGAAACCATTTAATTTAACCAGTCAGATGTCCATATATAATTTTCTACCCTCTGGCCAAGTTATCATTTATTTCAATTTAATTATATGAATGGATATATGTAACGATCCCGGATTTTTACTAAGTTTGAATTGATAATTAATTTAATTTTTGAATAAAAATTGTAAAATTAATTGGTAAATTTATCTAAGTTTCCCCAAATTCAAATAAAGTATGTGTTAAATCATTTGAATTTAAATCTTGTCTATATATGTGAATATATATGCATAAATAAGTTGAATTTATAGATATATTGAATTTAAATTTTAAGTTAAAATAGGAATAAATATATAAAGTAAAATAAAATATCTTACAAAATAAATTTGTATTTGGATTTTGGATATGATTAAATTAGACGTGCCTTTATCTATACAAACGAACATTAATGAATATTTTGAAAGTTATATTTTGTAATTGATATAAAATAATTTTCAAAGGATGTTTAGACAATACGTATTAAAGTCAAAAAGTAATATATAAGCTAGAAATTAATATATATATAAGTTAAATTATAAAATCTAAAGTAAACATTTGATAAAATCTAACAACATATTAAAATAGAAAATTATTTATATTACAAAATAATAAGATTAAAGCAAAATAAAATACACTCAAATATCTATGAACAAAATAAGTATAAGTATGTACACTTGTAAAAGAAAAATATATATCTATAAGCTTGCAAAAGAAGACACTAAAATATTCAAGTTTGTACAAAGTTAATTAATGCAAGCCATCACAAATTTTATCTATCAGCCACCCAAAGCAAGAAAATCTCTAACCAAATACAAAATATCTTGTACTAGTTTATACATTACCCTGTACAAATTTATCACCTGTAAACTCATTTTTATCAGCCTTTTCATTTTAGTTCGTCCATCTACATCTGGAAAGAAAGAAAAAAAACTTAAACTTAAACAAACTCAACTGAGACAAAAAAATACAATCAATTCAAATCAGAAATTCAAGAGGATTAAAGATATAAAGCTTCAGCTAGTAGCCTGTTTGAACATGACAGAAGGCTCTATCACTTTGCTAAAACACTGTGAGTAACATCCCATTTTAAAATTTTAAGTATATAAATCTGGTTGCTTGATTTATCTATGGAAATAAGTATGATTGCATATATGTTGATAAATACATTGATGTGTATATATATCTGTATGGATGAGTTTGCATGTCTGTTCACCTGAGACACAATAAGTTTCTAGTTTAAACTCAAACTTTAGTCAAAATTCTTTTTCTCTTGATCTGATTGATGTTAAGACTTAGGATTTCTAGAAAATTTGTTTGTTATATGATAGAGTAAGGTTTAAAAACTTATTTAAGTTAAAACAATTTGGTAATGTCTCTGGGAATCAAGAAAAACTGAGCAAACTTTAAATAAGTCAAAATACAAACATCTTAATTTATAAATTCAGGAGTGTAAACTGAATTCTTATCCTTAGACATGATTTTTAAAACTAAAATCATAATTTTTAGATTAAGGATGGAATAGCGGTTTGGGTTTGACTTAATTTTGTAGTTTTGGAGATTTCTGATGATCCCGAGGATCTGGAAGGTCGGGGTTTCTTCCGGTGATAGTAGGATGATCGGTGAGTGGAGGAAAAATAATGGATGGGTGTGTAGATGACCGTGGCGATGGTGGTTGATCTGGGAAGTTTCTAAACCTAGTTTGGCTGAGTTAAGAATTTCCGATCATCTCAACTTCTCTGGTTTGTCGAGTGCGACGAGATTTTGGGTGATGGAAGCTTGAACGTTGGCGAAGAGTTGACCAGAGTTTTCGATTTTCTGGTGGTCGGCATCGCCTAAACGAGGCGAGTTTGGTCGAAGTTATTGTTCCAGGGACTCCGATGGGTTCGAATTTGGTTTTAGTGCTCGATCGAGAATGCTGTGTGGTTCGATGGATTGTGGACGTCGTAGTTGACTTGGCGATGATGATCGTGGGCGCCGGAAAGTCACCAGGTCGGTGCACAGTTTTGTTTTAGTGATGAAGTTTCCTTCGGGGTTGACTTGGGAAGAAGGAAGGTTGAGCTCGGGTTCATCTTAGTGTTCGCGAGTGTTTATAACATAACAGGTTTCAGAATTTTTAACAAGTTTTTAAAAATAAATGAAACTCGGGAAAAAGGTGAGAAATCTCGGGTTTCGATTCGAGTAACCCTAAGATTTTCTCGGGTAAATGTTTTGTACAGGGTTTAAAGGCTCTTCTGTTTTGAAATTTTAAAACTGAATTATTTTTAATTTTAAAACAAAGTTTTAACTAAGTTTTAAATCAAAGTTAAAATATAAATTCAAGTGCAATTTTGAAACTTAGTTTGGAAATAAGTTTTTAAATTCAAATTGTTTTAAAAACTTAAAGTTGTTTAAGCATGTAAGTGGATTTTAAAAGAACTTGAAATGGAAAGAAAGGATTTAAACAAGAAATTAAATTTGAAACCTACGTTTAAATTTAACTCTGAATTCCAAATTTTGAAATTTAATATAGTTTATAAATCTAAATGTTTAAATAAGTTTAAAGGCTAAAGTATATTTTTTTAACATTTAAATTTAAAAGGTTTTAAACTTTATTAATTTATAAATTGGTATTCATTTTAAATCTTGAAATTTAAAATGAATTTAAAGGTGAAGTGAATATAAATGTTTCAACCTATTTATAAGTAATAAAAAAATCATTAATAAGAATAAGATTTGTTTAAGTTAATGAAGCAATGATAATTTGTAATTCATTAATTATTAAGTTAATTAAAATGGATAATTTATTTATTTAATTAATTAATGATTTGGATTAATTAAATAAGTAATTAAAGGTTTAAATTAATTAATTAAGGTTTAAAGATTAATTAATTAAGGAATGATTAATTTGTAAATTAAGGATTATTAATTTAATAATTCAAGTTAATTAATCAAGTAATTAATGAATGATTAATTAAAAAAATAATTACTTAGTAAAAGAAATTAAGAATGGGTAATTAATGACAAAAGATTGATTAACCAAGTAATTAAGGGTTAATTACTTTAAAGAATAATTAATTAATGTGGTTAGTTAATTAGGGTAATTTATTTAAGAATAATTAATTAAAGTTTAACTAATAAATGATGAAAGGGAAATTTATTTCAGATAATTTGTGATTAACTCGGATTAATAATTATTCATAAGTAATACATCTGATTTAAATTAATCAGTTGATTAATAAATTTATTTGTGAATGTTTGGACCTGACTGAATGGTTGAATTGTTGATATTCCCTGATCTGTGATGCTGTGTGATATATTCTAATTTGCGTGTGATCTGTACTGTAGTTATTTATCTGGGATGAATGCAAATTTTTATCTGTAATTTATATATATATATATATATATGATCTATGATCTGTGAATGAAAAGATAAGCGTTATAGTTCATACCGCTTATCAATTATATTTATGTATTCTGATTTGTGATGATTAAGTGATGTTGCACTACTATGTGAAATCCCTGGACTACACCATACACACACATATATGGATTTCACATGGAAATCAGTTAAGTCACAGATTGTTGACAATTTTCAAAGGTTGAATTTGTGAATTCAAATAGTTTTGGAATTTGAATTGATAGCTTTGCAAATGAGTTTCAAATGTAAAAGTTATTTTAAATAACTTAATAAAACTTGATATTTAATAATTTTATTTAAATTTGTATTCAATATTTGAAATTGAATTCAATGATTTGGGAAACTAATTGTTTTCAATTGATAAAAGCTCTCATATAAGAAATGGATTTCCAATTTGAATTAAAGGAATTTCAAGTTTGAAATGAAAATGGTTTTCCGAGTTATGAATAAATCTTTGTGAAAGATTGTTGAGCTTTGTTTTGAAATTGGAAAGGTGTACCTTTTGTATAAAAGGTCGAAATGGAATTGTTTTGAAAGCTATCAATTAAATCTTTGATTTAAAGATTTAACGAGTTAATCCAATTGAAATGGAAATCGATTTGAAAATCTATGAATGGATCTTTGTGAAACTAGGTGAACTTTGTGAAATGAATCTTTTTCTGTAAAAGATTAAATGGTAATGTGTTTAAACCATTTGAAAGAGAAGTTTTGGGTAATAAGTTGTGACTTAACTGAAATCCCAATATCCATATGCTTTAAAATATTGCGCTCATTATTCGGTTTAGCCGGGAGAGGACTTTGTGTCATATAACCCATTCCGAATAGTGATATGACGTAAATGGATAGCATTTGAAGACCGGTGTTGAAGACCGGGTGTTTGCGAAAACGATAGGATAACCTATCGATTGTCTCTACACTGAGTTGCTCCGGTATAGAGATTCCCTAAGTGATGGGGAGTTCGATCGGGATTGTGGATACCCGGATTGCAAGGGCTTTTTTGGAAGTGCCTTCGGTTCTGTTCGAACCCGGAACAGACTCGTATGGTTGTATGTCTGACATTACACTTTGAGATATAAAGCTGATTTCTTTCAAATACATTTCTGTTTGGTGGCAGAGATTTATTCTCTTAGCTTAATACCCTTCTCTGAGACGTACGAGCTCAGAGGTTATGTAGTTGAAGGTTATTAGTGATATACTCCCAATTTGGTAGTGTGGCATGCTGAGTGTTGCTGTGTGTTGCTGATCATTTGTTGATCAAAGCATGGCTTTGTGAAAAAGCGTAGCTTTGTGGACGAGACCTCATCGGACCTCACGACCCAGAAATGGTCGAAACAGGAAGATGCGGCAAGGTTATGAGGGTCGCTCCCTTTAGGGTATGTCATTTCCTTCTGGAAAAAGGTGGTATCATGGTATGGAGCCCAGATATTTACCTGTGTGGTTGCTCCAATCTCATTTACTATGTGATTGTTGCTTTGTGATCGAGGGCCCTCGGATAAAGGTCCCAAAGGACCGAGGGGTGGCATATTCGTGTAGTAGTTACCTAGTAAGAGGTAACCCGGCCTTGTGTTGGCAGAGAGCTAGTTAGTTCTCGAGACGTCCCTCCAGAGGCGTTTCCATGTGGCATAGGAAGTTCCTTAGCCTGACCATTTGTTGGAAAATCCAAAGAAACAATACGAACCTTGTACGGTTTTAGTTGTAGAACCTGTCATTTAACATGGCAGCTATAGCAAGCATTATATAATGGTACCTATGCTGGCTAAGATTAATATTATACTTTTGAAATGTTTTCCACTATGCACTATTAATAATATCAAAAAGGATTTTGCGTAGTAAGCATGTTTGACTATCATAAGGAGAAATCTCCCCCATGTGTGCGATTGCATTGTGTGTGTGCCGGGATTCCTTATGGTAGTTTCATTTTCCAAAAAGCATTACGGATTTCAATGTTTAAAATCCTTTTGTGTTTGTTTTAAAAGCAACTGTTTTTGTTACTCACACCAGTCCCACGACTGACCTGGAGTTTATTGTTCCTTTCCTAAACTCTGGGTGCCCATAATTTTCCACACGGGCAGTCTAGAGTTGGGTTTTCCAGATAATCAGGTTTAGTAGACTAGTTGGAGCTAGTTCAGTGTTGGAATTGACTACCGTCCTTGCTTACCTTTGTGAAACGTGATGGTGGTTCGAGCTTGATGTTGGAGTTGTTGGATTCATTCTCTTTTTCAGATCATTTGGAGTTATCAGTTTTGTTGTTTCCGCTGCAACATTATTATTTATCTCTGATATTGTTGTATCATATAGATATCATTGTTGTATATCATATTCTGGATATTGTATTCATTGGAGTTGTATATGATATCATTCATTCTTTCTTCCGCTGTGTTGTTATACTTACTGTGTTATAAGCTCCAGCGAGCCAGATTCGGCGTTTGAATCTGCGGCATTCGAGTACAAGTGAAGTACGGGTGTCGATTTTCGAAGGCCGAGTCAGGATCGTAATAAGTGGTATCAGAGCTGAGGTTGAACTTTAGCTCAGGAGTATAACACATTAAGTAGCTCATTAGAGATATGGTGAAGTATACCCTAGAATGAGTAATCCCTAAGATATCTATCCGTATGCCTCAGTAAATTCTCTTACTATCCACTGATAGTGAGTATGAGTGCAAGAAGAGGATGAGATTGGGGACGGGAATACGACTATAAATGGTCAATACCCTATAACAACAAGGAAATAATCTTTTCTCTATCAATCTATTTTGTTCAACATCACTTTTCAATTCTGCAATGATTTCTGGTAGATCCAGGAAGAAGATTTGATATATTTGTATGGGACATAAACTCCAAATAGGTTAGAATTGTTTGTTTGGATGAATTGGTTGCTTTGGTTGCTATGGTTGATAGGTATAATTTGGATTCTAAACTAAAAGTTTTGAAATTGTATCCATATATCTATCTATTTTTTGGGTCCGGATATGTTCTACGAATGGTTAGTTATCCCTTCGAACTAACCAATGCCACTGCATATTTGGTAGATTTGGACAACCCGAGTATCTTGTGAAAAAATTAAAAAGATTCGTTCTTGTACCTATTATTGATTTTCTGATTTGGTAAGCCAAATGCAGAATAGATATTCAGTTGATTTGATGAAACATTTTTCACCTATCTTTGTGTCTCCCTGGCAAATTTCGAGGATGAAATTTCTTAAGGGAGGAAACTGTAACGATCCCGGATTTTTACTAAGTTTGAATTGATAATTAATTTAATTTTTGAATAAAAATTGTAAAATTAATTGGTAAATTTATTTGAGTTTCCCCAAATTCAATAAAGTATGTGTTAAATCATTTGAATTTAAATCTTGTCTATATATGTGAATATATATGCATAAATAAGTTGAATTTATAGATATATTGAATTTAAATTTAAGTTAAAATAGGAATAAATATATAAAGTAAAATAAAATATGTTACAAAACTTTGGGGCCATGGATACTTTGTATTCCATAGCCTTCGGTTAGCCGGTTTTATAAGTGGCTGTGCACTATGTCTCATTATTGTGGCCGCTGGGTATCGAACCGGTGCCACTACAACACAATGTAGCAACTCCATTATGTCTTAACCACTGGACCACTAGACACCAAAATTATAGTTCCCTCTCCTTTCTAAAAATGGGGTCCCCGTCCTCATCCTTTCTCCTTCCCGCTAACCAGTCCCATCCCCTATCTCCTCTTCAACCCTGTCCTTCTTCCCCGATCCTTGTACCACCTTCTACTTCTCCCCATCTCCCTGTGTCAGTCCCCTCTCCTTTCCTCAGTATTCCTGTAGTGACTGCAACTTTTGCAGAAGCTACAACTAAGGTTCCAGAGACCATTCCCTTTTCTTCTCCTCCTTTGCTTCCTCATTCTTCATCTTCTCCTCCTCTTTCATGGAACTCCCTCTTTAAAGCTTAACCCAGCAACGCAGGGAAATATGTGCCTCGTGACTTTCAACTTGATTATATTGGTAACTCAATCGTGCCTTCAGATGATGTGGTTCAGGCTGGAAACCCTATGTGGAAAGATTACCTTGTTGGTTTTTTTCTTGATAGCCCTCTTCCATATGCAACTGTTCTGTACTATCTAAAAAAAGTGTGGAAACTTAGTGGTTCAATTTCAGTCAAATCTGATGGTTTTTTGTTTTTATTCAAGTTTTCTAATGAAGAGGATAGGACAAGGATTTCTGAATCTGATCCTGTTGTTATGAGAAACAAGCTTTTTATAGTGAAACCATGGGATGAGAACATTGGCAACATTTGTAGTAGTATAAAATCTGTTCCAGTATGGATAAAACTATACAATATACCTCTTTATGCTTGATCTCCCTTGGGTATTAACTGGTTAGCATCAAGAGTTGGGAAGCTTCTTTGTTTGGATGCATCAACTGAAAATTTTGAGCGTATTTCTTTTGCGAAATGTTTAGTTGAAGTTACTCCAAATCAAGAATTGCCTGATGAATTTTCAGTTAGACTATTAGATGGTTCTGAGCAGATAGTTAAAGTAGAATACTTGTGGAAACCTGAAATTTGTACTGTATGTAAAGAGTTTGGACATACAGTGAGCAAATGTAAGAAAGTTGAATGTGTAGGTGATACTGACCAATGTGTAGCTAAAGAGCAGCAGATAACTAGTGATGTGGGAAGGAACAAGTTGAAGAGGGGTCAACCCATAGTTAAACAGGACAAGGTGAAACAGATTTGGCAACAAGTTGTAAAGCATAAAGGAAAAAAAGTGATTAATTGTGTAGAGCAAGAAGGTTCTGCTCTGAAGAAAGTGGGTGCTAATGGAATAACACTTCATGATGGTACTGAGCAAAACATAAAGGAAAATGATAAAGAGAGTGAACAACCCAGTGAAGAGCAAATTTGTACTGTTAGCACACAAAATAAGTACAATTTACTACAAGATGCAGACAATGAATGTTATATTTTGGAAGTTTTTGATGAGGAGGAAGGAGAGATTTCAGTTGATGACAAATGCAATGAAAAACACAAAGAGACAACCAAGAATCCTGATGCAATTGATGACCACAATGAAGCAAATATGCAAGTTCTTTCTACAAAACCTCGTGTGAAGGAAGGTGTAAACAAACTTTCTACCCCAGAAATGAATAACAAAGAGATTGGAAAAGAAACAACTGAAGTAATTGCTTTTTCCAAAACTCATGCTTCTGATTTTGAATTAAGTTGGTGCAAAACTTTTGAAACACAAATCACTCAATTAATAAACAATATGCATGATGCTACTGTCCTAATTCATCCATCTGCTCCTCCCTATTACAACTTCTCAATTCAGCTTCCAGGTTGGCCTTCTTCTAATTCTATCTCTTCTCAATCAGCCTCTCATCATATCCCTTCCTCCACTCAGGCTAAATCTCAACCATCCTCCCCTCTGTCTTTGCCTAGAAGGAAAATTGAAACAAGGTCTCCGTCTGCTCAGAGAAGGAATATCTCCTCCCAAATTCAATAATTTTTTATGTTTAAAAAAATTGCATCTTGGAATATTAGAGGAGCCCATAATAATTTGAAACTTGATCAAGTCAAAAGTTACATATCTGAACATAACATTTGTATTTTTGGCCTTCTAGAAACTAAGCTTAATCTTACCTTATCCCAAAAAGCAGCTTCCTACATTAATCCAAAATGGCCTTTTCATCATAATCTTGACACTGCATCTTATGGAAGAATTCTTGTCCTTTATGATCCTTCTGTTTTATCTCTTTCTCCTGTACTGTCTTCTAGGCAGTATATTCACTTTCATGTTCTTGTTTGCCATAATCAATTATCTTTCTATTTAACTTTTGTATATGCTGATAATTCTGTCATCTCTAGAAATGTATTCTTCAATTCTTTGCCACCTTTAAGACAATCAACTCACCCCTGGTTTGTCTTAGGTGATTTCAACTCCTGTTTTGGCTATGATGACAAACAAGGTGGATCTCCTCTTCTTCCTAGAGATCTTGAGTCAATCAATCTTGCTGTATATGATTCTGAATTGATATTGGTTAACAAGTCAGGGGCAAAATTTTCTTGGAATAATAGAAGTAGAAGTGGTGTTCGTATTTTCACAACTATTGACCATGCTTTTTGTAACATTCAATCTCTCGATCAATGGCCCTCTCTCTCTGTCTTCCTTCCTCAACCAATAATGTCTGATCACTCCCCTCTTATATTATCCTTTGGGAACCATTTTAGAAGGGAAAAAAGAAGTTTTAAATTTTTTAATGCTTGGGCTAAGCATGAACAATTTCTGAGTATTGTCACACAAGCTAACTCTGAATTTTATTGTTATGGTAACCCTATGTATAAGTTTTGCAGGAAATTAAAAAGTATCAAGCTAGCTATTAAGCTGTGGGTTTCTACTACCTTTGGTACTGGTAGCCTTCTGTCTACAACTCTAAAAGAACATTTGAAGATAAAGCAAGACTACATGATGGAGCACCCTCTTGATATTCAAGCATCTGATGAAGAGGGGAAACTGTTCAAGGAGGTTAACATTGCTCTAACTCTGGAAGCAAGCATGAGGAGGCAGCAACTCCACAAAAGATGGATAAATGATGGGGATAAAAATACTAAGTTTTATCATGACTCTCTTAAGGTTAAGCACACAAGAGAAAATGTTTTTAGTATCACTGATGAACATGGTTCTCTTTTTACCACTGCAGATTCAGTTGATCATGCTTTTATTGATTATTTCTCCAATCTGTTTGGCAATTCTAATGGCTTCATTCCTAAATTGGACCTTATATCTTCTCTTCCACTTCCTTGCATTTCTACACTGGAAGCTAACTCACTAATTATGCTTGTTAATGATGGAGAAATCAAGGCCACCCTCTTCTCTATGAACAAGCAATCCTCTAGAGGTCCTGATGGTTTAAATGTCAATTTTTTTACCTCAACCTGGAGTGTTTTAGGTGATGATTTCTGTAAAGCAATTCACAACTTTTTCAACAAATGTAAGTTGCTTGGGGAAGTCAACAGCACCAACATTGCTCTTATCCCTAAGGTCACAGATCCAACTAGTGTTACATCATTAGACCTATCTCATGCTGTAATGTAGTCTACAAGTGTATCTCAAAAATACTAGCATCACGTCTAGTCAGAGTTCTACCAACTGTTGTATCTAATAATCAATCTGCCTTTATTCCTTCAAGGGACATAATTGATAATGTTCTTCTTGCTCAGGAATTACTTCAGGGTTATGGCAGAAGTAATGTGACTCCTGCAGCTATACTTAAATTAGATATCTCCAAAGCATATGATACTCTTCATTGGGACTCAATTGTTAGGATATTGGCAGTGATGGGATTCCCCAAAGTTTTTGTGTCTTGGATTTATGTCTGTATTTCCACTCCTTCATACTCTGTTGTTATTAATGGCAGACCTGTTGGATGCTTCAAAGGTAGTAAAGGAATCTGACAAGGAGACCCTATTTCATCTTACATTTTTTGTTGGTTATGGAAGTCTTAACAGTTTTACTCAGAGATAGTTACAATCATAAAATCATAAAGTATGATCCTAAGTGCTCTCAGCTTCATATAACATCTATTATGTTTGCTGATGATGTTATGTTGTTTACCAAACCAGAGTTACCCTCTTTGAATGGAGTTTTGGAAGCATTGCATGTTTTTCATAGTATGACTGGTCTCTCCATAAATCAAGGCAAATCTTCTCTTCTAGTAACTGGTGTTAGTGAATTGCATGCTGCTGCTCTTCATCTGCATACTGGTTTCTCTAGCATGAACAATGATATGAGGTATCTAGGTCTACCTTTACTTTCAAAAAGAATCACTAAGGCTGATTGCTTACCCCTCTACAATAAAATCACTTCTATTATGTATTTATGGGACAATAGGAATTTGACCCAGAGTGGAAGGCTAGTTATTATAAAATCTGTTGTTTTTTCCTCTTTGGTCTACTGGGCTCGTACTCTAATCCTTCCAGTTAAACTCTTACAACTTATAAGGTCAGCTATGATTAGATTTTTTTGGACAGGTAGTATATACAATAGGAAGATTGTGCCTTGTTCTTTTTCAAAAATTGAGTCACCTATGAGTATGGGGGCCTGGGAGTAATTGATGTTAGGAAGTGGAATACTGCTGCAATAAGTAAACAGTTTGATGTTCTCATTAATAAAAAAGGTAGTTTATGGGCCAGCTGGGCATGGAAATACAGAATAAAGAATAAATACTTTTGGACCATGGAATCCCCACAGAACTGCAGTTGGTTTTGGAGAAGTTTGATGAAGCTCAGACATGTTTTCCTCCCTATGATTCAATATCCTATTAACTCTACAATTGCTGTTAGCTTTTGGCATGATCCTTGGGTCAGTATTGGTCAAATCCTATCAAATGTATGTGATCATGCTCAGATTTTGCAATCTGGAATTCATCAAGATGCTAAAGCTAATGATTTTTTTACATAATGGTAAAATCTTGTTACCTTTCAACAGCAACCAAGTGATCAGGCAACTATGGGGGGACATTCAAGATAAGAAATTCAGTGATCATCATGATGCCTGTGTTTCTTGGCAAACGAAAACTCACACTGTTAAATCAGTTTACAATTTTATTTCTGTCAGTGCTCCTCTTCCAGCTGCTAAAGGGTACAATGTCATTTGGACTTCTGATTCTGTTCCAAAGGATAACTTAATGATGTGGAAAGTTATAAATCAGGCATTACTTACTAGAAGTTTAATCAACAGTTTTGGAATGGCTTGTTCCAAACTGTGCTTGTTTTGTCATCTCCATGATGAATCTACTGAGCATCTATTTTTTGACTGTCCTGCTCTACTCTACTTAATGGACAGGATTAGTTGTATCACTGGCATACATTTATCTGGATATTCATCAAGCATTCTCTGGAATATAATCTACAAAGCCACAAGGTGGAGAAAGGATCAAGGAAGAGTTTTAGCTGTTGTCTTGAAAATTTGTATGACTGTGATATGGGCAGAGAGGAATGCTATGGTTTTTGATAATGTTAGAGGATCTGATGTATTGATTTGGAATGAAGTCAAGTCTCGAACTCACACTCAACTGAAGTATAGTGCTACTGTGTTCCCACAATCTTTGGTTGATGCTTGGGGCTGAGTTTTGTTTTGATTCTTGTTGTTTTTTCCTTGTTTTTTCCTTTTCTTTTCGTTGTACTTCCTTTTATTGTTTTGCAATAAAACTGGTAGGGGCCCAGTTAATCCCGCTGCCTTTGCCAAAAAAAAATGTTACAAAATAAATTTGTATTTAGATTTTGGATATGATTAAATTAGCCGTGCCTTTATCTATACAAATGAATATTAATGAATATTTTGAAAGTTATATTTTGTAATTGATATAAAATAATTTTCAAAGGATGTTTAGACAATACGTATTAAAGTCAAAAAGGAATATATATAAGTTAGAAATTAATATATATAAGTTAAATTATAAAATCTAAAGTAAACATTTGATAAAATCTAACAACGTATTAAAATAGAAAATTATTTATATTACAAAATAATAAGATTAAAGCAAAATAAAATACACTCAAATATCTATGAACAAAAGAAGTATAAGTATGTACACTTGTAAAAGAAAAATATATATCTATAAGCTTGCAAAAGAAGACACTAAAATATTCAAGTTTGTACAAAGTTAATTAATGCAAGCCATCACAAATTTTATCTATCAGCCACCCAAAGCAAGAAAATCTCTGACCAAATACAAAATATCTTGTACTAGTTTATACATTACCTTATACAAATTTATCACCTGTAAACTCATTTTTATCAGCCTTTTCATTTTAGTTCGTCCATCTACATCTGGAAAGAAAGAAAAAAAAACTTAAACTTAAACAAACTCAACTGAGACAAAAAAATACAATCAATTCAAATCAAAAATTCAAGAGGATTAAAGATATAAAGCTTCAGCTAGTAGCCTGTTTCAACATGACAGAAGGCTCTGTCACTTTACTAAAACACTGTGAGTAACATCCCATTTTAAAAATTTAAGTATATAAATCTGGTTTCTTAATTTATCTATGGAAATAAGTATGATTGCATATATGTTGATAAATACATTGATGTGTATATATATCTGTATGGATGAGTTTGCATGTCTGTTCACCTGAGACACAATAAGTTTCTAGTTTAAACTCAAACTTTAGTCAAAATTCTTTTTCTCTTGATCTGATTGATGTTAAGACTTAGGATTTCTAGAAAATTTGTTTGTTATATGATAGAGTAAGGTTTAAAAACTTATTTAAGTTAAAACAATTTGGTAATGTCTCTGGGAATCAAGAAAAACTGAGCAAACTTTAAATAAGTCAAAATACAAACATCTTAATTTATAAATTCAGGAGTGTAAACTGAATTCTTATCCTTAGACATGATTTTTAAAACTAAAATCATAATTTTTAGATTAAGGATGGAATAGCGGTTTGGGTTTGACTTAATTTTGTAGTTTTGGAGATTTCTGATGATCCCGAGGATCTGGAAGGTCGGGGTTTCTTCCGGTGATAGTAGGATGATCGGTGAGTGGAGGAAAAATAATGGATGGGTGTGTAGATGACCGTGGCGATGGTGGTTGATCTGGGAAGTTTCTAAACCTAGTTTGGCTGAGTTAAGAATTTCCGATCATCTCAACTTCTCTGGTTTGTCGAGTGCGACGAGATTTTGGGTGATGGAAGCTTGAACGTTGGCGAAGAGTTGACCGGAGTTTTCGATTTTCTGGTGGTCGGCATCGCCTGAACGAGGCGAATTTGGTCGAAGTTATTGTTCGAGGGACTCCGATGGGTTTGAATTTGGTTTTAGTGCTCGATCGAGAATGTTGTGTGGTTCGATGGATTGTGGACGTCGTAGTTGACTTGGTGATGATGATCGTGGGCACCGAAAAGTCACCAGGTCGGTGCATAGTTTTGTTTTGGTGATAAAGTTTCCTTCGGGGTTGACTCGGGAAGAAGGAAGGTTGAGCTCGGGTTCGCCTTAGTGTTCGCGAGTGTTCATAACATAACAGGTTTCAGAATTTTTAACAAGTTTTTAAAAATAAATGAAACTCGGGAAAAAGGTGAGAAAACTCGGGTTTCGATTCGAGTAACCCTAAGATTTTCTCGGGTAAATGTTTTGTACAGGGTTTAAAGGCTGTTCTGTTTTGAAATTTAAAAACTGAATTATTTTTAATTTTAAAACAAAGTTTTAACTAAGTTTTAAATCAAAGTTAAAATATAAATTCAAGTGCAATTTTGAAACTTAGTTTGGAAATAAGTTTTTAAATTCAAATTGTTTTAAAAACTTAAAGTTGTTTAAGCATGTAAGTGGATTTTAAAAGAACTTGAAATGGAAAGAAAGGATTTAAACAAGAAATTAAATTTGAAACCTAAGTTTAAATCTAACTCTGAATTCCATATTTTGAAATTTAATAAAGTTTATAAATCTAAATGTTTAAAAAAGTTTAAAGGCTAAAGTATTATTTTTAACACGTAAATTTAAAAGGTTTTAAACTTTATTAATTTATAAATTGGTATTCATTTTAAATCTTGAAATTTAAAATGAATTTAAAGGTGAAGTGAATATAAATGTTTCAACCTATTTATAAGTGATAGCAAAATCATTAATAAGAATAAGATTTGTTTAAGTTAATGAAGATACAATGATAATTTGTAATTCATTAATTATTAAGTTAATTAAAATGGATAATTTATTTATTTAATTAATTAATGATTTGGATTAATTAAATAAGTAATTAAAGGTTTAAATTAATTAATTAAGGTTTAAAGATTAATTAATTAAGGAATAATTAATTTATAAATTAAGGATTATTAATTTAATAATTCAAGTTAATTAATCAAGTAATTAATGAATGATTAATTAAAAAAATAATTACTTAGTAAAAGAAATTAAGAATGGGTAATTAATGATCAAAGATTGATTAACCAAGTAATTAAGGGTTAATTACTTTAAAGAATAATTAATTAATGTGGTTAGTTAATTAGGGTAATTTATTTAAGAATAATTAATTAAAGATTAACTAATAAATGATGAAAGGGAAATTTATTTCAGATAATTTGTGATTAACTCGGATTAATAATTATTCATAAGTAATTCATCTGATTTAAATTAATCAGTTGATTAATAAATTTATTTGTGAATGTTTGGACCTGACTGAATGGTTGAATTGTTGATATTGCCTGATCTGTGATGCTGTGTGATATATTCTGATTTGCGTGTGATCTGTACTGTAGTTATTTACCTGGGATGAATGCAAATTTTTATCTGTAATTTATATATATATATATATATATGATCTGTGATCTGTGAATGAAAAGATAAGCGTTATAGTTCATACCGCTTATCAATTATATTTATGTATTATGATCTGTGATGATTAAATGATGTTGCACTACTATGTGAAACCCCTGGACTACACCATACACACACAAATATGGATTTCACGTGGAAATCGGTTAAGTCACAGATTGTTGACAATTTTCAAAGGTTGAATTTGTGAATTCAAATAGTTTGGAATTTGAATTGAGAGCTTTGCAAATGAGTTTCAAATGTAAAAGTTATTTTAAATAACTTAATAAAACTTGATATTTAATAATTTTATTTAAATTTGAATTCAATATTTGAAATTGAATTCAATGATTTGGGAAACTAATTGTTTTCAACTGATAAAAGCTCTCATATAAGAAATGGATTTCCAATTTGAATTAAAGGAATTTCAAGTTTGAAATGAAAATGGTTTTCCGAGTTATGAATAAATCTTTGTGAAAGATTGTTGAACTTTGTTTTGAAATTGGAAAGGTGTACCTTTTGTATAAAAGGTCGAAGTGGAATTGTTTTGAAAGCTATCAATTAAATCTTTGATTTAAAGATTTAACGAGTTAATCCAATTGAAATGGAAATCGGTTTGAAAATCTCTGAATAGATCTTTGTGAAACTGGGTGAACTTTGTGAAATGAATCTTTTTGTGTAAAAGATTAAATGGTAATGTGTTTAAACCATTTGAAAGAGAAGTTTTGGGTAATAAGTTGTGACTTAACTGAAATCCCAATATCCATATGCTTTAAAATATTGCGCTCATTATTCGGTTTAGCCGGGAGAGGACTTTGTGTCATATAACCCATTCCGAATAGTGATATGACGTAAATGGATAGCATTTGAAGACCGGTGTTGAAGACCGGGTGTTTGCGAGAACGATAGGATAACCTATCGATTGTCTGTGCACTGAGTTGCTCCGGTATAGAGATTCCCTAAGTGATGGGGAGTCCGATCGGGATTGTGGATACCCGTTGCAAGGGCTTTTTTGGAAGTGCCTTCGGTTCTGTTCAAACCTGGAACAGACTCGTATGGTTGTATGTCTGACATTACACTTTGAGATATAAAACTGATTTCTTTCAAATACATTTCTGTTTGGTGGCGGAGATTTATTCTCTTAGCTTAACACCCTTCTCTGAGACGTACGAGCTCAAAGGTTATGTAGTTGAAGGTTATCAGTGATATACTCCCAATTTGGTAGTGTGGCATGCTGAGTGTTGCTGTGTGTTGCTGATCATTTGTTGATCAAAGCATGGCTTTGTGAAAAAGCGTAGCTTTGTAGATGAGACCTCATCGGACCTCACGACCCGGAAATGGTCGAAACAAGAAGATGCGGCAAGGTTATGAGGGTCGCTCCCTTTAGGGTATGTCATTTCCTTCTAGAAAAAGGTGTTATCATGGTATGGAGCCCAGATATTTACCTGTGTGGTTGCTCCAATCTCATTTACTGTGTGATTGTTAATTTGTGATCGAGCGCCCTCGGATAAAGGTCCCAAAGGACCGGGGGTGGCATATTCGTGTAGTAGTTACCTAGTAAGAGGTAACCCGGCCTTGTGTTGGCAGAGAGCTAGTTAGTTCTCGAGACGTCCCTCCAGAGGCGTTTCCATGTGGCATAGGAAGTTCCTTAGCCTGACCATTTGTTGGAAAATCCAAAGAAACAATTCGAACCTTGTACGGTTTTAGTTGTAGAACCTGTCATTTAACATGGCAGCTATAGCAGGCATAATATAATGGTACCTATGCTGGCTAAGATTAATATTATACTTTTGAAATGTTTTCCACTATGCACTATTAATAATATCAAAAAGGATTTTGCATAGTAAATATGTTTGACTATCATAAGGAGAAATCTCCCCCATGTGTGCGATTGCATTGTGTGTGTGCCGGGAGGCCTTATGGTAGTTTCATTTTCCAAAAAGCATTACGGATTTCAATGTTTAAAATCCTTTTGTGTTTGTTTTAAAAGCAACTGTTTTTGTTACTCACACCAGTCCCACGACTGACCTGGAGTTTATTGTTCCTTTCCTAAACTTTGGGTGCCCATACTTTTCCACACGGGCAGTCTAGAGTTGGGTTTTCCAGATAATCAGGTTTAGTAGACTAGTTGGAGCTAGTTCAGTTTTGGAGTTGACTACCGTCCTTGCTTACCTTTGTGAAACGTGATGGTGGTTCGAGCTTGATGTTGGAGTTTTTGGATTCATTCTCTTTTTCAGATCATTTGGAGTTATCAGTTCTGTTGTTTCCGCTGCAACATTATTATTTGTCTCTGATATTGTTGTATCATATAGATATCATTGTTGTATATCATATTCTGGATATTGTATTCATTGGAGTTGTATATGATATCATTCATTCTTTCTTCCGCTGTGTTGTTATACTTACTGTGTTATAAGCTCCGGCGAGCCAGATTCGGCATTTGAATCTGCGGCATTCAAGTACAAGTGAAGTACGGGTGTCGATTTTCGAAGGCCGGGTCAGGATCGTAACAAGTGGTATCAGAGCTAAGGTTGAACTTTAGCTCAGGAGTATAACACATTAAGTAGCTCATTAGAGATAGGGTGAAGTATACCCTAGAATGAGTAATCCCTAAGATATATGTCTGTATGCCTCAGTAAATTCTCTTACTATCCATTGATAGTGAGTATGAGTGCAAGAAGAGGATGAGATAGGGGACAGGAATACGACTATAAATGGTCAATACCCTATAACAACAAGGAAACAATCTTTTCTCTATCAATCTATTTTGTTCAACATCACTTTTCAATCTTGCAATGATTTTTGGTAGATCCAGGAAGAAGATTTGATATATTTGTATGGGACATAAACTCCAAATAGGTCAAAATTGTTTGTTTGGATGAATTGGTTGCTTTGGTTGCTATGGTTGATAGGTATAATTTGGATTCTAAACTAAAAGTTTTGAAATTGTATCCATATATCTATCTATTTTTTGGGTCCGGATATGTTCTACGAATGGTTAGTTATACCTTCGAACTAACCAATGTCACTGCATATTTGGTAGATCTGGATAACCCGAGTATCTTGTGAAAAAATTAAAAAGATTCGTTCTTGTACCTATTATTGATATTCTGATTTGGTAAGCCAAATGCAGAATAGATATTCAGTTGATTTGATGAAACATTTTTCTCCTATCTTTGTGTCTCCTTGGCAAATTTCGAGGACAAAATTTCTTAAGGGGGAGAAACTGTAACGATCCCGGATTTTTACTAAGTTTGAATTGATAATTAATTTGATTTTTAAATAAAAATTGGTAAATTAATTGGTAAATTTATTATAGTTTCCCCAAATTCAAATAAAGTATGTGTTAAATCATTTGAATTTAAATCTTGTCTATATATGTGAATATATATGCATAAATAATTTGAATTTATAGATATATTGAATTTAAATTTTAAGTTAAAATAGGAATAAATATATAAAGTAAAATAAAATATCTTACAAAATAAATTTGTATTTAGATTTTGGATATGATTAAATTAGCCGTGCCTTTATCTATACAAATGAATATTAATGAATATTTTGAAAGTTATATTTTGTAATTGATATAAAATAATTTTCATAGGATGTTTAGACAATACGTATTAAAGTCAAAAAGTGATATATAAGTCAGAAATTAATATATATAAGTTAAATTATAAAATCTAAAGTAAACATTTGATAAAATCTAACAACATATTAAAATAGAAAATTATTTATATTACAAAATAATAAGATTAAAGCAAAATAAAATACACTCAAATATCAATGAACAAAATAAGTATAAGTATGTACACTTGTAAAAGAAAAATATATATCTATAAGCTTGCAAAAGAAGACACTAAAATATTCAAGTTTGTACAAAGTTAATTAATGCAAGCCATCACAAATTTTATCTATCAGCCACCCAAAGCAAGAAAATCTCTGACCAAATACAAAATATCTTGTACTAGTTTATACATTACCCTGTACAAATTTATCACTTGTAAACTCATTTTTATCAGCCTTTTCATTTTAGTTCGTCCATCTACATCTGGAAAGAAAGAAAAAAAAACTTAAACTTAAACAAACTCAACTGAGACAAAAAAATACAATCAATTCAAATCAGAAATTCAAGAGGATTAAAGATATAAAGCTTCAGCTAGTAGTCTGTTTCAACATGACAGAAGGCTCTGTCACTTTGCTAAAACACTGTGAGTAACATCCCATTTAAAAATTTAAGTATATAAATCTGGTTGCTTGATTTATCTATGGAAATAAGTATGATTGCATATATGTTGATAAATACATTGATGTGTATATATATCTGTATGGATGAGTTTGCATGTCTGTTCACCTGAGACACAATATGTTTCTAGTTTAAACTCAAACTTTAGTAAAAATTCATTTTCTCTTGATCTGATTGCTGTTAAGACTTAGGATTTCAAGAAAATTTGTTTGTTATATGATAGAGTAAGGTTTAAAAACTTATTTAAGTTAAAATAATTTGGTAATGTCTCTGGGAATCAAGAAAAACTGAGCAAACGTTAAATAAGTCATATTAATGAATGATTAATTAAAAAAATAATTACTTAGTAAAAGAAATTAAGAATGGGTAATTAATGATCAAAGATTGATTAACCAAGTAATTAAGGGTTAATTACTTTAAAGAATAATTAATTAATGTGGTTAGTTAATTAGGGTAATTTATTTAAGAATAATTAATTAAAGGTTAACTAATAAATGATGAAAGGGAAATTTATTTCAGATAATTTGTGATTAACTCGGATTAATAATTATTCATAAGTAATACATCTGATTTAAATTAATCAGTTGATTAATAAATTTATTTGTGAATGTTTGGACCTGATTGAATGGTTGAATTGTTGATATTCCCTGATCTGTGATGCTGTGTGATATATTCTAATTTGCGTGTGATCTGTACTGTAGTTATTTATCTGGGATGAATGCAAATTTTTATCTGTAATTTATATATATATATATATATGATCTGTGATCTGTGAATGAAAAGATAAGCGTTATAGTTCATACCGCTTATCAATTATATTTCTGTATTCTGATCTGTGATGATTAAATGATGTTGCACTACTGTGTGAAACCCCTGGACTACACCATACACACACAAATATGGATTTCACGTGGAAATCAGTTAAGTCACATATTGTTGATAATTTTCAAAGGTTGAATTTGTGAATTCAAATAGTTTTGGAATTTGAATTGAGAGCTTTGCAAATGAGTTTCAAATGTAAAAGTTATTTTAAATAACTTAATAAAACTTGATATTTAATAATTTGATTTAAATTTGAATTCTATATTTGAAATTGAATTCAATGATTTGGGAAACTAATTGTTTTCAACTGATAAAAGCTCTCATATAAGAAATGGATTTCCAATTTGAATTAAAGGAATTTCAAGTTTGAAATGAAAATGGTTTTCCGAGTTATGAATAAATCTTTGTGAAAGATTGTTGAACTTTTTTTTGAAATTGGAAAGGTGTACCTTTTGTATAAAAGGTCGAAATGGAATTGTTTTGAAAGCTATCAATTAAATCTTTGATTTAAAGATTTAACGAGTTAATCCAATTGAAATGGAAATCGATTTGAAAATCTATGAATAGATCTTTGTGAAACTGGGTGAACTTTGTGAAATGAATCTTTTTATGTAAAAGATTAAATGGTAATGTGTTTAAACCATTTGAAAGAGAAGTTTAGGGTAATAAGTTGTGACTTAACTGAAATCCCAATATCCATATGTTTGCGAGAAGACCGGTGATGAAGACCGGGTGTTTGCGAGAACGATAGGATAACCTATCGATTGTCTCTACACTGAGTTGCTCCGGTATAGAGATTCCCTAAGTGATGGGGAGTCCGATCGGGATTGTGGATACCCGGATTGCAAGTGCTTTTTTGGAAGTGCCTTCGGTTCTGTTCGAACCCGGAACAGACTCATATGGTTGTATGTCTGACATTACACTTTGAGATATAAAGCTGATTTCTTTCAAATACATTTCTGTTTGGTGGCGGAGATTTATTCTCTTAGCTTAACACCCTTCTCTAAGACGTACGAGCTCAAAGGTTATGTAAGTGAAGGTTATCAGTGATATACTCCCAATTTGGTAGTGTGGCATGCTGAGTGTTGCTGTGTGTTGCTGATCATTTGTTGATCAAAGCATGGCTTTGTGAAAAAGCGTAGCTTTGTGGACGAGACCTCATCGGACCTCACGACCCAGAAATGGTCGAAACAGGAAGATGCGGCAAGGTTATGAGGGTCGCTCCCTTTAGGGTATGTCATTTCCTTCTGGAAAAAGGTGGTATCATGATATGGAGCCCAGATATTTACCTGTGTGGTTGCTCCAATCTCATTTACTATGTGATTGTTGCTTTGTGATCGAGGGCCCTCGGATAAAGGTCCCAAAGGACCGAGGGGTGGCATATTCGTGTAGTAGTTACCTAGTAAGAGGTAACCCGGCCTTGTGTTGGCAGAGAGTTAGTTAGTTCTCGAGACGTCCCTCCAGAGGCGTTTCCATGTGGCATAGGAAGTTCCTTAGCCTGACCATTTGTTGGAAAATCCAAAGAAACAATACGAACCTTGTACGGTTTTAGTTGTAGAACCTGTCATTTAACATGGCAGCTATAGCAAGCATTATATAATGGTACCTATGCTCGCTAAGATTAATATTATACTTTTGAAATGTTTTCCACTATGCACTATTAATAATATCAAAAAGGATTTTGCGTAGTAAGCATGTTTGACTATCACAAGGAGAAATCTCCCCCATGTGTGCGATTGCATTGTGTGTTTGCCGGGAGGCCTTATGGTAGTTTCATTTTCCAAATAGCATTACGGATTTCAATGTTTAAAATCCTTTTGTGTTTGTTTTAAAAGAAACTGTTTTTGTTACTCACACCAGTCCCACAACTGACCTGGAGTTTATTGTTCCTTTCCTAAACTCTGGGTGCCCATAATTTTCCACACGGGCAGTCTAGAGTTGGGTTTTCCAGATAATTAGGTTTAGTAGACTAGTTGGAGCTAGTTCAGTGTTGGAGTTGACTACCGTCCTTGCTTACCTTTGTGAAACGTGATGGTAGTTCGAGCTTGATGTTGGAGTTGTTGGATTCATTCTCTTTTTCAGATCATTTGGAGTTATCAGTTCTGTTGTTTCCACTGCAACATTATTATTTGTCTCTGATATTGTTGTATCATATAGATATCATTGTTGTATATCATATTCTGGATATTGTATTCATTGGAGTTGTATATGATATCATTCATTCTTTCTTCCGCTGTGTTGTTATACTTACTATTTTATAAGCTTCGGCGATCTAGAATCGGCGTTTGAATCTGCGGCATTCGAGTACAAGTGAAGTACGGGTGTCGATTTTCGAAGGCCGAGTCAGGATCGTAACAATATATATCATTTCAACCCATAATTTAATGATCTAGGTATATATCATTTCAACCTATTTCTTAATTCATTTAAACTGTTACAAGTAACAATTTATAAGATTTCAAATAGTAATAGGATAATAAGAGGGATATATCAAAAAAAATAACAACCATACATCCAACATATCAATCAATAGGTGTCCAATTACAATCAATATCCAAATCAACCGATATTTTACAACAGTGACTAATTATCGATTGTCGAAAATTTCCATTAGCTAGTAAATTGCACCAGATTTCATAAGCATAATTACACTCAAAAAATAAATGTGTGTTAGTAATTTAAACATATTTATACACTATTGGATACAAACAGGAATTATACATTTCTTACTAAATAATAGTTTCTCGTCTCTGCAATCAACCATTCAGCTACCAAACATTTCAAATAAATAAACATGATTTCTTCTTTAATAAAGAAACATTTATTATTCTATATTAACATTTATTATTCCAATCAATTAGAAATTTACATTCAGACCGTTATTAATTTCATTCAAACCAATGTTATTAAAATACACACTAACATATGTTATCATCCTTACATTATCAAACATATGTCATTAATAGAAACTTTAATTAAGCTCATAACTTGTATTATAATTTAATTTGTCTCAATATAATCTTTTTTTTATTCCTAACAACTTTATTCAAAATTTTATTTAATTTAATATTTTTAAATGGTTAAAAATACGGATCGTTGCATTAATGTTGTCACAAGTTAGTTGGTTATATGTATGTATGTACTTATAAAATAAAATAAAAAAATCAATTTTTTATGCAAATCAGATTAGTTATCACCTAATATATATTATAACTGATATTTTATTAAATTATATATATTATTTAATTACACATATATGGTTTGTATTTAGTTACATTATCATACCATGGTTAACATTGATCGTATAATTATTTTTATATATATAATTTTTATTAATAGTAATTTCAATAGTAAAAATATTATTTTTTTAGTATTTATTATTATTTAATATTATTTAAATCGATATAATATATAAATAAATAATATAAAATCAAATATGTTATGACATTATTTTTTAAATTTTGTAAAATTATTTTACTAGTAGGTTAACTCTTGGCCAGAAAATTAAAATTAAAAATCATTTTTTTATTTTTAAAAATTATTATTTAAATCGATTTAAAATTAATAAACTAACTAAAAATAAAATTTAACCGAAAAAATATGAAATTATTTTCAAACTTCAAAATATCATTCAAGATTGTTGGAAATTTAAAATTTGAAAAATGTAAGAAAAATACTTTTTTATTAATATTTTATGTAATTTTAAATAAATATCGAATTGAAATATATTTGAAAATAATAAATGTATTAATAATATTTTTTGTGCTCTATACATGATCTAGAATTTATAAAAAATAGTTTTATTAATTAATATATATATATTTATATATTATAAATACATTTATGTACATATATTAAAACATATATGATATTATTTCATCATTACATACATACATATATATATATATATATATTTGTACATATATTATTTCATCATTATATATATATATATATTAGTACATATATTATTTACGATTTTTTAAATATATATACATTATTTATTTTAATACTAAAATAACTTATTTACATTTACATAGATATATTATAATAATATGCATATATATATATATTATGTAACGACCCGGATTTTTGCACCTGTTATTAGAATAATTAACTGATTTTAAATATTGAAATATTAATTTTTATCAGTAAATAAATTTCTGATTTATGAAATATCTCTATATATATATTCTAGAGGCTTTGATTTAAAAGTTTAAATTCTAATTTTTGAAAATAATTAAATAAACTTCACATTTCAAATATAGGGTAAAATATCTATATGTATGTATATAAAAAACTTATGAAAAAAATAAAATAAAAATAATAATAAAGAAATTAAATTCATGTAAGTAACTATATGTGTGTGTATGTTATAAATATAGTGTATATACAAAGAAGTACAAACTTTAGCATGTCAAATATAGTGTAAGTAGGCAAAACATATACATATGGTCAAAGAGTTATAGGAAAATCTATATATATTTATATGAAGTATATATATACATAAGAGGACATCATGATGAAAAAAATATCCATTCAAGCATAAAATAAATCAAATATCTCACAATTTTCAAATCAATTAGGAAATCAAGTCAATCAAATTTTCAAATCAAGTCAACAAATTTTCAAATCAAATCAAAGAAATTAAAATAAAAAGTGAGTCCTGTATATGTGAAAAACCTTTAGCCTTTTTTCTACCTGTCCCTCTCCTCTCTATAAATACCACTGTCTTGGTTTGTTCACATATAACATTAAAAAAAAGAACACTGCCATTTAAAACCTTAAAGAACTAAGAACTCAAAGCTCCTGGAAGGAAGAACAAAACAAAAGGGCAGTGTGTCACTTGTTCATCAAAACAGTGAGTAAAACTTGAAACTTTTACTTACAGGAAATTATGTATGCATCTATATGCTTGTAAATTTGAATGAACTCTTGAATTTTCTTAAGTATTCATGTGTTAATAAGTATTTATGACTTATATATCTGTGTTAGGCATGGTTGAACACCCTGTAAACTCAAAAAGCATGTACAACATCTTTGTTCTTTGAAAATGATAAGATCTTTCAACTTTAAAAATCATTATCTCACTATCCAGTAAATTTTAGATAATGATCTCAAAGGTAAAGTGGGTTGTTTTTTAGTGTAGATCAATCTAAAATTTATTTAATTTGATATCATGAGGCATAGAGGAAGAAAAGCTCATTTTACAGTAAGCAACTTAGAAACGAACAATTTTCGAATATCGTAATTTTATCATTTGATTATATGAACATGCTTGTTATTGGAAATCATGATTTTTAAAAGTAGTTTGGTGATTTTTAGTGGCTTGATTTGTCGGGGAGGAGGTGATGACTGGAAACCATTCAAAAATTATTTTCCGATGAACGGTGGTCGAGGGTTCGAGCAGAAATGATGAGGAGGAGCGTTGGGTGGAGGCAAAGGTCGTAACCATGGCCAATTTTTTGTTTTGGCTTTGATTTGTCATGGAAGGATCGAAGTAGGGTTTAGTTGCATTTTTCCTTTATGGTCTTGTTTTGAGGTATCGCGCCTGAATGGTGGCGTCGATCAGGGTCGCGAATTGCCTGATGGTAGAGTAGGACGTGGCAGTCGCATTAGTATAGGTGGCAGCGGTTCTAAACGGCAGAGGTAGTGGCACGAGGCATTCAATTGAAGCCTAGTTGTTGCGCTTTTTTTACTGTAAGGGGAAGCTCAGTCAGATTTTTGGTGGTGAGGCCGGTGGCTATGGTAGTGTGAGAATTAGTCGAGCATGAGAAGCGAGACTCGCGCGTGGCCTCTGTTTGGGGGTTGGATGGCCGGATCTCTGTGTACGTTGCACATCCGTGCATGTTTCCGTGAGCTACAAGCAAATTTGAAAAAAAAAGAAGGAAGAGGGAGAAGGGGTGCTCTGTTTTGGTTGCGGGTTTAAACGCTTATGGAATGTGGGCTCGGCCTATTACTGTGCTTGGGTGAGAAATAGTAACTTATATTTAGTTAATTATTTATTTAATATGTTTAAGAATTATTTGTCTTAGTTTAGTTAAGTAAACATCAGCTTTTGGCTAAATATTTTTAATGTGGGCTATGGGCCTTGATTTTAAATTAGTTAACGAGTTATTATTAAATTTAAAATTGGTTAAGCTTAAAATGTTAAAATTTTGACAACCTACATATTGTTCGTATTAAATCCGCTTGACTCATGGATTTTTGCGTTGTGCTCGTATAGGTGAGTATGACCTTATAGTGAAATCTGCTGATATATTTGGTAGTGTATAAATTTATGACATATGAAAATAGACAGGTTTTAAATCACGTTATTTTAAATAATAACGTCGTTAAATTTATATACGTTAATTTCGATGTTTATTCGGCCAAATAAAATACTATTGAGTTAAATTGAATTAAATGTGGTAAATTGGACATTTGATTAGCGGAAATAAATCACTGTTCTGCTAATTAAATTAATTGGACCATTTGTAGCAAAATAAATCACCGTTCTGCTATTATTAATTGGATAAGTTAAATTGGACATTTATTTAGCAGAAATAAACCCCGTTCTGCTATTACATTAGTATGGACACTTAGTTACATTCCAATTGGTTAGTATTGGATAAGTGTGGTTTTAACGATTAATTGCTAATTGTGAGTTAATTTACATATGTGATGTTATGTGAATATTGGGATAATAACTTAGATAGTTATTGGAATTAATGGTAACTTGATTAAGTACCGTTGGAGTTATTAAGCCTCCTTCCAAATTTGAAAGTTGATTTTTGAACCAAAGTTGTTTTAAGAATGATTATAATTTATTAATGATATTTTAAAGATAATTAATAATTATCTTATAATGAATTAAAGTTAATTATTTTATGATTCTTAAAGTTATTTCAAAGTATTTAATAATTGTTTAAAAAATTATTTAATTATTTAAAATGTTTAAATGTATATTTAATTATTAATTAAAGTTATCTTATAATGATTAGATTTAAAGTTAATTATTATTTAAGAATTAATTAGTATTAAAATATTATTATTTCAAGGATAATTTGTTCAAATATTAATATTGTTTTTAATAATAATATATTATATAGTAAACTGTGATTAAAGAGTATTTTCCTAAATTAAACTTGGAAATTTATATAGAATCTTTATAAGTATTATTTTGAGATAATTATTAAAATAAAATATTTCAGGAAGTAATGGTATATTTTCATAGCGTAATTCGAGGGGCAGAGATTTCCTAAAGTTTGTTATGTTTTTCGTTGGGATAGCGAGGTAACCATTGTGCAAACTGTGATCTATGATTGATTGCATGGCGAAAATCGGGAGGTAGAGATTGCCTAAGTTAAGTTTGGATTACTCTAGAATAGAGACGTAATCATTGAGCTGCGATCCATGGTCAATACTGAATTGTGCTTTTGATATTTATTTTAAAAGTTGATCGAATATTCTTGAAAGAATGGTTTGTGAATATACTTATTCCGGTGAGATAAGTATATGACTGTTTTTGATAAAGAGATTTATTTTGTTAAAATTAAATTATATGAGGCTTGGTGATTTCAGTGGAAAATGACATCTTTGTTTAAATGTTTGTTTATTTGATAGTTAAATAACCGACTATCAAATCTTGACCTAAATATGTAATCCTTCTTAATTTTGATGGTACGGAATTATTCCCTACTTTAACACCGAAGGATTTTAACTCTGGGAATATCTAGGAGAAATGCGAGAATCATATGGTACGGTTACCATCGGGTTGCTATACTATACGTATAAACTTGTGGATCTTCTAGGACGAATGATAAGGAGATTTGTCCACTTAAACGGTTAGGCAGTGATCCTCGATCTTATGTATTGTCTGATTATTTCCCAAAGAACCGGTCTTGAGCATTTCGGAAATCGACGAATGGTTTTTGGAACACCCCGGAAATGGAGAGCGTACTCTTAAGAGATGACTCGGAACCCATGAACTACTTCGAAACCATTTACATTTAAATGGAGCAGATGCGTTATATTTTGGGATGTCGAAATCCATGTGTGGTTCCGTGACTCGTTGGAGTGTGGGAATCTGTGTGAGATTCCAAGATCTATTGAGATGTGGGAATCTGTATGTGATTCTGAGGCCATTGTGGTGTGGTAATCCATATGGGATTCCATGATCTATTGTTGGAGCGGTGCATAAGCTAGAACGCCGGACGTAGCCTCATCAGTGGAAATGACTAAAACCGGAGATAGGAAACATGGCCAGTAGGGTTGGAAAACCCATAGGGTGTACTCGGCTCCTTTTCTAGCAATACAGATACCATTAGTTGTTTTGGCATGCCGGAGCGATGCACTCGGTCTTAGCAAGACCAGTTATGTTTTTCTATGATACCCCGGCTAGACGGGTATGATGCTTCAGAAGGATAACTCTAATCCTTGTGCAGGAGGACCGTTCTTGAAGTACTAAGGGCACCTCCATGGAAATCCTACACAATTAGCAAACGAGCTTATCAAATTTTGATTTGATGACTAGTATCATTGTGATGTACACAGCACATGCATCACAGCTATTTGTTATTATTACTTTGGTGATTAAACACTATTATAATGTCACATGATTTTCTATAAAAGTGTTTTGGTTATCGTAAGGTAAAAACCCATCCGTGTTTATTTGCGGTAAGGTCTTATGAGATACCTTTGTTTTGAAAAGTTTATTAAACTTTAAGAATCAAGTTGATTGTGTTTCTCACGCTGGTTTTACCAAACTAACTCGAGCATGGTTTTTCCTATATGCTCGGGTCAGACCGAGCATATTTTCCAAGTTTACGTGGATATTTTGGAGCTTCAGAGGAGGAGCTAGAGGCCTAGAGACGTATTCATGTAGATGATTATATTTCCGTTGCATTTTAGTTGTGTTTATCAGCAGCTGTAAGGACAGGTCGTTATAATTGTCCATGCTGGATAGGTTAGCATACTCTGATTGATGTCTGTATATATATAAATTACAGTTTTGTCTTTTGTGTAAAGATTTGTTATATAATATAGATTATTCGTTCCACTGTGAGATTCTGTGTTGTTCTTCTTGTTTTCTATCTTCTTTCTTTTTCCCTAACCAATCGGGTTTTCAGTATTTGATTTCCCAGCATATAATATAGTGAATGTATTTGTGTTGATTATCGAGGGTCGAAAATATAGTTCATTACAGTTGGTATCAGAGCTGAAGGTTAAGTGAGAACCTTGGCTTTGGTGGGGTAGAACTCATTATAGATAGGGTTAGTGATGCCCTAAAATGAGTAACTCGTTAGAGATAGGGTCAGTAGCACCCTAGAATGAGTTTAAGTGAGAGAGAGAGAGAGAGAGAGTGTGTGTGTGTGTGTGTGTATGAGTGCGTATTTGTTAGTGATATAAAAATGTTTTGTATTATGTTGTTTGTTCTGTTGAGTGGCTTAAGAATTCTGGTCGGTGCATTTGGCCAACGTTATCGATAGGGATTTCCTAAACACTCGAACAAGACCAATTGACACAGTATTGTTTTAAAATGGGTAAATGGAATAATTTTACCTGAAAATATATTTTTATATAAAAAGGATAATTTTTCATAGTTATTCTTGGTTGTGCTTGGTTGTTAGGAGTGATAGTATTCCATCATTATTATCTAGAATTTGATCGATCATGCTCATCCATTTCTAAGCATTGACTATTATCCATAAATCTATCTTGAATCGTCCTTTGGAAATCTAGACTAGGCAATAGAAATTTTGGAAACATTGAAATGAAGACCTTGTGAATTAAATTCACAATTTTAAAATAAGGCGTTCATTAATAATGTTGAGTTGGAATTTTATTTCTAAGGGCATTTCTTTGAAAAGAGAATTTGAATATTCTAGATTGAATATTTTAGAAATATAAAGCTTGATTTGATTAATTTTAAGTAAATGTTATTAAAAGAAAATTTGGGATATTTTGAAATAATATTTGGAAATGGTTGAATATAAAAGTTGGTTGTATTAAATTAGGTTTAATAAAAGAAGTTATTAAAAGAAACTTAAATATTTCTGGAATAAATACTTGAAAAATGATTTATATAAGAAAGCTAGAATATTTTTTGTAATAAAAATATTTGGGAATGATTTCCTTTAAATGGAAATGACTTATAAATTTGATTTATAATAATGTGCATAATAAATAAAAGGAATTTAAATCCCGATGATTTTGGCAAAATGGTTTTCGAGGTTTAAAGAGTTTTTGGTGTACTAATATTTTGGACAGAGTTGCTTAGAAGTATATTTAAGGATAAATATCTTTGAAAAAGAAATTTGGTGGAAAAATGGGCATTTCTTTAGATTTGTTTGGGAATGAGTCCAGATTTGTTTTGTGATATTCAGAATAATCTTCTAAGTGACGATCGGATGTTTACTTAGGCGAATGGTATTGTGCACTTCGTAAATTATTCTCATTATCATTGTATGATTGGGACGAGTGTGAACCCGAAAGAATCCATAGAAAATTGGAATTGGATATTTTGTTGGAATATTTTGCTGGAAATATATTTAGGATATTGTTTCAAAATGGGTTAGTAAGAAAAAGAATCCATAGCAAATTGGAATTGGATATTTTGTTGGAATATTTTGCTGGAAATATATTTAGGATATTGTTTCAAAATGGGTTAGTAAGAAAGAAGTGATTTTTAGTTAACTAGTTCGAGTGGCTTGAAAATAACTAAAAATGGATAAGAGATACGTTCGGATGGTAAACGTTCTCTTGAGTATTATCCTTCTAGTAAGGGAATATATGATACTGTTTGGTAGTACCCAGTTCCTTGGTATAATTTTGGGGTTACTCGAGCTATGCGCACACACACACACACATACATACACACACACACACACACATATATATATATATATATATATATATATATATATATTATGTGGACTAAATATATAGTATCGTTTCAAAGAGTGTTTTGAATAAAAACCGGGGTGTTTTAAATTCTTAAGTGAATTCAAAATAAAATTTTGAGTTGTGGTTTTATATACCCTTAGAGGATGATAGGGGATGGTATAAGTTAAGCTATGTATTATAAAAATGCCTTCATAAATAATTTAGAGATAATATAATTTGTATTGGGATGACCAATTAAATAAGTGTGTGACATGGACATAGATCGTTTCTTCTTCCCATATAGTTTTGATCTAATGTTCAAGTACAAGGCTTTGAGTTGTTTTAAACTATTCCAAATAGGGATCTATTACTCGATTTTTGACCGCGAGCACTTGAGGAGGGTTCTTGATATGGAACCAAGGTTTTCTATCATAGCTGCAGTTATGCAAGGAGAGTAGAGGTCCCTAATCAAGGAGCCTGATCAAGGTCCGCATTAGTAAATCGGGTGAACGATATTGGTTTGGAAGTGGAGTCATGTATTCGAGTAGTGGTCGAATCAGATTCTGTATATGTATGATCTATGGACATCATGCGGGCTTATGAATTATATTGAGTGTTCTTATGCTGGAATTTCGGGGACGAAATTCTTTTAAAGGGGGAGGAATGTAACGACCCGGATTTTTGCACCTGTTATTAGAATAATCAACTGATTTTAAATATTGAAATATTAATTTTTATTAGTCAAATAATAAAATTTTGATTTATGAAATATCTGTATATATATATTCTAGAGGCTTTGATTTAAAAGTTTAAATTCTAATTTTTGAAAATAATTAAATAAACTTCACATTTAAAATATAGGAAATTATTATCAAGGACAAAATTTCTCAGCGTTTTAGCCTCAAGGACAGGCCTTTAATATTTTATCCTAAAGGACAACTTTCTTTAGGTATCAGTTTTTAGTCATTAATAGCAGTTTTTAGGTATCAGTTTTTAGTTATCGGTAGCAGTTTTTAGGTATCAGTTTTTAGCTTGGTAGCAGTTTTGTTGTCCTTATGAATAATTTTGGAAAATGTTTGTCCTTATGAATAATTTTTAGGAGAATGTTTGTCCTTGTGGTAAAAATATTAAGGTTGTGTCCTTGAGGCAAAAAATATACAAATTTTTGTCCTTTAAATTAATTCCCCCTTTAAAATATAGGGTAAAATATCTATATGTATGTATATACAAAACTTATGAAAAAAATAAAATAAAAGTAATAATAAAGAAATTAAATTCATGTAAGTAGCTATATATATGTGTGTATGTTATAAATATAGTGTATATACAAAGAAGTACAAACTTTAGCATGTCAAATACAGTGTAAGTAGGCAAAACATATACATATGGTCAAAGAGTTATAGGAAAATCTATATATATTTATATGAAGTATATATATACATAAGGGGACATCATGATGAAAAATATATCCATTCAAGCATAAAATAAATCAAATCACTCACAATTTTCAAATCAACTAGTAAATTATATAAATCAAATGTTCAAATCAAATCAATAAATTTTCAAATCAAATTAAAGAAAAAAATTATAAAGAGAGTCCTGTATATGTGAAAAACCTTCAGCCTTTTTTCTACATGTCCCTCTCCTCTCTATAAATACCACTGTCTTGGTTTGTTCACGTATAACATTCAAAAATAAAGAACACTCCCATTTAAAACCTTAAAGAACTAAGTACTCAAAGCTCTAGGAAGGATGAACAAAACAAAAGGGCAGTGTGTCACTTGTTCATCAAAACAGTGAGTAAAACTTGAAACTTTTACTTACAGGAAATTATGTATGCATCTATATGCTTGTAAATTTGAATGAACTCTTGAATTTTCTCAAGTATTCATGTGTTAATAAGTATTTATGACTTATATATGTGTGTTAGGCATGGTTGAACACCCTGTAAACTCAAAAAGCATGTACAACATCTCTGTTCTTTGAAAATGATAAGATCTTTCAACTTTAAAAATCATTATCTCACTATCCAGTAAATTTTAGATCATGATCTCAAAGGTAAAGTGGGTTGTTTTTTAGTGTAGATCAATCTAAAATTTATTTAATTTGATATCATGAGGCATAGAGGAAGAAAAGCTCATATTACAGTAAGCAACTTAGAAATGAATTTTTTTCGAATATCGTAATTTAATCATTTGATTATATGAACGTGTTTGTTATTGGAAATCATGATTTTTGAAAGTAGTTTGGTGATTTTTAGTGGCTCGGTTTGTCGGGGAGGAGGAGATGATCGGAAACCATTCAAAAATTATTTTCCGACGAACCGGTGGTCGAGGGGTCGAGCGGAAATGACGAGGAGAGTTGGGTCGAGGTGGAGGTCGTGACTGTGGCTAATTTTTGGTTTTAGCTCTGATTTGTCGTGGAAGGATCGAAGTAGGGTTTAGTTGCATTTTTCCTTTGTGATCGGGTTTCGAGGTACTGTGCCTGAACGGTGGCATCGATCAGGGCCGCGAGTTGCCTGATGGTAGAGTAGGACATGGCGGTCACATTGGTATAGGTGGCAGCAGTTCTAGACAACAGAGGTGGTGGCACGAGGCATTCAATTGAAGCCTAGTTGTCGCGTTTTTTTACTCTAGGGGGAAGCTCGGTCGGACTTTTGGTGGTGAGGCCGCTGGCTATGATAGTGTGAGAATTTAGTCGCATTTCAAAACTTAGGAAAATATTATAAGACTATTTTCCGAAATCATTTCTAATAGGAAATATTTCATAACTTATCTCCTAAATTTCTGGAATTATTAATGAATTCCTTTTTACAATTTCCAAACCGATTATACTTATTTAAAATCCCCACTAACAATTTATAACTTTTTTTATGAATTCTGATTCATTTTCGAAGTTGTCGTATCTAAACATTTTCTCAAGCTTCCCAAATTACGTTATAAGATTTTTCTTATAAAATCACATCCATTAAATAAAACCCGATTTATAAATCTCAAGAGTATTTATAAATAACTTCAACCAATTTCCAAAACTCTATATTTATAAAATAAGCATTTTAAAGAATAATAATAAATTTTCAAACACATTTAAGTAATTATTTAAAATATCAAAACCCTTTTAAATAAACAACGATAACTAATTTCCAATTCATCTATAAATAATACTAATCGATTTACAAAGCTTGTTTATAAAACTTAGAATTCACTTCAACAAATTTAAATATTTGAATAACTAACTTTCCGAAATATTTTAATCTAAAAAATAATTTTTAAACCACATAGTTTAATAAATAAAAATCCTTTTCTGAAAACAAAACTTACTTCTTGGAAAAACTAATTTTAAAATTCAACATATCCGATTTTATACTTATAAATCTCTCTTGATTTATCACAAATCAATTTACATTTTCAATTTCATAACTATTTCTAAATTCCAAAATAGAATCCACTATTTCTTTCTAAACCGATTTCCATATTTCATTTTAAATTCACACTCTGGATTTATATTCCCAATTTATCAAATGATAATCATTCCACTTTATTTAAAAACATTGTTTATAACTTTATAAACTCATTTCCACTTTATAACCAATTTATATTACTAAAATCCATTTATAAATCGATTTCTATTTAAAATCCCATTTGGAAATTTATTTCTCAATAAATCCAATTATAATTCCAAATCTATTCAAAACTCGATTTCAACTTCCATTTAAAATTTACGACATATATTAAATCTGTTGATCCAAATTCCTTGTATAAATGAATTTCAAAAAAATATTTATTTGAAAACACTTTGCAAAATAGTTAAGTGAATTCCCAATCAAATCCTTTTTATTTAATTCACATTTATTCCTTATCGAATATTCCAAATCAATATAAATATTTTTATTTCCCAAATCCCCTTTTTAATTTCTTTTAAAATTCAAAAATATTCTTTATGGTATTTAAAATATACAAATAAGGCCAGTGCTACTATAGCATCCAATATATCAAATCACACAACAATCCATAACAGATCATTCAATCACATTATATATCACTATATATGAAAAACAATCAATATACTTTTGAGGAATCCAGTTGGATCCCTCCAACCTGTTTCCCTGCATCCATAGATGTTATATAACATAAAATGTCAATCCCGTTTCAAGGTGGGATATCGGAGTAATATAGGGTCATCCGCTATTATGCAGGGCGTATAGTGTCTCATCCGCTCCAACGGTGAGAATATACCCAACTACTAATATATACTACTATATATAATATAATATTCAACTGATAATAATAAATCAATTCAACCAATCATCCAATAACTGGTTTTAATTATTATAAATTAAATCCAGTAATCCAAAATGAGTGAGATTTACTCACCTTGATTTTCAAATTTGTTAATCGTTCCAATTCCAAATTTGTTCCATCGTGTAGGGTTTCTCGCTACGATCCAACATGACTCGTGTTTGTAATTTTGAACCTCGCACGAATAATTTAAGAATTTTATAAGTTAACAATTTTTATACTTATTAATTATACTTTTAGTAAAATTAATTACTTTGTACCTTCTTCTCTCCACGACAAACCCCCACAACTCTGCACCCAGCTCCACCATGCCAACCGTGACATTGTTGCTACAGCCCACTGTTCATCACGACACGATTATCATCATGTTATCGCACCCCACAACAACTCGCACTTCTAGCCTCCTCTGCCTGGACCCTGATTTCTCGTCCGCAATCCCTTGGCAAACACGCGAGCATGCACCCAAAATTCACGACCAAAATCGAACGCCGCTTCACCTCGCGTTCACGCCCACAGTCAACGTCGCCGCACCCATCCTCTAGGTTTCTCGCACGACCTACCCATGAACGCCCACTTCCTTCGACCAACATCGCCTTACGTGGCTGCCTCCAGCCAGAAATCATGACTTCGACCATTGCGTACGACATCCCCACATTCGCCCAGACCTCACCCTCCTCCTTCCTACGTCGTTCCAGCCCAGAGACCAAGCGCCGCCTCGATTCTAGGTGCACGTGATTTGATTTTTTTTCCAATCTGATTTCGTTTTAAAACAAAGAAGAGAGGAAATGCTTTTAAAAAGAAAGAGGTAGGTACGTGATTTAAAATGGAGAAGGTCGGCTTGGTCAGGCGTAGGCCGACGACTCGTACAATTTTAGGGTGGCTCGATCAGCATGATTTGAAAATTTTATTTTATTTTATCAAAAATATCTCGCATTACATACGGTGAAATCTCGATCTCCTATTGAGACGTGCCGTCTGGCGTTCCTATTGTTATACCTCTATTCTGAATGCCATGAAACAAGTTTCGAGACCTAATTCGATCGTATGCAGAAGATAGCTTTTTGAACCCAATTATTATATTAAATTTCTAATATTAATTTCAACGTGTTTCTATCCCGTACGACCAAACGGTAACTCCAAACGCTACAAAATTTGAAATCCGATAAGAATACACTATTAAGGATTCAATGGAACTAGTTTCATCGAATTCCGAGACTATGCCCCAGATCGCTATTTTAACGTGTCGATAAAAACGACGATTTCAAAATTTTGACGAAATCACTTAAAATTCCAGTTTTAAAAACTTACTAACTCAATTCTAATTCAAATAAAATTTATATCAACATTAGAAATCATTTTGATCCATATTCAACTAAAATTTCAATTATCCAACCTTTTCGTATTAGGATAAATCGCTATATTTGAATTTTAAATTCATTCTACAATTTCAACCAAAATCTTCATATTCAAAAATCAATTTATATTCCAAATCCAATATTTAAAACCATTTAAATATTCACAATCAAATGACGGAAAATCCGGATCGTTACATTCCTTCCCCTTTAAAAGGATTTCATCCTCGAAATTGCTAGGTAGGAAAAATGCAACAAACCCATTAACTTGTCAAAACCCACTTAGTTAAAACTCGATATTTCACTTTTCTAAATCCTTTAGTTCCATACAAAAATTTTAGTTTCCATTTCTAAACCAAATCCCTTATTTCAATTACAATCTGAAATCAAATTTTGGTTAACAAAAATTTTCAAAATTTTTCTAACACCTTAAATTTTCGAAATTTTTTGGCAGAACCTTCCTTATGCAAATAGCCTTTTACAATATGAAAAATATGATAAAAAGATATACATCGGCTCTCATGGCCGGAAAACGCAATATACAATAATATTTCTATTTTTCGCGCGCTAAATTCGTAAGCGTACCTTATTTTAGCGTTATTAAGCGAGCTCGCTCAATTTATATGCAATCGCGCAACCAAAATATAGCCAAATGGTCTTCTTGTACCTTTACTTACTCAATTTAAACACGTAAGTCCCAAAAACATAAAATTCAATAACATTTTATTCATTTAACTAATTAAACACATGAATTTCATAAGCAATGCATGTTATAACATGTATATTTAGAATGTATATGCAATTAAAAGGTCGCACCACTTAATCTTTCGCTTCCAATTCAATTTATACGCCATTTATACAATTCCAATGCTTCACAACTTATTTATAAGCATTCAATTTATATCAACACATATTATACGCATATTCATTTCAAATTGAATCTGAATCAATTTATTCACTTACCTTTAATTCACAAAATTTTGTTTTCTTCCGTTTATGTCGAATGACAGTTCAATCCATGCTATTTAGTGATATTTATTTAATAAAATAACTGTTCCAGTTTATAGCTATTTTAAATTAATTCCAAATCAATCGATCAACTTTTTATTAATCCACATTCAATTTATTCACAAAATCTTGTTTACTCAATTTTATATTCAACAACAAACCAATCCATGCCAATTTATTTATGAATCATCTCATAAATTAGTTACTTAAGTTGAATTTCATTCTTATCAACAATATTCCTGACCATATTCAATTTGCACTTAAATTGAATTCATTTATAACTTAAGTCATCACCATTTCAATTCATTTCTATTTTATTCGACAACATTTAAAAATACATTTAATTCGCTTACATATAAGTCGAATTCTATTAATAACTCAAGTCCCATTTCAATATTCAACTTACAAATTAATTTATCAAATTAGTTCTCTTTCATTTTTACAATTTTCCAAAATCACTCCATTTGGTTGGCTTGAGTTCAAATTCATTTTATAATTCAAATTTTGGATTCTCATTTCTTTACCAAAATATCAAACCACTTCCATTTTGGTTTTACCATTCCACTTTTACAATTTATTAGTTACATAACTTCCTTTTCACATTTTTATCAATTATATACTTGAGTTTTCCATTCAAAATTTATAACTTATAGTTGTATAACTATTTCACAACTCAAATTTCATATTTAATTCAATTCTATATAATTCCAGTTCCAATTCAATTTTTATTTAACTTAACTTAAGTTAAATTTCAATCCATACAATCAATTTTAACTTACTTAAGTTAAAATTCAATTTCAAAATTCAATACTTACACTTTCCTTACTTACCTTTCTCAATTTCAAATTATAAGTTCAAACTTATCCCCTGATATTATCTAAAACATTTAGATAAGGATTCCAGAATTCAAAAACCCGGATTTTACTTCAAATCATTTTGTAGTCATAAATATATATAGCTCTTTTGGTTTAACAAACCACTCCTTTGGAAACTTTCAAAACCAACTTGGTTTTATCCAAAATAATTTCCTTCAGAATTTCCAAAACAACACTTGTTTACCAAATAAAAATCTCCATATCAAATTACTATGGTAGCAATCCGTCACTTAGAAACTCAAAAATTAATACTGATGATGCTGCAGTCATCAACAGGATTATTTTTCAACGACTGAAGTGAGTTCAGTGCCTTATCACTTCCAAAATCCATTTAAAAAAATTTCTATTCAAGTACATTTCCACAATAATATTACCATTATTTATTTCAAAACACTTGGAAAAACATTTCCAAAATTTCTGGGATTTAAATTTCCAAATTCTGGTTTGAATCAAATTTTAGTTTTTACTCATTTGTATAATTCATACTTATACCTTTTAATTTGGTTATATATGACCATTCCAGTTTATAATCATGTTTTGATTATAATAATAACAAACAAACACATCAATATACTATAATAATTTCATAAAATTATTTCTTTTATATCAAAATATCATTTGGGTAAAATTATTTCATTTACCCACTTTAAAACAATACTATGACGATTTAACATGTTCAGAGTTTAGAAACTCCTATCGATACAGTTGTCCAGACCATACCGACCAGAATTCATAAACACTCAACCGATAAGTCAACACAATATAAAACAATTTATATTCACTAACAAATACATGCTCATATCTGTAATACACTCAAACTCATTCTAGGGTACTACTGACCCTATCTCTAATGAGTAATCCCCACCAAAGCCTAGGTATTCACTCAACCTAAGCTCTGATACCAAGTGTAATGGATCGGAAATCCATAATCCTTGAATCAACAATAAACCACACATGTCCGACCCAAAAAGTACAGAATGACGGAAGGTCATGGAAAGAAGAGAGAGGGTGAGAAGAAAGAAAATATAAGTAATAGAAACAGCACATAGAATCTCACAAATCGCAGCGGGACAATATATAATAGATAAATAAATATCTTTATACAAAAAGAAACTGTAACTGTTAATATACATACAATCATCAAAGTACAACAGTCAACAATATCAATCCAGACAGTTATAATAACTTGTCCTAACAAGTGTTGAATATACAGCATACACACACATAGCAGAATATAATCAAGTATGTGGAATACACCTGAGACTCCTCCAGCTCGTCTCCTGAGCTCCATAGCATCCTAAATTGAATCTGTAATACTCGGTCTAACCTGAGAATTATAATAAAATAACACCCGAGTCACTCTAGAAAACCAGAGAGAAAACACACTCAATTTGAATTATTACTGTTATCAAAATCCTTTTGAAAACAAAAGTATCTCGTAAGACCTCGCCGCATATAAATACGACCGGTTTTTACCTTACGATAACCAAAACATTTTATATCAAAATCATTTGATATTATAATAGTGTCTATAGAAAATAAACTATAAAATAGCTGAAATGCTTGCATCTCACGTTTCAGCATATTTGGTATACAACTAAAATCGTACAGGCTTGTAGTGGATATTGGCTTCCATATATACTGGGGTACCGCCCATCACAGTACACCACTAGAAAAATGTACCGAGATCGTACCTTACAATCTCTGCCAACACAGGACAAACCTACTCCTTACTGGATAGTACCGAATATGTTATCACCCCGGGTGTTCCCACCCTATCGAGCGCTCTCTTTTCCATGCACAAGCATATCCATAATTATAATATAACCAAGGTTATCTAGAAAATTGATAACATACCCTACTTGGGTGCGACCCCACTTAGCCCTACTGCATCTCCCATGTTTTAGTCATTCCCGGTTGATGAGGCTTAAGGCTACGTATTATCTTAGATTTAACATTCATATACTTGGAATGCTAACGCTGCCTTCCAGGCAATGATAGCTTTCATTCATACAAGTTGTTTTGGGTCTGAACAAACCGAATCTCCAAGATCACCATCTTCATTGACTTCACGATATCACAATTCGTAACGCACAAATCAGATCAAAGTGGTTTTTGGATAATTAAATCTGATCCCGGTCTCTTTGAAACGATTAACGAGTTTGGCCAGATTTGATAGTCGGTTATTTAACTATCAAATTACACACAAGCAGTCACTACGCTCATATTTAAATCTTTCAAAAACATTTACTTCAAAATATCTTTACAAAGATATCTATTCAAATCTCTTCCAGTAATTCAATACATGAAAACAATTCCAAATACTTATATCCATAACATGATATTTCAAATCATATCTTACTTCAACACTTAGTGAAATATTTCCAAATTCGATTTATAATCCATTACTTAGAAAAATATCTCTATATAAATCCTTTCGTCGCTAAAATATTTCCAAAACCTTTCATTTCAACACTTAGGAAAATATTATAAGTCTATTTTCCGAAATCATTTCTAATATCAATACATAGGAAATATTTCATAACTTATCTCCTAAATTTTCTTTGGAAAATTTCTCAAGCTTCCTAAATTGTGTTACAAGATTTTTCTTATAAAATCGCATCCACTAAATAAAACCCGATTTACAACTCTCGAGAGTATTTATAAATAACTTCAACCAATTTCTAAAACTCTATATTTATAAAATAAGCATTTTAAAAAATAATAATAAATTTTCAAACACATTTAAGTAATTATTTAAAATATCAAAACCCTTTTAAATAAACAACGATAACTAATTTCCAATTTATCTATAAATAATACTAATCGATTTTACAAAGCTTGTTTATAAAACTTAGAATTCACTTCAACAAATTCAAATATTTGAATAACTAACTTTCCAAAATATTTTAATCTAAATAATAGTTTTTAAACCACATAGTTTAATAAATAAAAATCCTTTTCTGAAAACAAAACTTACTTCTTGGAAAAACTATTTTTAAAATTCCACATAGCCGATTTTATACTTATAAATCTCTCTCGATTTATCAAAAATCAATTTACATTTCCAATTTCACAACTATTTCCAAATTCCAAAAATGAATCCACTATTTCTTTCTAAACCGATTTCCATATTTCATTTTAAATTCACACTGTGGATTTATATTCCTAATTTATCAAATGATAATCATTCTACTTTATTTATAAACATTGTTTATAACTTTATAAACTCATTTCCAGTTTATAACCAATTTATATTACTATAATCCATTTATAAATCGATTTCTATTTAAAATCCCATTTGGAAATCTATTTCTCAATAAATCCAATTATAATTCCAAATCTATTCAAAACTCGATTTCAACTTCCATTTAAAATTTACGACATATTATTAAAATCTGTTGATCCAAATTCCTTGTATAAATTAATTTCAAAAAAATATTTATTTGAAAACACTTTGCAAAATAGTTAAGTGAATTCCCAATCAAATCCTTTTTATTTAATTCACATTTATTCACACACACTTACCTAATAATACTTACGGCAAAATCAATTTTTTTAACTTATTTAATTTAAAATTTCTGATCGAAAATAAATAATATATATATATATATATATGTTTTCAAAATTATAAGTTGTGTTTTAATATTTTATAAAGAAACCTTGATGGTATTTTAGCATTTGAATATTTCAGTACACATATGTGGTCATTTGAGATCAGTTTTAAATTTAATTTTCATTTCGGCATTTATATTAATATTTAATTAGTATATGAAAAAATTATTATTATTTTATTGTCGAGAGTCCATCAGGTGTGAAAAAGATTTTATAAAATTTAAATTATATTTTATGATATATTTATTTATTTTAAAGATTTATTTAAGTGATTTGAAATAAATAATATTTAAACAATATATATATATTAAAATTATATTTTTATGCCAAAAAATATTTTATGTATAAAACTATATATTTGTAATTTTAAAACATATTTTGTATAGTATAATGTTTAGTATTTAAATTATAAAGTTTATCTTAATCAAATAATGAATATTAAATTAATTTAAATAAAAAATCAATTTTTTAATGTTAAATCGTGAATTTGAAGGCTTGTATATGTACAAAAACAATTTATAAATATATAAGTATATAAACAAACAATATTTTAAATGTAACGATATACCGATATACTAGAATTGTCACCTAAATAATAAAACAATGTATGGTATATAAATTATGTATATGTTAGTATATAATTATAGATCAGATAAATACCTTTCACCAATGCTAAGGGACCAAATCTTGAAGGGTTGAAATATACTTCTGAATAGGATTCCAATTCTAAAAGTACTATCTCCCGAATTGTAGATCACCGACTATCGATTAGTGTTTATTTCAATTTGATTTGAGCTTGAAAATGGAGAAGATGGGATGATGAATTTCGACCAAAGGTAGAGCTAACGGAGGCTTCAAAAAATTTGGTAGAAGAATGAGGGTTATGATCTATTTATATAGGAGAAACGAGAGAGATAAGTTAATATTCGGATCCACTTTTCTCTCTTATCCATTCTTTTCCTTTATCCTATCAAAACCCTAGCCCGTTATACATATCCAAGCCACTCCCTACCTGGTCTATACATGGCCGAACTCACAAGCCCCCCATATGGGCTTCCAATCCATTTAAAGCTCGTACAGTATTCATCACATTTAAATCTAATTTAAATGCATATCAATATCGTATATCGATTAATATATTTATAATAATTATTAAAAAATATTTATTAATATTGTCTAACAAATAAAAATAAAATTGTATAACTAATATTTCATAAATATTTATTAATTTGATTAGTTTAACTATTATAAATTAATTAAATCATGTGGTCAAAGGCCTATTCAATGATTCGGGTGTGTGACTCTTTAGGTGTAAATTTGGTCAGCGATTAATATCAAACTATTCGAATATTAACATTCACACATCACTTAGCAGGTGGTGTGACATATGACCAAAATTATCACTTACTTGGTTTCAGTAAAATTCAATTTTACTTTATTAAGCATTATCTGATTGTGACTATTATTTACATCAATTCTCTTCGTCAAAACCGTATCACTTTGGACTTATGGAATTTGGTAATGGTCAAAATTCCAATATCATCAATATTCAACTCTATAGTCTAAAAAGTCCTTAGTTCAATAATAACAATTATTATTTACCGAAATGCTCTAGCCATGCACTTTGATTTTGAGTTGACTTTAGTTGACCATGAGGAGACGAATCCTCTTTTGAATAGTGTTTCATTTCCAGTGCTCCCACTTGATCCAACTATATAGTCACTTGATGGACGCTTTGCCACGATTTAAGTATAATTAAAGTGGAGTTTCCACATCGAATATCAGTAGTATTCTCAAGTCAAGAGGACTGTGTAATTTTTTCATATCGATATTTTCCTTTTGACCTTAGTTTTATTAACCAATAGTAAACTATCGAGTGAGTCATTCCATAGTTATCCAATAATTATCAGTATGTAACCCTTTGGGGTCCCCAGCATCTATGAGTAATACACTTTCCAACATTTAGAGAACGTTACGTACTCTAATCTTAAAGGATGTATCGATATCCAGTCTCGATACATCTTGATTTGGAATAGTTAAAATGGTGTACTTATTTTCATTGTGATAAATTACTCACAGTCATAGTACTTCGTAACTGCTATCATAAAGAATATCATTTATGGATTTTCTATTAAATATATTTTTAACTAAATTAACTAATTAATATAACACATCATATCAAGTATATAATAGAAAGAAAGTACCTTTTATTTCGAACAAGATTGGTTATCGAGCTAGATATATGTAACAAATTACATAATTGTCCTTAGGGCATGCCTCTAACTCTATCATATTACTCTTAGGTTTATTTGTTTTTATGTATATTTTATTACGATGGAATGAATGAATGAAGATGGGATATGGGATTTCCTTTATGGGCTTGGACCACTCCTTGCCTGTTAAGTCTAATCACAGCTTCGTTCATTCATTTATTCATATCCTTGTTTTACCATAGAGAAACATGTACTTCGTATATTCTTAATTACTCGTGTCAACTTGACCAGCCATTCAAATACTCTATTACACTGCGTTAATTAAATTTCCCCTCGAGTTATTACTAATTAGGTTCCTTTAATCATTATTTAAATAGTCTTATTATTAAGAGCGAATCAATTAAAGGGACAAACTTGAGGAAATTTTTTGAATCAGGTATATCGCTTCAAAAGTTTAGTCTAAAGGAAAAAAATTAAGAAATGCTATATTAATATAGCATCATCTGCGTAAATGCTAAATTAAATCAGCACTATATTTATATCAAATATATTATATTTACAGCAAATGCTATATACATATAGTATTACTTTACACCAAATGCTATATACATATAGTATTGCTTTGTGTTTTAGCCTAAAAATTTTGACTCGCGTCCTTGGTTCAAAATAAACTATAAATCGTAGTTTTGAAAATCAAACCATGATGACTAAAGGTTTAAGTTTAGAAGGTCGGACCGATCGAACCATTAGGACTTAGCACTTTTTTTCACTTATAGTTTAGTTAGAGAAGAAATATAATATGATCGCAATTACATAAGCATAACCATAATTTCAATCAAATATGCAAATCCATAAACAAGAATGTAGTTCACACTTCACAATTTAACATATTGTATATTAACCAAAATACTACACATATTCCAATCAAGAAAAGTGTTACATATCCATGTTTTTATGTTGTTATAAGAAAAGTCCTTGTTTAGAAATGAATATGTAAATCTGACCTTTATTTTTGAAAAATAGAAAACGCAATGTGACTTGCATTTTTCTAACAGAAAACGCAATGTAACTTGCACTTTTCTAATTTTGAAATTTCTTCTGAAATTTTTGATACTTTGAAATTTTTAAAAAGCGCGCTTTATATCAGGAAGTGCAAGTTAGTTTGCGCTTTTTGATTTTGAAATTTTTTTTGAAATGTTCGAAAATTTTGAAATTTTTGAAAAGCGAGAAAACGCAAGCTGGTTTGTGCTTTCTAATTTTTAATATTTTTTTATGAAATTTTTGAAAAATTCTATCAGAAAAGCGCAAGCTAGTTTGCGCTTTTTGATTTAGAAAAAATAAAAACCTAATTTACATATTCATTGCTACAAGGATTGTTTTTGTAACATCTGAAATATGGACATTCTGTACAAAGCCCCTATTCCAGTTACTAGTTTACTAGTTTAGACCAGCTCATCCTCGCATGGCAGTATAGTCGTATAGGAGAAGAAAATCAAAATCTTAATTTTAGCTACCCTCACAAATCAAAAGGATGAGCGACTGATTGATTGATATCAAAACAACGCTCTTTTACAGCTAGCAGTTTCTAGGAAGTAAATTCAATTTCTTACTACTCTTAGTTATATTATAACACCACGGTTATTCTTATTTCTTCTTCACTATCAAGGTAAAATTTGATTTTTTTTGGTACCTCCATATATGGCACACGGTGTCCATACGCAGAGGCTCTTATGGACGGCGATTGCAATGACGACTTTAGTGGTGATTGCGGGGACAGTTTAGTATTCTGAAACAAAGGTTAGGAAATTTCGGGATCTTTAGTAGGTTCATATGATGACACCCAAAAATACGGGGACTAACAATTCCACATGATCAATAAATTTTACACAAGCCGTATAATTTAGGTAATGACATGAAAAGGCATGCGGTTCATTTAGGTAATGTTTGTCTCTACAGCAGCCGGAGGGATAGAAAACACAGGAAAAGGAAAAGCAGCGCACTAAGCAAGATAATGCACAATCCTACTTTAGTTGACTCAACCATCCAGCATCAACAATAAATTCACAGACACAACATTATATATACATGTATCAATCAAAAAAAAACTAATAAAAAAGAGAGTAGACTAACACCACCACTATCATATATCATATCATATCATATCATCATCATCATCCATCAAAAGACAAAACAAACATTACATAAGATTATACAACCTTTTGACCCCACATATTCCACTACCAAAAGCAAATATATATACATATGACTCTTCCACCTTTGATTCATATCATATCTATATATATATATATTTAGCTAGTGGGTCTAGATTCCTCCTTTACCTTTTCCTTTTTTCCAATATCTTTTTTTTTCCCTTTGACAAAAGAAGATGATGGTCTGCATTTTTTTTTTCAAAGTAGGGTTACACTGAACAATCATGTGCCTTCGTTTACGTTTGAACAAACGGTTGTGATTCATTCAAGTTAAATGAAGGCACATGATGATGATGTTATCGGTTTACGAAGGAGTGTTGGGTTCGGGCTTCATGGAAGAGGATTCAGGTTGAGGGTTCGTTTGACAAATTGCAGCTGCTAGAGATATGGGCATGATGCATAGGGCTTTTGATTGGAGAAATTGCATTGCAGCCCCTACGTCTTCTTCCATTAGTTTTGCCACCTGACGCTCGGTGCCGTCGGTTGACCATTTTTCCCACCCTTGGTAGCTTGTCTTCCCACCTTCACTTGAATCACCCTAATCATATATAAATAACTTGTGTAAAACACCCTCTTTGAATTTTAAAATACACAGCCGTCCCCTTCTCAAAATCAAGTTTTTAAAAACACTCTGCTTTTAGTTTCAGCCAGACTGCATATAATTGCAGTTTTTAAAACTGCAAATATTTGCACTTTTGCAATAAATAAATAAATAAATAGTTTTGATTATATAAACATGAGATTAAGTTCATATTTGATTTTCAAAATAAAAAATCCAAAATAATCTATGGGGTGTAATTTAAAACATGTTTTTTATTAAATATATATGTATGGATATCATGGACCAATATACGCACTAAGAGTCTAAGTTATCATGTTTACTTATAATTAAATGTGCTTTTTATTATCAGTCATAATCAAACTGTGTACCTCTGCAAAAAAATAAGAAATTATGTAAAAAGTTATGTTACCTCAACTGAAGAAGACATAGGGATATCGGCTACCAGCTGTGCAACAGCACCAGCACCACCTAGTCTACTCATGCTTAGAACCTAGACATTTATATTAATTTAACGTATATTATAAAGAAATGTTAAAAACTGTTCTTTCAATGTGTGTGGGCGTGTGTGTTTGTGTTTGGTATGAACAACTATATATGACAATAACTAAGTTTACTGGAAGTAATGCAATTCATGGCTTCTAGAACAATAGATCTGATGCCATTTGATTAAGACCAAGCATGGACGCACACAGGCATCTCTGTGTGTTTCTATTTATGCCTATACACACATATTTCGCTGCTACTAATAAAAAGAGCTGATTGTACGGAATTCATTGGTGTTCTTTGTTTCAATATCATCACAACAGTTGCATTAATGCACGTTCGATTTTCCGTATTTTACCACAACTCTACATTGCACGCATACGTATGCACATCGTGCATGTCGTACACTAGTATATTTAAGAGAGAGGACGCACAGCCCATTTTTAACCCCTTTCTCAACCCTTGTATAGTCCCTCGTTTGTAGACATTACATTAGACTTAATCAATGCTCCGATGTGCAGTAATAAATTTAAGCATTTTTTTTTGTTTCTCTCTTGTGGTGAAGCCATTGAAGTTGGATCTAAAGACTACAAAAGAGGAGATAAGTGAGTGTCTGATATTCGGCTCAAGTCTGAAACCAAAAAACATGCATCCATATCTGATTCTCATTAGGATATGAATCAAGACAAGAATTAATGTACGAAATTGTGCTCAATGGTTCTTTTTTTTTCTTCTTTTTTTTCTTTTTTGTTTTGTACAGTGTTTAGCTCGTTTAAAGAGTGTTCGAACTTATAACTCATCTGATTCTTGTTTTTCCGAGTCTCTTATAAGACAAACATACACACATCTCTCTCTCTCTCTATGTCTCCGCATATACTTAACACAAACTTAACATAGTATACAACCAAAGAAACATGCACTTGCTCACATTTTCTTTATATATTTGCAACAGAAGAGTAGAAATTGCCATTATTAGGAGGATGTAAAATTAAGCATAAATAATCAATTAAAAACTATTTTACTGTTCTTATACCAATTTGACATAGGGGATTGTTGCAGTATGCATAAGTCGATGGGTACAGTATATGGGAGCATATTGTGGCAGGTTTTACCTTATTAAAGCTGTCCATTATTATAAAGCAATCCAGTTATAGTTAGTTTTATTACCTAATGATATGTATCTATTATGTGAGAGTGGGCAGGTTCAGTTAAAAAAAATGAATACTTGGATATACCTTTACTTGAAGCCTCAAGAATTTCACATACTCTACAATTTCATCCAGCATCACAGCTCTATCAGTCTGCAACAAAAATGGATGTCGTTGTTATTACTAGTTGACTACTTGCTCATAAAAGGTCAAATTCCCCGCAGTCGACTTCAATGGTAGTTCAAATAATGAAAGGAATTGAAGTGTGAAAAAGGGAGTTAACTAAATTAAAACTTACCACTAAGTACTAGTTTCCTATTCATGTAATTTTGTTGACCCCAAAACTTACCACTAAGTGGTCTTCGATTCTTTCTCACGTATTTTGGAATGACATATACATAAAACATATTACATATAAGTATCAATCACCTTATTAGTGCTGGGCACCAATTCCTGCAAAGCTCTAATCCTTTCTGCTATTCTTTCCCTCCTCAACTGCACAACAAAAACAAACAAGCAAAAACTAAGAAAATGTACAAAAGTAAAGCATTAGGAGAGATGATTGCTCAATGGTAAGCTTAAGTGAATTACTCGCTCAGCTATACTATGAGGATCGGTAGCTTGGCCTCTCCTAGCCCTAACCCTTGGCCGTGGACCTGTAGGTTGTGGTGTTGCAGCCATACTGCTCTGCATTGCTTGTCCATGAAGAACCTATATAGGCTAAAATGCATTTAGCTTGTTCTTGAGATACAATAATTTGGAACTAAACTAATCATTTCTAATGCAGAAAGTAACCAACTTGAGGAGGAGAAAGATTAGGCCGGGTTTGATGAACTTGATTATTGTGCCCATACTGTGGAAACAAGCAAGCAAACTGAACTGGATGCTCTCTTTCCTGATAATAGAACAGATATCAGAATTTTAACATAAAAGCAAGCAGTTTCAACTCAAAAGAAATAGACGGCAAAAGGAATGCAATTTTAAGTGATACTAATTGCCATTATGTAATATATATATATATATAATATTTCTAAGCCATGTGAAATTCAGAACCTCTAAACTAAACATTTGTAGCATTTAACAAACAAAAGCGATTCCAAGTACAGTATCGTATTCCTAACGGAGGTAAAATTACAAAATAGAGTAAAAAGCAATAAAAGGCCAACCGATTGGGACGAATCAGACTTAGGCTGCTGATCCAAGCTGAGGCCAAGTGAGAACATCGGGGTAACCCCAGTGGTGGAGGAATCAGCATAGTTGAGAGCTTCGGTGGCGTCAGTAGCGGCTGAGGAGGCGGCGAAGGAGGAAGGCATGGAAAAAATTTGGTCGAAAAAGTCGTCGTTGAGTCCATCGGAAGGAGGTTGCGGGTTGTTATTAGACGCCATTTTAAAATAGTAAAGTGAAGTTAGGGTTTGTAGGTATTGAAGAAATGGAGAAAGGGGAAGTGGAGTGACTCGAAAAGCAGAGGAATAAAAGGAAATGCGTACATATTCTTATTTATACGAGGAAAAGGCGGAAATATGTATGAAAAATATACTAGCCCAACTAAGACGGTTAAATCGGGTTTATGGTCTGTTAGAAGTTTCCTTTGTATACACGAGTGTGTTTCGGTGCCGGAGCAAACAAAAAGATGAGAAAGAAAAAAAAATATAAAAACTTTGAAGAAAATTTAGCCTGAAGTACAATGAGTGTTTTTGTATTTTTTTGACTGAAGGACAATAATTACCAATACGTATGGTGTATAATTGAATATTTTTAATAATAGTTGTAATATATTTGGTGTCATATTTTTTTGGTATTAGCATGAACTATCAAATATGTCATTCTATAATATTAACAAATTTAAATAGTCCTTAAAAATATGATCTACCAGTTAAACTTACCCGATGGTAACAAATCTTAATATTCCCTAAAAATATGAAGGATATGACAGTTAAACTTCTTTACAAATTCAAAATGTCTATCTACACTTAAAATAGGATCTAACCAATAAACATTTTTTTAATTAACTACAAATTCGTTGTTTATTAATTAATAATACAAATAAAATTCAAACTAACAATAAAAATTAGATGTTTCAACTTAGAAATAAAAGTTTAAATTAACTTCAAATTATTTCAACATAAAAACATGACTAAATATTTGTGCAAACCATTTTTTCTTGATCGTGTTAATCATATATAATCTATAGAAAAATAAATCATGCGTGAGACACATGTCATTATCACGTGCGAAGCGCATGCCCTAACGTTCGTAATACTAATTGCAACTAACACTTTACAGTGTAAATATTGAATATAATGTTAGTTATAATCAGCATCTCTCTTTCAACCAAAAATAAAACTTGATGTCTTTTAATTTAAACTTTTCAAAAGTTTGTATTCCTCACTAATTCCCCCAGCAAATAAAAGTTTTTTTTGAATAATAAACAGGCCTAAGGCCCAAATAAAATGAGTTACAAACAATTGGGTATATACCCATGGCTAATAACATAAACCAGTAACCCTAGCCGCAACTCTTCATTGCTCATATCTCAAATTAAAGCAAGCCCTAGCTCATGACGATTCAGGGCAATCTCTAAATTATACTCTTCCGATGTCACTATCTTTGTTCATAGAGGCTTCCAAAGCTTCCATTCTTCCTCTATATCCTCTACGTTCTTCAGATCTGAGTGAAGCTTCTTGCTTTTAGCTAGAAACTCTTGTTTAGTTGAGATTCGACACTTTAAGTCTTGTGCGTTGCTACTTTCTCCTTTGTTCCAACAGATAAGTGATAAATTTGATTATTGAGATTGCTTCTATAATAACTTTCGCTTACTCTCTGAATATATTAACATTAAGTTGTGAATTCCTAATCATCTGCAGGAGTTGATTCTTCTCTGTTAGGAATTGAGTAGTGCGGTAGTTCTCATTCAAATCAGGTAATTTGGCATTAGCATTCTGAGCTATTTTATATCTGAGCTTGTTGTACTAATTGGCTTGTCTATTTTGCAGGAGTTGCTTCTGGTTTAGATTAAGGAATGACCACGTCCACAATTTCCTTTAGAGTAGTCAATTCTGATTTGAAAGTCCCTACCACGAGAAATATCTGAAGTGTATTTTCTGTTTGTAAGTATGCTTCCACTTTATCCTCGTAACTGTAGCTAAATCACATATGTTCTTAGTTCGGATGACTGAATTCCTTGATTTTTTCTTGCTTTGAGAAACAAAATCTGATATTCAGTTTTTATTATTTTCCATTATTGCAAGCTTTCTGTTTCCTTTGTCTTATGTAATCTAATGTTTCTTTCCTTTCAGATGTAGTATATTGATGTTGTTAAAACTATGCAAGCTTTGTCAAATTCTTTTTTTTTTGTTTCTTACTTTTGTTGTATGTGCTTCATACTTTCTCTAACGGTTTGTGGAGCTTGTAATTGATTAAGCTTTAATTTGGTTTTGGTAATAGACCATATATGCTTTGAGTAAATACAATCGAAATATATGTGCTCTATACTTTCTGGTTTATTTTTCATAAAAGACAGTTGATTTCACCATTTTTGTTCCATTTGATGCATCTACATCTAGTTGGCAATCGAGTTAATAGGACGAAATATGCACACTGTGCTACTTTTGGACAGTTTGCTTTATTCCAAATAGATTTGTACTAGTCAACTTCCACTTCCTCACCTTTAGTATATTCCCAAGTATTTTTGAATGAGAATTTTCCTTTGATAGCTAATTTCCAGCACCATATACCTTTGTGGAGGCTTGGATCAATTGCTATTTTTGCCAATTGTTGATATAAAAATAGAGGCAGCTAGTTGCATATTTGTATTCAATGTGAAATTATTTGCTCCCACAAATTGGTATAGATTGTTCCATCCCAAGAGGTCGACCAGGGATTTACCATTGATCCAAGGATCGAAGCAAAGGCTAGTTTGTTTTCTATCTTTGAATTTTTTGTCAATTAATTTTGTTCATGTTTAACTGCATTTTAAGACGTTTTTCCAAGTGTAAGAATGGTGATTTTCTACTGGCACAGTCCAGTAGTTTTTTATTTTAGAATATTTTTCTTTCATCCATTTAGCCCATAATGGTTCACCTTCCACGAATTTTCAAAATAATTTGAAATTGCAGGCTTCACTTATATCTTTGAAGTTTCTCAAACCCACTCCACCTATCTTCTTTCATTTTTTTTACTGTATTTCATGATATTTTGTGATATTTTTCCCTCCAAATAAAGTTTGCACACACGTTTTATATTTTCTTCATTGCCTATGCTGGAATGTTGTGAGTTTGTAGCCAATACTTGATTATAGCCGTGATGACAGTAGGTGTAAGTTCAATTCTGCTTGTTGTTGACACAAACTTGTTTGATCAACTTTCTAACCTGCTCTAAATAATGTCATATAATCTAGAACAGTCCCTTATTAATTTGAATCATGCTAAGAGGTAGCCCCAAATATTTGATTGGCAATTCACTTTCTTGAAATTTTAGCATATTGAGAATTTCCTCTTTTCTGCCGCATGCTTTACTGAAGTATGCTTTGCTTTTACATTCGTTGATTTGCAATCCAACATAAGCTTTAAGATTTTCAAATATTTTTGCAATGATTTTAGCACTTTGCACTTCTGCATTTAGGAATATTAGCAAGTCATCAACATAAAATAAATGTGTAATACATGGAACAGTTCCATGTGTGGGTTTTAAATTTATATTTAATCGATCCATTTTCAATTGCAAAGAAAAATATTCCATAACAATAGCAAATAAGTATGGAGGGAGAGGGTCTCCTTGTTTAATTCATCTATTGCTATGGATAAATCCATAAGGGGATCCATTTATAAGGATGGAATATGTTACATTATTAATGCATCCTTTGACCAAATTACAAAAAAAATCATGAAATCCTAATGGTAACATCATATGGATTATAAAATATATAATTATTTTGTCAAAAACTTTGTGCAAATCAACTTTGATACACATTTTATTTTTACTGCCCTGATTATAATTTATGACCATTTCATGGGCTAAAAGGGTATTTTCTACAATTAGCCTTCTTGGTATAAATGGTTTTCTGAAATCAAGTATTTTAGAAAAAAATTATTATATTACCTAATATAATATGAATAATTTTATACATAAAGTTGCACCAGGCTATAGGCCTATAATCCCTTAACCAATTTAGGATTTTGGCTTTTGGAACAAGTATTATAAAAGTATGATTAATATTTTTCAAAAAAATTCTAGAGGTAAAGAATTCATTTATAGCTTCAAATGATTTGTGTTTTATTTCTTCGCAACATGCTTTATGAAATTTTGTCCCAAAACCATCTGGTCCAAAACTTTTTTCATTATTAACATTAAAATTAATTGATTTCATCCATACGGATTGGAGCAAGTAGAATATCTTCACTACTAACATGCAGCAAAATTTGGTAGCTATATTTGGGAAACTTTTTAAGTATGAATCAGAGTTATAAAGAGCAACAAAATAATTGATAGCTTCCTTTTATAACTGAGAGGCTTCATTCATCACTATACCTTTGACCTCAAACAATTTTCCTATGTCATTTTTGTATTTTCTATTAAACATTTTGGCATAGAAAATTTACTTGCTACATCCCTATTTGTTAGCCAGTCCACTTTAGCTCTCTTTTTCATATTAATAGCTTGAACATGTAGTGCCTTAGTTAACTTGCTTATAATTTGAAAAAAATTATTTAGATGTATATTGTTTAAGCTATCAAAAGCAATGCTATTTTGCAATCTCTCATGTTCCTCTTTGATTTGGTTTATTTCATTTTATTTTTGTTCCATAATTTCATATTTTTCTTTTGTATTTTGAAGTAATTTACTATTTTTTTTATTGGGCAGTGCCCTGAATAGAGGTTGAAATATTGTTTTCAACTATTTCTCTATAATTATTTTCATATGTCCAATCATTTATATATCTGAAAGGAACATTTTTCTTAATTGAATTTTTTTGTGAAAAAATATATTTGTATTGGAGTATGATCACTTGAAGGCTGGGGTAAAGTATTACATTTGAAATATACAAAGCAATTCATAAACTTCTGATTAAGTTAAATTTTATCTAGTTTGCAATGAATATTTCTATATTCTCCAGATTTCCATGAAAATTTATTTCCCATAATAGTAGGTTCAATCAAAAATGTTTTTAAAATAAAATTACTGAGAAATTCTAGTTTTTTAAAAGGAATTGGTAATCCCTTTTTTTTCAAAAGCATGGAGTACTATGTTAAAGTCCCCAATAATTATCCAAGGTCTGTCATTATTTTATTTAGTAGCTCCAAGTGATTCCAAAGCAGATTTCCTTCATTTTCACTATTAGAAGCAAATACAAATGAAATTTCTAGTTGAAATCCACCTTTGTTTATAAATTTACAACGAATGTATTGTAAATTTATAAAATATTGGCTTAAATCCCAAATATTGGGGTCCTATAAAACCATAATCCTTCTATTACCACTCATTAAATTGTTATTTATAATATTCCGATTGAATAAAGATCCAGACTGATATTCTTCTACTTTAGAATTGTCAAGTTTATGTTCACGAATACAAACTATATTGGGTTTATTAGTAATCAACAAATTTGCTAAATCTAATTTTCTTTCTATGGAGTTTAATCCCCTGACATTCCATGCAATTAAAGACGTAAATAAAAGTATGAGCTTAAAGGATACAGAAAGGATACCTCTTGCAACAGCGTGAATCTGGAACTGCTAACTTCAATATTCTCAGAAGACTTTATTCCCCTACTTTTACATAACCTTTTATCTTAAATCCTGAGTTGCTCCTCCCACTTTGGGTATTTGATAATGTATCTTTCTTTGAATTCGTTATGTACTTTATACTCGTTATTATTATCAGACATTATTTCATGGATGTTCTTTTTCTGCTCCTTTTTCTTTTGTTTGTATTGGTAGGAGAGGAGGAGGATGCTGGGACTTTGGCAGCTTTCTCTATCAGGTTTTGTGAGAGACATTGGGAGGAAAGGGATCCCACAGTAGAAATAACACCAGTTTTGTTCAAATCAGCAATAGTCTTATTATCAATATTGAGCATGTTTCCATATTTGTGTTGTTTATTTTTGTAATTAAACTTGGGCAACCCTACTAGGGGTGCTCAATGACCAGTGCACTATAATCCCCTGAATTCTACTATCTGTTTGCTGCATGTTCTCTGATTTTGATGTTTGCTTCATTCTCATCAATAGAGTTAACCACGTGACTTTGTTAAATAGGGTGGTCTTCATCTAGAATATTGTTTACTTGGTCATTAAGATCTGAATCAGCTTGATTTTGGATTATCTCAATTTGCTCGACATTGTCAATAATTTGTGAATTAGCATCTAATCTTTTTAAAGATAAATCTTTGCTCATGCTTTCAAAGAATTGTATTTTTCTAGAAACTGCATTGTTTGCTAAATATTTTAAGTTGCCAAATTGATTATCATTTTCAGAGATAACATTTACTAGGTGTGAAACATTTTGGCCAAATCTTGGATTTTTCGAGAGAAGGGTTTCGTTTTCAACAATGACTGAGTTTGCATTTGCTTTTTCTTTCCAAACTTTCTTTATTGAGCAACTTTCTATGAAATGTCCGAAACAAGCACAAGTCGAACATCTTGGAGGGATCCATTCGTATTCTATTTTCTAAACAATATTTTCTCCATCATGCATAAAATGTAGGCCGTTTTAGGAAGATCTACATTTTCATTGATTTCAACTAGAGTTCTTGCATAACTAAGCCTTGTTTCTTTTACCGTTGGCTCATCTTGTTTCAACAGAACCCTTACTACGGTAGCAATAGCACTAAAGGCTTCTTTGTCCCATAATTTCAAGTTTAATTCTGTTAACCTAATCCATAATGTGAGAGTTGATAACAGATCTCTGTCAAGAACCAACTAACTCCATTTTTGCAGTATAATAAGCTTACCATTAATGAAGTAAGGCCCCGTTTATAGCTTTTGCAATCTAAAGCATTAGAGAATCTGATTATAATGAAGCCATTGTTTCTTGTGTATATCTCAAATTTGCTCGATGGGTTCTAATAACAAATGCCCTTAAATGATGTGATAAGGGTAGTTGCTGAAAACATAGGCAATTACTGAATTACGCAAGTTGTTTTTAGTTCTTTTGCTGACTGCTTCCTTCACTATCACCACCTTTTTACTACTAATGGTGATAGGAGCAACATATTCCAAATCAAAATTTGTGTTAAAGCCTCTATTCTTTATCATTTCTACCCAAAAAGAAGAATTTTTGTTTTGGGAATGATCTCTAATAGTAGACTGATTTAGCTAACTAGGAATAGATGTGGCCATCATGTTTATTGATTTTCTTGGACCATTGTCACCATATCTGAAATCTTTGATTGATATCTTATCGAATCTTGGGCATCAACTTATCGATGAAAATGAGTTTGATTTCTTCCGCGGTTTGTAATTGGTTAAAATCCTTCTTCATCAATAGCTAAAGGCTTTTCCTTATGATTTGAGAAAGAAGGAGGTTTGGAAGTTGGTGGAGAATCGGAAAAGGTGGCTGAAGTGCCTTTAGGATTCTGATCACTAGCGGCCATCCAATAAATAAAGTTGTTATAGGGGACTATTCAAAAATTTATGTAAACATAATGATATGCATAGTCATTTAATAAAAACTGAGTTTCTTAAATTTTAAATATATTCGTTAACTCTATATATATATATGTTTTTCTAGATATATTAAGTTTTACATGTTTACATATTAAACTTTTATATAATACTGTAAAAGTTGGATTGATTATTATCTCACCTCTACTTTATAGCCAATTCTTTTCTTTACCATTTTAATAGTATTTTTGATTTAAATATTATTCATTATACAGTTTAACCTTATTTTACTCTGTTTAAAGTGTTCAGCTTTATAATATTCTTAATTTGATTGAACGTATATTGAAGTTTGCATTCATATAAAAACAAGACACTGAGCGTTACAATATTATAAAAGATAAAGATTAACAACTTTAAAGAATAATTATATAAAAGTATATAGTTTAAAGTATTTTTTAAATAAAAAAATAATTTGAAGTAACTACGAAATTATTCAATTTTTAGGTACTTTAAAAATTATTCAAATTTATTAGTTTAATCAGTTTATACTCATGTTGAAATTTGTAAAAATTCAAGATTAAGAGAAGTATATAAATGATTTCCAAAACATTTCAACCTTCTCGTCTTGAAAATGAAATTCAAATTTTAAAATTTTGTTTAAAAGGTAAAAATAAAAAAAGACCAATATTCAATGAAGGGTTTTAAGAATAAAAATATCATTTATTATGATAGAAATTTAAATAAATAAAATAATACATTTATTTTTATAAAGAAAACCATAAAGAATATATATTCAAAAAACTATTGTGGCATTAAGATTAAGATAGAGAGCCAAGTAAATAAAATGTCAAGTATATATTTGTAAAACATAATGATAAAAATGATATTTAAAAAGAAATATTTTGCTATACTAAAATTATAAAATAAATAAATTGTAAACATACAAAAAAATTGTTTTTGCTAGAGTTGAGACTCAAACTCGTGCCATTGTAAAAAAAATTCACTTTTGTTGAGTATGATTCGAACTCGTGACCCCATGAAAAATTATAATCAATTTTGATAAAAGCAGGATTCGAACCGACGACCTTATATACAAAACATAGGGAAATATTGGAAGTTCGCATCTATACCCAAAAAAGTGTGATACCAAATATATTACAATTATCAATAAAGATACACACACAGACACACACACATACATATACATATACATACACACATATATATATATATGAAGGAAGCGGGTCAGGTCATAGCAGGTTAAATGAACGAATTAAAAAAAATCCATTTAGATTTTTATTGGGCTATGAAGTCTAATTAGCTCTAGATCTAGTCTAAAATATTTTAAATAAAAACTTTATTTCATTTAATTTAATTTATATAAAGATATATTTTATAAGTGTATATAATCACTTATGTGTGTATAATGCGTATGTAACATATAAGTTTACATGGTTAAATGTGCACGTATATTGATGTTGTGATTTGCACTATGACAGACACATTTGTCCATTCATATATAAATTTACTACCCATATTACTGATTGAATAATGTATGTATATAATGTTACCCGCTTTTTAACCAAGTAGATTTCAACCAGAACTAGAAGGCCAAAATGAAGAATAGGTGAGTCACGAACTTAGAATCATGTTTAGAAGGACAAAAGAATCATACTCAAAAAGTTTGAAGGAAAATTATGCTAAGTTGACCACTCGGTAATGAGAGGTTTCCCCTTGGTACCAAGAGGTTTTTCCTCCTACTTTTGCACCATAAACCCTATACGCATCATACTCTATTCCAACCTCTCATGGTGGAGTGCTTTTCTCAAAATTTAGATGATAAATTCTCAGGATTGATGAGAAGAAAGAAAAGAAAGCAGGATAGTACAAGTGTTACTAAAGGAATCATTGGAATTAACTCAAAGTCTATGGAAAAGAGTTTAGAAGGCACCGAGTTGAAGTTAGGAGAGTGGGGCAATGGAAAGTTGAGGGTTTGCAACTAAGTAAACCTCCCATCATGGAGAGATTTTTTATGGCCAATTAGGCCAATGTGCTCAATGGTGACTTCTTGGACTGGTATCTGGACTTCAATGTAAGCGGGCTCCTAAACTTATGTAGATGTTTTTCTATAAATACCAGTCATATAGCAACTAAAGAAGGATCTTCACTCTGGATTCAAACTCTTCATCTTCTTTACTCTTGTCTCCTTCCTCGAATATGCTCTAGAAATTACATTGTAAATCCGAGATCCACTAGATTGTGGCCAGTTCTAATAAAATTAGTTGTAATACGAAGAGAAAACAACTAATAAAAAAGATTAAAGTGGACGTAGGTAGGGGAATTTGCCGAACCACTATAAAAATTATGTCTCTACTTCTGCTTTTACCTTTATTTTATTAGAATTGGTGCTTTCATATGATATTTGGGTGTTGGTGTGATTTTTCGCATCAACATTTTGGTGCTTTCACTGAGAAAGAGCTAGATTTCACAACCTAAAGCTTGGATCTGAAGGTTGAAAAGGATGAAAAGACCTAACACTAGATTTAAGATTGGTGGAAGTCAACAAGAGCCTCGGGGCAGCCAGGAGGTGTCCTCAAATTCTAATCATTCTATTTACATGACCAAAGAGGAGATGGATAAAATGATGAAAGAGATGCAATATGGAATAGTGGCTTGGCAACAAGAACTGCTAGATGGATTTTCCAAAAGATGAGACAACAAGGAATAGTTGGAGCTGCTGGAGTTCAAAACCAAGGACTAGGAGAAAATGCAGGAATATCTGGAGTTGGAGCAGAGCAAACTAAAACAATGCCCCCACAACTAGTACCACTTGGTGCCGACCCCAGTACTCTCAGCATCGAGAGGAATGTACTCAAGGGAAATGTTGGATTGAGCTTAGAGCAAGCTGGGATGCCGAGAACGAATGATGCTGGAGCCAGAAACGTAAGATAGAATGCAAGTGCACAACAACCCGAGGAATATATGCCAGAACTTCCCCATAGGAATGGAGGACACAATGAAGCTAGAGGTGCCGGTCAAAATGCGGACATGTAGTCAAAGGAGTATGTGCCAGAATATGTGTTAAAGTTCCCCTATAGGAGCAAAGGGCAGAATGCAGCTAGTAGTCAAAGACTTCCGTTAGACGATAACAACCGAATGGCTGAGATGATCAAAAAGATTTTAACGTCCTGAAATTTTAAACCATTCGCATCCATACATGTCGGATTTGAATTGCTCAAAATATCAGATTGTTAATTTTTTTATATTTGGCAAAACTCAGCATATACAGTAAATAAAGATCACAGAATCACAAACACAGAGTAATATAACAATAATGCAGCGGAAATAAAAGAATAGTAGTTCATGAAGCTACTATATATATAACAGAGTTAAACAAGATACAATAGAAGTCTCGAATACATAGATGTCTCAATACAATAGTCAAATACAAGATCAGAATACATCATTGGAATCAACTGAATAACTGAAAGTTGTATAGATAGTTGGATCTCCAAGCGAAGCTCCAACTCCAAAGGTGAGTCTCGAATGTTGTATCGCTCAGTCTGACCTGAGCGTAAAGCAAAAGACAAAACACTCGAGTCAGGATTAACATTCTTATATCAATAAATCCAACTCAAGTGAAATATCAACTGAAATACAAGTAACTTAAAGGATGTTTGGGATAACCATCCTTTAAGGATCCGTTAAACTATCTACTATGTAGTAATATACGCTATTATAATAATGTCTACAGTAAAGTATACTGTTTAAAAATAGCGTTAAGGCTTTACATTTTCCACCCCAACACATTTTTAGGTATGCCAATAGTTTATACAGTACCGTAATACCCCGTAAACTGGAGCTACCAGAGGATACTCCATAGGTACGACACAAATCAAACTCATGGTGAAGTGGAAGGCAACGATCGGATCAAGGTGGCGGGGTCGGTGAATGACGGTCTTGGTCAGGCAATGTCGGAGATGGTTTGGGCTGACGCGAAGATGAATGGTAAAGTAGCTTTCAAAGGGAGGAAGAAGTATATATAATATACGAAAATAAGATATATATTAAAAAAATCTATAAACATCAAAGAAGAAGAGAATGCACAGGGCCGAAAGTTAGAAAGGAAAAGATAAATCAATAAATCATCAATAAATTTAACTTTGAAAATAGGGGAAGTCAATACGCTTGAATTCAAGGCTAAAATAAAAGCCGATGTCCCTTGAATTTCACTAGTGGAAAATTTGAATGGTCACAGAAGACAAATAGACTCGAACGGTTACCGATACAGCTGACCGTTTCACGGTTTCCGCAACGTACTGGACACCAAAACACATGAATGAATATATTACGGAGATCAGCACGACGAGATGATCAAAACAGTATATAGATATCAGTGGTACGATTATCCTATCAAAAGTCGATAATCGGTACCGGAAATGTTGTTAAAATGCCGAAAATAAGATAAACGAGGCAAAAGCAATCAAAATTTGAAGAAATGAAATATGACGTCTCACTCAGAAGATGATTTACAAATTTTCTATGTAAAAATATTCAGGTTTGGAAAACATTTTATTATCATCGATTTTAACTGATTTGAATTGAAATAAAATTACACAATAAAATGAACTTCCATATTATCAGATGAAAATTTACCGTTTGCTATGTTTAAATAGACGTATTCCAAATATCAAATTTTTATTTCAAAATTTAATCATTTAAAATTTCACAAAAAATCAATTAATTAAATTAATAAAATAAATAAAATTTATGGGTCGTTACACTCTCTTCCACTCAAAACTTTTCATCCCCGAAAAGGAAGTAGGTAGGAGAATAGAAACAACCAGAAAGAAAATAGATTGAAATACAAATAAAACAATTAATTTAAACTATATAGATTTCAATTTAAATAAATTAACATTCAGCAATTGATTTAAAAGTTCAAGGTATTTCATTAAGTTGATTTAATTCCAATTTATTAATTTCTCCAAAACAAACTTTATTTTTATTTATCTCATTTACTCATTATCTTATTATTCAATTTTCTCAATTAACAATTTCTATTATCATAAATTAAATGTATAAGCATTTGTCAAAATCATATTTTATTCAAATTAATTCTTCTTTATTCCAAATTATTATTATTAAATTTATTCCACTTAATATGTCTTATCACGTATATTAAGTGTATTTACACTTATTATAACTACTCAAATTAATTTAAAATTTCTTTTAACATCATTTTATATTGTATAATATTCAATTACACAGTTAACTTCTGACTAATTTAGGTAAGTTATATTAGAATGGAATTGAGTATCATACAAGTAAAATTTTCCAATTCAGTTATTTCAAATTTTAAATATTTATTCAAAATTTTGGCTTTATTTAAAATCATCCTTTAACATAATTTAAGAATTAAATTTCCGATTAACTTCAAACAATTTAGAGATAAACATATACATATATATATTATATAGCTAAATAATCATATACCAATGTATATATATTATAAATCAAGTCATACTTTAGAAATTTAAATCAATTTAATTTCCAAAACAAAACTGTAGCAAAGCTATAGAATGGCCTTTCCTCTTCGAAACTCGAAAATGAATATCGATGATGCTGCAGTCATCACCGAAATTATTTTCCAGCGACAAAAGAGGAGGGCACTGATTTCATAATTTAAAATTCTTTGGAAACAATTTCCATTTGAAATTACTTTAAATAATATGCATTTTAAAACTTTTAAAACCAAGGTTGGAAATCACCGAAAATTAAATTCTCAAATTCTTGATTTAAATTCATTTCAATTCCAAATCAATTTACAAACCAAGTTTATAAATTCATAAATTGAACAATAAACGATAATAAAATATTATCATTTCAAATAACCAATTTAATTAACTTATTAAATTCTAGAAAATCTTACTTATATATTTACAATATAATCATACAAATTTATTTCATTTACCAAATTTTAAAATAATATTGTGTCAATTTGCTCTGTTCAAGTGTTTTGGAAATCCTATCGATAGCCTTGATCATACGAATCGATCGAAAACCCAAATCAACATCAACAACTCAAACAACACAATATAAAACATTTTAATATTAATACAAATACACTCCCTCACTCGATGATACAAAATAGATTTCAAAACAAGGATAGAGATTCAAATATTGAGGGATCCTAATCCAAGAGATTCAAATTCGAAGATAGGCTCGAAACGAAGGTAAGATAATTAAATAACAAAATAGATAGGATGGATAGACTTATATAAATAGCGAGCAACCTTAACCGGATCAACCGTGACTTCGAAATAAGATCGATGCAGAATCCAGAAGCAACTCGACATTCGATCTCAAGAGATAGAATTCGAACATCGCAAGAGATAGCAGCATCTAAACCGATGATACAGAAATCTTCGGTGAATCGATGTCTGTTGTAAAGGAGTTTACCCCTTTACAAATCATTCAGTGGAGCTATGGGATGCTCCAGAATCAAAAAGAATACGAATAGGGAGAGACAAGAATGGATTTAAGAACGAATGGGGAAATCCCAAAATTCAAAGAAACCCGAGTCAAAGTGGAGGAAATCAAGCTCGAATGAAGGTGATTCTGTAATTAAATTTACTCTATATGCTAAGTTTTGCCTAAAACCAGAGCTCTGATACCACATGTAACGTCTTGAAATTTTCAACCATTCGCATCCAAACATGTCGGATTTGAATTGCTAAAAATATCATATTGTTAATTTTTTTATATTTAACAAAACTCAGCATATACAGTAAATAAAGATCACAGAATCATAGACACAGAGTAATATAATAATAATGCAGTGGAAACAAAAGAATAATAGTTCATGAAGCTACTATATATATATAACAGAGTTAAACAAGATACAATAGAAGTCTCGAATACATAGATGTCTCAATACAATAGTCAAATACAAGATCAGAATACATCATTGGAATCAACTGAATAACTGAAAGCTGTATAAATAGTTGGATCTCCAAGTGAAGCTCCAACTCCAAAGGTGAGTCTCGAATGTTGTATCGCTCAGTCTGACCTGAGCGTAAAGCAAAACACAAAACACTTGAGTCAGGATTAACATTCTTATATCAATAAATCCAACTCAAGTGAAATATCAACTGAAATACAAGTAACTTAAAGGATGTTTGGGATAACCATCCTCTAAGGATCCGTTAAACTATCTACTATGTAGTAATATACGCTATTATAATAATGTCAACAGTAAAGTATACTATTTAAAAATAGCGTTAAGGCTTTACATTTTCCACCTTAACACATTTTTAGGTATGCCAATAGTCTATACAGTACCGTAATACCCCGTAAACTGGAGCTACCAGAGAATACTCCATAGGTACGACACAAATCAAACTCGTAGTAAGGCACACTATGGTAGATGACACGACACAACTAGGCAATGCCAGGGTAGATATACCAATTACACTTCCGGGCCGGTGGTAACGCAGAGCCGCAGCAATCGCCCACCTCGAGCCACACTCCCGAAAATCCGAAGGTGCGCACCAAATCAATCACAAAGTAATAGAATGGCATACGATGGAGTGTGTCCGATCAGAGAAGCTACCTCATTAGCCCGTCAATTGCTCCTGTTTTAGCCACCTTATGCCAACTCACGGGAGTCGGGTCCACGTATATACCTTATATAGGATCATCGCCACCATCCTACTTCATTCTGGAATCTCCACCGCGCACACAGTTGTTAAAGTGGTTTTCGGTATCGACAGAGAGTGTGCCCATATCCGATCCCGGTCTCTTTAACAACCAATCGTTATTATAACACCTCGGGCATTTCGAAGTAGTTTATACTTCAAAATCATAATATCATTTCCATTTAAAACTATACCAAAACGATATCATTTTCACTTCAAATATATACATTTCCAAAAATCATATCACTTTCCAAAGTTATAACGCTTTCGAAATCATAAGTCCTTTTTTTATAAAATCAAAACACTTTGGAAATCAAAATCTTGAAATTCATAACACTTTGAAATCATAGCATTGAAATCATAGCATTTTGGAATCCATAACACTTTCCTCTTAAACAGTTTAGGTATTAAAATTAGTATATAAAATAAAATAGTTTATATAAAATAGTTTATATAAAATAGTTATAAGTTAAAATAGTTTATATTTAAAATAATTAGTATATTAAAATAATTTATATTAAAATAATTTATATTGAATATATATATATATGGTTTATATTAAAATAATTTATAAAGTGAAATATAAGATAGTTTAAATATAATTTAAAAAAATACTTTACATAATACAATAGCTCCCTCAAGTGTCACAAATCGATTCAAATCCATTCGAATTCCAAAATTCAATTTAAATTAAATCTAAATTCATCAATTTCCACTAAATTCGGTTTCTTAAAAAACCATTTCAAATTATATCGATTTCAAATACAGATTTGAACCACAAAATAGACCATTTCAATTTCAATATATCTCAAAGCTTTATATATTCAATGTTTCAAAACTAAATTCGATAATTTCATATATATATCAATTCCCTTTATTATTATTTAGTTTTGAAATATTTACTTAATCATTTCAATAACATCTAAATGCAGCTTCAATTTACAAATTTAAATAAACAAAATATCCCATTTAAATTTATATAAATTTGAAATATTCATTTAAGTCACTTTTAATCAAATTCAAGTTATAAAACGTATCTTTAAAAGTTCAAATTTAATAAATTTCAAATCAGACTTATTTAAGTAAAATTCTTAAATAAATATAATTTCAAATCAATTTCAAATTTGTCTTTCCGACCCGAATCATTATAAAACTCTATATTTTGAAAAAATATATATTAAATAAATACTTAAACCTATTATATATCAACTTTATTAAATCAACTTTAATAAATCTTTAAAATTAATATTTATTAAAACTATATATTTCTTTCCAAAACCATAGAAATCATTTCCAAAATATTTATATATAGACCAACGATGTCTGTATATAATTTTCTACCCTATGGTCAAGTGATACGGATATTTATCATTTCAATCCGTAATTTAAATATATACGGGTATATATCTTTTCAACCCGCAATCCCAAATTCAATTCAATGAAAATCGCTTGGGTTTATCATTTCAACCCATAACGATTTTCTCCTATTCTACAGATCGTTCGGGTATGTATCATTTCAACCCATAGTGAATTCTATACTATCAAGGAACTTGCAGAGTGATAACAGATATAATAATAACATAACATGCATATATCATCAGTATAAATAACAGATAATGGTGTCAGATGTCACAGGTGAACAGATAGCATATATATAGCAATATAAATAACTAACAGCAACATATTTCAATTGTCGTTCCAATTGAAATCAAATTTAATAAATATAAGAACATTAATCGTGAGTGATTGCTCACCTTTCAAGGCTAGATAGATTTGACCAAGAAATGAGCTACGAATCCAAGCACGAATTTCAAACCAAAGCACGATGACACAGATCAACGATTAAAGCAAAGCTGGATTGGCACGAATTCGACGAACAAAGCTGATAAATTGGAAATCAAGATCCAAAAATCAGTTTGATATAACGGAAAGAAAAAAATGTATATTATATTATTATTAATATTAAAAAAAAATCGACACGACAAATATTAAAAATAAATAAAATATATGATTCAAACTTATTATATTTAAAACTAATTAAGACCCATAGTTAACAGACATATTATAAACGTATGTACACACTCCAAAATACAACATAAACATCATATACATATGTTCAAATTTCAAAATGTAAACATAACCATATAATACATTGAATCTGCATAAGCAAAGCTACAACCATATATAACTATACAATATAAAATCAAACACAATATATACCACAGAATTACGTACAGTTTAAATAAACCTATATTTAAAAAAATGCATATACATTAAAAAATCAAAATGCTCATATATATTATATTTAAACAATACCTTAAACCAGAAATGAAAAATTTAACATATATATATATATATGTTAACATAGAATATCAATATTGAAAGGGAAACGTATGATATATTTAAACAACATATATATCTCGACGGCCAAACTATACATATAACCTATGACATGCAAACATATTATATTAACAATATAATATAAAACTAACACCTATATACTAAATATATTTATGTCTACGATTTTAGAAATATATGTGTATGCTGTACATAAACTCATGCAATCCATATAACTTATAATTGATATACTTATATATAACAAACAAAGTTTCTGCAATATAAATCAATATCTCAACTTACACCCAAGGATATAGTATACAAAATTTCAATAGACCAAGTCTTAGAAAACCGAAAGAAAAGATTTGTAAACAAAATTTTATAAACAAGAATTTATAACTCAATTTTTTTTATATAAAAAAATAAAATAAAAGAAGACTGGTACGAAAAAGAAAAAAGAAAATCAAACAAAACAGCCTTTTATATTTATATAAATGAACACGTCAAAACATATTTTGATTTACATAAGAAGGATATAGAAAAAGGGGAGGCTTGTGATGCACAGGGGAGCGGCTGCTGCACTGAAGGCAAGGCGGAAGTGGGTGCTCGGCTGAAGGCGCACCGGTTGCTGGGTGAAGGTGGAAATGAAGTCAGGTGGAGAGGCCGAGCATAAGATGAGCGGAGGTGAAGGTATACGAGGGTTGGAGGGCTCGGTTATGGCTGTTCGCGTGGAGGAAAGGGCGGCAAACGGTTGCGGCAGTGGTGAAGTGGAAGGCGACGATCGGATCAAGGTGGCGGGGTCGGTGAATGACGGTCTTGGTCAGGCAATGTCGGAGATGGTTTGGGCTGACGTGAAGATGAATGGTAGAGTAGCTTTCAAAGGGAGGAAATATACGAAAATAAGATATATATAAATTTTGTTTTATAAACATCAGAGAAGAAGAGAATGCACAGGGCCGAAAGTTAGAAAGGAAAAGATAAATCAATGAATCATCAATAAATTTAACTTTGGAAATAGGGGAAGTCAATACGCTTGAATTCAAGGATAAAATAAAAGCCGATGTCCCTTGAATTTCACTAGTGGAAAATTTGAATGGTCACAGAAGACAAATAGACTCGAACGGTTACCGATACAGCTGACCGGTTCACAGTTTCCGCAATGTACCGGACACCAAAACACATGAATGAATATATTACGGAGATCAGCACGACGAGACGATCAAAACAGTATATAGATATCAGTGGTAAGATTATCCTATCAAAAGTCGATAATCGGTACTGGAAATGCTGTTAAAACGCCGAAAATAAGATAAACGAGGCAAAAGCAATCAAAATTTGAAGAAACGAAATATGAGTCTCACTCAGAAGATGATTTACAAATTTTCTATGTAAAAATATTCAGGTTTGGAATACATTTTATTATCATCGATTTTAACTGATTTGAATTGAAATAAAATTACACAATAAAATGAACTTCCATATTATCAGATGAAAATTTACCGTTTGTTATGGTTTAATAGACGTATTCCAAATATTAAATTTTTATTTCAAAATTTAATCATTTAAAATTTCACAAAAATTCAATTAATTAAATTAATAAAATAAATAAAATTTACGGGTCGTTACACTCTCCCCCTCTCAAAACTTTTCGTCCCCGAAAAGGAAGGAGGTAGGAGAATAGAAACAGCCAAAAAGAAAATAGATTGATATACAAATAAAACAATTAATTTAAACTATATAGATTTCAATTTAAATAAATTAACATTCGGCAATTGATTTAAAAATTCAAGGTATTTCATTAAGTTGATTTAATTCCAATTTATCAATTTCCCCAAAACAAACTTTATTTTTATTTATCTCATTTACTCATTATCTTATTATTCAATTTTCTTAATTAACAATTTCTATTATCATAAATTTAGTGTATAAGCATTTGTCAAAATCATATTTTATTCAAATTAATTCTTCTTTATTCCAAATTATTATTATTAAATTTATTCCACTTAATATTTCTTATCACATATATTAAGTGTATTTATACTTATTATAACTACTCAAATTTATTCAAAATTTCTTTTAACATCATTTTATATTGTATAATATTCAATTACATAGTTAACTTCTGACTGATTTAGGTAAGTTATATTAGAATGGAATTGAGTATTATATAAGTAAAATTTTCCAATTCAGTTACTTCAAATTTTAAATATTTATTCAAAATTTTGGCTTTATTTAAAATCATCCTTTAACATAATTTAAGAATTAAATTTCCGATTAACTTCAAACAATTTAGAGATAAACATATACATATATATATATATATATATTATATATATCTAAATAATCAAACACCAATATATATATATATATATATTATAAATCAAGCCATACTTTAGAAATTTAAATCAATTTAATTTCCAAAACAAAACGGTAGCAAAGCTATAGAATGGCCTTTCCTCTTCGAAACTCGAAAATGAATATCGATGATGCTGCAGTCATCACCGAAATTATTTTCCAGCGACAAAAGAGGAGAGCACTGATTTCATCATTTAAAATTCTTTGGAAACAATTTCTATTTGAAATTACTTTAAATAATATGCATTTTAAAACTTTTAAAACCAAGGTTTGAAATCACCGGAAATTAAATTCTCAAATTCTTGATTTAAATTAATTTCAATTCCAAATCAATTTACAAACCATGTTTATAAATTCATAAATTGAATAATAAATGATAATCAAATATTATCATTTCAAACAACCAATTTAATTAACTTATTAAATTCCAGAAAATCTTAATTATATATTTATAATATAATCATACAAATTTATTTCATTTACCAAATTTTAAAATAATATTGTGTCAATTTGCTCTATTCAAGTGTTTTGAAAATCCTATCGATAGCGTTGATCAGACGAATCGATTGAAAGCCCAAATCAACATCAACAACTCAAACAACACAATATAAAACATTTTAATATTAATACAAATACACTCCCTCACTCGATGATACAAAATAGATTTCAAAACAAGGATAGAGATTCAAATTTTGAGGGATCCTAATCCAAGAGATCCAAATTCGAAGATAGGCTCGAAACGAAGGTAAGATAATTAAATAAAAAAAAGATAGGATGAATAGACTTATATAAATAGCGAGCAACCTTAACCGGATCAACCGTGACTTCGAAATAAGATCGATGCAGAATCCATAAGCAACTCGACATTCGATCTCAAGAGATAGAATTCGAACATCGCAAGAGATAGCAGCATCTAAACCGATGATATAGAAATCTTCGGTGAATCGATGTCTGTTGTAAAGGAGTTCACCCCTTTACAAATCATTCAATGGAGCTATGGGATGCTCCATAATAAAAAAGAATACGAATAGGGAGAGACAAGAATGGATTTCTGAACGAATGGGGAAATCCCAAAATTCAAAGAAACCCATTTCAAAGTGGAGGAACTCAAGCTTGAACGAAGGTGATTATGTAATTAAATTTACTCTATATGCTAAGTTTTTCCTAAAACCAGAGCTCTGATACCACATGTAACGTCTTGAAATTTTCAACCATTCGCATCTATGCATGTCGGATTTGAATTGCTCAAAATATCAGGTTGTTAATTTTTTTATATTTGGAAAAACTTAGCATATATAGTAAATAAAGATCACAGAATCACAGACACAGAGTAATATAACAATAATGCAGCGGAAACAAAAGAATAGTAGTTCATGAAGCTTATATATATATAACAGAGTTAAACAAGATACAATAGAAGTCTCGAATACATAGATGTCTCAATACAATAGTCAAATATAAGATCAGAATACATCACTGGAATCAACTGAATAACTGAAAGCTGTATAGATAGTTGGATCTCCAAGCGAAGCTCCAACTCCAAAGGTGAGTCTCGAATGTTGTATCGCTCAGTCTGACCTGAGCGTAAAGCAAAACACAAAACACTCGAGTCAGGATTAACATTCTTATATCAATAAATCCAACTCAAGTGAAATATCAACTGAAATACAAGTAACTTAAAGGATGTTTGGGATAACCATCCTCTAAGGATCCGTTAAACTATCAACTATGTAGTAATATACGCAATTATAATAATGTCTACAGTAAAGTATACTATTTAAAAATAGCGTTAAGTCTTTACATTTTCCACCTTAACACATTTTTGGGTATGCCAATAGTCTATACAGTACCGTAATACCCCATAAACTGGAGCTACCAGAGGATACTCCATAGGTATGACACAAATCAAACTCGTAGTAAAGCACACTATGGTAGGTGACATGACACAACTAGGCAATGCCAGGGTAGATATACCAATTACACTTCAGGGCCGGTGGTAATGCAGAGCCGCAGCAATCGCCCACCTCGAGCCACACTCCCGAAAATCCGAAGGTGCGCACCAAATCAATCACACAGTAATAGAATGGCATACGATGGAGTGTGTCCGATCAGAGAAGCTACCTCATTAGCCCGTCAATTGCTCCTATTTTAGCCACCTTATGCCAACTCATGGGAGTTGGGTCCACGTATATACCTCATATAGGATCGTCGCCACCATCCTACTTCATTCTGGAATCTCCACCGCGTACACAGTTGTTAAAGTGGTTTTCGGTATCGACAGAGAGTGTGCCCATATCCGATCTCGGTCTCTTTAACAACCAAACGTTATTATAACACCTCGGTCATTTCAAAGTAGTTTATACTTCAAAATCATAATATCATTTCCATTTAAAACTATATCAAAACGATATCATTTTCACTTCAAATATATACATTTCCAAAAATCATATCACTTTCCAAAGTTATAACGCTTTCAAAATCCTAAGTCCTTTTTTTATAAAATCAAAACACTTTGGAAATCAAAATCTTGAAATTCATAACACTTTGAAATCATAGCATTTTGGAATCCATAACACTTTCCTCTTAAATAGTTTAGGTATTAAAATTAGTATATAAAATAAAATAAAATAGTTTATATAAAATAGTTATAAGTTAAATAGTTTATATTTAAAATAATTAGTATATTAAAATAATTTATATATAAATGGTTTATATTAAAATAATTTATAAAGTGAAATATAAGATTGTTTAAATATAATTATAAAAAATACTTTACATAATACAATAGCTCCCTCAAGTTTCACAAATCGATTCAAATCCATTCGAATTCCAAAATTCAATTTATATTAAATCTAAATTCATGAATTTCCACTAAATTCGGTTTCTCAAAAAACCATTTCAAATTATATCAATTTCAAATACAGATTTGAACCACAAAATAGACCATTTCAATTTCAATATATCTCAAAGCTTTATATATTCAATGTTTCAAAACTAAATTCGATAATTTCATATATATATATATATATCAATTCCCTTTATTATTATTTAGTTTTGAAATATTTACTTAATCATTTCAATAACATCTAAATGTAGCTTCAATTTTCAAATTTAAATAAACAAAATATCCCATTTAAATTTATATAAATTTGAAATATTCATTTAAGTCACTTTTAATCAAATTCAAGTTATAAAACATATCTTTAAAAGTTCAAATTTAATAAATTTCAAATTAAACTTATTTAAGTAAAATTCTTAAATAAATATAATTTCAAATCAATTTCACATTTGTCTTTCCGACCTAAATCATTATAAACTCTATATTTTGAAAAAATATATATTAAATAAATACTTAAACCTATTATATATCAACTTTATTAAATCAACTTTAATAAATCTTTAAAATCAATATTTATTAAAACAATATATTTCTTTTCAAAACCATAGAATCATTTCCAAAATATTTATATATAGACCAACGGTGTCTGTATATAATTTTCTACCCAATGGTCAAGTGATACGGATATTTATCATTTCAATCCGTAATTTAAATATATACGGGTATATATCTTTTCAACCCGCAATCCCAAATTCAATTCAATGAAAATTGCTTAGGTTTATCATTTCAACCCATAACGATTTTCTCCTATTCTACAGATCGTTCAGGTATGTATCATTTCAACCTATAGTGAATTCTATACTACCAGGGAACTTGTAGAGTGATAATAGATATGATAATAACATAACAGGCATATATCATCAGAATAAATAATAGATAATGGTGTCAGATGTCACAAGTGAACAGATAGCATATATATAGCAATATAAATAACTAACAGTAGCATATTTCAATTGTCGTTCTAATTGAAATCAAATTTAATAAATATAAGAACATTAATCGTGAGTGATTGCTCACCTTTCGAGGCTAGATAGATTTGACCAAGAAATGAGCTATGAATCCAAGCACGAATTTCAAAGCAAAGCACGATGACACGGAATCAACGATTAAAGCAAAGCTGGATTGGCACGAATTCGACGAACAAAGCTGATAAATTGGAAATCAAGAATCAAAAATCAGTTTGATATAACAGAAAGAAAAAAATGTATATTATATTATTATTAATATTAAAAAAAAATATCGACACGACAAATATTAAAAATAAATAAAATATATGATTCAAACTTATTATATTTAAAACTAATTAAGACCCATAGTTAACAGACATATTATAAACGTATGTACACACTCCAAAATACAACATAAACATCATATATGTAACAACCGGGATTTTTGTAAATTGTAATTATCGACAAAATGACGATTTAATCTAGTTGACGATTGATATTGAGTTTTAAATCGTATTTAAAATTCTTCAATAAAATTGTTATTCGTGGTTAGAGATTTTAAATCAATCTGAAATTCAATTTTCTTTTGATTTGTATAATTCTCTATTAAACATTGTAAGTAGAGTAACTAATATTTGTGAAACGTTGTTTGGGAATTTAAAATCATGTTGAAATTCTTTTTAAAAATTGTAAAGATTATTTAATAAATTGTTGTTCACTATAGAAATTATTTTTGGAAATTAGAGAAGATAATTGGGCTTTAAAGAAAAGCAAGGCCTTATTCTTTTGTAGCCGTGAAAATTTCATAAGGCTAAAACCCGTTTCCCTTTACCTTTTGATTTTTGAAAACCTAAACCTAATCAAACGAAGAAAACGAACGAAGATGGTGGCTCGTCGTTCGTCTGCCCTTCGTACAAATCCAGGGTTTCTAAGAGAAAGTGAGGCTGCCAAAAGGGATCGTTCGATCTATTTGCTTGGTCGATCGACTAGGGTTCCTCACGACCGCTTCTTGTTGAGTCGAGCTCGTAAACTAGGTGAGTGATTCCTCACTCACTTCTAATTCAAAGTCGTATAGTCCCTTGTTAATTGATTTCCATGGCTTTGTTTTCGGATTGAGTTTGTTGCTTTGAGTTCTCTAGTACTTTGAGGTTTGTGATAGCAGTTGGGCTTCGGTTTTCGTGTACCTTGTGAACTCCATTTGGGTTTTGTTTAGGAACTGATTTCCTATGTATTCCTTTGCAATTTGGGTACTGAAATGTTTAGAGTTTTATTTTGAAAATGTTTTGACATTGGTTGACCTTTTGGTTTGACTTGTTCGAAATTGTCAATTGTTTGATTGATTCAGTTTTTAGATGATATAACTTTGTCTTGTTTAATCCATGCTTCGATCTAAATTGCTTCGCTACCTTGTTTAATGTTGGCCTTAACACTGGTGTTGATATTAGTTGAAACTGCCACATATTTGAACCCCTGTCACATGTTACTTTCGGCCACTTGATGCTATTATGTGATTCTCTGGCTTTATCGAGCTAGTGCAGATTGATGGAATTCCGGTCAGTTGCTTTGAACAGTTCGTCATTGACTTTGATGAACTGAGTTTTGTTTTGATGATTTCACTGTGATTTCAGTTGTTTTAAATACGTGATTTTCACTTGGCTTTGACATAAGTGTGTTTGCATACTGTTGCTTTTGGACTCGAGTATAATTGAGTCTTGTCGTCACTTGCATATCATTGTTCATTTTGATTTTGTACCTACCTGTTTGCATTTACAGTCACGCATCGTACACTGTATATGCACCTAGTAGAATTGGTGCAGTTGTATGCATCTCCATTGCACTCGAGTTCGACCTGCAGCTTGCGTTGTCACTTGTACTTCGTTGTTCATTGAATTCTTGTGTCCACGCATGACCCGTGTGTCCACATATATACGGTCTAGTACCAATTGAAGGCTTTTGGTTTTATATACAAGTACACTTGTATCATTTTGAAGTTCCAGATGTATTTTTTTGACTTGATGCATGAGTTTCGAGCCTGATAATTGAAGTTCCATTGTAGCTTGTTGTTCACCTGCTGTTGGCCCTTATGTATACACCAGTTTGCATTTTTGATGGTTCCACCTGAGTTTATATTGTTGTGTCCTTAAGTCTGGGCACGTGTGCTTCATGTAGTCTTCACTTTTGTCCTTGACTGCATGTAGTTTTCTGTTAATTGTTGCAGTCATTTTGCTGCATCTATTGGGGCTTCATTCTTTACTACTTTGGTTTTGTCGCAGCCAGTTTACGGCACCTTGATTACGCTAGCTTAATATTTAGTGGTAACTGCAGTTTAGGGTTGCAGTCTTGACCTTGTTAGTTTGCATTGCATTAATACATTTGGATTGGTTTCCGAATTTACTTGTGTTGAACCCAGTATTTTGGGTTTGACCCTGTGGTCATTTGTGAATTTTAAAAGTGTACATGATTACCCATGTCTGCCTGCCTTGACTATTTGGGAAATTGACATTTGATTCATATGCCATTGATTGGTTTTCTTCTTTGGTTTTGGAGTTGTACTCCACTGTATTGATGGTTTTGATCACAGTCTAGATTCTGGACATTATTTCATAGTTGCTTACTGGGTTGCTTTTACTTGCAATTGTGTTGAGTCATGATTAGTCGTGATTTGACCTTTGCAGTTTCGACGTACGGTAGTGGCGAGGCAGCGCACGCGTGCGTGTACTGCAGCCACACCGAGATTTAATTCAATTTGATGCCATCTGATTCTGTTTTATTAAGCGTATTTTGAAATGGTTCATTTTGATGTGAGTTGGATTTGTTGGCTTTTGGATTCATTGATCTTCTGAGTATTTGATAGACCGTATTGGCGAGGCAGTACACGTTAGCGTGTACTGCAGCCAATCAGCACTGTTGTTTTTAAATTGACATTTCAATTGTTTAAATTGATCTGATTGCTGATTTATTGTTTAACACTGTTTAGTGTTATATCTGCCGTTATCCGATTCTTTTATCAATGAGTCGGATATACGAGGTTTCTGTGACTGTCGTCTATTTGACTATTTGATTATTATTGCTTCTGTGCATTGATAACTGAGTTTGAATTAGACTGGCCCGTGTATTATTTTCTTTTGAATTTAATACTCGGGTCAGACCCGAGTTATTTCAGGTTGTAGATTTCCTTCTTTGAGTTGCTGTTCGGGATTTGAAGACTTTTCACATCTTCTGAAGTTGTCAGTGTCATTTTGTAGTAGTTGTGTCATTGTATAGAACGATATGTATTCATGTATATTAGTCGATAATGTACGTGTATATATAACTTCTAGAGTCGACAGTTGTAGTTGTATCATATGTATTGTATCAACTATGTATTAACTGACATCAGTTATATATATATATATATGAGACTTCTGTTTTTATCCGTGTTCCGCATTTATATTATCTGTGTTATTGTTATATCTAATGTCCTAAACTATTATGAACTATCGTAGTTTGTTTTATACTGATAATTGGATATGTCGATGGGAGTAAATAAATAATAGATGAAAAATAAAAAGTACATACCACTCCTATCGAGATAACCAATATTAGTGTAAGGCCAATTACGGATGGTCGCTCCTATCCAGCCTTATTCTTCGTAATAATAGACAGTATTTCTTTTAATACTCTTTATTATTATGAGCATAGAGGTGGGGCGTCACAGTTGGTATCAGAGCTTGGGGTTTATGGACATAATGTAAAACATAACTTGGATGGAACATATGTTACCACTATTAGTCGATGTTTTATTTGTGATTTGAGTCAAAACTAAAGTTTTGAAATTTCGATGAAATTTTTAAATATCTTTATTGAAAAATAAAAGGTGAATTTGTGTTCTGATGATTTGGTTGATTTGAGTACTGTTTATCAAAGTGCGCAGCGGAAACAATGAAACTGTCTTCGCTGAGTACAACTGATAATCTATTTAATTCAGAAATTGAAATAAATTTCATTGGTTGTTTACATAGCTGTAATTATTTTGTTTCTTTGAGAATTTCGAATCCGAATTGAGGATTCGAAGAAATTATAGTTATGTGATTTTTGTTGAAATTTCCGCTGGCTTTCTTTTGAACTAATCATCTATTGATTAGATTTTGCTGTTTTGAATTATCTTCATTGAAGATGCATTCGAATGATTTCTTTGTTTATATTGTAATGTGCATGCAAATATGAATTTGCACGATACTGCATTTATTTTATGTTGAACCGATGCTTGGTTATGAAACGTATTTTGTTGCCGTTATTTTTATAACGAGATTTTTACACCAATGCTAAATTTTTGAAGCAAGGTGTTTTGTTGGCATTTTGATGAATGAAAATTCACTGATATTACATTTTGATGTAAATTATTTTGATGAGGTTTTGACGTTTTAAAATTACTGTCGCTTTGACTTCAGTAACTGTCAAATTTTAAAAGTGGATTTTCAAGCGGTTATACCGCAATGCTAATTTGTGACCGTATTTACGGTATTTTGAGAAGTACAATTTCCTTACCGAAATTGTTACTAATTTGCTGCTTTAATCACGTGATTGGAAAATCGTTTTAAAATGAAAATTGTTTTATAAATTTTTAACAATTTGCGTTTTCAAAAGAATGAGAAAGCGACTTAAACGATTCAGCAAAATCGAGGATTATGACCCCTTTCTTTTACTGTTTCGCTTAACTCCGGACTTGTCCAGTTGAGAATGTGAATTGTTATTTTTACAAAATAAATAAAAATTGTTTTCAAAAATTTTAACAATTTGCGCTTTCAAAAGAACGAGGAAGCGATTTAAACATTTCAGCAAAATCGAGGACTATGACCCCTTTCTTTTACTGATTCGCTTAATTCCGGACTTGTCCGTTTGAGAATGTGAAATGTATTTTTACAAAATACACAATTTTGCACTTTCAAGGAAACGATGAAGAGAATCAAACGATTTAGTAAAACACGTGGTATGGGACATGTGCGTTTGCTATTTCGGTTAATTCCGGACTCGTTAATTGAAATATTTGATGATTTTGTGTGCTTTCGAGCCACTATGAGGACCTTCGGGTCATTTGTTGGACCTTCGGGTCATTTGTTGGGCTTTCGGGCCACTCTGCGGACCTTCGGGTCAAATACTAGTACTAGACCTTCGGGTCACTCTGCGGACCTTCGGGTCAATCTGATGGGCGCCAAAATTATGTTGAGTACTTGGTAGGCTTCGGCCACTCTGAGATGCACATGCGGCGAATTAAAAACTCGCCATCTGATGGGATCGATCCAAGCTTTTATGTTGATTTTCTAGTCTTCTTAATTGATTTCTAGATATTTGTTGTTTCCAATTATCTGCAGGTAATTGGATATTTGTTGTTTCTAATTATCGCTTGTGATAATTAGATATTTGTTGATATGAGTTCCGATTATCGTTTTTGATAATTGGATATTTGTTGCTTTTAATTATCGCTTTTGATAATTAAATATTTGCTGATTTGAGATTTAATTATCGCTTTTGATAATTAAATAATTGCTGATTTGAGATTTAATTATCGCTTTAGATAATTAAATATTTGTTGATATGAGATTTAATTATCGCTTTTGATAATTAAATATTTGCTGATTTGAGATTTAATTATCGCTTTAGATAATTAGATATTTGTTGATATGAGTTCTGATTATCGTTTTTGATAATCAGATATTTGTTGAGATTTAATTATTTATTGAGATTTAATTATCGCTATAGATAATTAAACATTTGTTGATTTGAGATTTAATTATCGCTTTAGATAATTAAATATTTGTTGATTTGAGATTTAATTATCGTTTTAGATAATTAAATATTTGTTGATTTAAGATTTAATTATCGCTGTTAGGTAATTAAATATTTGTTGATTCGAGATTTAATTATCGTCTTTGATAATTAAATATTTGCTGATTTGAGATTTAATTATCGCTGTTTGATAATTAAATATTTGCTGATTTGAGATTTAATTATCGTCTTTGATAATTAAATATTTGTTGATTTTAGATTTAATTATCGCTTTAGATAAGTAAATATTTGTTGAATTTGAAATTTGATTATCGTCTTTGATAATCAAATATTTGTTGATTTGAGAAATTTGATTATCGTTTTTGATAATTGAATATTTGTTGATTTGAAATTTTAAATTACCGGTTGTGGTAATTAGATATGTGCTGATTTGTCTTCTGATTATCGTTTAAGATAATTAGATAACTGATGTTTGCTGATTTTATTTGAATCGCTGTTTTCTATCTATCTCTATCTCTGTTAATATTTTGAATTTGCTGATTATGAAGTTCGTATTTTCTAGTTGTTTGTTGAATAACTAGATATTTGCGATTTTGCGATTTGTGTTTTCTAATTATCTTTGTTGATGATTAGATTTGCTGTTTTCTAATTATCGCATCGATAATTGGACATTGTTGTTTATGATTTCATGTATTTGGATTATCTAGTTGATAATTGAATATTGCTGATAATTGCAATTGTTCAGTTTCGTTGTTTTCTGATTATCTATCTTGATAGTTAGATTTTGTTGAAAATTGTGAATCTCTTGTATGCATTTGAAAGATTTCTTTGGTATTGAGTTCTCGATCTTTATTTTCTAACGTAACCAGTTTATGTTAGAAGAATAATAATTGTTGACGACCTTAATTATGAAAATTACGGGGACGTAATTTTTATAAGGAGGGGAGTCTGTAACAACCGGGATTTTTGTAAATTGTAATTATCGACAAAAAGACGATTTAATCTAGTTGACGATTGATATTGAGTTTTAAATCGTATTTAAAATTCTTCAATAAAATTGTTATTCGTGGTTAGAGATTTTAAATCAATCTGAAATTCATTTTTCTTTTGATTTGTATAATTCTCTATTAAACATTGTAAGTAGAGTAACTAATATTTGTGAAACGTTGTTTGGGAATTTAAAATCATGTTGAAATTCTTTTTAAAAATTGTAAAGATTATTTAATAAATTGTTGTTCACTATAGAAATTATTTTTGGAAATTAGAGAAGATAATTGGGCTTTAAAGAAAAGCAAGGCCTTATTCTTTTGTAGCCGTGAAAATTTCATAAGGCTAAAACCCGTTTCCCTTTACCTTTTGATTTTGGAAAACCTAAACCTAATCAAACGAAGAAAACGAACGAAGATGGTGGCTCGTCGTTCGTCTCCCCTTCGTACAAATCCAAGGTTTCTAAGAGAAAGTGAGGCTGCCAAAAGGGATCGTTCGATCTATTTGCTTGGTCGATCGACTAGGGTTCCTCACGACCGCTTCTTGTTGAGTCGAGCTCGTAAACAAGGTGAGTGATTCCTCACTCACTTCTAATTCAAAGTCGTATAGTCCCTTGTTAATTGATTTCCATGGCTTTGTTTTCGGATTGAGTTTGTTGCTTTGAGTTCTCTGGTACTTTGAGGTTTGTGATAGCAGTTGGGCTTCGGTTTTCGTGTACCTTGTAAACTCCATTTGGGTTTTGTTTAGGAACTGATTTCCTATGTATTCCTTTGCAATTTGGGTACTGAAATGTTTAGAGTTTTATTTTGAAAATGTTTTGACATTGGTTGACCTTTTGGTTTGACTTGTTCGAAATTGTCAATTGTTTGATTGATTCAGTTTTTAGATGATATAGCTTTGTCTTGTTTAATCCATGCTTCGATCTAAATTGCTTTGCTACCTTGTTTAATGTTGGCCTTAACACTGGTGTTGATATTAGTTGAAACTGCCACATATTTGAACCCCTGTCACATGTTACTTTCGGTAACTTAATGTTATTATGTGATTCTCTGGCTTTATCGAGCTAGTGCAGATTGATGGAATTCCGGTCAGTTGCTTTGAACAGTTCGTCATTGACTTTGATGAACTGAGTTTTGTTTTGATGATTTCACTGTGATTTCAGTTGTTTTAAATACATGATTTTCACTTGGCTTTGACATAAGTGTGTTTGCATACTATTGCTTTTGGACTCGAGTATAATTGAGTCTTGTCGTCACTTGCATATCATTGTTCATTTTGATTTTGTACCTACCTGTTTGCATTTACAGTCACGCATCGTACACTGTATATGCACCTGGTAGAATTGGTGCAGTTGTATGCATCTCCATTGCACTCGAGTTCGACCTGCAGCTTGCGTTGTCACTTGTACTTCGTTGTTCATTGAATTCTTGTGTCCACGCATGACCCGTGTGTCCACATATATACGGTCTAGTACCAATTGAAGGCTTTTGGTTTTATATACAAGTACACTTGTATCATTTTGAAGTTCCAGATGTATTTTTTTGACTTGATGCATGAGTTTCGAGCCTGATAATTGAAGTTCCATTGTAGCTTGTTGTTCACCTGCTGTTGGCCCTTATGTATACACCAGTTTGCATTTTTGATGGTTCCACCTGAGTTTATATTGTTGTGTCCTTAAGTCTGGGCACGTGTGCTTCATGTAGTCTTCACTTTTGTCCTTGACTGCATGTAGTTTTCTGTTAATTGTTGCAGTCATTTTGCTGCATCTATTGGGGCTTCATTCTTTACTACTTTGGTTTTGTCGCAGCCAGTTTACGGCACCTTGATTACGCTAACTTAATATTTAGTGGTAACTGCAGTTTAGGGTTGCAGTCTTGACCTTGTTAGTTTGCATTGCATTAATACATTTGGATTGGTTTCCGAATTTACTTGTGTTGAACCCAGTATTTTGGGTTTGACCTTGTGGTCATTTGTGAATTTTAAAAGTGTACATGATTACCCATGTCTGCCTTCCTTGACTATTTGGGAAATTGACATTTGATTCATATGTCATTGATTGGTTTTCTTCTTTGGTTTTGGAGTTGTACTCCACTGTATTGATGGTTTTGATCACAGTCTAGATTCTGGACATTATTTCATAGTTGCTTACTGGGTTGCTTTTACTTGCAATTGTGTTGAGTCATGATTAGTCGTGATTTGACCTTTGCAGTTTCGACGTACGGTAGTGGCGAGGCAGCGCACGCGTGCGTGTACTGCAGCCACACCGAGATTTAATTCAATTTGATGCCATCTGATTCTGTTTTATTAAGCGTATTTTGAAATGGTTCATTTTGATGTGAGTTGGATTTGTTGGCTTTTGGATTCATTGATCTTCTGAGTATTTGATAGACCGTATTGGCGAGGCAGTACACGTTAGCGTGTACTGCAGCCAATCAGCATTGTTGTTTTTAAATTGACATTTCAATTGTTTAAATTGATCTGATTGCTGATTTATTGTTTAACACCGTTTAGTGTTATATCTGCCGTTATCCGATTCTTTTATCAATGAGTCGGATATACGAGGTTTCTGTGACTGTCGTCTATTTGACTATTTGATTATTATTGCTTCTGTGCATTAGTAACTGAGTTTGAATTAGACTGACCCGTGTATTATTTTCTTTTGAATTTAATACTCGGGTCAGACCCGAGTTATTTCAGGTTGTAGATTTCCTTCTTTGAGTTTCTGTTCGGGATTTGAAGACTTTTCACATCTTCTGAAGTTGTCAGTGTCATTTTGTAGTAGTTGTGTCATTGTATAGAACGATATGTATTCATGTATATTAGTCGATAATGTACGTGTATATATAACTTCTAGAGTCGACAGTTATAGTTGTATCATATGTATTGTATCAACTATGTATTAACTGACATCAGTTATATATATATGAGACTTCTGTTTTTATCCGTGTTCCGCATTTATATTATCTGTGTTATTGTTATATCTAATGTCCTAAACTATTATGAACTATCGTAGTTTGTTTTATACTGATAATTGGATATGTCGATGGGAGTAAATAAATAATAGATGAAAAATAAAAAGTACATACCACTCCTATCGAGATAACCAATATTAGTGTAAGGCCAATTACGGATGGTCGCTCCTATCCAGCCTTATTCTTCATAATAATAGACAGTATTTCTTTTAATACTCTTTATTATTATGAGCATAGAGGTGGGGCGTCACAATATACATATATTCAAATTTCAAAATGTAAACATAACCATATAATACATTGTATCTGCATAAGCAAAGCTACAACCATATATAACTATACAATATAAAATCAAACACAATATATACCATAGAATTATGTACAGTTTACATAAACCTATATTTTAAAAATGCATATACATTAAAAAATCAAAATGCACATATATATTTTATTTAAACAATACCTTAAACCAGAAATGAAAAATTTAACACATATATATATATATATGTTAACATAGAATATCAATATTGAAAAGGAAATGTATGATATATTTAAACAACATATATATCTCGACGGCCAAAATATACATATAACTTATGACATGCAAACATATTATATTAACAATATAATATAAAACTAACACCTATATATTAAATATATTTATGTATACAATTTTAGAAATATAAGTGTATGCTGTACATAATCTCACGCAATCCATATAACTTATAGTTGATATACTTATATATAACAAACAAAGTTTCTGCAATATAAATCAATATCTCAACTTACACCTAAGGATATAGTATACAAAATTTCAATAGACTGAGTCTTAGAAAACCGAAAGAAAAGATTTGTAAACAAAATTTTATAAACAAGAATTTGTAAACTCAATTTTTTTTATATAAAAAAAATAAAATAAAAGAAGACTGGTACGAAAAAGAAAAAATAAAATCAAACAAAACAGCCTTTTATACTTATATAAATGAACACGTCATAACATATTTTGATTTACATAAGAAGGATATAGAAGAAGGGGAGGCTTGTGATGCACAGGGGAGCGGCTGCTGCACAGAAGGCAAGGCGGAAGTGGGTGCTCGGCTGAAGGCGCGCCGGTTGCTAGGTGAAGGTAGAAATGAAGTCAGGTGGATAGGCCGAGCATAGGATGAGCGGAGGTGATGGTGTACGAGGGTTTGAAGGCTCGGTTATGGCTGTTCACGTGGAGGAAGGGGCGGCAAACGGTTGCGGAAGTGGTGAAGTGGAAGGCGACGATCAGATCAAGGTGGCGGGGTCGGTGAATGACGGTCTTGGTCAGGCAATGTCGGAGATGGTTTGGGCTGACGCGAAGATGAATGGTAGAGTAGCTTTCAAAGGGAGGAAGTAGTATATATAATATACGAAAATAAGATATGTATAAATTTTATTTTATAAACATCAAAGAAGAAGAGAATGCACAAGGCCGAAAGTTAGAAAGGAAATGATAAATCAATGAATCATCAATAAATTTAACTTTGGGAATAGGGTAAGTCAATACGCTTGAATTCAAGGCTAAAATAAAAGCTGATGTCCCTTGAATTTCCACCGGTGGAAAATTTGAATGGTCACAAAAGACAAATAGACTCGAACGGTACCGATACAGCTGACCGTTTCACGGTTTCCACAACGTACCAGACACCAAAACACAGGAATGAATATATTACGGAGATCAGCACGACGAGACGATCAAAACAGTATATAAATATCAGTGGTATGATTATCCTATCAAAAGTCGATAATCGGTACCAGAAATGCTATTAAAACCCCGAAAATAAGATAAACGAGGCAAAAGCAATCAAAATTTGAAGAAACGAAATATGACTCTCACTTAGAAGATGATTTACAAATTTTCTATGTAAAAATATTCAGGTTTGGAAAACATTTTATTACCATCGATTTTAACTGATTTGAATTGAAATAAAATGAACTTCCACATTATCAGATGAAAATTTACCGTTTGCTATGTTTAAATAGACGTATTCCAAATATCAAATTTTTATTTCAAAATTTAATCATTTAAAATTTCACAAAAATCAATTAATTAAATTAATAAAATTTACGGGTCGTTACAAAGATAGTTTGAGGTGGACCTCCAGACCAGAGTTTGGAGGACATAAACAGGAATCCATTTACCTATAATATTTGAAATGCGAGGAATCCCTCCGATTTCAAACTTCTGACGTTGGAAGTGTACGATGGAAAGACAAATCCAGCGGTTCATTTCATGAGGTATATCGACATATGGAAGTGTTGGGTGCTTCGAAGGAGGTGATAGGGCGATGCTTCCCATTATATCTGATAGATTTAGCAGTAATGTGGTCCAGACAACTGGAGAATGGGTCCAAAGCACGTGGACCGACCTAGTGAATAAGTTCTTAAGACAATTCAGAGTTTATATCTCTTTACCAAGAATATGATAACACAATCGAGCGTGAAACAAAGGCCTAGAGAGACCTTGAGGAGTTACTTAACTAGGTTTAAAGTGGCAGCCGTCGTGGTTCATAAGCCGGATCCCTTGGTGATTCTGATAACGACGGTTTCAGAAGTTGCAAGTAATATTGACTTTAAGATTGCTTTGGAAAGGGACCTACCAATGGAACTTACGGAGTTCTATCATGAAGCTGAGAGATATTTGCATTAAGAAGATGCTTAAGCTAAGAATGTTGAGACTAATGTTGTATATGACAGAGGATCGTCCGAAGTAGGACATGGCAAGGATAAGGGAAAGTGAAGGGCTGATGACAACTTTGGGAAACAGAAACGACAAAGGATGGGTTTTAAATTTTCTTCCTACATTGATTTAACTAAGACCTCGGAGAGGATATACCAAGATACTAGGGGACAGATCCCTTATTGGAGGCTAGGTAAGAGAGATCCCACAGACCTTGAGAGAAGGTCTAAAAAGTTTTGCATTTTCCGTGAGCTGCACGGACATGAAACGAATAACTACCGACACCTTTGTGATCTGATAGAATAACTGGTTCGAAGCAACCAATTGCAACAGTACGTAAGAAAACGAATTATGATGATGCGGCCGGAGCAGTCACCATATGCAGCGAATGCATCAAGGCACGACCAGGGATCTGGGTCGAGGATGGTAATCCCCTAACCGGGATGGATAGGAGTTTGGTTTGTTTCCCATGCTTTGCTTTCCATTTTGAATGGTTAAGACAATAATAATCTCGGACTGCTTACATGTGTATGAGATTTCGATTGATCTCTTGGAATGCTTTGAGTTGGATGTCTGAGATGAGTAATTAGGATTTTTGTATGCTTGTTTGCTCTGATTTGAATATTTAATTTTTTAAAAGATCCACTTGAACGTCATGACTGACATTGATTATGGTAGTCTCGTCCAAAGACACAGGGCAATGACAACAAGGTGCAAGTTCCGTTGCCAGAGAACGAGTGGATGGACTTGTGCGAAAATTAAGTCCCCTTATTAGAGAGTGAGTGAGTGAGCTTGCTTGGTCGTTGAGTCCCCTCATCGGAAGCGAGCAGATTGGGCTCAGTAAGGATCTGGAGAGATCGAACCCTAGATTGGATGATAAACGGCCGGGAGTGATCGAACCCTATATTGGATGTTAAATGACCCGGAGAGGTCAACCCAAGGTTGGATGATAAACAATTCGAAGATGTCGAACCCTAGATTGGATGTTTAATGATCCAGAGAGATCAAACGCTGGAATGAATGTTGCCTTGATAAAAGGATTTGAATGCCTTGTAATAGGATTGAGATGGATAAATCCTAAGCGAACATGAGATAATTTTGATATACAAAATGATACCTTTGGATGAGAGATAGGCTGATCGTGATTCATGGCTGACATTTAAGCTAGAATTAAAGTCCAAAGTTATAGCAGGTCTAGAATGACCTTTGGCCTATAGAAGAATCCAAAGAAACTGGACGATTTACCAAGTTTGAGGTCAATGGATGGCTAGAGAGCTCAACCATCGAAGATTGATTACTATTGAAACTTGTTCTTGAACAAAGCACACCTTACATTGGAAAGGCGTACTTTGGGAAGCAAGTGTTAACCCACTTTTTAACCAAGTAAATTTCAATCAGAACTAGAAGACCAAAATGAAGACGAGGTGAGTCACGAGCTTGGAATCATGCTTAGAATGACAAAAGAATCATACTCAAAAAGTTTGAAAGAAATTTATGCTACGTAGACCACTCGGTACCGAGAAGTTTCCTCTCAGCACAAAGAGGTTTTTACTCCTATTTTTGCAACATAAACCCCATAAGTTTTATACTCTACACCAACCTCTTGTGGACAAGTGCTTTATTTAGAATTTAGATGAGCAATTCCCAAGGTTGATGAGAAGAAAGCAAAGAAAGCAGGATAATACAAGTTTTATCGAAGGAATCGTTTGAATCGACTCAAAGTTTATGGAGAAGAGTTTGGAAAGCATCGAATTGAAGATAGGAGAGCGAGGCAATAGAAAGTTGAGGGCTTGCAACTAAGTAAACCTCTTGGCACCGAGTGGAACCTCTCGGTACCGAGAGGTTTTTATGGCCAACTGAGCCAATGTGCTCAATGGCAACTTCTTAGACTAGTCTCTGGACTTCAATGCAAGTGGGCTCCTGAATCTATGTAGCTATTTCTATATAAATATCGGCCATATAGCAACTAAAAAGGGATCTTCACTCTGGATTCAAACTCTACATCTTTCACTTTTGTCTCCTTGCTCAAATATACTATTTAAACTCCATTGTAAATCTGAGATCCACTAGATTGTGGTCAGATCTAACAAAATTAGTCATAATCCGAAGAGAAAATGACTAATAAAAAATATTAAAGTGGACGTAGGCCGGAGAATTTGCCAAATATAAAATTTGTGTCTTCTTTTTTGCTTTTACCTTTATTTTATTAGAATTGGTGCTCTCACTTGATATTTGGGTGTTGGTGCCATTTTTGGTATCAATATATATACATATATATATAATAAAAATTATAGTTATTTCATTTATTTAAATAATTTTACCAATTCAGAATATTTGAACTAATTTCTAAAAATATCTTATGTTAGTTTAAAATTAAAAAAAAAAGATCTTCATCTAGATAAATATCTATTTTAAGTTTAAATTCAGATGTCAAATATTCATATAAATGTGTGTATGTATAATTTTGCTTATTGGAAATTGTAACAACCCGCATATCTATCGATTTTATATTTAAATATTTTATTTAAATATTTTATCGTTAGTCGGATGTTAGTCCGAAAAGCTACTTTTTGCATACGGTCAAATTAGGACTCGAGACCACTTCCATTGAGTTCAAAACGACGTTGCGATCTTTTTGAGTGTAAACTTCGATATGTTTGGAGATAGTGAAATTTTCGTCACTTTTTGGCTTAGGACTTTGGTTTGGGGCTGAACACACACTAACTCAGCCCAACCCCCTCTTCTCTTCATCACTTCATCAAATAACATTCAAGCTTCATCAAAAATGGTGGTGGGAAGTGGAAATTAAAACTCCAAACTTAAATTCTATTGCAAATCCGAGATTCAACATCAAATTCACGTGAAGAACATTGATTCAAGCTTGTTGGTGTTCTTGCTTTGCTCTCAAGTCTCATCTTCATCAATTTCGTGGAAAAAGTGAGATTTTTGATCTCACATCTTGCTTATAATTGTCATTGGACTGTTGGGAATGATTCCTCATCACTTAAGCATATTTGTTTGTATTGGATTTGGATTGGATTGGCGAAAAAACCAAATTTTTAGTGTTTTTGGAGATTTCCTGAGCTTAGGTCGTTCTGCCTCCATAGGTCACCCAGAACTGTAGCTCGTTCGCGTTGAAAAGTCACGCAGTGTTAGGTCGTTCGCGAGTTAGGCCTTAGGTCGTTTGGCCTTTATAACTTTAGGTCGCTCGCGAGTTAAAACTTCAGGTTGCGCTGGCCTTAAGTCGTAGGTCGCTCGACCCTTCAACCCCTTAGGTCGCTCGCATGTAAATCCTTAGGTCGCGAACCAGTTAGGTCGCGCACCTTCCTTAGGTCGCGAGTTTTAGGTAGCGTGTTTTTAGGTCGCGCGTCTTTAGGTCGCGAGTTTTAGGTCACGCGGCGCTGCTCAATTCAACACTTAGGTCGTTCGCTCCTTAGGTCGTTCGTACCTTAGGTCGTTCGTCCAGTTAGGTCGCATGACTCCATTCCCACTAAGTCGCTCGATCACTTAGGTCGCTCACCTTCTTAGGTCGCGTACCAGTTAGGTCGCGCACCCCTTTAGGTCGCGTACCTTCTTAGGTCGCGCATCCCTCTTAGGTCGCAGGACTCTGTTAAGTCGTAGGTCGTCTCCGACCTTACCCTTGGTCTTGTTAGGTCGCGTGAACCCTTAGGTCGTATGGCCTACTTTTCCTTAGGTCGCTTGACCAGCTTGCCTTCACTAGGTCGTACCGTTAGGTCGTACACGTCTAATGTAGGCGATCTTATCTGAAAAGCATTCAACAGAACTTCCACTTTGATGCATTTTGAGCTGATTTCCTTGGATTTTGTTCACGTCTTCGAATGTGAATTTTTGTGATAGATTGTTTCAACAATTGCATATATGAAGGTTTCAATACTAGTAGTAAATATCAAAACTCTTTCATCAAAGCGATTTCAACACTATTTTAAATATCAAAAGTTCGTTTTCTCAAACCGATTTCCAATCTACTAGTATATACAAGCCTTTACTTCACTCGAATGAGAAATCGACTTAAACGACTTAGTAAAACGAGTGGTATGAAACGCTTGCGTTCACTTCGTCGGTTAGCTCTTGGACTTGTTCGATTGAACTCTTTTTGTGACAATTTTCTAGTGAAGATCTACAGTTTGTTCATAAATATTTAAGTTAAGCAAGTGGTTATGGGACATGAAGCTAAACTCATATATTTACTAGCTTGGTGTGATTGACACTTCCTGATGATCATGACGATCATTTTTGTGATTTAGACTAGCGATTGAGCGATGTCTCTTTGTCTGCGAGGGAGACTATACCCCGTTTGTGTGATGTTTCGCCATCACATATGTAGGGTAGCACCCTACGGTCTTCGGGCCATTCCTGTGTGAAAATTTAATGGATAGCTTCTCGTCATGTGTTTTACGCGTAGGTGAGTTTTCATGCTCCCATTCATGTGTTAGGCCTTCCCCCCTTTTTATGTGTTTTCTGGATTTCTTATGATGATTTCTGGAATTTATGCTTCACCAATTTCCATGATTTTCATTGATATGATATCAGCTTTTGTGCATTGGTAAATTTATGTGTTATTGACTTGTTATGAATACAAGTTTAGGGTATGATACCCTATTTCATCTTTGAGAAGATTCTTGTGATATTGATTGATCTTTTGTTAATTATCATTTACATACTTATAGTAGTACGCCGTTTGGTTGTTACATGTTCATGCCATATTATTTATCCTATACATTATCATCTGATATTTATAGCTAGACTGATTCGTTTATTATTTTCTTATAAATAATACTCGGGTCAGACCGAGATGTTACAGGTGCTTCTGCTTGACTTCTCTTCAGGATTATTCTGACTTTTGGCTAACTACTTAGATTAGTAGTTTTTGATTGTACGCATTTGAGATATAGACTCTACGTTGTGTACTTATTCTTTTGTATAGCACGTGTTGCTATTCTTTTGTATTATCGTGGATCTTTCTGACCACTACTCTGATGTACACTTTCATGTGTTATATATATTTATACATATCTTCTTCCGCCTTTGTGATATGGATGTCTATGACTGATTTATGTTATGATTACTTCTATGTTTGTTTCCGAAGATTATATATAGCCACCGTGTGATAGCTTTGTGTTTGTATCGGTATGTCGGATTTCCTCCTTAAAAGATATGCATTCTATTCTATCTGACATATCGGTGCTTGCACAAAGAAGTTACATGGATGGTTGCTCCTCCACAGCCTTATTCTCCGTGCTAATTGACAGCACTACATCGTAGTGTTCTTGGTTAGCTTGGGTATAGAGGTGGGGCGTCACAGAAATATTCATTTGAATTATATGAAAATAAATATTAGTTTTTTTCTAAACCGAAAACATATATGAAATCTAAATTAATTTAAATTATTTAATATATAAAACAAATATTTTATATGTATATTGTTTGCTCCAAAAATGGGATAAATACCCAATCAAACAACAAACAAAAATTATGTAGAAGTAAGAATTAAAAGAGAAGAATGCATGAATTTAGAGTGGTTCGGCCAAAATCAATAGCCTATGTCTACTAGTAGCTTTGTTATTGATTGCCTTTTGCTTTTACAATGGAATTATGACAACCCAAGGGTCAAACCATTCGGGTATGAATTTGTTAGGGTTTTGGTGCAAAAATCAGATAAACAAAAGAAGACCCCCTTTTCAATGCTTTGGCCTTACTATTTACAGACAAAATTGTCCACTAAAATCATTGGAATTCACTTGCACACATCTCCACTCTAGATCTGAAGTTTCAGCAAGATGATCTTTTCAAAACTGATGATATCACAAACAAAAAATGATCGATACCGATCATTATGGATTGGTACCAAGTTATCCACTTATGCCAACTTGCACTTTCTTTTGACTAGGTCTTCATCCTTAACTAAGCCATGCTATCTCACTCCATGATCCAATAAGGATCTATACTGATCATTATAGATCGGTATCGAGTTATTTCTTGTTCTTGGATCTTTCGATCTTCTTTTACTTATTTTCATCATATGGCTTCTTCAAAGAAGCTAAGTATAGTCACCACTACAAGGACGGTACCAATCCTTGTAGCCTCATTCAATCTTGGTATCTTCCTTCTATTCTTCATTCTTGATCTATGTTAAAAGTGATGTGCACGTAAATGTGCATATTTTTACTTCCATATTTAATCTAATTTAATTAAATAAATGAGCATATAGGGTATTTTAACAAGTTTAAACCAAAATTTCAATTATTTTCAAATTATCATTTATTCATCTTCATATAGGGTCAAAATGGTCATTTTTTGCATGTATTAATTTTGAGAATATTTATTTATGCATTTTATTTTTATTTGTAGGAAATTGAATGGAAATATAATGAAGGCTTCATGGAAAATATGCATGCACAAGAGAAGACAAGCAAATGAAGATGGAAATAATTCGTTTCATGCAACATGAAGGACCCCACCTACCCATTACCATGATCACCTATTAGGAGCTAATGCACATGCTAATGAAGGTTAAAGTTACATGCATATGTAATGGTGGATTATGCTCATGATAATGATAACTTGGTGGCCACACTTTCTCAATGGTAGTTTGGGTAGTTTCCAAAAATAGGATTAGGGTTTAAAAGCTTGTATAAATACCCCATATGTTCATGTAATTAAGCTCTTAGCTTCCTCTTTAGTTAGTTTAGTTTTAGGCTCAAAAATAAATATAAGCTCTCTTTCTTTTTCATGGCTACTTAGCCATTTTCTTCTTTCATGTAATTTTCTTTTTTGTGCAATTTTAATTCATTTCCTTTTCTATTTACATGCTTTCTTTCCTTCTATGTTAGTAGTTTAGATTTATTTATGCAAGTAGATTAGCTTTTATTTTATTTTAATTAGCTCTCTTTTTAATTAGCTTGCATTTTTTCCTCTTGTTTTTGTTTCATGTTGAACTCTAAAATTGTTGAATTGATAACAAATATGAGAGGCTAAACCTCTTCATTTTAGGGGTAATGAAGCTCTCTTAATCATGTAGATTCAACATTTTGCTAATTTTTGATCTCTTTTTGTGCTTAATGACAATGTTTGAATGGGTAAATTTTTTGTTGTTTTAGCTTTGAATTTGATAGCCTATGTTGTTGACACCAAATACGCTATGCTTAAACAAACACAAACACAAATTATCTCTTCATCTACATATGATTATGGTAATGAAGTGAATATTAAAATCAAAATTTGATGGTCTATATTTCTAATCAATAGTTAATAGATCATACTTATAATAGATTTTATTTTCAACTTCATTGTCATTTTCATGAGAGTTAAAAAATGGTTTAGTGGGTACGTTAAAGTTTGATGGTTTATGTTAGGCTAATTAATAGCACAAATAGACCATACTTATGATAAACATATCAACTAAATTCACTAATGACCAAAAGAGAGATCATAATTTCATATATGTTGATTTATGTGATCTTGAGAAGGACATTGCATCTAAAGTGCCTTCTACCCTCATATTTTTGTCCACTTTCTTTTGTTAGTTTTCTATATTTTTAGCTTAAAACAATTTCAAACTCTTGGTTAATTTGATTGAATAGAATTTTAAAATCATTTTCAATTCCATGCGGATCGACCCGTACTCGTCACGTATTAGAATTGTACGCCGTACGCTTGCAGTTATTTTTAAATCGGTTATTTTTCTAATCCGATAGGAAATTGACCATCAAACAAGTTTTTGGCGCCGTTGTCGGGGAATTGATTTGATTTGATTTGATTTTTTATTCTTTGAATCATTTTTTGTTTGATTTTATTATATGTTTTTATTTTTGTGTGTTAATTTGCATTTAAAAAAATATGTTGTGTTGTGTGATTGTTGTTTGATTTTTGTTTGCTTTTTGATTGTGTGCTTGTTTTCTAATTTCTTTTGCATTTGCATTTGCTTTTCTATTAAAAAAAGAAATTACACAATTTCCTATCTAAAAAAATTTCCACTTCATTTTGCAGTTTTATTCTACAATTTGACATTTACAGTTCCTTTTACATTGAGTTTACACTGTGTACATTAATTTTACAAGTGTTGCATTGAGTTTCCATCACCCATACATACAAACCTAATCACTTTATTCCCCTGTCATAACCACTTGCCTTCCTTCATCTACAGCAGTCACTACAACTAATACATTCATCACCTGTCTGATCACTACAGCCCCCTCCTACAACTGCCTCATTCCCCCTAACCATCATCATCCTCCTGCCTCTGTTACAACAACTAACTGTGCACATATCCATTTTCTGCCATTTGCACTATCACTTCTATATACCCCAACAACAACACATATACACCACAGTTCCACTTCCTCCACTCCATCTACTTCCATCAACCAGTTGCTGTGCTACTGTCAACACTGCAGCTCCATCCATTCCCCTGAAACACTTTGACCAAACAAGACTTCACCTCCATCCATTCAACTGCTACAATCCCATTTGACTCGTCACATTGCATAATTCTGTCACATTGCCCAAAACTGTCATCAACAACATTTCATTCAATAACTCCTCCACAGCCAAAACATCCCACAGTTGTTAACTTCTCCACTCCTCTCCAACCAGCCTACAGTCACCAGAAACACCTCACTGTTTCTTCACCTCTGCTAAACCACATCATCACTGCTTCAATTTTAAACTGCACATCCATCTCCCCCAACCTCTGGCCATCACCATCTCCTTACCACGCTGCCAACCCCCTTCACAGCTCCATTCACAACTCCTACCCAATCCATTGTCATACACAAACCACTCACAACCCAAACTCCAACCATCACCAAACCCCCGTATACATACCACAGTTACCAACATTGCATTCTCCACTACACACAGTGACAACCATCCCCACAACAAACATCCCATTGTTCATACAAAACTCCAACTGACCATCATCACCAGTGCATGCTTCAACAATCTGCCATCATCTACCGCTTGCCTTGAAACATCACACAAACTCCCTGCTGCCTCAAACCAACATAAACCAAAAATTCCACAAACAAATCTCAGTGAACAACCTCTCCTTTTCCTCACAAACAAATCGAAATCAAAAAAATCACCGACTGTCATCTATCTCCACCATATTGAAATAAAAAATACTTCTCCTTGTCATCTATCTCCACACCGACCACCATAACATCCTCCTCTTCCAGTCATTCTCCCTACCCCATACAAAACACACCATTCGACAACCGCTGCCTGCCAACCTCCACCACATTGATTTCAATCCAATCCAATTTCCTACAAAATCACTGCCTGCTCCTCCTTCCAAGCCGCAGCTAAACCACCTACCTCCCAAATCGTTGCGACCCATAGCATCTCCAGTACCTCAATCCCCAAATCCAATAACCCAAATCGAATGCATCTCGAATCGTGAACCCAACCAGAGACTGCAACCATTAACCGAGCAATCGACTTAAATCAAAAGAGAAATTTGAGTTTTGAGGTTGAGCAAATTTTGTATTTCCTTCGAGTGAGAGTTTTGAGTGAAACGCGTTATTTTCTTTTTTTCTCGTGTGAATTGTATTCACTTCGGTGGTGTGGCTGTTGAGTTGTGTTATTTGCAATATTTTGGAGTGTTGAGTGTTAATTTGGGCCTGGCCCTAGTAGAGTTTAAAAAAAAAAGCAAGCAAGTTTTGTTTTCATTTGTTTTATTTTCAGTTGTTTAATTTTCATTTAGCTTCTTTTTTCATAGAAAAAAAAGTGAATAGAAATTTACCATTTAAGTTTCCTTGTGTTAATTTTTTTGGTTTAGTTTTCTTTTTTATTTTGTTAAGTTTCTTTTGTTTTTGCCTTTAAAATAAAATAAAAAAAAGTGCTTTTGTTTTGTGCTCCATCTTTATTAAAAAAAAACTGTATATATATCGTGTTTTTAGTTTCAGGTTGCAAAAGCAGAAATTCAAAAGGAAGAATCATTTTCTTGTTTCACTTTGGTTGCCAAAAAATAAATTGTTTGCTTATATAAAAAAAATAACCGCTTAAAAATAAATTTGTTAATAATTTTGCACTCTCCGTTATCGTGCACTTAGCCCTTGTTTTTATTTGTTTTGCATTGTTGGTTGCTTACATTTTTAAAAAAAAATTCAAAAACAAAAACAAAAATAAAAATCCATTCGTAATTGCATTGTTAATACACGTTTAATTTCATCTTAGAATTTGCTAATAATCACGGTTAGACATCTTAAGAGTGTCACGATCTCACCTAGGGCTTAATTGTATATTGACAAGTTGTCCTCTTTCGATAATTTAATTTCTTGGTGTCTAGGCCACGGAAGAGCAACAATCAGTTATAATTATTACGGTGATTCGTAAAAATTATACTGATTGTTTCTCTAAAGGTACTTGAACCTTCGATTGCATTACTACGGTGATTCGTGGTGCACCGATAAATTCTGTCTGTTACCTGGCTAGAACTATCTTGTTGAATTAAGACAAAGTATGATTATACAATTTGAGTTATGAGCTATTTAGGATAGAAAAATTTGTAATAAGCCTTGCATCCATTTAGTTGCATTAGTTCATGCATATTTTAAAAAAAAGAAAAAAAAATTCAAAATCAAAAACTAAAAGAATTGTAAATGTTTGTTAACTTAGTTTTTAAATCCTTTGAAATTTTTCAATCAAAATCAAAAATCCAAAAGAAAATTTTAAGTTAGTTTTTTTTAGAAAAACAAAAATCCAAAAAAAATATAAAACCTTTTCAAAAAAAAATTGAAATTCCAAAAAAAAAACAAAAATCAAATTTTCCTTTTGAAAAATAAAATTCCTTTTTGGAAAATAGTTTTCCTTTATAAAAAAATCCAAAAAAAATCCAAAAAGATTTTTTTTTTTGAAAATGTCTGAATTTCCCTACTCACAAGAATTTTACAATAGTTGTGAAAATCAATATAATCCATATAATTTCGCACCAAATTCTTATGGATATTTTAATGACAATTATTGTACAAACAATTCGAATTTTGAACCACAAAATTTTCAAAATGATGACCAACACTCAAATCCTGAAAATAGCATCGAAATGATTCGTCTTTACTTGAACTCTCTACACAACAAAACCAAAGGATAAATGAGTTGTGTAGTTCATATTTGTGCAATAACTCAAGTTTTCAAAGTAATCAAGATTTGAATTCTCTTCAAAATTCAAATGATTTCGAGTATAACCCATGCCAATACAATTTCGGACTTCAAAATGAATTTCAAAATCAAAACAAAAATAGAAACAACTGTTTAAATGAATTTGGCAATGAGAGTTGTTTCAATGATGGTGAAATTTTTTACTCTCGACAATTTCAAATTGGAAATTCTCAAGTTAATAATTATAAATTTGATTTTGTTGAGAAAATGGACGAAATTCACAAAGATCACATGAATTTGTTGTTTGAAACCTACATGAAACAACGTGAAAAACAAAATCAAATCCCAACGTGTGACGAGTCAAGTGATAATCCAACTTTTACCAAAATTGACGATTTTCAAATAACAGCTTTTGAGATTGAAAACGACAATGTTAACGAAGTTGTTGAAAATATGGTAATTGAGTTGGATTTTAATTCTTTTGTAGTGTGGAACTTGATTTAAAATTCGATCTTCTTTTTTTTCGATTTTGAAAAATTAAATACAACAACTTTGGATTTTGAACATGATTTATGCAATGAAGTTGTGAATAATTCAACAAAGGAAGACGAATTTAATGAACATAAATTCTTTTGTCTCTTCGAAGATGAGTTGTTAAATTCTAAGGAGAAAGATTTAAATCACCTTTTTGATTTTGAAATCAATAATTCTGAAGAAGTTTTCAATGATAAATTTGAATTTCAATTTGGTGAAAATAAACTTGAAGTTCAACCAATTGTTTTACCAACCCCAAAAATCATCGAAAATAAAACAACTCATACAATCTTTAATAAAACGACATTCATTTTTCCAAATCAACATTCAACTCTGAAATCTTTTACGGTTTGGTTTTCTGTGCTTAAGCTGTGTCTCTCATACTTGACAAGACAAATGAATTAGTCTTTGAAAGACCGTTTCATTTACTCTTTAACATTATATTTTATGATGTTGTGTAAATCATTTTCTTGTAAATATAGGTAATAATTTTAATTTTATTTTATTTTTCTCCTTTCACTTGGGTTGACTATGGGTACACAATCAAAAATAAGTGTGGGGGCAGTCTCATCTGCATTTTTTATTTTCCATGGTTTAAATTTTTGAATTTTCTTTCCAAAACTTAAAAAAATGAAAAAAATTCCAATTTTTTTTCTTTTTAATTAACTTTTAGAGAAACACTAGGATAAGTATAGGATTTTGGTTATTAAATTGAATTTTTTGAAAATTTATTTGTCTTAATAAAAATAAAGTTTGATTACAAGTAACGACGGTTTAACTGGTATATAGGAAGATTCATGGATGGTAATTATGAAGTATATCCTAATTGAAAATCTTTGTTTTAAAAAAAAGTGGTGGATTTAAAGTAAAGGAAATAACATTTTTTATCTTCTAAGTTACATGGTGCTAAGATGATTTTGCAAAACTCTCTCTTTAAAAAAAACAAAACAAAAAAAGAGAAAAAAAATATAACATGTATATATATAACATAAAAAAATGGTTTTTATAAAAATAAGAAACAACTCGCCATGCTCTGTACCCTTCTCATGTAAGCCCGAAAGGCAGTGCATGATCGGTATATCTGGCCTCAGTTTATCTGAGTTAGGTGGATGTATATAAAAATTCTTTTTATTAATAATGCCTATAGTCGATAGGTGTACACACTTGTGTGTTCACTCGCCACGCTCTGTATCCCCCTCACATAAGCCCGAAAGGCAGTGCATGGGTAATATATCTGGCCTTACTTTTTTGAGTTAGGCATATGTAAATATTATTAATATCAATAAAATTTTCAAAAATAGAGAGAGTAAGCAATTGAAATCCAAGCACTATTTTTACTTATTTGATTTGACTTGTTATTCAAAAGAAATGAAAATACCACTGTGATAAACTTTGAAAATGAAGTAAGGATCCATTTCATAGTTGCACTATGTTATCAACCGAAACAACTAGCCAAACTAGAGTCTAATTGTGATGATAACTGAATTTTTACTGGAAATTTAGACAAGTAAAAAGACTAAAATTCTTAATAATGACGAAAGCTTATATTTAACTTATTGTTGTCGATTTAAAAGTAAATTCTCCATTTGTAAATATTTTCAAAATTTTGCATTCATCACTTTGTAAATAAATTTTGCATTTGGATTTTATGGGTAGTATCCGCTGAAACCCTCACGAGACAACACTCGTCCTACTAGGGACATCTAGAGGTTTAACAGCTTGTTGCATATGCTCAATGCAATCGTGCTCCCTACGAAAACGGATTTATCTTAGTTTTAGTTTATTCGAGAATGAATAAAAAGATAAGTGTGGGGGTATTTGATGCGCATGTAAATATGCATATTTTTAATTCCATATTTAATCTAATTTAATTAAATAAATGAGCATATAGGGTATTTTAATATGTTTAAACCAAAATTTCAATTATTTTCAAATTATCATTTATTCATCTTCATATAGGGGCAAAATGGTCATTTTGTGCATGTATTAATTTTGAGAATATTTATTTGTGCATTTTATTTTTATCTGTAGGAAACTGAATGGAAATATAATGAAGGCTTCATGGAAAATATGCATGCACAAGAGAATACAAGCAAATGAAGATGGAAATAATTCATTTCATGTAACACGGAGGACCCCACCTACCCACTTACCATGATCACCTATTAGGAGCTAATGCACATGCTAATGAAGATTAAAGTTACATGCACATGTAATGGTGGATTATGCTCATGCTATTGATTTCTTGGTGGCCTCACTTCCTCAAGGGTAGCTTGGGTAGTTCCTAAAAATAGGATTAGGGTTTCAAAGCTTGTATAAATACCCCATATGTCCATGTAATTAAGCTCTTAGCCTCCTTTGAGCTTCATCTTTAGTTAGTTTAGTTTTAGGCTCAAAAATAAATATAAGCTCTCATTCTTTTTCATGGCTTCTTAGCCATTTTCTTCTTTCATGTAATTTTCTATTTTATGCAATTTTAATTCACTCTTTTTTCTATTTACATGCTTTCTTTCCTTCCATGTTAGTAGTTTAGATTTATTTATGCAAGTAAATTAGCTTTTATTTTATTTTAATTAGCTCTCTTTTTAATTAGCTTGCATTTTTTCCTCTTGTTTTTGTTTCATGTTGAACTCTAAAATTGTTGAATTGATAACAGATATGAGAGGCTAAACCCCTTCAATTTAGAGGTAATGAAACTCTCTTAATAATGTAGATTCAACATTTTGCTAATTTTTGATCTCCTTTTGTGCTTAATGACAATGTTTGAACGGGTAAATTTTTTGTTGTTTTAGCTTTGAATTTGATAGCCTATGTTGTTGACACCAAACAGGCTATGCTTAAACAAACATAAACACAAATTACCTCTTCATCTACATATGATTATGGTAATGAACTGAATATTAAAATCAAAATTTGATGGTCTATATTTCTAATCAATAGTTAATAGATCATGCTTAGAATGATTTTATTTTCAAGTTCATTGTCATTTTCATGAGAGTTAAAAAGTGGTTTAGTGGGTATGTTAATATTTAATGGTTTTTGTTGGGCTAATTAATAACACAAATAGACCATATTTATGATAAACATATCAACTAAATTCACTAATGACCAAAAGAGAGATCATAATATCATATATGTTGATTTATGTGATCTTGAGAAGGACATTGCCTCTAAATTGCCTTCTACTCTTATATTTTTATCCACTTTCTTTTGTTAATTTTCTATATTTTTAGCTTAAAAAATTTTCAAACTCTTGGTTAATTTGATTGAATAGAATTTTAAAATCATTTTCAATTCCCTACCGATCGACCTGTACTCGCCACATACTTGAATTGAAGGCAGTGCGGTTGCGGTTATTGTTAATTTAAATTTGACCGGCTATTTTTCTAATCCGATAGGAAATTAGCCTTCAAACGAAGAGCACTCACTAGTCCAGATCTATCGAGATTTCACTTGGTTTAAATGCAGAGTAATACTTGCCCCACAAAGTATGCATTGTGTTAACAAATCATGCTTTGGATTGAGACAAACTATTGAATTCAAAATCTAATTTACAGAGATGCCCTCATCTTCTGAACTGTCTTTATAAACCGATGCATCCTTTTTAAATCATTATGCCACTTCAAATAGTTGTGAAGTCACATCTCTTGGGCAGATACAAGAGCTGAAGTATCACATTTGAATTCTTTATTCAGTTTTGAGATCTTTAAACGCTTTTCATTTTCTTTGGTCAGGTAAGATTTCATATTTTGTCATCGTAATCTTGTCCTTTGCTATTGTTTCGTTTTTCATTATCATTTCCATTTTTTATATTGGATACCCAAATGGATCGGTATCGATCCTTAAGGATTGGCATCGATCAGTTTGCAACATGTTACTTTTTTATGTAACACTCTCATTCTTCCAGCTTCCTTGCCTACTTAGTTTATCATTTGTTTTCCTTAGGCTCTTGTAACTCACTTTCTTCCACGTCTACATCAATGTTGCCTCCATCTCTTAGCCTCAAAAGTAGATCAAACTTCGACCCACAATCAATGCCGATCTAAGCAGGCCCCTCAGATCGGGTCCGTTCGAACTTGTTTCCGACTCATACGAACTCAAACTCAATTTTTCAACCCCAACGTTGTCTTCTTATTTCAAATTTAAGCCAAGGTGGGTCATCATCACCACTTTATGGTCATCGACGTCATGTCTTTTTCACCGATCCATGTCACTGATTTTATGTTTCCCTTTTCTTCCTCACTTTGCCTTGGCCAATTGGAAACACTAGGCTTAAGATCCTAAGGTTACCCAAAGTGCACCCTATGCTTTTGTAGGTCAGACCCTAAGTTTCTTCCGTTTTTAGCCACTTGGTGTCCACTTCATGTTGCATACGCCTTGACTCTAAGTTTTCTATACGGCCATCTCTTTTGTCAAATTTTGATAAGTTCACATGTGAAAGCAAGTGGTGATTAACTTTCTTTGAATTTCAGTCGAATATGGATGGATGATTCTGTTTTGGTGGGACAGTTTCGAGAAACAGCCACAGCGAACGCATTTCAGCTCCAAAAAACCATGCATTAACACATTGAGCTGAATAATCTAATGATCCTACAAACAAAAGCTCCATGTTGATCCAGACAATGGTTCCACTATCATATATTTTATGAAAACGGTTAAAATCCGACACATGATTCCATAGTGTGATGGAGCTCATTTGCTAGCATGAGTAGGCAATCTAAAAGTGTTCACGTACACCATGTCATGGACAAAGTATACACACTACATAGATTGAATCGCACATCATTGCCCATGTCGATATACGGGACCCAATTGGTTAACACACATCGACATCCACTGGATCCTATATAACTGCTACAAGAGGCTTAGTTAGGACATGAATATTAAACTCAAATCATACCTGGACATGCTCATTTAAGGACGCTCAAAGCCCCTCTCTTTCATAGGTGCAAGTCCTTCAACCTCAATTTTACTACACTTACGACAAGTTCATTTTCTACCCATGCATCCACTTCAACGCCCTCTAGGCCCCAGCCTTCTCACCACCGACCCAGGTGATCTTTAAAAGTCATTTCTTCTACTTTAGAAGAAGAACCATACATCAAACTTGTCCCATATGTCAATCCAAAGGGTGTTATGATTCTCGATAACCCTCTAGATTCTCCAGTTTCAATCTTAACTACAACGATGTTAGAAGAATTTATGACTGCCATGGATCTGCCGTCGATGAAACTTTAACACCCACACCTTACCAATGGGCCCAAGATCCACCAAAGGGCTATACAACGTGCAATCGTTAAATGTGCCTCTCTGTGGGTGTTCCTGTAACGTCCTCTATCTATAGGCCCAAAACTAAGCGCTACAGATGCCGTAGTCATCTATAGTATTAGCTTCTGGCGACTAAATACGGCTATGTTAATGGTAACAATAATATCAGAAGCACTTGAATATGAAACAAAACACAGATTTCTTCATTACATTTCCAAATAAAATTTATTCCATATTCTCGTCACATAACCCAAACGTTTTCCCAGGCACTGAATAAATATAGCTATTACAAATTATGTCGAGAGCGGTATATGAAGATACACCCTCAATTGATCAGATTCAAATGGTCATATAAGACCTAATACATCATAACACAATGGAAATTCATCAAACAAAAGTAAAAAGCAGCATTGACTTCGCCAAACTTCGACCCACAATTTGTGTAGATCAAACTCAGCATATACAGTAAATAAATCAATCACAGAATCATAGACACAGAGTATTACAATAGTAAGCAGCGAAATAGATAAATAACAGAGTTGAAATAAAATACAACAGAATATCTCAAATACAATGCTGTCTCGAATACAAATAGATGACAAGTCTGAACCAACAACTGGATAGCTGAATAGATAGATGGATCTCCAAGCAAAACTCCAAACTCCAAAGGTGAGTCTCAAATGCTGTGACACTCAGTCTGACCCGAGCATAAAGCAAAACACAAAACACTCGAGTCAGGATTAACATTCTTATATCAATAAATCCAACTCAAGTGAAATATCAACCGAAATACACGACACACGAGGAAATGCCAAGGTAGATATACCATTTGCGGATCCGGACTAGTGGTAACGCATAACAGCTACTACCGCCTACCTCGGAACACACTACCAAATCAAAAATCAGAGGGTGGCCACCAAATCAATCACAAAGTCAGAATACAATATCAAAGAAGTGTGTCCAATAGGAGGAATGACCTCACCTGGCCCGGCGTGGCTCCTGATTTTAGTCACATCTAAGCTGATCACGGGAGTCAAGGTCACGTCATACCTTATACAGAAATCGTTCACCAAACCATCCTACTTCATTTCTGGAATCTCCACCACGTACACAGTTGTTAAAGTGGGTTTCGGTATTGGCAGAGAGTATGACAATATCTGATCCCAGTCTCTTTAACAACCAAACGTTATTATAACACCATGGTCATTTTCAAATAGTTCATACTTCAAAATCAAAATATCATATTCATTTCAAAACCATAACAATTCAGTATCATTATTCACTCAAATAATATTCATTTCCAGAATCGTAACACTTTCAAAAATTTTAATCGTTTCGAAATCAAAACATTTTTGAAATCATAGCACTTTAGAAATCATAGCACTTTGGAAATCATAATACTTTCCACTCAAACAATTTAGATATAGAAAATAGTATATGTAATAAATTAGATTATAAAGTAAAAATAGTTTATATAATAAAATAGTTGTATATTAAAATAGTTTTATATTAAAAATAGTTTATATTAAAATAATCCATAAAGTAAAATATTTATATATATTAAAATACTTTATATAGTTTCCTCAATTTCACAAATCGATTCAGATCAACTCGAATTCCAAAATTCAATTTAATCTCAATTCACCAATTTCAATTCAGTTCAAAACTATTTAAAATTTATATCGATTTCAAATACACATATAAACTACAATTTAAACCATTTCAATTTTAATAGATTTCAAAGCTTAAATTCATTTATATTTCAAATTCAACTTTACCATTATTTAATATTGAAAATTCACTTAGTCAATCCCATATCATTTAAATAAAACCTTAAATTACAATTTATATAAACTAAATATTTCCTTTAATTTATTTACTAAAATATTCATTTAAATCACTTTAAATCACAATCAAGTTATAAATCATATCTTTAAAATCTCAATTTAATAAGTTTCAAATCGGTTTTATTTAAGAAAAAATCAAATAAATTTCTATTTCTCTTTCCAACTTAATTTATTAAAATTATTACAAAATCTATATTAAAAATATAATACCTTGAAATCAATATTTATTAAAACTACATACATTTCTTTGAAAACCATGGAAATCATTTCCAAAATATCTATATATAGACCAACGGTGTCTGTATGTAATTTTCTATCCTATGGTCTAGTGATACAGATATTTATCATTTCAATCCGCTATTTAAATATATACGGGTATATATCTTTTCAACCCGCAATCCCCAATGAAAATCGCTTGGGTTTATCATTTCAACCCATGACGATTTTCTCCTATTTTACAAGATCGTTCGGGTATGTATCATTTCAACCCATAGGGAATTCTATACTAAAAGGGAACTTGTAGAGTGAAAATAGTTATGATAATAAATATAACATATCAACAACATGCATATATCATCACTAACAATTTAAATAAATATAAACAATAGGATATGTTGTCATATTCCATAGGTGAACAATTTCAGATAATAGCATATCATACATAGCAATTATAAAATTAACAGTTCAATTTAGCAGCATATTTCAATTGTCGTTCCAATTGAAATCAAATTTAATAAGTATAAGAACGTTAATCGTGAGTGATTGCTCACCTTTCGAGGCTAAAGATGAACGAAAATGAGATGAGTTACGAATCCAAAGCAAAGTTAGATTGAACGCGAATTTGACGAGCAAAGCTGATAGCTCAGAATTTGACGAAATCAAATCAAACTGGATTGATGAAGATCGATGGTATAAGTGAACTTATATATATGTCTATATATATATATATATATATAAAATTAGATTCCAAATTCAAGCATATATTGAATCAAATATGTATGCATTTCAAAATCCATTGTTTTAAACTAAAACTCAAATATTAAAGTCAAAAATATATAAATAATAAATTTTTGAATCAATACATTTAAAACTTAACATATATATATATATATATTTATACAACTTATATATAGTAACTTTATACATATATGTATACTAGCCAGACAATACATACATTAAATAAAATATTCATGTTATACATCTTCCAACCCATATTATTAAACACATAAAATCAAACTCATAAAATGTCAAACAACAATCCTATAACCATATACTACTTACATTATCTCAATACATATAAACTATCATTTATATACAAGATAATACAGACATAACTATATAAATATATATATCTATATCTACTGTTATAATACTTACCTATTCTCATCTCTATACATTACATAACGAGTCACTATATTATATATTTTAAAACATATAAGCTTATACACATATATATATATATATCTAAATCTTATATATACCTTTACATAAATAAGCTGACTGGCTGTATATAATAAGATCCAACATTTACTTTTTATAACAAACCATTTTTTTTATAACAAATCATACTGCATACATAAATATCAACTATCTAAAAACTAATATATATATATATATATAATACATGTAAAATCATACAAGAGTAGTTATAAAATAAATTATACAACTTATATACATATATAAACTAATCTATAACATCATACCGTAAACAATAAGGTATATATATATATATATATATATGTGTATAACAGGTTTATAACATACGGTAGACAACTGGTTTACACAATATATATATATATATATACACACACACACATAATATATATCACATACATTATAACCTACAGACTAGTATATAAGATACACGTATAAATTTATATATATAAGTGGTCATATTATAACTTATGCTTATATAACTAATAAACATATTATATTATATATATATATATTTTAAGAAGCTATTAGAAAGTGTTAACATACAACGTATAATCATGAAGCAAAGGAATCATACAAAATATGTTTATAACTTAGCTTCAGACATACCAAAGTTGAGATAACAAAAATATAGATATAGTATAATATATATTACTTATTTATTTATTCTTATAACATACACGTACATAGCAGAACATAAAGGAAAGGCTGCCTCGGCTCGGCAATTATGTGGAGTCAACTGGCATGGGCGCGGCGGTAAGGTTGCCGTTCGGCCAGGGGAGGAGGATGCGCTGGCGGCCAGGTGGCGGAGGAAGCCAAGGCGGAAGGAGGGAAGAGAACATAGGTGGTCGGGTGTTTGCCGTACGACAGCGGTTATATTGGCGAGCAGGAGATGCGGTTGTAGGCTGGTTTAATGGCCGAAGGTGAGGGTGTCTCGGGCTCAGGCGGGAAGTGGTGGACAGCTGAACATCCGGATCTGGGTGTATTGGTTGAAGGCGATGTCGACAATGGAGGTGGATGAGGCGGTGGTTTGTGTAAGGACCGGTGATGGTGAATATGGGGTGGGCGCGTGTGCTGCTGGGTAGCAGTTGGAAGAGGAAGGGAAAAGTGGAGAGGGCATCCATTAAAGATCTGGAAGTGGAAGCAAAAGCGGAAAGATGAAATGAAGGCTGAAGGCTCAGAAATGAAATAGCAGCGAAATTATACCATTTTATTTCCTTTTGAACGAATATATAAAATAATTAAAGTAATTTCAACGGTCTATCCCTTGATTCATGTGAAAATTAATGAACCAATTAATTGTTGTTTGGGCTGCATGTTTCAATTTTGAAACCGAAGGAAAAAGTAAAGCCACAATTTACGGTACCGTTACAAAGAACTGTTCAATCGTTTCGCCACACATCGGACCTCAAAATACAAAAATAAATATACTATGGAGATCAGCACGACGAGAGGATCAAAATGGTATACAGATATCAGTGGTACGATCACCCTATCAAAAGTCGATAATCGGCATTGAAAAATGCTGCTAATTTGTCGAAAGTAAGATAAATGGAGCAATATAGGTCCAAATTTGAAGAAACGAAATATGACGGCTCACTCGGAAGATGATTTACAAATTTATTGTATAAAAATATTTAGGTTTTGAAAACATTTTATTATCATTTAATATTAACTGATTTAAATTGAAATAGAATTACACAACAAAATAAACTTCCATATTATCAGATGAAAATTTACCATTTGCTGTGTTTAAGTAGACATATTCCAAATATTAAATTTTTATTTCCAAATTCAATTATTTAAAATTTCACAAAATTTCAGTTAATTACGTTATTAAAGCCATTTAAATTTATGGTTCGTTACACTCTCCCCCACTCAAAACTTTTCATCCCTGAATAGGAAGGAGGTAGGAGAATAGAAACAACCAGAAAGAAAATAGATTAAAATACCAATAGAACAGTTAATTTTAAAACCATATAGATTTCAATTATTTTAAGAATTGGTTTTATATTCAATTAATCGATTCCAATTCATTTTATTTAATCAATCAAATTTATTGTGTTCACATTTGATTGGTTTCATTTTCCTATATTTTATTCAATTGATTTGTTTCAAATTTATTAACATTTATTGCAAAAATTTCACAACAAAATTTGTTTTAGTTTACTCATTTGTTAAGTCTATTTGATCAACCATAGTTAATTCCACCTCAGCATTCAACTTCAACTATTCAAAACCATATAAATTTAAATTTTTGATAAATTAATATTCAACAATTTGGTTTAATCTATTTTATCAAATCAATAATATTCATTTATATTCCTATTTTGTTGATTTTCAGTTCAAGCTATTTCATTCAATTTGGTTTGTCCCAATTTATTAATATTTGGTACAAAATTTGTTTTCAAACCAAAATTTATTTCATTTAACTTATTTATTCAAGTTAATTCTATTTATAGCTCAATTTCAACTATTCTTAAGTTTAATATTTATACACTTAACTAGCATTCTCCTTTATTTATTAAATTTATTTTTACTTAGCATATTTTTCTACATATATTAAGTGTAATAAACATATTATAACCATATATTATTCAACAAATTTATTCTCTTTTCATTATTCAATTTATTATTTATACATTCCCTTAACAAAATATCATTTTGGACATTTTATTGCTCACATTTATACTGTATATTATTCAATTACCTATTCTCAATAACATTTAACTATTTCTAGGTAAGTTATATAAATGTTTATAAGTGGAATTAAAAACTATACAAATTTTCCTTCTATCTACAACATTTATATTAAGCCAGATTTTAGTTTGAACAATTTATTACTTTAAGTTTTCTTCTTATACAACCCTATTATATCCTAACATTTTGACTTTATGAATATTCTAGGCAAGTTATATATTAGGATGTAATTTAGTGTTATACAAATAAGTTTGTTCAAATTCATTATTTCAGGTTGGTTTAATTCCATTTATCATTTCAGATATCCCAATTATTCAAACATTTCACTTTATTTCAATGATTGAAACTATGTCTTAATATAAAACTTAAGGTTCAAATTTCCTGTTTTACTTCAACTATTTTGAAATAATTATATACATATATTTTATATAAATCAAATCATATTCAAGAATTCAAATCAAATCCATTTTCCAAAACAAAAGTGTAGCAAAGATACTAACTCGTCCCTCCACTTTGAAGTGTCAATGATGCTGCAGTCATCACCGAAATTATTTTCTAGCGACAAAAGAAAAAGAACACTGATTTATAAACCTTCAAAAATTCTTTGAAAACGATTTCTATTCGAAAATACTTTCAAATAATATATTCTAAAACTTTAAAAACCAAATTTTTCTTGAAAATACCGGAAATTGAATTCTCAAATTCTTAAGTTCATTTCATTTCAAATTTCAAATCAATTTATAAACCATGTTTTATAAGTTTTATTCATTTATTTATTTATATGTTGGAAAATCAATGGTTTACAAAACAATAAATGAAAATCAAATATTATTATTTCCTAACAACCAATTCAATTAACTATTTAACTTCAGAAAATTATACTTATATATATATATAATATAATCATACAAAATTATTTCATCTACCAAATTTGAAAATAATATTGTGTCAGTTTACTCTGTTCAGGTGTTTTGGAATTCCTATCGATATCATTGATCGGGCGAATCGATCAAAACTCCAAATCAACATTAACAACTCAAATAACACAACAACATAAAATATTTTAATATTAATTACAAATACACTCCCTCTCTCGATGATTCAAGAATTGATTTCAAAATAGGGATAGAGATTTAAATTAAAGGAACCCTAATCGAAAGAATTCTAACTAGAAGATAGGCTCGAAACAAATATAAGATGATTAAATAGTAAAAGAGAAAAGATGGATAGACTTATATAAATCGTGGGCAACCTTAACCAGGTTAACCGTGACTTCAAGAATAAGATCGATGCAGAATTCTGAGGCAAATCGACATCCGATCACAAGAGATAGAATTCGAGCATAGAAAGAGATAGCATCATCGTAAACCGAGGATATAGACATCTCCGGTGAATCAATGCCTATTGTAAAGGAGTTTCACCCCTTTACAAATCATGCAGTGGAGCTATGGGATACTCCAAACTCAAAAGAACACGAATAGGACGAGAACAAAATGGATTTCAGAACAAGGAATGTTCCAAAATTCAAAAGACACCCGAACCAAAGAGTAAGAGATTCAAGCTCAAACGAAGGCAATTCTGTAATTAAATCTACTTTATATGCTAAGTTTTGCCTTAAACCAGAGCTCAGATACCAACTGTAACGACCCACTATTTTGTGCCATTCACATCCGCACATGTCGGACATGAATTGCTCAAAACAATAGATTGTTAATTTAAAATTGGCAAAACTCGGCATATACAGTAAATAAATCAATCACAGAATCATAGACATAGGGTATTACAACAGTAAGCAGCGGAATAGATAAATAACAGAGTTGAAATAAAATACAACAGAATATCTCAAATACAATGCTGTCTCGAATACAAATAGATGACAAGTCTGAACCAACAACTGGATAGCTGAAAGCTGAATAGTTAGATGGATCTCCAAGCGAAGCTCCAAACTCCAAAGGTGAGTCTCAAATGCTGTGACACTCAGTCTGACCCGAGCGTAAAGCAAAACACAAAATACTCGAGTCAGCGTTAACATTTGTATATCAATAAATCCAACTCAAGTGAAATATCAACTGAAATACAAGTAACTTAAAGGATGTTTGGGATAACCATCCTCTAAGGATCCATGAAACTATCTACTATGTAATAATATATGCTATTATAATATGTCTATAGTAAAGTAAAAGTATTAAAATAACGTTAAGGCGTTACCCATATCCCCCTTAACACATTTTATATATTCCCGTAGTCTATACAATGCCGTACGCTCCTCCGTAAACTAGAGGTTTACCCAGAGGACATAACATAGGTATGGTACAAAACAAACTCGTAGAAGGCGCTCTAGGGCATGTGAACACGACACACGAGGAAATGCCAAGGTAGATATAACATTTGCGGATCCGGACTGGTGGTAACGCATAACAGCTACTACCGCCTACCTCGGAACACACTACCAAATCAAAAATCAGAGGGTGGCCACCAAATCAATCACAAAGTCATAATACAATATCAAAGAAGTGTTTCCAATAGGAGGAATGACCTCACCTGGCCCGGCGTGGCTCCTGATTTTAGTCACATCTAAGCTGATCACGGGAGTCAAGGTCACGTCATACCTTATACAGAAATCGTTCACCAAACCATCCTACTTCATTTCTGGAATCTCCACCACGTACACAGTTGTTAAAGTGGGTTTCGGTATTGGCAGAGAGTATGACAATATCTGATCCCAGTCTCTTTAACAACCAAACGTTATTATAACACCATGGTCATTTTCAAATTGTTCATACTTCAAAATCAAAATATCATATTCATTTCAAAACCATAACAATTCAGTATCATTATTCACTCAAATAATATTCATTTCCAGAATCGTAACACTTTCAAAAAATTTAATCGTTTCGAAATCAAAACATTTTCGAAATCATAGCACTTTAGAAATCATAGCACTTTGGAAATCATAATACTTTCCACTCAAACAATTTAGATATAGAAAATAGTATATGTAATAAATTAGATTATAAAGTAAAAATAGTTTATATAATAAAATAGTTGTATATTAAAATAGTTTTATATTAAAAATAGTTTATATTAAAATAATCCATAAAGTAAAATATTTATATATATTAAAATACTTTATATAGTTTCCTCAATTTCACAAATCGATTCAGATCAACTCGAATTCCAAAATTCAATCTAATCTCAATTCACCAATTTCAATTCAGTTCAAAACCATTTAAAATTTATATCGATTTCAAATACACATATAAACTACAATTTAAACCATTTCAATTTTAATAGATTTCAAAGCTTAAATTCATTTATATTTCAAATTCAACTTTACCATTATTTAATATTGAAAATTCACTTAGTCAATCCCATATCATTTAAATAAAACCTTAAATTACAATTTATATAAACTAAATATTTCCTTCAATTTATTTACTTGAAATATTCATTTAAATAACTTTAAATCACAATCAAGTTATAAATCATATCTTTAAAATCTCAATTTAATAAGTTTCAAATCGGTTTTATTTAAGAAAAAATCAAATAAATTTCTATTTCTCTTTCCAACTTAATTTATTAAAATTATTACAAAATCTATATTAAAAATATAATACCTTGAAATCAATATTTATTAAAACTACATACATTTCTTTCAAAACCATGGAAATCATTTCCAAAATATCTATATATAGACCAACGGTGTCTGTATGTAATTTTCTATCCTATGGTCTAGTGATACAGATATTTATCATTTCAATCCGCAATTTAAATATATACGGGTATATATCTTTTCAACCCGCAATCCCCAATGAAAATCGCTTGGGTTTATCATTTCAACCCATGACGATTTTCTCCTATTTTACAAGATCGTTCGGGTATGTATCATTTCAACCCATAGGGAATTCTATACTAAAAGGGAACTTGCAGAGTGAAAATAGTTATGATAATAAATATAACATATCAACAACATGCATATATCATCACTAACAATTTAAATAAATATAAACAATAGGATATGTTGTCATATCCCATAGGTGAATAATTTCAGATAATAGCATATCATACATAGCAATTATAAAATTAACAGTTCAATTTAGCAGCATATTTCAATTGTCGTTCCAATTGAAATCAAATTTAATAAGTATAAGAACGTTAATCTTGACTGATTGCTCACCTTTCGAGGCTAAAGATGAACGAAAATGAGATGAGTTACGAATCCAAAGCAAAGCTAGATTGAACGCGAATTTGACGAGCAAAGCTGATAGCTCAGAATTTGACGAAATCAAATCAAACTGGATTGATGAAGATCAATGGTATAAGTGAACTTATATATATGTCTATATATATATATATATATAAAATTAGATTCCAAATTCAAGCATATATTGAATCAAATATGTATGCATTTCAAAATCCATTGTTTTAAACTAAAACTCAAATATTAAAGTCAAAAATATATAAATAATAAATTTTTGAATCAATACATTTAAAACTTAACTTATATATATATATATATATTTATACAACTTATATATAGTAACTTTATACATATATGTATACTAGCCAGACAATACATACATTAAATAAAATATTCATGTTATACATCTTCCAACCCATATTATTAAACACATAAAATCAAACTCATAAAATGTCAAACAACAATCCTATAACCATATACTACTTACATTATCTCAATACATATAAACTATCATTTATATACAAGATAATACAGACATAACTATATAAATATATATATCTATATCTACTGTTATAATACTTACCTATTCTCATCTCTATACATTACATAACGAGTCACTATATTATATATTTTAAAACATATAAGCTTATACACATATATATATATATCTAAATCTTATATATACCTTTACATAAATAAGCTGACTGGCTGTATATAATAAGATCCAACATTTACTTTTTATAACAAACCATTTTTTTTATAACAAATCATACTGCATACATAAATATCAACTATCTAAAAACTAATATATATATATATATAATACATGTAAAATCATACAAGAGTAGTTATAAAATAAATTATACAACTTATATACATATATTAAATAATCTATAACATCATACCGTAAACAATAAGGTATATATATATATATGTATAACAGGTTTATAACATACGGTAGACAATTGGTTTACACAATATATATATATATATACACACACACATAATATATATCACATACATTATAACCTACAGACTAGTATATAAGATACACGTATAAATTTATATATATAAGTGGTCATATTATAACTTATGCTTATATAACTAATAAACATATTATATTATATATATATATTTTAAGAAGCTATTAGAAAGTGTTAACATACAACGTATAATCATGAAGCAAAGGAATCATACAAAATATGTTTATAACTTAGCTTCAGACATACCAAAGTTGAGATAACAAAAATATAGATATAGTATAATATATATTACTTATTTATTTATTCTTATAACATACACGCACATAGCAGAACATAAAGGAAAGGCTACCTCGGCTCGGCAATTATGTGGAGTCAACTGGCATGGGCGCGGCGGTAAGGTTGCCGTTCGGCCAGGGGAGGAGGATGCGCTGGCGGCCAGGTGGCGGAGGAAGCCAAGGCGGAAGGAGGGAAGAGAACATAGGTGGTCGGGTGTTTGCCGTACGACAGCGGTTATATTGGCGAGCAGGAGATGCGGTTGTAGGCTGGTTTAATGGCCGAAGGTGAGGGTGTCTCGGGCTCAGGCGGGAAGTGGTGGACAGCTGAACATCCAGATCTGGGTGTATTGGTTGAAGGCGATGTCGACAGTGGAGGTGGATGAGGCGGTGGTTTGTGTAAGGACCGGTGATGGTGAATATGGGGTGGGTGCGTGTGCTGCTGGGTAGCAGTTGGAAGAGGAAGGGAAAAGTGGAGAGGGCATCCATTAAAGATCTGGAAGTGGAAGCAAAAGCGGAAAGATGAAATGAAGGCTCAGAAATGAAATAGCAGCGAAATTATACCATTTTATTTCCTTTTGAACGAATATATAAAATAATTAAAGTAATTTCAACGGTCTATCCCTTGATTCATGTGAAAATTAATGAACCAATTAATTGTTGTTTGGGCTGCACGTTTCAATTTTGAAACCGAAGGAAAAAGTAAATCCACAATTTACGGTACCGTTACAAAGAACTGTTCAATCGTTTCGCCTCACATCGGACCTCAAAATACAGAAATAAATATACTATGGAGATCAGCATGACGAGACGATCAAAATGGTATACAGATATCAGTGGTACGATCACCCTATCAAAAGTCGATAATCGGCATTGAAAAATGCTGCTAATTTGTCGAAAGTAAGATAAATGGAGCAATAGAGGTCCAAATTTGAAGAAACGAAATATGACGGCTCACTCGGAAGATGATTTACAAATTTATTGTATAAAAATATTTAGGTTTTGAAAACATTTTATTATCATTTAATATTAACTGATTTAAATTGAAATAGAATTACACAACAAAATAAACTTCCATATTATCAGATGAAAATTTACCATTTGCTGTGTTTAAGTAGACGTATTCCAAATATTAAATTTTTATTTCCAAATTCAATTATTTAAAATTTCACAAAATTTCAGTTAATTACGTTATTAAAACCATTAAAATTTACGGTTCGTTACACTCTCCCCCACTCAAAACTTTTCGTCCCCGAATAGGAAGGAGGTAGGAGAATAGAAACAACCAGAAAGAAAATAGATTAAAATACCAATAGAACAGTTAATTTTAAAACCATATAGATTTCAATTATTTTAAGAATTGGTTTTATATTCAATTAATCGATTCCAATTCATTTTATTTAATCAATCAAATTTATTGTGTTCACATTTGATTGGTTTCATTTTCCTATATTTTATTCAATTGATTTGTTTCAAATTTATTAACATTTATTGCAAAAATTTCACAACAAAATTTGTTTTAGTTTACTCATTTGTTAAGTCTATTTGATCAACCATAGTTAATTCCACCTCAGCATTCAACTTCAACTATTCAAAACCATATAAATTTAAATTTTTGATAAATTAATATTCAACAATTTGGTTTAATCTATTTTATCAAATCAATAATATTCATTTATATTCCTATTTTGTTGATTTTCAGTTCAAGCTATTTCATTCAATTTGGTTTGTCCCAATTTATTAATATTTGGTACAAAATTTGTTTTCAAACCAAAATTTATTTCATTTAACTTATTTATTCAAGTTAATTCTATTTATAGCTCAATTTCAACTATTCTTAAGTTTAATATTTATACACTTAACTAGCATTCTCCTTTATTTATTAAATTTATTTTTACTTAGCATATTTTTCTACATATATTAAGTGTAATAAACATATTATAACCATATATTATTCAACAAATTTATTCTCTTTTCATTATTCAATTTATTATTTATACATTCCCTTAACAAAATATCATTTTGGACATTTTATTGCTCACATTTATACTGTATATTATTCAATTACCTATTCTCAATAACATTTAACTATTTCTAGGTAAGTTATATAAATGTTTATAAGTGGAATTAAATACTATACAAATTTTCCTTCTATCTACAACATTTATATTAAGCCAGATTTTAGTTTGAACAATTTATTACTTTAAGTTTTCTTCTTATACAACCCTATTATATCCTAACATTTTGACTTTATGAATATTCTAGGCAAGTTATATATTAGGATGTAATTTAGTGTTATACAAATAAGTTTGTTCAAATTCATTATTTCAGGTTGGTTTAATTCCATTTATCATTTCAGATATCCCAATTATTCAAACATTTCACTTTATTTCAATGATTGAAACTATGTCTTAATATAAAACTTAAGGTTCAAATTTCCTGTTTTACTTCAACTATTTTGAAATAATTATATACATATATTTTATATAAATCAAATCATATTCAAGAATTCAAATCAAATCCATTTTCCAAAACAAAAGTGTAGCAAAGATACTAACTCGTCCCTCCACTTTGAAGTGTCAATGATGCTGCAGTCATCACCGAAATTATTTTTTAGCGACAAAAGAAAAAGAACACTGATTTATAAACCTTCAAAAATTCTTTGAAAACGATTTCTATTCGAAAATACTTTCAAATAATATATTCTAAAACTTTAAAAACCAAATTTTTCTTGAAAATACCGGAAATTGAATTCTCAAATTCTTAAGTTCATTTCATTTCAAATTTCAAATCAATTTATAAACCATGTTTTATAAGTTTTATTCATTTATTTATTTATATGTTGGAAAATCAATGGTTTACAAAACAATAAATGAAAATCAAATATTATTATTTCCTAACAACCAATTCAATTAACTATTTAACTTCAGAAAATTATACTTATATATATATATAATATAATCATACAAAATTATTTCATCTACCAAATTTGAAAATAATATTGTGTCAGTTTACTCTGTTCAGGTGTTTTGGAATTCCTATCGATATCGTTGATCGGGCGAATCGATCAAAACTCCAAATCAACATTAACAACTCAAATAACACAACAACATAAAATATTTTAATATTAATTACAAATACACTCCCTCTCTCGATGATTCAAGAATTGATTTCAAAACAGGGATAGAGATTTAAATTAAAGGAACCCTAATCGAAAGAATTCTAACTAGAAGATAGGCTCGAAACAAATATAAGATGATTAAATAGTAAAAGAGAAAAGATGGATAGACTTATATAAATCATGGGCAACCTTAACCGGGTTAACCGTGACTTCAAGAATAAGATCGATGCAGAATTCTGAGGCAAATCGACATCCGATCACAAGAGATAGAATTCGAGCATAGAAAGAGATAGCATCATCGTAAACCGAGGATATAGACATCTCCGGTGAATCAATGCCTGTTGTAAAGGAGTTTCACCCCTTTACAAATCATGCAGTGGAGCTATGGGATACTCCAAACTCAAAAGAACATGAATAGGACGAGAACAAAATGGATTTCAGAACAAGGAATGTTCCAAAATTCAAAAGACACCCGAACCAAAGAGGAAGAGATTCAAGCTCAAACGAAGGCAATTCTGTAATTAAATCTACTTTATATGCTAAGTTTTGCCTTAAACCAGAGCTCTGATACCAACTGTAACGACCCGCTATTTTGTGCCATTCGCATCCGCACATGTCGGACATGAATTTCTCAAAACAATAGATTGTTAATTTAAAATTGGCAAAACTCGGCATATACAGTAAATAAATCAATCACAGAATCATAGACATAGAGTATTACAACAGTAAGCAGCGGAATAGATAAATAACAGAGTTGAAATAAAATACAACAGAATATCTCAAATACAATGCTGTCTCGAATACAAATAGATGACAAGTCTGAACCAACAACTGGATAGCTGAAAGCTGAATAGTTAGATGGATCTCCAAGCGAAGCTCCAAACTCCAAAGGTGAGTCTCAAATGCTGTGACACTCAGTCTGACCCGAGCGTAAAGCAAAACACAAAACACTCGAGTCAGCGTTAACATTTGTATATCAATAAATCCAACTCAAGTGAAATATCAACTGAAATACAAGTAACTTAAAGGATGTTTGGGATAACCATCCTCTAAGGATCCATGAAACTATCTACTATGTAATAATATATGCTATTATAATATGTCTATAGTAAAGTAAAAGTATTAAAATAGCGTTAAGGCGTTACCCATATCCCCCTTAACACATTTTATATATTCCCGTAGTCTATACAATGCCGTATGCTCCTCCGTAAACTAGAGGTTTACCCAGAGGACATAACATAGGTATGGTACAAAACAAACTCGTAGAAGGCGCTCTAGGGCATGTGAACACGACACACGAGGAAATGCCAAGGTAGATATACCATTTGCGGATCCGGACTGGTGGTAACGCATAACAGCTACTACCGCCCACCTCGGAACACACTACCAAATCAAAAATCAGAGGGTGGCCACCAAATCAATCACAAAGTCATAATACAATATCAAAGAAGTGTGTCCAATAGGAGGAATGACCTCACCTGGCCTGGCGTGGCTCCTGATTTTAGTCACATCTAAGCTGATCATGGGAGTCAAGGTCACGTCATACCTTATACAGAAATCGTTCACCAAACCATCCTACTTCATTTCTGGAATCTCCACCACGTACACAGTTGTTAAAGTGGGTTTCGGTATTAGCAGAGAGTATGACAATATCCGATCCCAGTCTCTTTAACAACAAACGTTATTATAACACCATGGTCATTTTCAAATAGTTCATACTTCAAAATCAAAATATCATATTCATTTCAAAACCATAACAATTCAGTATCATTATTCACTCAAATAATATTCATTTCCAGAATTGTAACACTTTCAAAAATTTTAATCGTTTCGAAATCAAAACATTTTTGAAATCATAGCACTTTAGAAATCATAACACTTTGGAAATCATAATACTTTCCACTCAAATAATTTAGATATAGAAAATAGTATATGTAATAAATTAGATTATAAAGTAAAAATAGTTTATATAATAAAATAGTTGTATATTAAAATAGTTTTATATTAAAAATAGTTTATATTAAAATAATCCATAAAGTAAAATATTTATATATATTAAAATACTTTATATAGTTTCCTCAATTTCACAAATCGATTCAGATCAACTCGAATTCCAAAATTCAATTTAATCTCAATTCACCAATTTCAATTCAGTTCAAAACCATTTAAAATTTATATCGATTTCAAATACACATATAAACTACAATTTAAACCATTTCAATTTTAATAGATTTCAAAGCTTAAATTCATTTATATTTCAAATTCAACTTTACCATTATTTAATATTGAAAATTCACTTAGTCAATCCCATATCATTTAAATAAAACCTTAAATTACAATTTATATAAACTAAATATTTCCTTCAATTTATTTACTTGAAATATTCATTTATATCACTTTAAATCACAATCAAGTTATAAATCATATCTTTAAAATCTCAATTTAATAAGTTTCAAATCGGTTTTATTTAAGAAAAAATCAAATAAATTTCTATTTCTCTTTCCAACTTAATTTATTAAAATTATTACAAAATCTATATTAAAAATATAATACCTTGAAATCAATATTTATTAAAACTACATACATTTCTTTCAAAACCATGGAAATCATTTCCAAAATATCTATATATAGACCAACGGTGTCTGTATGTAATTTTCTATCCTATGGTCAAGTGATACAGATATTTATCATTTCAATCCGCAATTTAAATATATATGGGTATATATCTTTTCAACCCGCAATCCCAAATTCAATTCAATGAAAATCGCTTGGGTTTATCATTTCAACCCATGACGATTTTATCCTATTCTACAAGATCGTTCGGGTATGTATCATTTCAACCCATATGGAATTCTATACTAACAGGGAACTTGCAGAGTGAAAACTGTTATAATAATAAATATAACATATCAACAACAGGCATATATCATCAATAACAATTTAAATAAATATAAACAATAGGATATGGTATCATATCCCATAGGTGAACAATTTCAGATAATAGCATATCATATATAGCAATTATAAAATTAACATTTCAATTTAGCAGCAATTTCAATTGTCGTTCCAATTGAAATCAAATTTAATAAATATAAGAATGTTAATCGTGAGTGATTGCTCACCTTTCGAGGCTTGAGATGAATGAAAATGAGATGAGTTACGAATCCAAAGCAAAGCTAGATTGAAAGCGAATTTGACGAGCAAAGCTGATATCTCAGAATTTGACGAAATCAAATCAAACTGGATTGATGAAGATCAATGGTATAAGTGAACTTATATATATGACTATATATATATATATAAAATCAGATTCCAAATTCAAGCGTATATTGAATCAAATATGTATGCATTTCAAAATCCATTGTTTTAAACTAAAACTCAAATATTAAAGTCAAAAATATATAAATAATAAATTTTTGAATCAATACATTTAAACTTAATATATATATATATATATATTTTTATACAACTTATATATAGTAACTTTATATATATATGTATACTAGCCAGGAAATACATACATTAAATAAAATATTCATGTTATACATCTTCCAACCCATATTATTAAACACATAAAAATCAAACTCATAAAATGTCAAACTGCAATTATATAACCATATACTACTTATATTATCTCAATACATTTAAACTATCATTTATATACAAGATAATACGGACATAACTATATATACATCTACTGTTATAATACTTACCTATTCTCATCTCTATACATTACATAACGAGTCACTATATTATATATTTTAAAACATATAAGCTTATACATATATATATCTAAATCTTATATATACCTTTACATAAATAAGCTGACTGGCTGTAACGATCGAAAATTAAAAATGGCCTCCTAATTCTTGTCTTCTCTGCGATTATCTGGTTTCTTCCCTTCTTCTTTCTCAATTTCTTCGCTTGAGCGCTATTGTGTTCTCTAGCAGGGTGCGCTCTAACCAGTTCTCTTCGCTCAGCTCTAATCTTAGTGATTTCTAGGGTTTGGTCCATGGAATTGGGGTTTTTTTTACTTCCGTGGTGATTTCTTGAAGTCTTGCCCCTCATTCGCTAGTATTGCAGCAGCCCTGCTGGAGGTGGTGCCTCAGCCACTGTCGGTTTGCATCTCTAGTATATGCTCGATTGAGATATGCGTCTTCTCCCTTAGGGCTTTTTCGGCTCTTGCTCGATTTAAGTTTGTTGTGGTTGATGGGTATTTCATGGAGCTTACTCCCGATTTCAGTGCATGCTTTTCGAACTCTATGCGCGACACGTTCTTCGATGGGTCGTTTCTTGATTCTGCAGCATCGCTTGAGTTTTGGGCTGCAAGACCGAGCTTGGCTGCGTCTTTCGGTAATCGAGAATTCACCACCCGATTTGCACCGAGTCTTATCTTTGGGATGCGATGGGCGGTAAGGAAGTGAACCAGTCTGATATATGCTTTGGCTCACTTGCGGATGTTTCTGTGTGCGATTTTTCTAGCACTATGGCTGGTGGTGGATTCACCACAAGTAGCAATCGAGAATTCATCACTCGATTTGTTCCTCGTCTGGTTGTTTTAAGAGGAGAAGCTGCTGGCAGTCCGATTGATGCTTCTCTTGCCTTTGGGTTGTTTGGCGTTGTACACAATGCCTGTGTTCAAGGGGATAAGGATTTGACCACTTTATCTCCTCAACTTAATGGGCAGTTGGATGATGTGCTTGTTCTTGGTTCTGAGTTGCCTGGCAGTGTTTTTTGGCTTCGGCCGAGTCGCCTGCCGTGTCGATGTTTGAAGGTGTTGGCTTGCCTTTTATTGTGGCCAAAGACGACATGGTGGGGCCTGTACCACTCTGTTTTCCGCTATTGTTGGATACTCCTCCTTTCCAGCTGGTATGTGATGCCTTTTGCAGGCAGGTGAGTTTTTCTCCCTCTTGTTCCATTTCCATAGATCTTGCTGGTATGCCTGTTGTTTTCTGGTTATGGGCCGATGTGGTCGGTTTTGTTTGCTTGAGCCTTGACACACTTTCGTGTGTGCTCCCTGATATTGCCGTCTCGCCCGAGACTAGTGACGTGTCAGGTCTCGTTTCCTCTGTTGGTTTCGAATCGTCCGCCTTGTCCCTTTTGTCTTGCGGCCTGCAACTGTATCTTTGGCATCCGTTTGTTGTGCAAGATTTCCAATGCCGCATCGGTTGTGTCCAGACTAGTCTGCTGGTATGGATCGATCTGATGGAATCCTCCATCTGGGTTCTAGCGTTGAGTCATTACGAGGCCTTTTCTGTGTCGTCGGTGACTTTTTCTTTTTTTTGTTTCCCTATCTTGTCTGACTCCCATTGTTTCCCCCGGAGGTTACATCGGGCCTGGAGGGATTGGTTCGGGCGATCTCCCAGTCCTGGTCGCATAGTGGCCGTCTCTGACCACTATACGGACAGACTGGTTTAGTGCCAGCCTTCATTGTTCCGCTCTACTGTTCCCTCTGTTGGGTCCGACCTGCGACTCTTACCCGTATCGCGGGGCTGTTTTATTAGTGACAGTCCGGCTTTGGTAAGACTCCCACAGCAACATTGGAAGCAACTTGGTTGCTCCCCTACACATACCTGTTCTCCTTCTGTTCTTCCCTTTGTCGCTCTTCCCGTCCAGTCGCCTCACTCTATTATCCCATCGTCGGTTGCTTCGATGTTATCTATTTCTGATTGCTCCTTCCCCTCCTTTTCCTCTCATTTCTCGGCTTTTTCTTCTCCTGCTTGGTTTTTAAGGAAGAATGGATTGCGATTGGTCCGCCTACCTTATTACTTACGCTTCCCTTTTGATCTTTCGGAGCGCTTGGTTCCCTCTCCCTCTCATTGCTCCTCGGCTTGCTCCCTTCCCTCTTCTTCGTGCTCTCTATCCATTTCCATTCCTCTTATGAGTAAGGCAGAAATTGCGCTCCTTAATGAGCGCCTTGATTGCATATCTAGGAACTCATCCCCTTCGTCTCCGTTGATTGGTGCCTCGCTGTCTCCTTTGTTGGGGAACAGTGATGTGGTGTCTTTTGAGACACTTTCCCAACCATCCGACCCTCCTCCTCGATCGTCTCATCGCAGATCGCGTAGAGTCCCGTCTACCCCTCGCACCATCCGCACACGCTCTATAGCGGCGTCCGAGCGGATCGATCGATCTACTCGTTATTCACTGTATCTTGTCTGAGTTTTTTCTGTTTCCGCTTGTCTGGTGTCTTGTTTTCGCTCCTTGCCTCTTCATTTTTTTATCTCTCCATGGCGAACTTTCTCTTATGGAATGTTCATGGTATTGGCAACGATGCGTCTTTGGCTAGGCTAAAATGCATTGTCAGGAAGCAATCTGTTGGTTTGGTTGCTCTTCTGGAACCTTTTCTAGCCCCGGAAGGTATTCCCAAAATCGTCTTATCCTTAGGTTTTGGTGGTGGCTCTGCCAACATCTCAGGAAAGATTTGGATCTTATGGTCCAAATCCCTTGTGGTTCGCCCCGCTTTCGATTCCTCTCAGCTGTTTTCAGTGGCTTGTTCGTCTCCTTCTATTGCTTCTCCCTTTTTATTCTCGGCGGTTTACGCCAAATGCGATCGTACGGAGAGATTAACCCTTTGGTCCGACATTCTAGGCCTCGGTTCTTTGGGTCTAGATTTCTCTGTGATTGGCGGTGATTTTAATATCATCGCCTGCAAAGCGGAAAAACGGGGAGGAGCAGCCATCAACCGTGTCGCGATGGCGGATTTCAACTCGTTCATTGTCAGCTCTGGTCTCTCTGAGCTTCCCTTTGTTGGCTCTGCTTTCACCTGGTCAAACAACCAAGAGGGACCGAACCGTATCCTCTCTAGACTTGAACGTGTTTTTGGGTCGGAGGATTGGTTTCGCCTTCCCTTTTCCTTCTCGATAGCTCACCTACATCGGTCCTTCTCTGACCATGCTCCCCTGGTTGTTCGCTGCTCTCCTTTCTCCCTCTCGGGGCCCTCTTCCTTTCGGTTCCAGAGTATGTGGAGATCTCATCACTCCTTTCTTCAAGAGGTTGCTAACTCTTGGAGCGATCCAATTGATGCCTCTCCCTGTGCTGTTTTCGGTCGTAAGCTTAAGCGTCTCAAGGATTGCCTTAAGGTATGGAACGTATAGGTTTTTAAGAACATTTTTGATCGCGTTCGAATGGCTGAAGAGTCTCTTATCGTAGCCGAATCCTTGCTAGACGAGGATCCTACCACGGCTAACAAGGAGGCGTGTGCTCTAGCTCAATCCATCTTCTCCTTGGAACTTCGTATCGAGAATGAATACCTCCATCAAAAGGAAAGGGTCAAGTGGGTAGTCGACGGCGATACGAACTCCAAATTCTTCCATTCCTCTATTCGTAAGAAGAATAACCTTCTCACGATCCATGAGATTTTACGGCCTGATATGTCTACGGCTTCTTCGCTTGAGGAAGTCAAAGATACCATACTGGCCCACTTTCAAACCTTTCTGGCCTCACCGTCTGTCTCGGTTTCTGATCCGGCCGTATTAGCCTTCATTCCTCGTGTAGTTCTTTCTCCGGAAAGTGTCCTTCTCGCGGATCTCCCATCCTCTGAGGAGATCCATGCTTGTGTCTTTGCCCTGAGCAAGGATAGCGCCAGTGGCCCGGATGGCTTCAATGGTGTCTTTTATAGGAGTTCCTGGCCTATTATTCAGGCTGATTTTTGTCTTGCTGTTCAATCATTCTTCTCCGGGGAATCTCTTCCCTCTAGATGGACTTCCACCAACCTAATTCTCATTCCTAAGTGCGAAAATCCAAGGTCTTGTGTGGATTTCCGGCCGATCAGTCTGTGTAACTTTTCGAATAAAGTTATCTCTAAGATCCTGGCCAATCGCTTGGCTCCATTCCTTGACCGTATTATTTCTCCTTCTCAAGCGGGCTTTGTAAAGGGGCGTTTGATTACTGATAACGTCCTTCTCGCCCAGGAACTGATCTCCCAGATTGATCGGAAAGTTTGGGGGTTCTAATGTTATCTTCAAACTGGACATGGCTAAGGCCTACGATCGCATGTCCTGGTTTTTCGTCATCAAGGTTTTAAGAGCCTTCGGGTTCCCGGAACCCCTAATTGACTTGGTGTGGAGGCTCATCTCCAACTGTTGGTTCTCTGTGCTCATTAATGGTTCGGCTAATGGTTACTTCAGGGCGGGGAGGGGTTTGCGTCAAGGAGACCCACTTTCGCCATCTCTTTTCGTGATAGCGGCGGAGGCTCTCATTCGCGGTCTCCAATCCCTAACTATCTTCGGTCAGGTCCAACGCTTCGGGATTCCGAGGGGTTGCCCCCTTATTTCTTCCTTATCCTTTGTAGATGACATTGTCATTTTCTCTAATGGCAGTCGTTCCTCTGTCCGGCGGCTCCTTAGTTTCCTCCATCAATACGAGAGGTCCTCGGGCCAACTCGTTAACACTTCCAAAAGTTACTTCGTCCATGCGAAGGACTTGTCTCCCTCTCGTGCTTCCTGGATCGAGACTGTCTCGGGTTTCAAGGAAGCATCCCTCCCTCTCCCTTACCTGGGTATTGTTCTGTACCGAGGTAGAAAGCTCAATGTTTTCTTCGATCCCTTGGCGGACAAAGTGAGGGGTAAGATCTTACGCTGGAATGCGTCTCTTCGTTCTCAGGCTAGTAGACTGGTTCTTACCAAGTCTGTTTTAGATCCGATGGGAACTCATGTTTTCGCGGCTATGACCCCTACCTCGTCCTTCTTCCGGTCGTATCGATCTTTGGCCTCGTCCTTCTTCTGGGGCAACAAGGACAACGTCCGTCGTCACCATTGGGTGTCATGGGACGCGGTTTGTCGTCCCAAAAACGAAGGTGGCTTGGGTCTGCGTAATCCTAAGGACCTTTGTGCTGCATTTGCCTGTAAGTTGTGGTACAGGTTTGGTGCTAACAACTCTTTATGGGCATCGTTCATCCATGCAAAGTACCGTAGGCTAGCGGGCTCTAATTTCAAGGGTTCTCCGTCCTATGCTAGTGAGACCTGGAAGCACATGTAGTCGGTGAAGCCATTATCTGACTCTCATGGTGGATCTTCAGGCTGGGATGGCGCTTCTTTTTCCATTCTGAAAGCTTGGACTTCGATTAGAATTCCAAGCCCCATTCGCCCTATGTTTTCGTTCATTTGGGATTCCCGTATTCCCCCCAAGGTCTCTCTTTTGATGTGGTGAATCCTGCATGATGGATTGCCACTCGACGAGAATCTCCAAAAGATCGGCATCCCATCTGTTTCCCGTTGTAGATGCTGTGGCAATGGGGAAACAGAATCCCTGAACCATTTGTTTTTTGATGGTTTCTCGGCCAGATCGTGCTGGAATTACTTCGGCAACCTAGTCGGTATTCGACGTATTGCCAGATCTCCTATTGATCTCCAAAGTTCCTGGTGGGCTGGGATATCTGGAAAATCACTTCGTTCAATCATGTTCCGCTTGATTCCTTGTCTCATCTGCTGGCACCTTTGGTGCGTGCGGAATAAGGCAATCTTCGATAGCTCTCTTATGGATACTCCGTCCATTATTCGGCATGTGAGGAATGACGTCTTCCTGGCGTTCCGTGGTAGACCATTCAGGGGACCCATGGGCCCTCGTTCTGGGCGGTTAGTGGGCCTTCTGTCTATTTCGTGTGCTCAGACTTCCGCAAGACAGGGAGTTGGTTGAATCCTTTCGATCGGGCGTTGGCCTTCACCCAGCGCTCCCTATCCCCTCCCCCCAATTTTGTTTAATGTGGTTGCTAGTTTTCCTAATCCAGGTGTCTTCGGATTCTTCTCTGGCCTGGAGTGCGCATTGGTTGGCGAAGACTGGTGATTTCTGTTTGCTGTGGGCATCCTGTTCTTTGGGTTTCTCCTGTGCCCTGCTCCGAGTGTTCTTGGTTGTATAGTTGCTTGGGTGGTCCTGGCAGTGCTTGGTTGTTGGGCTGCTCGTTCTGGTTTTCTATCGCCTTGTTCGACTGGCGATCCTTTCCCTTTGTTGTGCTTGGTTTGAGCATGAGTTGCTTGGGTTGTAGCTTCCCTTCTTTGCTAGTGGCGTTCTCTGTGGTCTTCTCCTTTTGATTTGTCGTTCAGTGGAGTTTGTGGTAGTGTTAGCGTGGTTGCTATGATGTTAAGGCTGGGTTTTGTCTCTGTATTCAGTTCTCTTTGGCTGGGGATGCGATGGTAGCGTCTTTTGGTGGATTGGCTTATACCTATTCGGTCGTGGCAGGGTTGTCGGTTGAGTGGGGTAGTTAGCTTTTTTACTTTTTCTGTTTGTTTATCCTGGCTACTGTGAGTCAGTGTTTGGTTGTTGTTTTCTTTTACTTTACAGCGTCTTGTTCTTCTTATGTTAGCGGGGGTTTGGGAGGCATTTGTTCTCCGTATGCCTTGCCTTTTCTTTGTTAGCCTCCGGAGAAAGGCTTTCTTCTCCTTTTGCTATATATATTTATTTTTATCAAAAAAAAGCTGACTGGCTGTATATAATCAGATCCAACATTTACTTTTTATAACAAACCTTTTTTATAACAAATTATAATGCATACATAAATATCAACTATCTAAAAACTAATATATATAATACATGTAAAATCATACAAGAGTAGTTATAAAATAAATTATACAACTTATATACATATATAAACTAATCTATAACATCATACCGTAAACAACAAGGTATATATATGTATAACTGGTTTATAACATACGGTAGACAACTGGTTTACACAATATATAAATATATATATATATATACATAATATATATCACATACATTATAACCTACAAACTAGTATATAAGATACACGTATAAATTTATATATATAAGTGGTCATTTATAACTTATGCTTATATAACTAACAAACATATTATATATATATATATATTAAGAAGCTATTACAAAGTGTTAACATACAACATATAATTATGAAGCAAAGGAATCATACAATATATGTTTATAACTTAGCTTCAGACATACCAAAGTTGAGGTAAAAAAATATAGATATATTATAATATATATTGCTTATTTATTTATTCTTATAACATACACACACATAGCAGAACGTAAAGGAAAGGCTACCTCGGCTCGACAATCGACTATGTGGAGTCAACTGGCAGGGGCGCGGTGGTGAGGTTATCGTTCGGCCTGGGTAGGAGGATGCACTGGAGGTCAGGTGGCGGAGGAAGCCTAGGCGGAAGGAGGGAAGAGAACATGGGTGGTCGGGTGTTTGCCGTACGACAGCGGTTATATTGGTGGCGAGCAGGAGATGCGGTTGTGGGCTGGTTTGATGGCCAAAGGTGAGGGTGTCTCGGGCTCAGGCGGGAAGTAGTGGAAGCGTGTGCTGCTGGGTAGCAGTTGGAAGAGGAAGTGAAAAGTGGAGAGGGCAGCCATTAAAGCTCTGGAAGGGGAAGCAAAAGTGGAAAGATGAAATGAAGGCTGAAGGCTCAGAAATGAAATAGCAGTGAAATTATACCATTTTATTTCCTTTTGAACGAATATATAAATAATTAAAGTAATTTCAATGGTCTATCCCTTGATTCACGTGAAAATTAATGAACCAATTAATTGTTGTTTGGGATGCACGTTTCGATTTTGAAACCGAAGGAAAAAGTAAAGCCACAATTTACGGTACCGTTACAAAGAACTGTTCAATCGTTCGCCACGCATCGAACCTCAAAATACAGAAATAAATATACTACGGAGATCAGCGTGACAAGACGATCAAAACGGTATACAGATTTCAGTGGTACGATCACCTTATCAAAAGTCGATAATCGGTACCAAAAAATGCTGCTAATTTGTCGAAAGTAAGATAAACGGAGCAATAGAGGTCCAAATTTGAAGAAACGAAATATGACGTCTCACTCAGAAGATGATTTACAAATTTATTGTATAAAAATATTTAGGTTTTGAAAACATTTTATTATCATCTAATATTAACTGATTTAAATTGAAATAGAATTACACAACAAAATAAACTTCCATATTATCAAATGAAAATTTACCATTTGCTGTGTTTTAAGTAGACGTATTCCAAATATTAAATTTTTATTTCCAAATTCAATTATTTAAAATTTCACAAAATTTCAGTTAATTACGTTATTAAAACCATTAAAATCTACGGGTCGTTACACAGTCTGTCCTAAACTATCTGTTAAATCTCTTCCTTCTGGACGGTCTGTCCTAATCATCTCCCAGGTTCTCCCGAGCCTAGTGGTTTTCCGGGCTTACCAATAACCTATATGTATACAACATATGTTCCTTTCGGTGTGTAATCATAATTTTAGTCTACCTGTGACCAAGCCCTACACACTGGAATTTTGGACAACAATTAGCTGGGGCTACAAGCTAATGTACATGGCACAACCCCATACTAGTCCCATATGGTTTTCTAATATCTTAGTCATTCATGCTTAACGATCCCCTCCCATAATTTTCCTTGAAACAATTTCAAAATGATTTAAACCTTTAAATCAAACTTCGAATAAGGAAAAGAAATAAGTCTTTATACTTTACTCAAATCATATTACCATGTTAAATATATATCCTTTACTCAAAACTTGGTTGATGAAAACACTTTACTATTTGAAAGAACCTCTTTCCATACTTTGAAATTATCCCGTTCGAATTCAATGTTTAAACCTTTCGAAAATCGTCTTTAAAACCTTTCGAATTCATTCAAAACAAACCTTTTGGAAGTTATAAGCTATAGACAACCTTTTTTTAAATCACTTTAAGTCATTGCCTTAGAAAAACCTCTGGAAAACCTTTCCTTCAAAACCTTTCGAAACCTTTAATTAAACCTTTCGAAACAGATCTAGGAATAAACCCTTCGAATGCTTAAAACTCTTTAAAACATAACCTTTCAAAGGTATATTGGGTTCAACTTTAAAACAATATGGAAACTTTTCTTTTAAAACCTTTCATCTTTATTAAAGCAACCTTTCGAAAATATTCATATAACCGTTCGAGGATATCCAAACAACCTTTTGGAAGCCTTTGGTTATATTTCACAAAACAAGGGTAACCACCTAAGTCAAAAGCTTCCCTTCGACAGCCTGGGAGAAACAGCTAACTTTAAAAACAGGCGAACCTTTCGACTGGGTCGGAAGGTTCAAAGTAAAACCTTTATAAAACAGTGGAAACCCTTCGGTGACGCCGAAAGGTTTCAAAACAAAGTAATGGCGATAGCAGCTACAACCTTTCGACACATCGGAAGGTTTTAAAGTCTTTCTTTAAATAACTTGACCTGGTCAGAAGTGACCAAGCCGAAAGCTCAAGTTCGAAAGCAAAGCACGCGAAAGCTTTTCACTTATAAAATAATTATATTCCAACCCTTTCGGCCATCAACCTTTCGGCTTATATTTAATTCATTACATACCAATTTCTTGATACCTTATGCATTGAACTTTGACTTACTCGAAAGCTAACCCTTCGACTAGGACGAAAGGTCTGGGACGGAAGGTGTTTGGTCGTATGGATTGAAACATGGAAAAAGTGTGATTTTTGTCTTTAAACTTAAAAAGGAAACTTTTCAACTAACTTGCCTTTGTTTGTCAAATTCTCATTGGTCAATAAAATACTTTTCAGAATTTTGCTGTCGCAATTACCAGGATTTATAAAACATTTTTTTTTGCAAAATGCCCCTTCTCCTTTATAAATATATAAAACATTTAAGTCCCATACCTTAAATAATTTTATATATCCCTCAAATGACTTAGGAAACTTCTGGAAAAATTCCAGAAAATTTATTTTAATATATTTCCTAACGTATTAAAATCTCAAACCCAAATAATTATTATTTCAATCGAAAATAATTTAAAACCCAATAAACAATTTCCTTCATTCAAAAATTCATATAAATTCCATATTAAATCGAAAAATTATGAAAATCAAAACCCATCTCTAAAATATTATTCCTGACCTATATTTAAATTTTCAAAGTATTCAGATGTCATTAAATGGGTTTTCATGCTAAGCATTAGACAAAACACGAATAAACATTTATAATTCCATCAGCAACAAACAAATATATCTTAAAACATCAAACATGGCAATATTATAGCAAAATCATTTTGGATCTAAACAAAAACTAGAAATATTAGGGATGTAGTAATTATTCACCTTGGCTTTTAGAGATTATAGATGAGATTTTAGAGTGTTGAATTAGTTGATTTCTTCTTTCTTCTTGAATCTTAGCTTTCTTCTTCTTGAGATTGGAAATGGTGGCCAGCCTTAGCGAGTTTTCATTTTTATGAAATGAGAATAGTGAACGTGAATCTCACAAGGGTTTAGGGTATAAGGTGTTGCCATTTCTCAAAATACCCTTCTCATTTCCTAACACATTACCTACTATTATTTCATTTTAATTACCCCTTCATTATGGCATGGCTACCTCTAACTAATTAAATCTCCATCTATTACTCTTTACATCATTTAATTTAACAAATTAAATGTCTTAAATAAGGTTATAAAATATACGGGGTGTTACAGTTCCTTTGTTCAGTCACTTCATCCGCCTAGTCCTTTAGTTCATGAAGCTCGCCCCTGCCCAACTCCATCCAACGCTAAATTGCACGTACATGGCATTCGTTAGGCACTTGAGAAGGGTGCCTTCTCTTGAGGAAATCAGATATCTTTATAGCTTTAAGAAACAAAGTGACAATCCGTCTCTAGCTTATTTGGAATTCTCCAAATGTTTCCCTGTCATTATCAGCATCTACAATAAACTCAATCATTTCAAGGATGAGTATTTCTTAGTCCGTTGCCCAACTGGCTTCACCCAGCAATGGCGATTGTGGCGTAAATTTCACCTTTACTACTTATTTCAATGCAGTTCATTCCATTTAATTCACTAACTTCATCATTCTCTAAATTTAGCAGATTCTCTCAAAGGCTTTCTAACGTTGATGTAGTGAGCGCACCCCGAGCTTTGATAGACATTCAAGTTGATGAATGGAGAATGAAATGCCTTCATACTGACTCTCAAATGAGGCACTTTCAGCTACAGTACAACAATTGTAGTCTTGACATCATTCCTTCTGCACATAGGACTGCACAGACTACACAGGAAGTTGAAGTAGAACCCCTTCCTCTCGAACATTGTAACTTGTCCAATCAGTTCGAGTATAGCCGGGTCAAAATGTCGGAAACACTTACCCCCCAACGTACGTCTTGTGCCGAACATGATGTGCTCTGAATCGAAGCTGGTTAGAATCGTTGAAAAGAAATCCATCTAGTCTTCTGAATAGTTTTTATCCTTCCATCGAATTAATTTCCCAAAGCATTGTATCTCTCTTTGATCATAATGATGTTTAGTCAATTTCCAATAGCATAAATCTAGGATTATATTCCGTCACCTGATATCTATGTCCAATTCTATGAGATTAATAAGCTTTGGCTATCTGATCCAGTCTCAACTTGAAGGCTTTAGGTTTGAATTCAATTTCTTTTGATTTCAAAAATTGAACTTTTAGAATATTCATGTGCACGTTCGGGTACGCGTTCTTGTCGTTGGCTCCCAGTCGTTTTTATACGTTCATGGGTCGTCGCCAATTTTCACCGAGTTAGGTGCAATTTCATTGCACTTTGCATATATGTGCTTTGCATAATTTTCATGCCCATTTTACATGTACAAAAGCCCATAGCGAATCCCTTCTTTTCTTCTTTTTTTATACACATATAGGGGTCGACATTCTCCTTGCTGGTCCCTCCCTCCTTCTCTTATTTTCTTTTTCTTATGTATATAGGGATCAACATTCTTTTAGCCGATCCCTCCTCCTTTTTATACATTTATATGGATTGGCATTCTCCTAGCCGATTCCTTCCTCATTTGTTTTGACCTCGTAATCACGGGCCGAACCCTTATCCTCATATATAAGCTAGCACTCCTTTCCCTCAATCTTCACTTATTCATCTCGTCCCCATTTACTTTCATCTTCACACTTCCTTTAAGCTTGGTCCCGAACCCTCCCCTATCTTGAAAAAACCCAATCCTTTCTTTTCGAATCAAACATCACCTTCATCAATAATCTTGCCTTTCTATTTTGCTTTAGATCGTCATTTCGCCTTCCATTTGAATTGTAATCAAGGTTTTAAATATCGGATTTCGGTCACGTTTCGTCTCGGAATTTTTACACAAGTTATCTCGTATCGGGGGAGATCTCGGATGAGATGAGTACATATCGGGTGTACATCTCGGTCCTTATAATGCATCTCGGGAATATCTCGGATGTACTTATGTGTCTAAAATTGATGTGTCAATTTTTTTTGAACGGTTATAACTTTCTTAGTAAAAATAAAAATGGTAACATACTTGATTTACATGGAAAAAGAAATATTTTTAGAAGAGTAGTAGCTTGATTAGCTTAATTGATTTGATAATGATTGAATAATATCCTTTTATTTGAACATAATAAAGAAGTGAAACCTTACGCTATGACTCATTAAGATAAAAAGTAAAGAATATGTTTAAGAAGTTTGTAAATTATAATTGGATTGAGTAGTTTCTTTTGAATCAATATGAAAATAAAAAATATTATGCAAAATAAGAAAAATGTATAATTTCGGGTGAGATATCGGATTGAGATTTTGATCCATATTTCGGATGAGATTTAAATATCTCGGACGAGATGAGTGTCAAGGGAGATATGGAGGAGATTTGATGTCTCGTCTCGTTTAAGTGTGAAAAGGAGATCTCGGAGGAGATCTCGGGCGATATATAGGAGATTTAAAACCATGATTGTAATCCAATACTTCTCCTTGTACATCTCATCTTCTATATATTTATATAGGTATGCTCGCCTTTAACTTTTGATTACATGACAAGATGATAGTTTCTATTACATTGGCAAATGGGTTAGAGTTCGACGTGATGGAGTGATGATGGTCGAAGCTGTTTGGGGGAGACAAGATATATGATGGAGTAGAGTTCAACTGAATAGTAAAGACAGAGAAAGAAAGGAGCATAGGACGTAGGGATCAGTCAAAGGGTTTGAGGGAAAGCACGAGAACGTGGAAGGAGAGGACCGGTTGTTTTCGGCTTATATGGAGGGATCGGTAGTATGGTGAAGGAAAGGGGTCAGTGATTTGGTTGGTGTGTTATTGATGGAGGGATCGGTTGTTATCAAGGAAAGGGTCTGCATGGATAAATTTGAGAGAGGGATCGGTTATTTCGCTTTGGAATAGGGATCGGCATCTATAGGGATCAGTTATATAGGGATCGGCTACTTTTACTTGGCCAATTCTAGGGATCGGCTATTTATACTTGGCCAATTCTAGGGATCGGCTTGAACTTGAAAACCAATCCATATCCACCCATTTGAACATACATAACCAATCCTATCCCAAAAATTGAACATATGAGTACTAGGAACGATAAAACTTGCATATTCAATATCGAACTCGAAAATGAATGTCTAAAGTACTAAGACTTAGAACTTGAACTAAAACTTAACGTAGGAACTTTAATAATGGATTTCACACTTAAATATGTCGATGATCAATCCTAAAGCTTACACAACCGATCAATCTATTCTCCAATCGAGACATCAGCGATGACGGTCAGTCTGGTCGGAATCCAAAGTCTCGTCATTTACTTTGGCTTTTTTATTTTCAGCTGCTTATCTCTGCACAGCACGATAGTGCACCACACTAGCTTACACTTAGCAGAGGGGACATGTATACTTTTCTAATCTCGATTATCTACCGAGTTTAGTTGATATGGACTCCATACTTTCACACTAGCCTCTGGTGCTGTATAAGGTGCTATATTTTTAGATAACCCGAAGGATTCCCAAGCCTCCAGAATTGGCGAAGCCGCTCTTCGTAGACTATGCTCTAGACACGGGATTCCGTTCGAAGACGTTCTAGTTCCTACTTTGAACGACAGGGCTCAGTCGCCCCCGGTGTGGTATACAGCATGCAATAAGTTCATGTGCTAGGACAGATGCATGCCGCCTTCAATTCTTTTATCTGGGAGATGCTAAAATATCTCGGAATAGCTCCCGCTCAACTACACCCGAACAACTATGCCTTCCTCCATGGCACTTTCTTGCTATTCATGAACAATCTGTTCCGTTCGCCATCTCCTGAGGACATCAAGTTTATTTACAACTACAATTGACGGACATGAAGCCTTTCCTACACTTTCCTCGAGCCTTCGCCCAACTGTCAAGTCTTAACGGGCACTTGGAAAAACTTAGCCTCTTTAAACACGAATGGTTCTATGTTCGGTGTCCACTTGGCTTCACGAGGCGATGGTTGGAAGGACGTAAGTGTCATCTTCACTTTATTCTCAAATTCTTTAGTCCAAGTCATATCCTGGACCAACTAATATTTTGAAAATTTATAGTGTCTATCTACGTCCAGATGGCGATAGCTTCTCAAGAGCAATTTCTGCGATTTGTGCCACCCTGGTTGAAGACAGGGACATTAGATTCCTTGTAACCGCTGAATGGTTATCTCTGTTTGGGATGTAGAAGAAGGTCGCAGCATTGGGTTTCTAAGAAACACTACACTACCAAGAAATGATGCAGAACAAGAAGGTGATACCAATAACCCTGTCGGGCCCCCAATCGAGGGGACTTAGGATGACGCCGAAGAAGGTGAAATTAGGGGTGCCAAAATCAACAAGTCTGGCGATGCTGATGCAGGTCCGGGCAATGCGCCCGTGGTCGGACCATTACAAGGCATACAACCTTACATGCCAGAAAGGAGAAGAAAAAAACTTGCGTATAAACTCCGTAGGATAAAAACTGCTAAAGAGCTTAAGTTTATTATCACTTTTGTCGATGAAGAGTCTTCCTCTCAACATTTAGAAAGCTCGATGGAAGGGTTCTCGAATCTCCCAATCCTTGATGACATCATGACTTATGACTTCCCCTACATCAGTATTTGGGGGCTCAATTCTCCCACCAGAAATGGTGATGGCATTCTTCTCACTGGCAAAGTGGAGAAAACTCCTATGAGCAAGGTTGCATCAACTGGTCCATCCGGGGGAACACTAGGACACTCACAATCACACGCACTTTAGCACACAATTTTCATCTATCTTTTGTTCAATGGTCACTTATACACTTTTGTTTAGTTTGCAGGTGCAATATCTCAATCCCTTGCTTTCAATTGTTTGAGGTGCTCCTCAACGTAGTATGGATCCAACAGTGGTTCAGAATCGGGTAGGCATAGAGAGAGAGACGACGACCCAAAAAGAATTCATCGTTCGAGGGAATCTTCATCATCTAAACATAAGTCCCAGTCTCAGTCATCTTATCGGGAGGTCTAGCCTAATTTTCCTGTATACAATGGCGATTAGATTTCTTTTCAGAGCAGTATTCTAGTTCATCTAGATCCAAATAGTCCAATGATCGTAGGTCGAGCAAACGCCCAATCGTCACTTTTGATCCATCTTTATCGACTATAGCTCCTAAGGCTTCCACAGCGGAAAAATTGCCCGAACTTAAGGTCAATTTCCAAAAGATTTTCTTCAATGGGCTTAAGTTCCTTCCATTCATACAATCCCAGAGAATGCTAAAGCGAGTTCCATTGCATGCGTCAACGACGTTTTTGTGTAAAACAAATCATTCCAACACTTAGTAGAAAAGATCTCTGAGGTGTCTATCGAGAGACATCATGAAATCGATCGTCTCAAGCTAAAGGGGATCCATGATAAAGATATAATTAAACATCAAGACAATGAGATCTCAGAGTTGACAGTGAAGCTAATCGAGGCAGAAAAAAGAAACATCTGAGGGGTGAGTCGTCTAGAATCCACCCACAAAAAGGAACTAGATGCTTCCTTTAACCGCAGTAGTGTGCTTGCTTTGGAAAAAGATACCTTACAAAAGGAGAAAAATATTTTGGCCCGCCGCGTTGAGGAGCTTGAAGAAATCTTTAAAAAGTAGAGAGGAGAGAAAATCGAAGCTCAGGAGGAGTCGCAAAGATATTACGAAGAGTTCGTTGAAGCCAAGGGACTGAAAATTTAGCTTGAAAAGCAACTTGCTCAAATTAAAATCCTCAAAGAAGAGGCAAGATAAGCGGGTCGCAATGAGATTAGAGAACAGATAAAGGCCCGGTTAGAAGATGCCAAAGAAGATGGTCGAAATGAAATTAAGGACATGTTCGATCCCTGATAATTGAATATAACGCTAAAGTCATTATCCATCGCAATCGGAGATTTCTTGGAGAGGGCTATCTTGAGTTGCTCGCCGGGGCCTGGGAATACATTATCGAAATGAAAAAGAGAACCCTCAGTGAAGCTGATTTAGACGAAGAGAAGCTAGTATGGAAGATTCTTTATAGAGACAAACCTTTAGACCTTGCTACTGCGAGACTCTGATACTTTGACATTCTAGCACCCTCCGACAAAGGGAAAAACACCGCCGAGTCTTTAGATTTCGATCCTAAGGGACCCCTCCTTTTCAAGCAGTTGGAGCATCAGTTTCTCTCGGCTCGGGACATGACCTAAGCTACAATTCGGATAGACCCGGTTATCAACCTAAAGTGCTAACTCCTATTCTAGAAGGGAGTACTCCAGCGACAACTGAGAGTTAGCTAGATGTAGGTATCCAGCTTTATTCTCCACTTTTTGAGATATTTCGTTCTTCATACCCAATAGTTATGGGCATATTTTCTTGTTTCCACGAATCTACAGGTCTTCCGGGTCCTAGCCAAACTTCAAGAAGCGGTGCCACCAAGGAGAAACAATCGACATCTACTGAGATAACGAAAACAGTTGATGTTCCAGGGCCTGACGTCAAGTTATCGAAGCACTTGATGATGATAAAGCTGAAGATCCACCGTTGCCAGATGAATCAAATGACGTTGTGATTACTGGCGCCACCGAACATACTGATGAGCCGAGCTTAAAAGAGCGCATTGATATAGAGGAGTCACTAAAGAAAAAAGCTAAGGCTAAACCCGTTGATGTGGACATTGACGATCCAAGTCCTGTCCCAATACAAGTCATTCTACCTGGCGGGTCAGTTCCCGAAGAAATCCCTCCAACATCTTAAAGCTCTCCCGCTAAGGGTGGTCGAGGATCAAAAAGAGGAATAGGTGGAAGTTCAGGTGGAGCCACTACTATAAAATCAAAAAGGGAGAAAAGGCCGAAGAAATAGCTGTCACTTTGGCTTGATTTGTATATAGCTTGTATAGCTGTTTTCTCTTTTGTTGGCCATGAATGTGCGGGTGCCTCCCCCGTTTTTGAATAAACTTGTATCACAATTTTGAAATTTATTATGTAAATAAAAGTTCTTTGTTTTCTGTCAAACTATTATGCGAATTTTTATTTAAGTAGTCGAGCTATTACTTTTCCATTCAATGTACTTGTAATTCATTACTTGTTGATTTGGATGACAATCCGTAAACTCTATCCCAAGGCCTCCATGTGGTTATGGCCCCGAGTCGCACCAAACATGGGGCTTGAGCCCTAATGTTACACCTCCGGGTTCAACGGTTTGAGTGATTATACTCCTGCCCTAGTCTCGAGTTAGCGGAGTTAGACAGTGGATGGTCAAACTCCATCTTTAGCGAGTTTATACTCTTCTTGTCGGTTTCAGTCTGGAATTTATGAAATAAGAGTAGTCGAATCACACTCGTTTATTTGTTTATACTCATATCTGCACTCTGGGGATAAGAGTTAGTTAGTGGGTCGTCGAATCGCTATCGACTTGTGTTTATAGTCCAGTCCACACTCTGGGGACTTAGAGTTATTTCAAAAAATAGTCGAATCATACTTTCCTCAATTGAATGATTTATCCCCAAGTCCTGGGATTAACTTAGCGATCGATTAGTCATGTTACAATCGTTTTTGATTAATTTTTGTTCCATCGCTCAGTGGGATTTGGATGGTCAAGTCACATCCAGTTCTTATTATGTACTTTGTTCATCAGGTTGTAAACGAGAACCATCAAATGGATGATCAGACCACGTTCATTTTGTTTAGTTCAATCGTGAACTAATGTAATTAGCTAGCTCCATACTCTGGGAACCTACTCGGACATGTCAATATTAGTTAATCTGGTATCGTAACCAATATGTAATGCTACAACAAACAGAAATATGAAGGAAATTCAAAACTTTAGTTGCCAAACGGAAAGAAATGACATAATTCGTCTTATTACATATCTGGAAGATTAAATGCTAAAGCAAATCTTGAAATTAAATACAACTGAATGAAAAAGTAATAAATTAAGTGAAATAGCATCGTAAATGCTCGCTATTCCATGCCCTTGGGAGTGTGACGTCATCAACAGTCACTAGCATGAAAGTTCCCTCTCCAAGCCTCCGGTCAATGACATATGGTCCTTTCCAAGTAGGGTATATATGCAACGGGCAAGAAAAATCTGTTTCAAGATGAGATCTTCGATTTTAAAGGTTTTAGGTCAGACTTTAGTGTTGTAGTATCGGGTGACTCGGTGTTGGTGCGCAGCTGCCCTCAAATCAGCTTCTTCGTGCTTCTCATCTATAAAGTCTAGAGATTCCAAGAGGAGATCTCTATTCATTCTGGGATCGTAGTAGGTCACTCGATGAGAAGGAACTTCGAGTTTGGTATGAATAATGGCTTCAAAGTCGTAAGCAAGGGCGAATGAAGTATGGTCAATCGTGGACTTGTGGTTGGTCCTATAAGCCCATAATGCTGTCGAGAGTCCATCCACCCACTTGCCTTTAGCCTTTTCCAAACGCTTCTTCAAAATGGACTTTATAATTTTGTTCACAACTTCAACTTGTCCGTTTGCTAGAGGCTGAGCAACTGCCACAAATCTCTTTTTAAATATGATGGCGATGGCAGAAATCTTTGAATTCAACACCGTCGAATTGAGTCCCAGATCGATTACAATACTTCGTGGAAGACCAAAACGATAGATGACGTTTCGGCTGACGAAGTTGATTACTTTCCTTTTGTGATCGTGGCTAAAGGTTCCACTTCGGCCCATTTGGTGAAGTAATCAACTTCGACGATGGCGTACTTTGCACCACCTTTAGAGATCAGTAAGGAACCGATAATATTTATGCCCCATATGGCATATATCCATGGGCCGACCATTTGTGTGGTTTCCATCGGTGGAGCTCTCGGAACTTTTGCATACATCTAGCGTTTTTCGCATCGCCTTACATAATCAGCAGCATCTCGGTTGACAATCAGCCAATAATACCCATAATGGAGTATTTTCTTTGCTAGGGTTTGCCCCCCTAGTGTGATCACCACATTCCCCTTCATGAACTGCCTTTAGGACTCGTTTTATTTCATCATGAGCGATACACTGGAGCGGGGGATGGAAAAACCCTTTCTGTACATAACTCCTTCCTGAATGATATATCATAAAGCTTTGCGAAGGACTTGTCGTTTTTCATTCCTCCATTCGAGAAGAACTTCGTGTAGAAAATAGTCTTTATCGGAGTCATCCACGAATTCTCTTCTGGCTCCATCTCTAGTACCCAGTTGATTTGCATCAGGTTTATGCTCAGAGCATTTAGTACTTCGACTGGGACCAATCCCATTTGTTGTGCATCCCCGGTGCTAGCAAACTTTGCCAATGAGTCGGCTCTTTATTTTGATCTCGAGGAATGTGCATAATATCATAGTACTCAAAGTCAGTCAATGGCTCTTGGATTTGGGTAAGGTATGGGGCGAATCGTTGTCCTTTAGCCTGTAATCTCCCCTAACTTGGTATACTACCAATTGTGAGTTGCAAAAGATTTCAAGAGACTTTATCCCTAGTTCTCTGGCGAGTTAAAGTCTAGCAATCAGAGCTTCATACTCAGCTTTGTTGTTTGTTGTAGAGAAATAAAGTTTTAAAGCATAGCAAATTGCTCGATCTTCTAGAGTTACTAGCACAATTCCAGCTCTAGAACAACGATTATTGGATGCTCCATCCATATACAACTTCCACCGTATGGTAGGGGTTTCATCGCTCTCTAGAAAATCATCATGTGTAGTGAATTTGTTATAAAGTCCACTAGTGCTTGACCCTGGATAGCCCTTTGAGGAAGATAAGTGATGTCGAATTGGCTCAATTCGATATTTCACTTGACTAACCTTCCAAACATCTCACATTGCTGTAGGACCTGTCGTATCAGCTGGTCGGTGTAAACATTGATAGGATGAGCCTGAAAAAATGGCGGAGCTTTTGTGAAGCAATCAACAAGCAGTAGCCAATTTCTCTATCTTCGAATAGTTTCTTTCAGCTCATATTAATCGCTTTCTCACATAATAGACCGGTCTCTAGATCCGATTCTCTTCGCTAAGCAATGCGGCACTTATAGCTTGTACCGACATGGCCAAGTAGATATACAAGTCTTCATGATCTATCGACTTTGACAAGATTGGAGGTCTCTCTAAGTGATTCACCAAAGCTTGGAATGCATCTTTACAATCCTGTATCCATTCAAAATTCCTTTTTCCTCTTCTAATTAAGTCAAAGAAAGGAATGTATTTATCGGTAACTTTGGAAATAAATCGACTTAGGGCGGCAACCTTCCCATTCAGGCTATGTGCTTGTTTGATGGTCTTTGGCTCTTGGATATTGCGAATAGCTGGATCTTTTCGGAATTAGCTTCAATTCCGTAGGCATTGACAACGAAACCTAAGAAATTTCCTGATGCAATGCCAAAAGAACACTTCAGAGGGTTGTTCGTCGATGGAAATTCCATCGGTTTAGACAACCGTCGAACGAATTTAGAAATAAAATATAACCGCAAGCGCACGACGTACACTTGTAGTACGTGGCGAATACGGGTCGATCCGTAGGGAGTTGATGATTTTAAATTTCTATTCAATCAAATTAACCAAAGTTGAAAGTGTGATTAGCTAAAAATGTAAGCAACTAACAAAAACTAGCAAAAGAAAAATAGATAAAAATATGAGAGTTAAATGACAATTTAGAGATAAATCCACTCTCTAGATCATATAATTCAACAATTAATGAAATTATGATCTCTTTTTTCGTCATAAGTGAGTTTAAATGATGTGTTTATCATAAGCATGGCTTATTTGTGCTATTAATTAGCTCAACATAAGCCATCAAACTATAACACACCCCTTAAATCACTTACCAACTCTCATGAAAACAACAACAAAGTTGAAATTGAAATCTATTTTAAGCATGACCTATTAACTATTGTTTAGAAATATAGGCCATCAAATTTTAATTTCACATTCACTTCATTACCATCATCATATGTAGATGAAGAGGTAATTATTGTTTGTGATTGTTTAAGCATAGCCTATTTGTTATGAACAACATAGACTATCAAATTCAACATGAAAGAATAAATCACATCAACATTCCTTTAAGCATAAAAGATATCAAAATTATCAAAATGTTGAAGCTACATGATTAGAGGCTTCATTACCCCTAAATTGAATGGGTTAAGCTCTCATTTTTGTTATCATATGAACAAATGTAGCTTGCAACATAGAACAAAATAAAGAGAAAAGGAGAGCTAAATGAAAGAAAAAACTAATCTACTTGCATAAAAGAAAAGAGATCTACACTACAACATGAAAGGAAATAAACAAGAGAAGAAAAGAGCATGTATTTAAAATTGCATAAAAAGGAAAAGAAAAATTACATGAAATAAAAATGGCTAAGTAGCCATGGAAAAGAGAAGAGAGATTTCTTTTATTTTGAGCCTAAAACTAAACTAAAGAGAGACTAAGGGGGAGGGTTACATGAAACATAAGTGGTACTTATACATGTGTTAAACCCTAATTCATACTTTTGGGAAATGCCCAAAATACCCTTGAGAAAGTGTGGAGGCCAAGTAATCATTAGCTTCTACTAATCATCATTTAAGTGTACATGAAGCCATTAATTCCATAAGCATGTGCATTAGCCTCTAATTTGTACATTAAGGTAGGTGGGTAGGTGGGGTCCTCCATTATCTTCACTTTGAATTATTTCCATCTTCATTTGTTCTCTTCATTCTTGTGCATGGATATATCATCATGAAACCACTTGTATATGAATTCAAATTCCTACAAAACAATATAAAAAATTTTAATTAAATTTTCTCAAATTAATATATGCACAAAAATGACCATTTTGCCCTTAGATGAAGATGAATATGTGACGATTTGAAAATAATATGAATTTTGGTTTAAACAAGTTAAAATGCCCGATATGATCATTTATTTAATTAAAATAGATTAAATATGGTGGTAAAAATATGCACATTTATGTGCACATCAAGGGTTGACCTTCATTTTGTAATACCAGAGGATATAGAACATTTATGCCAAGTCTCTAATGTGATCGTTAGATCGTCATAACTTCACGAGCATATCGTCCACATATACCTCCATCGTCTTTCCGGTCTGATCTTTAAACATTCTATTGACTAGGCGTTGGTAGGTCACTCCAGCATTCATTAGTCCAAACGGCATTACCACATAGCAATATAATCCAACGTCGGTAATGAAGCTGGTGTGCTCTTGATTGGAAATGTGCATTGAGATTTGGTTATATCTTGAGTATGCTCCATGAAAGATACCAATTTGTATCCTACGGTTGAGTCTACCAATTGGTCAATCCTTGGAAGGGGATAGCTATCTTTCGGGCATGCCTTGTTCAAGTCCGAGTAATCAACGCATGTCCGCCATTTCCATTCGCCTTTCTCATATGTACACGATTAGATACCCACTTAGGGTAGAGGGCATCATGAATAAACCCATTGTCTTTGAGCATATCCACCTCCACTTTAAGAGCAACAGATCTCTCTAGATCAATGCCACGCCTTTTATTGTTTCACTGGGACATGCCTCGGGTCGATATTCAATGCATGGCTCGTAATGGTAGGCGAGATCCTATACATGTCAGAGTGAGCCCAAGCAAACACATCGAGATTCTCTCGAAGAAAACCAACAATTTTTTTCTTCATCGGGGGGATGAGCTGTGATTTGATCTTTAGGACCCATGGCGAGTTGTCGTGGCCGATTGTGATGTCAATCGTCATCTCAGCTAGTGCAGCCTTGGTCTCTTTGGGCTCCTCCTCGTCATGTCTCAGATCTATGTCTCTATAGAACCGACTATGGTGCCCTAGCCAATGCTCAAGCGATGGTTGTCAATCTTCAGTGGCATGCATGCGGAGAGACTTGTCCACACCCTTACTTTTCTCCTTTTGTTGAGCATCCTTCAATTCATCTACAAAGCAGGCATGTCTGGTAGCCTGATCACCATGAACAACTCCAACACCATTATCTGTCGAGAACTTCAAAGTCAAACACCATGCAGCAAGAGCTGTTTGGAACTCAGCTAGTGTCGGTCGTCCTAAAAAAGCATTGTATGGAGAGTCAACATCCAAAACAACAAATTGCAAAATCTACACTCTCATGCGATCAACTTCTCCCAACTCAACGGGCAATTCAACATAACCAACAACTTCGGTTGTAGCACCGTTAAATCCATGAATGTGGGCTTTAGACAGTTTCAAGTCCTTTGCTTCCATCTTCATCTGATCATAAGATTTTTTTGAAAATTATATTTATGGAGCTTCCATAATCAACCAAAATCCTCCTCACTAAGGCGGGGCCGATCATGACCGAAATGACCATTAGGTCAATCGTCAGTGCCTCCACCTTGTTTGTATCTCTGTATTTGAGCACAATGTCATCTGTCATTGTACGTTGCTATTTTGTTGGAGCTCCATCTTCTATACTGGAACTTCATTCAAAATTCACATGCTTGATCGTGCTAGCGTAGCACTCCATCTCATGCCAACTCTTATCAGTTGGATGTGGTCCTTCAGTTATTGTATTGATTACTAACCCTCTACCAGTCTGCGTAGGCTCCTCAGCCCTGTGCGGTGCTTGTCCTCGATTGGTGTCGGATGTCCCCTGCCCCATCCTGCGGGGTTTTTACAAACTGCTTTAACTTTCTTTCTCGAATCAGCATTTTGATAATATCCTAGATATGCCTGCACTGTTTTGTGTTATGACCATAACATTTGTGAAACCGACAATATGTTCCAGTTTGTTTCTGCTTCTCCATTGATTCTTTCGAAGGCGGCTTCCTGTAGTACATCATATCGTAGGTAGACAAATAGACATTCTCTAAAGATGTATTCAGTGGCGTGTAAGTATCATACATCAGAATCCTAGGCTTTCCTCTTCTAGAATCCCTCTTTTATTCTTGGCTCCTATCTCTGCCTTTCTTTTGTTGGTTCAGTTTATTTTGGACATTCAATTGAATTTTTTTAAAAATATCACCAGACTGCTTCACTACAATGTTACTCTATAGTCCCTCTCCACCTGGTCCCATAACATTCTTTCTTCCTAGAGCATCTAGCTTCCTCTTTCCTCATATACTAAGTCGCCTTTGCATAGAAGCGTTCCAAAGTTGCGGGTGGTCTGCCAGCTAATCAAATGCCAAAATCAAATTATGGATCAATCCCTCTTATTACCACCATCAATATTGCATGGTCATACAGATTACTAATTTCTGTGATAGCTGTATGGATTCTCTCCAAATAATCTTTCAGCGATTCTCCTCGAGCCTGGATCACACAGGATAGGAACATTACATCTTTGGGGCAAGTTGCGTGCATATGGAACTACTTCAAAAACATTATTACTGAATCGTCGAACCTAGAGATCGACCGTCGGGGTAATCTCGTAAACCACATCATTGCTATTGCAGAGAGAGTAATAGGAAAACATCTACACTTAGTTGCATCATCTGCTCGTGCAGAATCCATCAGCCATTCATATCTCATGGGTCAGTATTTCCCTCGTAGGTAGGCATCGATGGCATATTGTACCTCCTTAGATAATCTACATGTAGGATATTATCCATGAACGGGCTATGGCTTCTCAAGATTTCCCAATCGTCATTGGTCAAGCCTTGACTCTCTCGTCTAACTATAACTGTTTGTACCAAAATTGGGCACAACACTCTTTCGATGTGTTTGAAGAGATAAAATGAAGAAAGATAAATGTAAAATGAAGCAGATCTAACAAACACACCAATAAACAGATAAGAAAATGCATAGAAACACATGGATTTAGAGTGGTTCGGCGAATTGCCTACGTCCACTATGAAATGACTAATGTTTATTGAACTTTACTCGCTGATTACAAAAGGTTACAGTAGTACAACTGAAATTTAATGGTGATTCCGGCAGAGTATCAGCGTAGAGAAGCCAAAAGTCCATTTTCTGTAGGTCCAAGGTCGCTATTTATAGGCGTAGGCAGCAAATATCTCACCCAGATCGCGAAAGACCTCTTCTCTCACATGGGTGGGCCTACGTGATCGATCCTCGGTCGTTTGGACTCGATCCATGATCGATACGAATGAAATTTGTATCGATCAAGATTTGGCCCAATCGAGCCGAGATCGATCGTGAACATTCCTGAGATTGTACGCAAGCTCCTGTGAAACTTGTAGACTTTGAGTTATGATCGATGCAAGTTAAGGAAAACAGCTACAATTCGTATCCATCAAAGTGAATAGTGAAGCGATGCGAACAGAAGCGATGCGAATTTGACAGCTTCAAAAATTCAAATTTGCATTGATCGTATCTTGAGCATACGAACTACAATTGACTTGAAATTTGGAACGTTGGCTTTCATAGCTTTGCTTGTCGTGCCATATCAATTGTAGCTCGATCCAGACTCGAAAAAAATATGTCAGTATCCATAGCGAACCTATGTATAACCGATCTCCAGGACGAACTGTCCTTGGTTTATAATCAAGTTCTTGGTGTCACGGCCTTCCCAAAAGGCGGGATAACATTTGCCCCCTAAAGGACGTCTTGTGTGAACATGACGTGCTTTGAAACGCTGCATCCTTCATTCTGGAAAAGTTCTATCCGATTCGCTGAGTAGTTGCTATCTTTTAATTAAAAGATGTCACCTTTGATTGATCCTCAGTGATGTAGATGTCGAACTATTGATTGTCAATGATCATGCGGTGTTTTGTTGTAACTGAGTGTTGAGAACTAGCAATTTGTTGTTCATTGTTCTGATCGTCACCAGGTAAGCATTCAATTCCTATTAACTTCGAAAATTGAATGTTAGTTTGGCATACATGCACATATGTTAACCTGACTCCTGTTCATATTTGCACATTTTTGGGTCGTTATCAAGTTCTTTTGATCGAGTTTCGTATTCATCCTCTCCTAGATCGATGTGAAATTCGAGTTGCAACAACGGTCGATGGTCGTTTTTGATCCATTTCTTTGTATCGATCCTCTCCTGGATCGATCTGGGATGCACCAAGGTAGACTTCGTACTGATGGTTATCGATACGAGATGGACTTACATAAGGTGTGCTTCGTATTGATGGATACGTAATATTGGGTCTCGTATCGATGGATACAAAAGTAATGCTTTGTATCGATGGAGTCGAATGATCTAGACATAATCATGCAGTGATGCTTCGCAAAGGATATGCCATTTCTCATTCCTCTATTCAAGAAGAATTCCCCACAGTAGATAGTCTTTGATATGAGTCATCCATGACCCCTTTCCTGGCTCCATCTCTAAGATCCAGTCAATCTTCATCTATCAATGCTTGGAATAATAAGTATTTCAATTGGGACAAAGTCTATATGTCGTGCATCCCCGAAATTTGCTAGCTTGGCCAGTGACTCAGCTTTGTTCTTTGAGGATTTGTGTAGTGGTGTAATAGTCGAAGTCGGCTAGTAGCTTTTGGACCTGGTTGAGATAAGGAGCAAGACATTGCCCCCTAGTTAGTTAATCTTCCCTGACTTGGCGTACTACTAACCAGTAATCACATAAGACATGCAAAGTTTCCACTCCTAGTTTTCTATTAAGTTTGAGCGTGGCGACCAAGACTTCATACATAGCTTCGTTATTTGTTGTAGAGAAGTTGAGTTTCAGGGCGTAGCAGATCGATCGTTCTTCAGGAGTCATTAACGCAACTTCGATGTTAGAAAGCCGATTATTGGACGTGGAAAGCTGTGCTTTGTCATACCCCATGCAAATCTGAGTAGTTGACGTATGTCCTCCACTCTCTGTTCGTTTTTCTTATAAGTAAAGGATTGAATACTCATTTTGGTTGGAGGGCATCATGGATAAACCCACTAGTTTTGAGCAGATTCGCCTCCTCTTTAAGTGCAACAGATCTCTCCAGATCCATGTCGCATCGTTTTTGTTCACTGAGACATGCCTTGGGTCGACATTTAATGCAGGGTTCTTCATGGCTGGCGAGAGTCCATATATATATATATATGAGATCGAGTCCAAGCGAACACATCAAGATTCACCTGAAGTAAAACAGTTGATTCTTTCATCATCATTGCGCAGAGTTGTGATCTGATCTACAATACTCGTGATGGGTTGTAGGCGCTTCATGTGTTTATTTGCAATGGTAAATAATCAGGCTTATAGGGACATTGAATCAAAGGATTAGTAGAACTTAGCCTTGTATCGCGTGCTGCAGCATAGCTAGCTCCAGCTTTGAGTTTGAATCTACTTGTGTTTCCGAGCAATGCGCTTTCCATTCAATGTACCCACGATCCATTGCTCATCGGAAGGGTCAGAATGATGATCAGTTGCCCAAAAGTCCGCGCGTCGATCTAATGATTCTATCTCTAAGCATCCTCTCAGTCGTAACTTCAAGTTGTTATAAATACTAGGCACGAGCTATAGGATTGAGTAGTCGTATCCAGCTCTTGGATGACCAGACTCATGCCCCCAGTCTTGGGTTAATGGATGTATTGTGCGAATGATCAAGCCTAGCTTCTGCTGCGTTTATACTATAGTCCAAGCTGTAAGAGCCAGAGTTGTTCGATGAACGATCAAATTACATTCATCTTATTTCTCGCGCGTGCCCCCCAAGTCTGGGGAATATCTCGACAAGTGGCAAGGTAGATAATGTCCGCTTCAATTTCGCATTCTATCCCGTTGAACCATGGAATCAAGTTAACCGATGGAAGGTTGAGTTGTGCCTTATCTTGCATTCTGTCCTAGTTCTTTCCTCTAGGCAGAATACTTTATTGCCTCGCCGACATTCAATCATGAGCTAAGTTCTGGACGGTCAATGACATTCACTTCACTGCTTATGTCGCCATACTCTGGGCAGAAACTGAAGAGTGAATCATCTAGTCAGATCCAATGTGGGATTGATGCTTCCCTTGCCGAATCTAGGGCAAGAATTGGTGTGCAGATGTTTAGGTTGCACTTGTTTTGAATTGCTCTTTTAATCGAATCATGGTAAAAGTCAAAGAACGAATGGTCACATTGCATTATGTTGGAGTCAAGCAATTAACTACATCCATTTCGGTTTACATTCTCCCATTGGAACTAGGGATAATGTCAGCTCAAATGCAGTCAGGTCATGCCCATCCGGTTTCACGCTTTTCCGAAATGGATCAAAGGAAGGCGACGGAGGATGAATGGTCAAGTCACACTCATTCGTGGTTTATTCTTCTATCCATGCTCTGTTGGTCAAAGTTATTCGATGGACGTTCGGGTCACATCGATTTATAGTCGAAGAGGATCGATATTGACCGTCGATTCAACGACACGATGTAGAATGCTCGGACCTCATTTCCTGTCGATCCAATGGTATGATATGAAAGGTGCAGATCGATATTGCCCTTCGATCCGGCGGTACGATATAATTGGTTTCCCAGAACTTCAGGCATCATTCTGATTGGTTAGCATTTGGGTCTCCTTGTAGTCATTGCCTTAAGTTGTAAAGGACGCTAAGATGGAGATGTAGCGAGTCACCTTTCTCTTCTTTCGGTGATTTGTACTTCTGCCCCCAGTCTTGGGTTTGCAGAGTTAGTTCGTAGATGGTCTAATTGCACCTGTAGTGAGTTTATACTCCTTATGTCGAGTTTAGGTCAGAGTTGGTGAATGAATGGTCAAGTCACATTCAATCGTTTATCTATGCTTGTAGCCGCACCTTGGGGATCATAGTGAGTTGAAGGGCCATTAATCACACCTATTTGATGTTTATACCCCTGTCCGCACTTTAGGGACTAAGAGTTTTAACATATAATGATCAGATCGCATTTTCCTCGATTAATTCCTCTAGCACTAGTTAATGGCGAAAGTCAAAGTATGGTCGATCACACTACGACAACTTTAATTTGATGTTTCTCCTACTAAATTGTAGGAAGGAATTGATTAGTGGGTGGTTAGGTCACACCCGTCCATGTTGCACGCACAATCCGTCGGATCACAGGCGAGAGTTAGCAGATGAACGGTCATGCCACGTTCATTTGCGGTTGGATGGTAGTAATATCAATTCAGAATAGGACATCGAGCTAGGTCCATTTTGCGAATCTGCATCTCCCTGTCGAATCAAGGAAGAAATTTTGTCTTGTAGGGTTGGAGTGCATCCCAATAAATTTACGTTATGGGTCCCGTGCCGGGGACAAGAGTTGATGCATGGACGGTTGTCTGTAGTTAGTTGATGTTTATACTCCAGTTCGCACTCTGGGAATATTTATACTCCAGTTCACACTCTGGGAATCTGGAGTTAGTTGATGGGTGGTCAGTCACACCCATTTGGCATTTGTGTTCCAGTCCGCGCTCTCGGGACTAGAGTGAGTCAGTGTTTTATACTCCAGTTCGTGCTCTGGGAATCTGGAGTTAGTTGATGGGTGGTCAGTCACACCCATTTGGTATTTTAGGATTATGTCTGCACTCCGGGGACTTAAGTTGTTTTATGGGTGGTCGGATCACATCGACCTTGATTTGGCAAGCGAAGTCCTAGATGGACGGGTCCATCCCCCTCGAGTTTGGATTTGGAATTTTGTACTCCATCTCGCACTCTGGGAACTGGAGTTTGTTCGAGGATTGTCGTGTTTCAATCCCTTTTGATTTAAGTGTGTCGACCCCCGAGCTCGGGTTTCACTTAATAAGTGATTAGTTGGATCTCGATCACTTTCCACTTATCCCTCAACAAAGGATAAGATTTAGTTGATGGACGGTCGAATCACGTCCATGTTCATTTGGATTCCATTTTTGCTAAGCCTAAGGAGTAAGATTAGCGTTCTGGCAAGCTTTAAGCTCGAGCAGAGGAGAGGATGGTCGAAATACATCCACTTTGAGCTGTGTATTTTCCCTTAAGTTAGGGGCAAGAGTTGGAGAGCAGACGGTCGAGTCACGTCCACTTTATGCTTTGCACTCTTCCGGTCGAGTTGAGGAAGAGAGTCAAAATGATAGCTCATGATGGTTAGCGAGTAGGTAGTTAGTCGTTGATGACTTTAAGTTGAGGCTGGGGCCCTGACGAAGTTGGTTTAAGGCATGATTGTTTTTGTCGAATCACAGACGCAAGCTGGAGAGTGAATGGTCAAATCATATCCACTTTAAACATATGTTCTCAAATTACCCAAAGTTCTAATGTAGGATTGGATGCATAAACGGTCATGTCACATCCACCATTGGTGTGATTCCAATTTTACTGGCATCAGAAGAAGCATAAGTATTTTGGCGAGCTTCAAGTACGAGATGGAGAGTACATTGTTGGGACACATCACTCCAAGTCTTTCCCAGATCTCCAATTAAATTGCATAGGCGGATGAGTGGATGGTCGGTTGCATCCACTTTGTACTAGAGTCCTGACCTTGTGGTCTCTTCCGCTTTGATGCCTTGCCCCCAGTCAGGGGCATATAGTAGCCGATGAGTGGTTGAATCATGCTCGTCATGATGATACCTCAATGATTTGATCATAGTTCGCGGAGGTTGTTTTGCACCTAACCTTAAGTACTTGGTTACCTTCACAGTTGGAAGTCTAACGCAAATGGTTCAATTTGATCAAAGTTTTTGATCGATAGGGGTCGGGTGTTCCCGGTCCTTCGTTTTATGGGGCTTGCATATATTGTCGGAGCTATCCTTTCCGTAGCAGCCTTATGGCGTTGGCGTCCATGGTAGCCATCTAAAGAAGAGGAGTTTTCCGATCTAGAGTATGGAGTAGGTTCCTCCTTATCTAGCCATGTTGATCCTTCATCTGATTCATCAACTCAATATTGGCCTGAACACGTTGGTGTGGTCGTCGGCGGCTATCCACCAGTTCTCTTATCAAAGTCTGGAAATAATCTCTGGTGATGAATTCCTTTATGGGTATTGGCAGCAACTGGCTGTGGGCTTTGGATAAATTCGTTGGCTGCCAGCTTCTTCATTCCCTTCAACAATATGAGAAGTAGAACCGGTATGTCTAACCACGATTGACAGTCTCCTTTGATGAATGGGGGAAGACATCTCCATTTGATGGCATTCATCACTCTTGGTGGAATCCATGCGCCATTCTCACTTCATGAGGTAGTGTCGGGAGTTGTATTTCCATAGTACACTGACATAGTCAACATGTTGAATTTTCACTAGAAATTCAGCATGTAGGATGGTTTCAATGAATAGGTCTCGACTGTGAAAGATTCTCCAATCGACATTATGATCAGGTCCATTTTATGGCTACGGGGTCTTGTAACATTGGTGAATGATGTATGCATGATTGCCCAACGTTCGAGTGGTTGGTAATGCCGACCAGATGGTGAGTTGGTTAAGATGGGCTCATAGATGGGTGATTATATCTAATTTTCACCTAGGTAGGAGGCCCATATAAGGTAGTAAGGAAGTCCTCTTAAGGTTGTATGCCATGCTTGTAGTCCTATGGACACGGTATGATTAAGATGCGGGCATTTGAAGATGGTTCAGTGGTGACCAACTATGCTTTGAGTTGGCAGAGTAGACAGTGTAGGGCAGTCGTCATATTAGCCATCGTTCCATAGTTGTCAATTCAGGAGTTTAAAAGTTGGTCAATTGGGGGAATTTGCAGTCCACCTTGGTAGTATGATATATTAACCAACTCTAGTTCTTGGCATATTAGCTAGGTTCTCCAGCCTCTAGGAGCACCGGATGAGTAGTATCTCTTACACATTCCTTGATTGCAATTCAGCATTTGCTGCTTTAATCCCCTATGTCCCTTTCAGTCATGGAACGATCAGGAGCATGGATGGAATGTTCCTTCATTAAGTTAAGCTTTGAATTCACTATGCGGGTGCTCTTTCTCAGAAATTTGGGTCGTACCCGAAGTTTTTTTTTGAAATTTCGTATCATTTTGAGCCATGTTTGAACGATACAAATGTTGGTGAAATTGAAAGATCCGAAAAGTGGACACTTGGATCGACACAAAAGGCACATGACTGGATCGATATGAAGTGGTATATGAGGATCGATATGAAATGCACGCGACTGGATCGATGCGAAGTGGTATCTGAGGATCGATACGAAATGCACACGGCTGGATCGATGCGAAGTGGTATTTGAGTATCGATATGAAATGCACATGGCTGGATCGATATGAAGTGGTATCTGAGGATCGATACGAAATGCATGCGGCTGGATCGATACGAAGTGGTATCTGAGGATCGATACGAAATGCACGAGGCTGGATCGATACGAAGTGGTATCTGAGGATCGATAAGAAATGCACACGGCTCGATCGATGCGAAGTGTATTTGAGTATCGATACGAATTGGATGCAGCTGGATCGATACGAAGTGTATTCGAGGCGGGACGAATTGGACACAGCAGGATCGATAGGAAGTGTATCTGAGGATCGATACGAATTGGATGCAGCTGGATTAATACGAAAGTTGATCGATACGAAATTCGATCGATACCAAAGTTGATCGATACGAAATGCGATCGATACGGAAGTTGATCGATACAAAAACCGATCGATACGAAAAGTGATCGATACGAAAGTTGATCGATATGAATGTTGATCACTACGAATGTTGATCGATACGAAATTCGATCGATATGAAAACTGATCGATACAAAGTTCGATCGATACGAATGTTGTCATATTTTCCGGATGTGAAAACATGGATACGAAAATCTTCATATTTTCTTGATACGAAAACATGGATACGAAAATCTTCATATTTTCTGGATACGAAAACATGGATACGAAAATCATTATAATTTCATAGATACGAAAATATGGATACGAAAATCACCATATTTTCATGGATACGAAAATATGGATACGAAAATCACCATATTTTCGTGGATACGAAAATATGGATACGAAAATCTTCCTATTTTCTGGATATTAAAACATGGATACGAAAACATGGATACGAAAATCACCATATTTTCTAGATACGAAAACATGGATACGAAAATCATCATATTTTCTGGATACGAAAATCACCATATTTTCTGAATACGAAAATCATCATATTTTCATGGATACGAAAATATGGATACGAAAATCACCATATTTTCATGGATACGAAAATCACCATATTTTCATGGATACGAAAATATGGATATGAAAATCACCATATTTTCTAGATACGAAAATATGGATACGAAAATCACCATATTTTCATGGATACGAAAATATGGATACTAAAATCACCATATTTTCTGGATACGAAAATATGGATACGAAAATCATCATATTTTCATGGATACGAAAATATGGATACGAAAATATGGATACGAAAATCACCATATTTTGATGGATACGAAAATATGGATACAAAAATCATCATATTTTCATGGATACGAAAATATGGATACAAAAATCACCATATTTTCATGGATACGAAAATCTTGATGAATGTAGTTCCTCTTAAATTTGGAGAAATCTGAATAGAATAGAAAGAACCACTTGACGATAGGTCTGGATCTCCTCCTTAGATATTTGCAATCCAACGACGGTAGTAGATCCCCAGAGCAGGAGAAAAGCTGGGTTCTCTCAGTGAAAGCACCAAAGTGTTTGTACCAAAATTGGGCACAACATTCTTCGGATGTGTTTGAAGAGATAAAATGAAGAAATATAAATGTTAAATGAAGCAGATCTAACAAACACACCAATAAACAGATAAGAAAATGCACAGAAACACACAGATTTAGAATGGTTCGGCGAATTTTTATGTCCACTATGAAATGACTAATGTTTATTGAACTTTACTCGTTGATTACAAAAGGTTACATAGCAGTACAACTGAAATTTAATGGTGATTCCGGTAGAGTATCAGCGTAGAGAATCCAAAAGTCCATTTTCTGTAGGTCCAGGGTCGCAATTTATAGGCGTAGGCAGCAAATATCTCGCCCAGATCACGTAAGACCTCTTCTCTCACGTGGGTGGGCCCACATGATCGATCCCCGATCATTTGGACTCGATCCGTGATCGATACGAATGAAATTCATATCGATCAAGATTTGGCCCAATCGAGCCGAGATCGATCATGAACATTCCTGAGGTTGTACGCAAGCTCCTGTGAAAATTTGGTGGTGTTTGGACTTGTAGATTTTGAGTTATGATCGATGCAAGTTAAGGAAAACAACTACAATTCGTATCCATCAGTGTGAATAGTGAAGCGATGCGAACAAAGCGATGCGAATTTGATAGCCTTCAACAAATTCAAATTTACATCGATCATATCTTGAGCATACGAACTCCGATTGACTTGAAATTTGGAATGTTGGCTTTCATAGCTTTGCTTGTCGTGCTATATTAATTGTAGCTCGATCCGGACTCAGACAAAAATTTTCAGTATCCATAGCGAACCTATGTATAACCGATCTCCAGGACGAACTATCCTTGGTTTCTAATCAAGTTCTTGGTGTCACGGCCTTGCCAAAAGGCAGGATAACAATAGCCGACAAGTCCGACATTTAGATAGTTGAAGCCAAGCGGTGGTCGTGTTCCATCTCACGTGAATGGTTCGGTTGATGTCTACGGGACGTTCTATGCCTTCTTAGTTCAACATCCTCTCGATGTATACCACGTACATGCACTTCATCGTCATTCTGGGAAAGCAACTGGTCGACATCCACCTGAACTCCAACATCGAAATCAATCGCAGCAGCTTTAGCTTGGATTCCAGCATAACAGGTAAGTTCCTTCCTTTGGAGGAGGGATCGGTACCGATCGGTCTTGGTAGACCAGGCAGGTTTGCCTATTGATGCCCTAAAGTTTCTACATGACATTTATGAATTCTACGATCCCTGCGTCTGTGATACTCGTCCGATGAACTAGAACTCACCGATGAAGAGTAAGGAGTAGGGACCCTCCTAGCTTTCCCACGCTTTTGCTGAATGAGTTGGTTTATTAGATCGAGATTGGCTTGAATCTGCAGATTCAATTGTCGATGGCTATCCACTAGCTCTCTCATCAGATTTTGGAATTCAACACTTGTAACAGAATTAGCTGGATTTTGGACATCAACTGGATTAGTTGCATTCACATCCACTGGTTGATTGATCGAGCCTCCTTGCTGGATGCTAGCATTCTCATTTCATTCTGCGTTCTGAGAAGTAGATCTGGTGTTCCTAACATTGTTGATAGCTTTACTTAGACTTCTGTAAATCTAAATAGAACAAGCAAGCTTCTTAAAGATAATTATGGATCTCCTTTGGGGGATTTATACCATCAAGTAGCAACAAAGGGATCCGAATAAGCTAAGAATCAAGGTTCTCATTGAAAGCACCAAAATGTTTACACCAAAAATTGGCACAAACACCCAATAGAATTATTAAAGATAAATAAATGAAGAATATAAAATGAAAGCAGAGAAAAATAATAAGGGAACAACAGTGAATCAAAGCGATAACACAAACACAACAATTTATAGTGGTTCGGCATTGTTTGCCTACGTCCACTTTGAACAGATTGCTTTATTAACCACTTTATAAACTGAATACGATAGGGATTAGATGAAAATCCTTAGTTATAATAGAGTACAAAGCAATTGGCATCGTAAAAGTCCCAAAAATGAACAACTAAGCATGTATTTATAGACGAAGATGGCAAAATATCTCCCTGAAAATTCGGCAGAAGGATCTCCAGAACCATATGGACCCATAAAAGGGATCGCATGGCCCAAATCCCAAAGAATAGGGATCTGTACTGATCCTTATTTTGGAGGAATTTGGGGGTGCGTTCCCTATGGTAGTTTCCCCATGTTGAAACATGCTTTGCCTCTAATTTTTATGCCAATTGGATTAGTAGAACTTGTGTTATTGCTTGATCTTTGCTTCAATATGAATTGCCTTCTGAATTTAGCTGATCCCTATTGATGGAAGAGGGCTGATCCCTCTTACTCCATCCTTTTGAGGTGCGATCCCTAGGGTAGGCTCCCTAAGGTCCCACACCTTGCTCACAAAATTTCATTTGCATTAGACTTGTGGATCTTAAATATTAATTGTTTTCTACTGAAATACACTTGCTTCCTGAAACATACTGATCCCTATGTGGAGGTTGATTAGCCGATCCCTCCTATATGTTGAACCGTATTCCATACTTCGAACATCCTGCATTGCATATCTCTCAATTCCACTCGATCACGGCTTCATATTACCATCTGTACTTGACTTATGGACCCTACAATCATCATTGGGGACTTATTGGCCTTAATGATAGTCGAATCTAACTTGTCCAATCAGTTCGAATATAGCCGAATCAAAATGTCGAATAACGGTGACCATGGCCAATTCTAGGGCCACTAGACCTCCTACACTTGGGCCTCTCATATACGACCCTATCATCCCTTCCTTCGAAGCTAAAACTACCGCAATATCAACACCGGCCTTGGTTCATAGTCATACAACCCCGAGGATCCTAGCTATGTGCCGCCAAATACTACTCCCAAACTTCCTGCTTCGTTTTCTATCTTAATGGAAGGGCGGACTGAAACTCCAATCCAGACCACATCTACTTCCCTTGGAGGTATATCGTTAGCCTCTCCTGTGTTCGAGAAACTTCAAATGAACTTAGAGCTGTTTCTAATCTTTTTTTTCTATCTATCAGTTTCTAGATCATCCTGCTATCATCCCCTAGCCTAATATATTCTTTGCCTCGGGCCCTTAAGCACCTACCACAGACTCCATTATTGTCTCTACACCACCTCTTATTACGATCTCTTTGATCGAGTCTACACTGAGGCCCAATGTTGAAAAGATTGTTGCGCTAAATAAAGAGGGTATGGATAATCCTGATTTCTCTACAGGCGATGATAATGTGACCACTAACGTCAAGGGTTCTAATACCGGTTTATCCATTGCAGAGAGGCAAAACATTGAAATGTCCAAGTTGAAAGAAGTTAAGAAGTAGAAAGGCTTGGAGGACTTTCTGGCTCCTCTCTCTATATCCCTTCAGGTTCCCTTTTTTTGTTCCAACCTCCACCCTCCACGCGGACGATATCTACGCTGAGACTCCAAAGTCCCATATCAACTCAGAGAGTGACTATAATTAGGATAAAGGACTCGAGGGTCGTCTCGCACCATCAAAGGATGCCGAGACTTTGAATAGAAAGTCACCTTCCTCCTCGAAGAGGGAAAGGAAAAGGAAGTTAAAGAGGGGGAAGCACCACTAGGGATAATTCTTTTTGTTGTTTCTTGAATATGTACATAGGCTATTGATGTGCAGGTTCAAGCCCTACTTTCGTAATTGAAACACTTGGAAGTAAAAAAGGTGTTTTTCTTTCAACTTTGTCTTATTTACTTCTTTTGCATTTCCATTTATGGGACCACATAATTCTCTACGTGCATAAATAATTATTTTATAATTCAATCACATTTGCATTCTTCATGCATGTGTCTGTTATCTATGCAATGCCATTATTTACTATAACTTAGTACATATAAATAAAATTTTGCAATTGCCAATATTATTTCATTACTTAGTTTTGTTTATCATAAGAAAAAAAGTTTCTCGGTTTGTCTAAAGAAAACCATGCTTCTTCGACTAACTCCGTAGCCATCCTCGTTTATCTTCGATTGGATGTATTCTATCGTGCCGTAAATGAAGTCATATTCATAAAATATTCAATCACGTACCCCCTCCTATCTCTAAGAGTTGGCATCTTGGATGCTTTTCTCTGGCATCCATCTTCAACCTTGCCTATCTTTGGATGTTGGTCAAAGATGCTTAGCCAACTAGCTCTACAGACCATCTTCATGTATCATCGACCGAGCACATTTCATTAGGCCGTAAGCAAAGTCGAAATTGCAGAAAGATATAATTATACACTGATCTCTAGGATCCGGTATCTCCAGGAATCATTCCTTGACCTTGCCTATCTCCGGGCATTAGTCAAAAATTGATATTTAAGGGAAGTTAACCAATTGACCCTAGTATGATTATACTCCAGCATATCGATCATAGATCAAAGGAGTTCACTGGTACCTATCTCCCGACATATAGACATATGGTTTTCCAAAAAAAAATCTAATTTTGCTACTTATCACACAATACAAAGTCAGACTTTTAAGAATATGGTTCCATTGATTCAAAAAGACAACTTTATTTATGTTTGCACCAAAAATTGGAACAAACACCCAATAAAGAGTTTGTAGAAAAATAAATGAAGAGTATAAAATGAAAACAGAGGAAACAAACAATTAAACAATAAAAGTCAAAGCAATAACGAGAACACAACGATTTATAGTGGTTCTGCGTTGTTTGCCTACGTCCACTTTGATAGATAGCTTTATTAATCACCTTTTTAGACTGACTACAATAGGGATTGAATGAAAATACTTAGTTACAATAGAGTACAAAGCAACGAGCATCATAATGGTCCCAAAAATTAACAACCAAGCCTTTATTTATAGAGGAAGACAACTGAGTATCTTCCTGAAAATTTGATAGAAGGATCTCCAAAACCACATGGGCCCATAAGAGGGATCACTTGGCCCAAATCCCAAGAAATAGGGATCTAAGCCAATCCCTATTTTGGAAGATTTTGGGGGTGTGAAACCTATGGGAGCTTCTCCATATTGAACTCTGCCTAGCCTCCAAGTTTCACGCCAATTGGATAAGTAGAGCTTGAGTTATTGATCTATCCTTGTTGTGTAACATGTTATGCACCCTGATTCTGGCCAATCACTATGAAGGGAAGAGGGTCGATCCAACATGCTTAGTCATGATGTGCGATCCCTAGGGTAGGGTCTCTAGGGTCCCCACGTCTTATTCCCAAAGTTTCATATGTATTGGACTTATGGATCTCAAGATATTGATCGTTTGCCATTGTGTTGCACTTGCTTGGCTGAAATAGGCCGATCCCTATGATTATGAGTGATTATAGCCGATCCCTTTTCCATATTAAACTATATTCCATACTTTGAACATTCTTCATTGCATATCTTCAATTCCGTTCAACCATGGTTTCATATTATCATCTGTACTTGGTTTCTAGACCTGATAATCATCGCTCTGGGCTTACCGGCCTTGATGACAGTCGAGTCTAACTTGTCCAATCAATTCGAATATAGCTGGGTCAAAATAGTGGATAACACTTGCCCCTTAAAGTACATCTTGTGCTGAATATGACATGCTTTTAATTGTAGCAAGTTAGAGTCGTCGATAAGAAATCCATTCAGTTTTCTGAATAGTCGCTATTCTTTCGTCGAATTATTTTCCAAAATGTCCCATCTCACTTTGATTGACATGATGCTTGGTCGATTTCCAACAGTATAAACTAAGGATTATATTCCGTCAGTTGCTATCTATGTCTGGTTCTATGGGGCTAATAAGCTTTGGTTCTCTAATTCAGTCTCGACCTTGAAAGCTTCAGGTTTGAATTCAATTTCTCTCAATTTCAAAAATTGAACTTTTAGAATATACATGTGCACGTTTAGGTACATGTTCTTGTCGTTGGCTCCCGGACGCGTTTGCATGCTCATGATTCATCGACAATTTTTGTTGAATTATATGCAATTCCATTGCATTTTTTATTTACTCACTTTAAATAGTTTTATAGGCACGTGTTTGCATGCACATAGGGTTCATAGTTGATCCCTCCTTTCCCTCTCTTTCTTTTATGTTTATAGGGATCGGCATTCCTCTAGCCAATTCCCCCTTTCCCTTTTTTTAGGTGTTGATAGGGATCAGATGGATCCCCAAGTCAAGGATCCGTACCCGATCCCTCCTCATGTTGGGAAATCATCTCTCTTTGCTTCATGGAGAATGAAAAGGCAAGCCGATCCCTCTAGTCCCTTATTTAAACCAACACTCTCCACTCCATCCCTTACTTTATTTCCTTTCGTTTTCATTCACCTTTATTTTCTTCAAGACCGAACCCTTCTTTCCCATTTCCTTCGAACTCGCCTCCAAACCCTCTCCTTTCAACTTGAAATCTGATCCCTTCCTTACAACCCAACACCACCTTCACCCTTAAACCCGTCATTCTCTCTTGCTTCAGACCACCACTCCATTTACGATTTAAATCAAAATCTAGCATCTCCCTTCGAGCAAATAGTACTTCAAACATTTAGGTGAGTTCCCTTGCATTTACTCTTTAGTTTATGATGAGATGATGGCTTCGGTTGAGTTTTTTGTTTCGAGCATGAGTTAAGCTTGGAGAAAATGAGATGGACGGTGGCGAGGTGGTAGAGGAGGAAAGAGAGGAGTGAAGCGTGAAGGACGTAACAGGATCGATATTACTGAGTTTAGAGGGACCGGTGTAGAAGGTTGAAGTGGAGGACGAGAAAGATTAAGTACATGGATCGGTCGTATACTAATATGGAGAAGGATAAGTTGTTAGTGAAGTAAATGGGGGTCGGTTACGTTGGGTTTGACATAGTGGTCGGTTGTATTAGTGGACGAGGAATCAGTTATTTATGGATTCTGTAGAAGCATGAATGCCGCTAAGTAAAGGGATTATTGGTAGTGTGTTTGAGGATGAAGTGATCGGTCAAAGGATTTTCGAGATGGATCGGTTGTCTTGCTTCATAAGAGGGATCGGTTATTTTTAGATGGAGGTATAGGTTATGGGTACTTAACCGATTCTAAGCTTATTGAATTAAACCTGAACATTTCAGCAAACCAAACCATACCCACTTGCATGAACAATCAAAACCAATCCCGTTTTAATGAATTTGAACACGCGACGATAACGAATAAAAGGACTTACTTATTCAACTTTGAATTTGAAATTGAACAACTAACCTGTCGGGACTTAGAATATGAATTAAAACTTAACATATGGACTTCAATAATGGACTTCACATTTCAATATGTCGATGGTCAATCCCAAAGCTTACACAACCGATCAATCTAAACGCCAGTTGAGACGGTCAGCGGTGATGGTCACTTTGGTTGGAATCCAAAGTCTCGTCACTTACTTTTCCTTTTAATTTTGAACTATTTATCTCTGCACTGCACAACACTGCACCACACTAGTTTATACTTAGCATGGCGTGGGGAAGGGTAGGTAAAATTTTCTAATCTTGATTATCTACCAAGTTTAGTTGATATGGGCTCTAGACTTTTAGAGCGTTTAGTCAGAATGCCTTCTGAAAAACCTTCACAACACAGCAATCTCGGAACCGAGTCAAGTTCTGCAACTGTATCCGACAGACTTTCTCCTTACCATCAAATTGAGCAACCAGAGGTATCTGGCCCGTTGGCCGACCTTTTCTCTAATGTTCATGTCCTTTCGGTGGAAGATATAAGTCCTACCCCCAACATTATAGAAGGTGCTGTATTTCTGGATAACCCGACGGATTTCCAAGCCTCCAGAATTGGAGATGTCGCTCTTCGTAGAAAATGCTCTAAATATTGGATTTTGTTTGGAGATGTTCTCGTCCTTTCAATGAATGACAGAGCTCATTTTCCCTCGAAGGGCTATATGACATGCGATAAATTTATGTGCTGGGCCGGTTGTGTGCCACCTTTTAATTCTTTTATCCGAGAGATGCTAAATCACATGCGAATAGTTCCTGCTCAGCTACATCCAAACAGCTATGCTTTTCTTCATGGGCCTTTCTTGTTATTTATGGATGTTATGTTCCGTCCACCATCCCCTAAAGACATCGGGTTTATCTACAATTTCAAACGACGGACAGAAAGCCTTTCTTATACTTTCCTCAAGCCTTCATCGAACTGTCAAGTCCTGACTGGTGGTTGGAACAAGCTCAGTATCTTTAAGCTCGAATGGTTCTACATTCGTTGTCCGCCTGGGTTCGCGAGGCGATGGTTGGAAAGATGTAAGTGCTGCCTTGACTTTATTCCCAAGTTCTTTAGCCCAAGTCATATCCTGGACTAACTAATACTTTGACAATTCACAGGTGTCCATCCACATCCATAAGGCGATAGTTTTCCGATTGTGGTTTCTACAATCTGTGCCACCCTAGTTAAGGACAGAGACATCAGATCCCTTGTAACCGATGAATGGTTAACTCTTTTTGGTTTGTTAGAAGGAGGTCGTGGTATCGAGCTTCCAGGAATCATTGCACTACCAAGGAATGTTGTGAAACAAGTAGGCGGCACTAATAGCCCTATTGTGCCCTTAGTTGAGGGGGCTCAAGATGATGCCGAAGAGGATGAAATTAGAAGTGATGAAGCCTACAAGCCTTGCAATGCTAATGCACGTCCGAGCAATGCGCCTACGGTCGAACCATCACAAGGCTCGTAATCTCATGTGCCAATAAGAAAAGGAAAAATCTCGCTTACAAGCTTCATGGAATAAAAACCACCAGAAAGCTAAAGTTCATCATCACCTCTGTTGATGAAGAGTCTTCCTCTCAACATTTAGAAAGTTCGATGGAAGGGTTCTCAAATCTCCTAATTCCTAACGATATCATGACCTATGACTTTCCCAACATTAGTATTGGGGGGCTTGATTCTCCCAATGGGACTGGTGATGACATTCCTTCCACTGGCAAAGGGGAAAACACTCTTATGAGCAAGGCCACAATAACTGTCCGTTGGAGGGACACTATGACAATCATAGTCATGCGCACTTTATTGCATTATTTCCGTCTATCTTTTATTTGATGGTCACTTAATCGCTGCTATTTGATTTGTAGGTGCTATGTCTCATTCCCGTGCCTTCCATCACTTTTGGGGCTCCTCAACATAGTATGGATCCAGCCGTGGTCCAGACTCGGGCAGGCGTCGAGAAAGAGATGATAGTCGGGAAAGAAGTCATCGCTAAATCTAGTCTTCATCTTCTAAACACAAGTCCCAATCTCAATCGTCTCATTAGGAAGTTTAGTCCAATCTTCCTGTACATAGAGGCGATCAGACTTCTTCGCATGCTTACCAAACTGCTATGCCACCTGAGCATTATTCAGGTTTATTTGGTTCTAGACAGTTTCATGATCGTAGGTCGAGCTAACGCCCAATTGCTACTTTTGATCTAGCTTTGACTACTGCAGCTCCTGAAGCTTCCACGGTAGAAAGATTAGCCATACTTAAGGTCAATATTCCAAAAATCTACTTTGATGGGCTTATGTTCCTTACTTCCGTCCATACAATTCCAGGAAGTGCTAAAGCGAGTTCACTTGCATGTGTCAATGATGTTTTCGTGCAGTATAAAGCATTCCAGCTTTTAGCTAAAAAAATCCCTGAGGTGTTTATCGAGAGACAACATAAAATCGATCATCTTAAGCTAAAGGCGATCCATTATAAAGACATAATTAAATATCAAGATGATGTGATCTCAGAGTTGACAGCGAATCTAGCCGCGGCAGAGAAGAGTGCTAAAGAAACATCTGAGGCGATTAGTCGTCTGGAAATGGCTCAAAAAAAGGAGCTGGATGCTTCCCTCAACCGCAGTGGTGTACTTGCTCTAGAGAAAGATACACTGCAAAAAGAGAAAAACACTCTAGCCCACCGTGTTGAGAAACTCGAAGAACTCCTTAAGAAAGAGAAGGAAGAAAAACTCAAAACCCAGGAGGAGTCTCAAAGATTTTCCGAAGAGGCCGTTGAAGCCCTAGTACTGAAAATTAAACTTGACGAGTAACTCGCTCAAATTAAAGTCCTCAAGGAAGAAGCAAAGGAAGCCGGCCATAATGAAGTTAGTGAGTAGATTGTGGCCCAGTTGGAGGATGCCAAAGAAACTGGTCGGAATGAGATCAAGGATATATTCAACCCTTTGATTGTTGTATATAATGCTAAAGTTCTAATCCATCGTGATTTGAGTTTTCTTGGAGAGGGCTACCTCGAATTGCTCATTGAGGCTTGCGAATACATTGTTGAAATGAATAAGAAAGCCCTTGTTGAAGCTAATTTAGATATAGAGAAACTGTTATGGGGGATCCTTCGCAGAGATGAACCTTTAGATCTTGCTGCTGCAAGGCTTCGATACTTTGATATTTTAGCATCCTTCAGCAAAGGGAAAAACTTTGCTGACTCGTTGGAGTCCGATCCCTAAGGTCCCCCTTCACTTCAAACAACCGGAGCATCAGTTTTACTTGGCCCGGGATTGGATCCGAGCTATGATCCGGACATACCCGGTTATCATCAAAGGTGCTAACTTCTATTCTAGAGGAAAGCACGCCGGCGACAACTAAAAGTCAGCCGGAACAGGTATACCGCTCTATTCTCCATTATTCGAGAGGTTTCGTTCTTCTTGCCCAATAGTTATGGGCTTATTCTCTTATTCCTACAAACCTGTAGGTTTTCTGGCCCCTAGTCAAACTTCAGGAAGCGGTGCCGATGTGGAGCAACAAACAACTTCTACTGAAATTCCTATGGCTATCGACATTCCAGGGCTCGATGCTCAAGTTATTGGAGCACTTGATGATGAAAATGCTGATGATCAGCAATTGCAAGATGAATCTGATGATGTTGTGATCACAAGTGCCTCCGAACACACTAATGAGCTTAGCTTGAAGGAGCGCATCAAGAGTGAGGAATCATTGAAAGAAAAAAGCTGAAACTGAACCCGTTGATCTTGATGTCGATGATCTAAGTCTCGTTCCATTGCAAGTCATTCCACCCGATGGGTCGGTTCCTGGAGAACTCCCTCCAACATATGAAAGCTCTCTTGCCAAGGGCGATCGAGGATCTAAGAGAGGAATGAATGGAGGCTAGGTGGGTCCACTCCTAAGAAATCCAAAAGGGAGAAGAGGCAAAAGAAATAGCCGTCACTTTAGCTTAGTTCTTATATAGCTTGTGTAGCCATTTTTCTTTTTATTACCAGTATTAAGTCATATATATATATGTTGATTTACTGATACATCTGGTACATATGATATATATATATCTTCAGGCATGCACAAGGTGTTGAGCTGTATTGTTGAGTTGGGCTGTATTGTTTAAATGTTTGTTTTATGTTTTGTTGGTTTTCTTTGTTTGGCCCATTTACTTGTTAAGCCTGGTTACTGGTAAGGGTTTGTGTCGTCATGTAATTTGTATAAAGGGTTGATGTGTCTATCTATGATAAGTAACATGAAACAGTAATACACTTTTGAATTCAATTCTCTGTTTTCTATTTCTTCTCTTTCGTAACATGGTATCAGAGCAATTCTCGTTTTAAGATCAATTCTTCGATCTGATCTGTATCTGAGGATTCTTATTCAAATTAATTCCCTATCGAATTAGGGTTATGGCTGAAAGTAAGTCGATCTCTGATGTGTTGCTAGTGATGTCTAAAATCACGGAACATAAGTTGAATGAATCAAATTATTTCGATTGGAGTAAAACGATTCGCATATATCTTCGAAGCATTGATAAAGACAATCATCTTAATGAGGATCCACTCAAAGAAGATGAGGATAAAGAGAAAAGTCAGACATGGCTAAGGGATGATGCCAGACTATTTCTTCAGATCCGAAATACCATTGATAGTACAGTAATTAGTCTGGTTAATCATTGTGAATTCGTGAAAGAATTAATGGAGTATCTAGAATTTTTGTACTCAGGAAAGGGAAATTTAAGTCGGATGTATGATGTGTGTAAATCGTTCTATCGCGCTGAAAAACAAGACCAAACTCTCATGAACTATTTTATGACATTCAAGAAGACCTATGAAGAGTTCAATACTTTGCTTCCAATCAGCCCTGATGTGAAGATACATCAGACACAGCGTGAACAAATGGCAATAATGAGTTTTCTTGCAGGACTTCCACCAGAATTTGAATCTGCTAAATCACAGGTGTTATCTGGATCTGATGTAACATCTTTGCAAGAAGTATTCAGTAGAATTTTAAGGATAGAAAATTCAAGCATACAAATGACTTCCGCATCAACTAATAGTGCTTTGGTAACTCAAAACAAGTATGTTCCATGGAAACCTAACCAGAGTGGATACAAAAGAGAAATGGTCAACACAGAGGGTCGAGCAACAAATCCAGTATTTTGTGTCTATTGCAAGAAACCAGGACATACTAAATTTGAATGCTGGAAACTGCAGAACAAATAGAAACAAAGCACTGGCTCTAGAGGAAGTGTACTAGTAAACCAGTCTGCACATATTGCTAAAACAAATGGTGAAGATAACAAATCCGTTCTTGTATCTGCTGATGAATTTGCCAAGTTTACCAAGTATCAAGAAAGCTTGAAGGATGCACCAACTCATGTCTCTACAGTTGCTAAATCAGGTAGATGGGTTATAGATTCTGGTGCAACAGACCATATGATAGGTAATGCACTTAATTTTTCAAAGTTTCAATCAAACAGTTCAAATCATAATGTTACTTTGGCTAATGGATCTTCATCAAGTGTAAAAGGATCAGGAACAATTAATCTCACCAACACAATGTCATTAGAAAATGTCTTACATCTGCCAGACCTAGCATTCAATTTACTATCAGTGAGTCAAATAACCAAGGAGTTGGATTGCTGTGTTTCTTTTTATCCTACCCATTGTATATTCCAGGATCGATTGACGAAGAAAATTATTGGTAAAGGTCATGAATCTGGAGGTCTCTATATCTTTGATACCCCTGTTGCATGTTCAAGTATTACTCAAGCTCTCAAATCACACAGTCAGCTAGGCCATCCTTCACTTCAAGTATTCAAGAAATTATGTCCACAGTATAGTTCATTACATTCATTAAATTGTGAACCTTGTCAATTTTCTAAACTCCATCGTAGTAGTTTAACTCCTAGAATAAATAAATGAGCTAGTTGTCCATTTGAACTTGTTCATTCTGATATTTGGGGACCATCAGCTGTTGTATCAAAACAGGGTTACAGATATTTTGTTACTTTTGTGGATGATTACTCTCGTACTACTTGGTTATTTTTGATGAAAAACAGGTCAGAATTATATACTATCTTTTGTGCATTTTGTACTGAAATTAATACACAATTTAATACAAAATTTAAGACTTTAAGGAGTGATAATGCAAAAGAATATACTTCTAGTCAATTTCATGAGTTTATGAGTAAAAATGGTATACTTCATGAAACATCTTGTGTAGACACCCCATCACAAAATGGAGTAGCAGAGAGGAAAAATAGGCATTTACTTGAAACTACTAGAGCACTTATGTTTCAGACTAATATGCCTAAGTATTTTTGGAGTGATGCTGTGTCTACTGCCTGTTTTCTTATCAATCGAATGCCTTCATCAATTTTAAATGGAGAAATCCCATATACTATACTGTTTCCAAATAAGCAGTTGTATCCTGTCCCACCAAGAGTCTTTGGTAGTACTTTCTTTGTTAGAGATGTGAGACCACAAGTATCAAAACTGGACCCAAAAGCTCTTAAGTGTGTGTTTGTTGGCTACTCAAGGTTACAAAAAGGTTATAGGTGTTATTGTCCTACTTTAAATAAGTATCTAGTATCTATTGATGTTACTTTTCATGAAGACATCCCATATTTCCAATCAGCACCAGCAACCTATCCTAGAAATCTAGATAATGAAAGTACCCAACTAGATGATGAAGACTTTCTCATTTATCATAGTCAAGTTGATACTACTGATAGTATTAATCCTATACAAGAAGCAAGTGGTCATCATAATATTACAACTGAAACTTCACAAGAATCAGAGCCCACTCCTATTTTGGACCCTAGCTTAGATCTACCTATTGCATTACGAAAAGGTAAAAGACAGTGTACTTATCCTATCTCTACATATGTGTCATATGAACATCTACCATCTTCTATATGTATGTTTAATCAATCATTGGAGTTTGTCCCTATACCCAAAACTGTGGGGGAAGCATTATCACATGATGGATGGCATGCAACAATGATTGAAGAAATAAATGCATTAGAGCTTAACAATACATGGGATCTAGTTCAGTTACCTATGAATAAGAAGGCAATAGGATGCAAATGGGTATTTTCTACCAAAGTTAATCCAGATGGGTCAGTGGCAAAGTTAAAAGCCAGATTGGTTGCAAAGGGATATGCTCAAGTGTATGGGGTAGATTATTCAGATACTTTTTCTCCTGTTGCTAAACTTACATCTATTCGATTATTTATTTCTTTAGCAGCAACTTATAACTGGAAACTTCACCAATTGGATATCAAAAATGCTTTCCTTCATGGTGACCTTCATGAGGAGGTTTATATAGTTCAACCACCTGGATTTATTGCTCAGGGGGAGAGTAATCTGGTATGTAAGCTTAAAAAATCACTGTATGGTTTAAAGCAGAGTCCTCGGGCTTGGTTTGGAAAATTTAGTCATGCACTTGAGTCTTTTGGTCTGATGAAGAGTAATTGTGATCATTCAGTAATTTGTAAAAGATCTAAAATTGGAATTATTTTACTGGTAGTATATGTGGATGATATAGTTATCACTGGGGATGATAAAGCATGAATTGAGTCTCTCAAGTTATATATTCATACACAATTTAATACAAAGGATTTAGGTGAGTTAAGGTACTTTCTTGGAGTGGAAGTTATAAGAAGTGATGATGGAATTTTCTTATCTCAAAGAAAATATGTACTGGACCTATTGAGTGAAACAGGAAAGTTGGGTATGAAACCAGTTGTAACTCCAATTACACCTAATTGTTGTATTGAAGAAGGTGGTGAACTACTCGAGAATCCAGAAAGGTACAGGTGACTAGTGGGAAAATTAAATTATTTAACTATAACAAGGCCTGACATTAGCTTTTCAGTGAGTGTTATAAGTCAGTTTATGCAATCACCTACAGTTCATCACTGGTCATTGTTAGAACAAATATTAGGCTACTTGAAAAAGACAGTTGGTCAAGGGATCATGTACAGAAACCATGGTCATATAAGCATGGAATGCTTTTCTGATGCTGACTGGGCAGGGTCAAAATCAGATAGAAAATCCACTTCTGGCTATTGTGTGTTTTTAGGAGGAAATCTTGTATCATGGAAAAGCAAGAAGCAAAGTGTTGTTTCGAGATCAAGTGCTGAATCAGAGTATAGAGCTATGGCTAAGGCAGTGTGTGAGATAATGTGGATCAGTCACATAATGGATGAAATTGGTTTTAAAATTGAGAAACCTACAATGTTATTTTGTGATAATCAGGCAGCAATGCACATAGCTTCAAACCTAGTCTTTCATGAACGGACTAAACATATTGAGGTGGACTGTCACTTCATTCGAGAGAAGATTCAGAGTGATCTAGTGGCAACTGGGTATGTGAAAACAGGAGAGCAAATAGCTGATATGTTTACAAAATCTCTAACTGGAGCGAGGCTTGAATACTTATGTTGCAAGTTGGGCATGAAAAACATGTATGCACCAACTTGAGGGGGAGTATTACCAGTATTAAGTCATAGATATATATATGTTGATTTACTGATACATCAGGTACATATGATATATATATATATATATATATATCTTCAGGCATGCACAAGGTGTTGAGCTGTATTGTTGAGTTGGGCTGTATTGTTTAAATGTTTGTTTTATGTTTTGTTGGTTTTCTTTGTTTGGCCCATTTACTTGTTAAGCCTGGTTACTGGTAAGGGTTTGCGTCGTCATGTAATTTGTCTAAAGGGTTGATGTGTCTATCTGTGATGAGTAACATGAAACAGTAATACACTTTTGAATTCAATTCTCTGTTTTCTATTTCTTCTCTTTCATAACAATTTTGTTTTGGCTATGTATGCACGGGTATGACCCTCGCTTTTGAATAAACTTGTACTACGATTTCCAAGTTTAATGCGTAAATAAAAGTTTTTTAATTTTTTAAACTCTTATGTGAATTTGCTTAAGTAGTCGAGCAATTACTTTTTCTTTCCATGTACTTGTAATTCGTTGCTCGTCGATTTGGAAAATCAATCTGTTAATTTTACCCAAGGCATCAATATGGTCATGGCCTAAGGTTGTATCAAACAGTGGGCTCGAGCCTTAGTGCTACGCCGTCTGATTCATCGGTTTAAGTGATTATGCTTTTGCCTCCAGTCTCGGGTTGGCGGAGTTAGACAGTGGATGGTTGAACTCCATCCTTAGTGTGTTTATACTCCTCCTGTCGGTTTTAAGTCAGAGGTTATAAAATAGTGTGTGGTTGAACTGCACTTATCTCTTTGTTTATACTCATATTCACACTTTGGGGATAAGAGTTAGTTGGCGAGTGATCAGATCGCACCAATTTGTGCTTATACTCCGTTCCACACTCTGGGGATTTAGAGTTATTTCGGAAAATAGTCGGACCGTACTTTCCTTAATTGATTGATTTTCCCCCAAGTCCGGGGTTTAGCAATCGATCATATCATGATCGCTTTTGATCATGTCTGTCCCATCGCTCGACATGAATAATTTGGTTATCGGATGGTCAAGTCACATCCATTTCATGTTAGGTACTCCGTCCATCGGGTTGTGAGCGAGAATCATCGAATGAATGGTCGGACCACGTTCATTTTGTTTAGTAAAATCATGAACTTATGTAAACGGCTAGCTCCAAACTCTGGGAACCTATTCGGAAATGTCAATTTTAGTTAGTCGGGTATCATAACTAATACGTAATGCTACAGCAATCACATATATGAAGGAAATTTCAAACTTTATTCACCAAATGGAAAGAAATGAC